>JAUYWH010000006.1:9609604-9718126 GCA_034779795.1 Ctenopoma multispine
ATCTAGTCGGTACCTCTCAGCCTCACGCACAAGTTCAGGCTCCTTCCCCGTCAGAGAGGTGACATTCCATGTCCCAACAGCCAGTTTCAGCAACCGAGGGTCGGAACGCCAAGGCTCCCGTCCTCGGCCACCGCCCATTTCTCTACGCACCCGACCCCTATGGCCCGTCTTGCAGGTGGTGGGCCCACATTGCAGTGAATATTAATCATATTTATCTTGTTTATATTGTGGTTATGCATCAGATTGTCTGTTACTTGACTCCTTGTTGCATTTCAGATGATTTTGTGTTCTATTATAATTTCAGGTATATTTTCCTAAAAAGTCAAAGTCACCTTTAAGTAATGTTTAAGGAAACAGTCAAATTTTCAACAAAATCCTCTTGCTATTTTATTAAAACTTCCAGTTGTACAAAGATGCAGTGCAACTTGTGCTTTCTGCCTTTCTTCCTCTGCTTCTTTTCTTCCTTTTCTCTGTCAGTTATTAGTTGCAATCCTCCTGATCTTCATTGTGACTGATTTGATGGCGTAGGGGACCCCGTTCTGTCTCCAGGTGTCCCACAGGATGTGTGTCCTCTGACCCCAGCTCTGCTCCGCATCTTCAGAACAGCCGTTGAGGTTTGCCAGGCCACACTGGTTGAACCACCATCCCGTTTGGTTGTGCTGAGCGCTGCAGCTCTCCACTGTGCGGTTACCGATGGAGCAGAATGGATTGCAGCCATCGTTGTCCACATCTGAGGCACTGAACGGAGCTGTGCCTTGATTTTGCTCCTGGTCATAGCCACGAAATGCATCACCTGTAAAGAAACTCAGAGCTATATAAATGTGCACAGTGCATTTATCCTGATTTTACATTTGTACTGCATGGAAAAGAAGAACACACTTGTCTGTGGGGCTTAGTAAGCCTTGATTCATTCACACTCACCTGCACTGCCTGCATATCTTCCCAAGTGTATACTGAAGAACTGGGTTTCACTGTCCAGGTGGAAATCATCATACGATGCATAAGACGTGATGTCGTCTTCAGAGACCAGAGCGATGTGAAGTTGGAACCGAGTATCTTTTTGGTTTACCATGTGAAACACTTTCTTTAGGCCCAACCAGTGTTCTCCTATATATACACATTATAAGAGGGGTTGTGTCAATAGCATACTGACTGAGATGTAAATATAATGATTTCTAATATCTGCAGAGATTGAAAGAGAGTGGAAAAAAACAAATACTTTGACATTATAAGCACAAATACTGATCTTTAGAGCTGCTGATGTTATGTTTTTACCACTGGACAGAGCTAGGCATTGCTAATCAACAGGTAACTGTGTTGATATTTAGAGTATGTACTATACATGGCTACAGTATTGATTTTGTAATTATATGAGAATCGTGTACAATTACATTTTGGATGTAGATTATACGTTGGCATGATAAAAATCACCAGTTTTAATAACATTGCTTGTTATTAACTGTTGTTTCTTCGCTCTCCACTAGCTGTGCTCCGTCCTCTCTCTCTCTCTCCCTCTTTCTCTCTCTCTGTGTCTTTCCTCAGGTATCCTCGACCCTGGAGCTGTAGTTGCTGGTCCAGCCAACCTGCCCAGTGCCTCGTCTACTGCTCCTTGTTGTTGTATTGATCTCTGTTGCCTGTTGTTCTTTTCTCTCTCCTCTGTCCACTAACGCCAACCGGTCGAGGCAGATGGCCGCCCACCATGAGCCTGGTTCTGCTGGAGGTTTCTTACATTAAAGGGAGTTATTCCTCTCCAATGTTGCCTTACGTGCTTGCTCAAGTTGGACTGTTGGGTTTTCTACATTATTCTGTTTATCTTTATATACTGCGTAAGGTCTTAAACCTTACACTGTAAAGTGCCCTGAGATAACTTGTGTTGGGAATTGGCGATATTTAAATAAAGCTGAATTGAATTGAATTTTAGTGCCTGATGACAATTTATTTTGTTTATCATTTCAAAATGAATCAGAAATAACACTAAGGAGAGCTCTAATTCAACTAACAATGTAATTAATAACAACTTTGTTGTTAACATAACAGCAGTTTGTTAAAGACTGATGTAGTTTCAATGATTCAGCAGAGAAGGAGTTAACATGCACACAAATTAACGTGTGTGTGTGTGTGTTTTCTTTTCAAATGACCAGTGTAGTGCATTCACCATTAGCCCAATAGCTGTTTCTGAGCAGTCTACTAACACGCCTGCTACACATTAGCTGTTCCTAACACCCCAGTCTCCACCTGGTGCTGGTAAAACTCTTGTAACACAAAACATGCTTCAGTCACTGTACTGCCAAAAGCAACCTGCAAGATTTCCGAATCCATCAACATAATCAGCCCAGGGTCGTTTGAAGTCAGTTAATCCATCTGTTCTCCTCTGCATCACCGTCCATCCACCTCCCATATAGTCCATCTCACAGAAAACCTGCAGGACAAGTTTTGTGTTGAGTGGTTACTGATGTCTGAGTGACAGACGTGAAATGACTGAATGAATAATGTACCTCAAATGAAGAGTCAGTGTTCTCAGGGTGGACGATGTAAATACCGCTGGGAATCTTGGGCACAACTGACATAAGACTGTCCTTGATGTCACTGCAGTCTCGTCCTAACCAGAGCAAACATTTTCTTGTTTGTCATTTGAGTTGAAATTAAGCTTAATCAAAGCAGCCAGTGTTTAGTAATCATGGATTATACTATCATTTATTTCAGGCTAAGCAGTCATCAAGAGTATTTCACTGGCAGAACATACTAATACACCTCTGATGACAAGAATAACACCAGTGACCAGTGAACAGTAATATATTTTACATTACCGTCCAGTGAGAACATGTATCTCCAGGTTTGGTGATTTAAAGATTTCCGAAATTCAAAAAGCATTTACCTTACTTGACATTACTAGACATTTTATCAGAAATACATTGTGTTCTCATGAAATGTTGACATTTTGATGCTGTAAACAGGTGACAAACTAAAGGGGTTCGGTAAAATTGCATGAGAAACTGTAAACCACTGACTTTGAACATCACAGTCAATTTACACATGATGAGTCCTGCTCAGCCTAGCAAGTAACTAGGAAACAGTAATAGAGTAAAACTTAGATATTTGCATCTGAAATGTAGTTAGTTACTTTCCAACAGCTGTAAAGTGACATTCGTGTGTAAATAAGTGAACTTGTCACCTATCAGTGTGAATGTTGTATCATGTGTTGTGTGTCAGTTACCGTGGGACTGCACTGGCTTCCCAGAATACATCTCAGTGTTGCTTCTCTGAACCTCAGAGCTGAGTGTCTGCACCTTGGTCATCAGCTCTGTGACCTGGGAATGTGACAGTACTGTATATATACATCCAGCCAATCAGACGTTTAGAAAACTCTGTTGCTATGAGATAAAAAGATGTTTTCCTTCTACCTGATCGCTGAGGATGTCCAGGGCTCTCTGCTGCTCCTCCATCACATCCCTGATCAGCTTCCGGGTGCTGCGTCCAAATGCCAACAGAGACTGCTGTAACTGACCTACACACACACACAAACACACACACACACACACACAGTGAACCACAGACAATAATGACTGTAGACACAATAATAAGGAATAAATAAATAAAATGTATTTTACCACAGACTGAATTTTTCTCATCACGCAGCAGTTTGACCGTGATGTCACATGGGATAGTGCATGTGTTCCGACCTTTGACCCCTCCGAGATGTTTGTGGCTTTTGATGGGGGCATCAGTAAAGTCTTCACTATCTGTTTCTGATTGGTTAAAACTTGTTATGTTTTCTGTGTCCTGACGAGAAAGAGAGAACAACAGTAAGACTCTGGATCATCCTCATAAGTCTTTGCACCTGCCAACATATCTTTAAGTCAAATGTTCTGGTAGCTCAGTTGGTTACAAACGCACACAATGTTACTGCAATATTCTGTTTTTAAATCCTTTAATAATGTGTAAGCGTTGCTGAAATGAAAGTAAAACTAAGTGCAGTTTTATTGTTCTTGTACATAATTTATTGTTATTTGTGGGACTCCTGCACATTTTACTCCACTGTAGTTGTCTCACTAACACCACTAAATTAAAATCTGTGAACTGCATAGTTTGCTGATTAGTTTTAAAATCACCCATACGATGATCTTCATCAGGTGTTCAGTCCCCCTCTTACCAAGTCATTTACTCTGGAATTAACCTTATAGCTAAGCATAAGATATTTTTACTGAAATTAAACATCTGAATATTTCTTCTAGCATAGATTAAGCCACACATATATTTTATAACTTCATACCATCTCCTGATACACAGTTCAGTATAAAGGTTTACAGGCAAGATCAAACCATTTACAAAATGCATGTCATACATACTGTGGAGGAAAGCGAATAAGGCAACAGCAGCAGGAGGACAACTGTTGTCCACATCTTGTGTCAGTGTCAGTCTTGTGTAACTACTTCCTTCAGGAGTGAGGGGGCTGAATTCTGTCCACTCAGCCACTGCTTCATTTACGCTTATTTTCCACAGAGTCTGCTCTTTTCTCTCACATGTCCATTCTTCTTTGTCTTCCTATCTATATCCTTCCTCTCAGTTGTCAAACTTCACTTTTTCTTCACTTTCTCTCTGACTGCCCCCCTTTCTCCACCTTCATCAGTCACTCCCACTTTTTCTTGTAAATTCTCGTGACAGCATCCCTGGAAAGACGAGGGCAAATTTGCAGATGGGCTGGTGATAAAAGTGTGGATGTGTTTCTGGCAAGTAGCTGAATGTGCTGGTTCTAGATTTATGGTAAAGTGTGATTAAATTTCCCCTCAGAAGGTCTGTGACCAGACGTTGTTGTTTTACAGCTTATATCTGCCACTGGCATGAGAAACAGATGTGGAAAGGGAAATGAGCAGCTTGTTTTAATGTAGGGAAACTTTCTCTCTGCTGCAGCTGAAGGTAGGGAGTCTCTCCTTCTCCTGCTCACATTTCCCCCTGCTACACCCCCTCCCTTGTCTCTCCTTCTCCCTGACCACTGACTAATACATCAGAAAGCAGCCTCCCAGAGGGTCGGACCAATTACTCCAGTTAACTGGGCAGTTAAGCAGTGAGGAAAGTGAAAAGCGATGTAGGGCAACAGCAAATTCCAGTCAGGGTCCAGCTGGAGCCGGCCGGTCCGACGCTCCCTTGGAAAACCTTGGTGTGAGTGCCAAAGAAAAGAACAAGTGCTGTTCTGAACTTCAGTGAGAAGAATGTGAAAAAACCTGGTGCTGCAGCCCTGGGAGGGGGGGGGGGGCGCTCACATTTGTCATATGTTACATGCCTCCTAAAGCAGACATACTTTTATCAGCCAGGTGAGATAATGACAACATTCAGATAAGACTTTTTAATATATGTTAATCAAATTATCTTCATGTGTCCCTGCGAAGGTTCGATTTGAGTCATTTTCATAAATTTCCTTTGACATTAGTTTAATTCAGCTGTTATGTCTCATATCTGTGCTGTAAATATGAAGCTAGAGACAGCTATCTTAGCATAAAGGCTACAAGCAAGGGGGAAGCAGCTAGTCTGGCTATCTAACGCATTTAATCAAATCTACAGAGACAAGGCCAGAAGCCAGTGGTGGCACAGACCACCCACAAAATCTGAAGCCCCCCCCTGGTGCCACTGCTGCCAGAGTCAAAAGGTCACACTACAGTTTTGCACTTCCAACCAGGCGCATCAACGCTGCATGGGATAAATTCTTACCTCTGCTTTGTTTATTTGTAGTTACTAGTCATTTTACAAACATGCCTACCTTCTTTATATGTATGCCCCAGTCTGACCACTGCATTAAAAAAAAATCTAGACCCACTCCTTTTAATCTGCTACTTATGAGACTATGTATTGCCTGGCAGCAGAGACTTCCTGGTGTCTTTTTCTATTTGTAGAGAGTGAAGCTAGGCGTTTCCTTTTGTTTCCACTTTTGAAGCTAAATTAAGAAAACCTGCTGCTGGTAGCTTCGGATTTATTAGACAGTTTGGAGAGTGGCAATGAAAGCGAATAAGCATGTTTCCAGAAAGGCTCAAGGGGCCAAAGAACTAGCTTAGCTCACCATGAAGATAACAAAATCCACCTACCAGCACCATTAAAGTAAACTATTGAGCATATAACAGAATATAAAGTATGACTAAAATGTAAATTAAAGTGAGTCTTAGAGCTTGTGGAAAGACGGCGGAACCACGTTAGCTGTTTCCTTCTGTTTCTAGCAGCTTGTGCTGTGCTGAGGAAAGATAAACACCTGCTGGCTGAGGCATCACACTTTACACACAGACAATGACGTTGATCTTAACTGAGGTGAATAAGTGTGATTCCACAAATGTCAGGTTAGTCTTTTAGTAATTAACATTTACTACTAGCAGCCACATAACCACAACCTTCTTTTTTTTTGCCTAATGTTACATCACTCAGTGTTGTTGTATTACTCTTGGCATAACTCTCTTGAATCCACTGCATAACTCTGCTCTCCCAGATCAACATGTAACAATGAAATGACTTGTCCAAATAAACTAGCTTTGTTTGGGATGTGAATAGGCGCCTGATGAGTCACCTGTGCGTCATGCTGTGTCCACTGATTGGCGGAGAACTAGTGATTGGTTGATTAAAAACACAGCATGGGAATGATTTTACTCAGAAAAACAACAGGACAATATTTCAACCTGAAAGAGTAGTAATCAAAAGACTAGAGCAAGTTCCTGTCGTACACCTTTGTTTCTCCTCCACCACATCCATACAGCTACAGCAGCATTCACGTTATTTTATGATAATTTAAAATATACATTACAGCTGATAAAGGAAGACATTGCCATCTAATGCTCATTGGTGTGTATTGCATTACGTGTATATTTAGTAAGTCATATCCACTGAAAAAAACATTTTACGCTTTCTGAGACACATTGCTTCAGAGTGGGCAGAGCTGCTGCCCTTTTTTCACCACGAGCTCATGCAACTCCTTTATGGGTACAAATAGGAAGCAGTTATCAGTCACACTCCGGTAAATGTACGAGCTGTGAAAACATCAGAGGCAGGCTGTGGAGGAGACAGAGGAAAAAACAGATCTAAACAGTATGAATCTGTTTTGATCATCACAGTCTCAGAAACGTTTGCCGTGTTGAGCAGTGTTCATTTTTTGTCACGTTCTTTTTATGTTGGTAAACAGGACGATGTGTTTTACTGAACTTAACATACTGCATGAGTTTGAAAAATCACATTTCACATCATGTAATCACACAGTAAAAGTAAAAGAAACTCTTTAGTGCAGACTATCAAAACTAAATCTTAATGTCAAATATTAATTTTATATTGACGACTACTTCATTCATTCAAACAGAAATAATTTGATTATAACATGCATCATTTTATACATATTTTTATAAGATTCAACCAGACATAATTAGAAGTTAAATGAAGTTCTGTGGGTTTGGCCAGTGTTTGGCTTCTCAGCATGACATATAAATTATTCACAGAGGCAGAATGCTGCTTAACTATTTATTTATTTGTGTGTTCGTCCATCTATTTTCCCTTTAAAATACTACAGAACATTTAGATGAGTTAATAACAATTTCATCCCTTTATCCTTCTGAGTAAGATTCCTTTGTGAAAGATTGAATCAGTTTTACAGTCAGATTAAATATGTTATAAGTATATACCAGTCCTGGTGGATTATGATTATAATAATTAAACTACATGCATCTATTGGAAGTTATTGGATGCATAGTAGATAATAACACAATACAGTCAGACTCTTGATCAATCTGTCATCCATCTGATCTGCAGCAGCTGCATGTTTTCCACTAGAGGGCAGGAAACTCTGCCTGTGCTTGCACCGACAAACAGGCTCCGGCCGGGTTGTTCTCATCTGGGGCGGATGTTTTCTCAGTGCAACTTCCCAGCCTCCCCCCCTCCCCACCTCCCAAAGCCAGACCAGACCAGACCCAGGCCCAGAGTCAGGAATCAGGATTCAGGAATCAGGAAAATGAATCCAGCACAGCTTCCTCCTTCTAGTATATCCTCGATGGTTGTTTCTTGTCACCTCTGTCTACGTCTGCCGCCCCCTGTGCTTCTTTCCTGCACCAGGAGAAAACCGCACAAACTGGAAACTGCAGCACAGCAGAGACGTAAAGCAAAGTCCCGAGACTTTTATTAAATAATAACAAGTCATTTCCGTCTATCTTACAGTACACAGGGTGACATGTTTTTTATGCACCCTCGCCTGTAAATAAAACATGAAATCAATAACGTGTGTTCATGGTTAATTCCTGTGCTTGAATATTTCCCCTGCAACTGCGGCAGCTTTAAACCCTGCAACCCCGCCCCTCCACACTATCACATGAATCTGGACTCAACAGTGGATGTGAAAAAAAAAAAAGTTTGGAGGTCCCTCTGAAATCACTTTTCTCCACACAGTTTCATACACTTGTGTGTGTTTATTTCACTCGAGGAGACTTTTAGTTCAGAGCTGACGTCGGAAATCTGTGTTTTCCCAGCTGTGATTTCTTCCAACTTCTTTATTTTTCCCTGCAGGAATATACAGAGACAGAGGGGGAAAACGGTCTGGCTGCTTGAAGGTATGTGGGAGGCATGTAACGTGTTGTACACTGCTGAGATTGATTTTTCTCAGAGATCCCCGCTTTAAGTCGCACTCCTTCGACTTGTTTACCTGAGGATTGATTTTCTTTCCGCAGCTAATTCACTTCCGAGATGTTACAGCTTCAAACAAACAGACAACGACACAAAAGTTTAAATGGGGTGGGGGGGGGGTCGGAGAGTAAAAAGTGTAAACAAATCTGCTCGTAACTCGCAGCACTCGCACGCATCTGGTCTTAGCGGACCTGCCGTTTATTGTCTGCTTGTTTTTTTGTGTGTGTGATTGAACTTTTCGACAGATTTGTTTCGACAGCAAACTTTGGCGACATGGACGCGCATCGCGGCGCGCCTCCGGCCGGGCAGCAGATCGTGCACGTCCGCGGGGACTCGCAAACGGAGCTGGAGGCCCTCTTCAATGCGGTGATGAACCCCAGCAAAGAGGGCAGGCATCCGGCCTCTCTGCCCATGAGGATGAGGAAACTACCGGACTCCTTCTTCAGGCAGCCGGACCCCCGGGGACACTCCAGACAAGTACTACTAACCACCACCACCACTACTACTACTACTACTACTACTGCTGCTGCTGATGCTGCTAAATAACTGCACCTCATTCATGACAAACTACACGCTGTACACGCTGTACAACGGTGACCAAAATAATAGAAATCCAAAGTTAGAAATTAAGAAACACTGACCAGGGAATTCCTGAAGCAATAAATTCATTGATCAGTTAGTTAGTCCACAGGGAAATAATATTATCATCCACATTGTTTAGGGCTGAAATAACCGAATTATTGATAATAATGAATTATTATCTTAACTGATTGATTTGTTTGGTCGATAAATTGACAGAAATAAATTAGAAAAAATACTAACCATTAGAATTCACCCTGATTTATTTTTAAACAGTAAAAGAAGAGTCTTAAAACAATAATAATGTTCCCATATGAGCACTAAAGAGGCTTTACCTGCTGTAATTATTTCACCTGTCCATTCTGGCCATTAACATATCACTTCCCAAAGCCCTTTCAATTGAAGCCTCTTCCATAGATAGTCTTTTCAGATTTAAATTTAATCTTTGTGCTTCCCTGTTAAGCTGCGGAGGAAGCAACTAAAAGAGGGATTTTTTTTTAACCAAAAAGCCTGCAACTTTGGAAAATATCCACTTAATGTGACTAATTTGAAAGGTTGAATCTGTTTGTTGTCTTCAGAGAAACATTTAATACATTTTAATAAAAGATGGAGGACTGTGGGTTTCAGTCTACAATACTTACAGAAGGCATCTTCTCTTAAAGGCCTGCATTATCAGGACTATTTACAGGATTCATATTTGCGTTCATATGAGCAGTTGATGGTTGTTTTAAGACAGTTTTAAAAAATTGTGAATCAATTATTTAAGTGTTTTTTTTTCTTTGTTTCAACAACAGTCCACAACCTAAGAACATTCAGGTTATCTTTTTATATGGCAGTGAAAAGTATCACAGCAAATTTAAAAAGCAAATGTTTCTGGACTTTGTTTAAAATAAGACATTTTTTTATTATATTTTATATTTATTTCTATTTTAACCTGTTTTCATGCAGTAACAATCATGCAGGATTGTTCAGGCTTCACCAGCAATTCAGGCAGCAGCTCCCAGTATTTTCAATTCACTCCGTCTTTCTGCCTTGACTCGTTCTGGTACCCGTCCAAACCAATTATTCCTGCTGGTTTATGTTTCTGATACACCATTTGTGCCCCGTCATGGCAGTTGTTGTTGCTAACCCTGCTTGTTTCTCGTCAGGCCAGTTCGGATGGAGGTGTGTGCGGTTCCCTCACTCCTCATCACGTCCGCGCCCATTCTTCCCCTGCCTCACTCCCAGTCAACTCCCTCTCCACTCAAGCAACGGATGTAGCAGCCACACCGATCATACCTGATGATGTGCCACTCCCCCACGGTTGGGAAATGGCCAAAACGCCTAATGGCCAACGATACTTTCTCAAGTAAGAGGTCTAACTTAAGTTGACATGCTTGTTCTGTTGCTCTGTAGATTAGTCAAAGGGTTTCTGTTTAGAAAGACCAGGGGAGAAAGGTGAACCCCACTTTGTTCCCTCACCAAGTCTGCATTGGTACTAATGAGCAACTAATGATTATTTTCAACACGTGGAAAGGATTTTTATTAGTTTTTGTCGATGAACTACTGAAATGATTATTCAGATTCTCAATATAGACGCTATAAGCACTTCTTTAGATCCTTACATGTCCTGTTGTAAGACTTTATACTATTTGAATATTTTGCAGTATATAATTAAAAATGAAGGAAATCAGTTAAAAGATATCTGCAGTACTGCACATAAACCACAACTGAAACTAACCAGTTGCACGCGAACAGAAAATGTTTTGCAACCGGTGTTGTTTCAGCCACCTTCATTCATGAGAACACATGGCCTGACAGTTCACACTCCTGTCAAAGGCTACTGCAGTTTACAGCAGCACAAGTAGTGACGTTTGTCTGTGTAAGTGTATTTGTACACGCACATCTGGTAGTACAGGTAAAGCAGGTCTGAAGCTAAACAGCCCTCACAATTCCCATCCGTCAGGTTCCAGTGGTTTAACAGATACAGATACGTTTAGACTTGTTGTGTTTTTGCAGTCACCTGGATAAGACAACCACTTGGCACGACCCCCGTCTCTCACAGCTTCAGTCGGCTGCAGCTCAGCATCCTATCTCTGGCACTCCAGTCCATGCCCACTCCCTGAGCAACCCAGCGCCCACTACGCAACCACAAAACATCAATCCAGAGACAGGTATCACTCCGATTTTTCCCCCGTCTCACCATCCAGTTTCTTTTTAAAGCACAGAGTTGCTTTTCATAGTTCAACACTGTCTCCAGGTGGTCAGGTCTATGCTGGGTGTGATTTCTACAAGATTCCCTTTTGGTCATTACTTCTATGGCTTCTGGTGTGATTTATCACAATCACAGATCTAGTCTACTACTTTAATTATATCACCCTGATGACAGAAAGAGAAATGTGACGCTCAAGTTTTCAAGTTTGATAATAAGAGCAAACTATTAAAATGAGGAAATTCCAAGGAAAATGGTGGTGAAAGCAATTCAAGCACTAATGGATACATGTTTCTTATTTAGATGTATGTTTTATAGCTATTTGGGTCGTTGATGTCTTTGAACAAATGCCACTTTTGTAAAAATGTAAAGGGTCAGTTCACCCAAACTACAAAACAAAAACATTGTCTTACTTAAACTCTGTGATACATACAGTAGATGGATACAAAGATGAAACAATAAACATTTTTGTTTTAAATACTGGCCATTAAATATATTCCTTGCGAATGAGTTTCCAGGTGATAAGGAGTGATAAGGACAAAACTCACAGACCTAATTTTATGCAAAAGTATATTTTGAAGTTAATAAGAGGTTTCAGTCATTCAAAATAGACAAATCAGTTCAATATCTTCCAAGGTTATAGCTGTTAGTTTACTACAGAACTGTGTCTTTGAGTAGTTAGGACAGAGTTTGTCCCCCATCACTTAAACTGGAAGCGTGTCAGAAATTGTTTTTTTTTTTGGTTGATAGAAACAGGAGGAAGCAAAACCTGTTTCACTGTACATACTGGCACCTGACTATTGTTTTTAGACAGACAGAAAACTGTGAACATATTCTTTAAACGTCTGGCCCACAGGAGCACCTCAGTTCTCGGGGCAAATTCAATAAAATTAGTAGGCATTGATTGGTAAAATCATCTAAACACCATTAAAGCTGCTACAGTCGACATTTTAAGTTAAGGGTTCATCACATGACCACCTGTATGTGGAAGAATTTGCTTTATGTTATAATCCAACCCTGCAGCTCCCTTCAGCTCTACGGAGCATTTTAATATTTTTAATTTATTGTTTTGCTTTTCAAGCCCACCCCTTATTTTTACCCTTTCACAAAGCAGGTTGGTGTTTTCAATGACACGTCTCCAAAAACCCTCTGTGCACTCCCAACACCAAACAGCAGACGAACACAGTTAGCAACTAGCTAATGAACATAATAGAAAAGGAACTGTATCTTTCCATCAGCAGTTTGTGAAGACAACTGAGATTAAATAGGATGAATATTAGACATTAACCAGCTGATCACAAACTGGCCTCTACATGAATGACAGTGTTAATAATGTTAATCCATAACGTCTAAATAAGCAACAAGTTTGCCTTGACAGCTATATAGGGATGTCAGTCTGAAAATATGAGTTGATGAAGGTCTAAGCAATCTTAAGTTTTTCTCCAGAAACAAAAACTACAGACCTCAGTGTAAACAGTTTACACTGCAGATACTTTCTACTTTCTACAAGTCTAAAATGAAACTTTTCCATAATATGTTCTGTGGATCAGCGTCCATGCAAAAAGTTAAGTTGGAATTTTAATCAGATTGATACCAGTCCCAGTCCTCGAGAGCCACTGTCCTCTTTGATTTCCAACCATCCCCACACTGAAAGCTTCTGACTGGCGGAACATACCTTATCCAGGTAATCAGCAGAGGGCAGGACAGGAATAGTTGGTAAACAAGCAGGACAGTGAAATATGACGACCAGAATTAACCACCCATGCAATATTGCGTACGTGCCAGATGCACATTTTTACTCTATAGAACATATTATACTGCAGATTTTCCCACTAACCTTCACTTCTCTTCATAAAATCTCTACAAACTAGAAGCTACACTTACATTAAAGGACGTGGGCCAGGTTCTACTTTTTACTCTCCATGCACTCCATCCACCATTTGCCTTCTCACTGTGTACTTTCACTGCTGTTCAGGTCCACTGCCTGAAGGCTGGGAGCAGGCTGGGACTGCAGATGGAGAGGTGTACTACATCGATCACATAAATAAGGCCACCACATGGGTTGACCCGCGTCTAGGTAGCACACTATCAAATCTGTGTCTCCTGAGTTGACAACTCTTGTTTGTCAATGAGAAACATTTTGTTCCAATGTCCTCCATCACAAGTTGCTTTTTGGCAACAAAAATAAGAAAGATCGCAAACTTTTGACTAGTTTTCTTCATAGTCATAGCTGAAATGTTTTACCTATACCATTTGGAAATATTTACTTATTTGTCAAAAGGTGCTTTTCGTTTGAATTTTATGTTCTAGCCCAGAAGATGAACCCTGGCCTCCTTGGCTTGGTAATGCAGCAAAGGCAGGAAAAGCTGAGATGTGAAGGCCTCCCTGCGCAACTCCCACAACAGGTCAGAGGTTAAATAAAATAGCTTGAAGTGACACTCAAAGGCTCTACAATTTAATTTTAACTCACACTGTTATATGCACTGTTATTAGTGTTGTGTACCGTAATATGTTGGATATCCAGTTCATACTTAAGTAAACCTGTGTGTGTGCCCATCTATGTTATAGGAGGCAGGAGGAAGGAACCAGATGCCTGGTGGAATGGACCACGACAGGAACGCACAGACACTGATCCCATCTCTCGATGTCAGAATCAGAGCTTCTAACCATGAACCAACTCTAAATGGGCAAGTTCCTGTTTTATATTATTATGTGTTGTAAATCTGCTTTTACCGTAGAAATTATCAAACTTAGGAATTATGTCTGCCCAGGTTTTGAAATAATGTCCCTTAAACATGTTATTACTCCCATGCATTGGTGGCGAAATAAACAAAAAATTGAAAACTAATGTTTGATAAACTCAACATGTGTCTAACAACTTCGAGTTACTCTGAATAATCATTCTCTAATCCAGCGGCTTTCGTGTCACATTGCTTTATTTGAACATAATTAGGAGTTCCTATATATAACACTTTGATAAAATGTACAGTCAGTTCAGTATCTACACGTTATCTGCACTTCTCTATTTAGTTTGGTGATGATGATCAGACATAAAGGAATGTTTTTGTATGTTCTTGTGCAGCGCTCACTCTCGCAACGAGAGCACTGACAGTGGTCTGAGCGTCAGCAGCTTACCCCGCACATCGGACCACATGTTGAGCTCTGTGGATCACATGGACACCGGTAATACACAAACACATACATACACACACTTGTGCACACAATAGAAAATACATACAAGGGTGTTCCCCTCTCCAATCTCCAAACAATTATAAATATGTGTGTAATTACTGAAATCAAAGTGTTTATGAACACAAAGTTGGCTTACTGAGTTTTAATACCTTTAATCTTTTTACTTACTGTCTAATTAAAAATATTTGAGACAAGTTATTTAAGAGGAGCAGTGTAACAATGCCTCCCAAATAGGCAAAATTTTAATATGTAATCTTTTGCAGCTACATTCTTCATGTTAACGCATACTGAACAAATGAATTGTGCTTTTTGTATATACACACTGCACCTCATAAGAGGAAAAAACACACACAGACAGTTTCTGATATTGTGAAAATGCCCAATATCTCATCCAAATTTCCCAGTTTCCCACAGCTCACTGTTGATATTTCACTTTCCATGACATAATTTTTATCTTCTTACCTGACTTGGTTAGGTGACTCTGGTGAGACGTCCTCAATGACTTTACAGGACTCGATGCCTGTGCTCCCAATGTCTGAGGGTGAGGAGCTGATGCCCTGCATCCCTGAGGGACTCAGTTCAGACCTTCTGATGGACATGGAGACCGTGCTCTCTGGGTCTCATATGGACAGAGACAGCCTGCTCACCTGGCTATAGACATGCTAAGCCTCCACAAAATATGGCTTATCATCAAATCATTGTAACATGACTGAGAATTTTGGAGCAGTTTTGGCTTCAGAAGTGGTACAGAACAACATAGTGAGAGAATACACTTCTGTTGTATGTATATGAATACCTAACACTGCCCGCACCCTGAGGAATGAAATAACCCGACTGTCACAGATTGTGGTAAGATGCTGGTATTCTCCTCTCTCTACAACACTTCTCTGGTAAAATGTGTCACAACTTATTTTAGAGTACATATTCTTTTTTAAATCCCTCTTGCTGTTCGCAGATAACTTTTAAAAACACAGAGTTGTGCCAGCAGAGTTGCATAAATGTGCATAAGTGCACATCTGACCAGTGGTAAAATAACTAAATTAAATAATAAAACTTGCACAAAATATATTTAGCAGTAACAAAAGAAATCACATCCACATTCCCCTCAGTTACTTTTCCTTAGCCTGTGGGATAGCAAAGTAACATCTACAGGAGTGCTCCAACCTCGAAGCAGCCTGTTTTAATGCACATGCTCACGGTTGTCAAAACATGTTCTTAAGGGAACATCAGGATTGAGAGCAAGAGATGAGTCAAAGACTTTTATCTGGATTAACACCGCATTAGAAAAAGACTTCACCTCAAAGCTCACAGTCTCTTCCATGACACAGAAAGATCAGGAGGAGAGGACGCACTCTTGTGGTGAACCAGTAGAAGATTAAGAACACTAAGAAGTCCCATTTATTCTCAAATGTAAAATACTCACAAAACATATTAAAACTCTGATTTCTCATAGGGCTGTGCGAAAATCTGTGGGGCTGTTAAAACCAGGAATGTAATACCTTCCAAGGTTTTTCAAAATGATGTTCAGCAGGACAAACTTTATCTTTTTCATGACCAATGACCACAAACAATATAACAGGATACTAACACTAAGTGGAGGGGTCTTAACTTTGGACACTAAAGCTACAATAAAAAAACATTTTTAGAAGGCAAAAGAGCAATTGTACAGAGGATTTCTACATTAAATGAGCACATGCTCAGTATAATGCAATCCAACACAAGGATTTTCCCCAGGAAACTGTAATCCTTAGACATCAGGTCTTGTGATCAATTTATTTAGCAGATGATGGCCTAAACTAGATAAATGACCTTTGCTGTGTGAAACAGCACCTCTGTTTCTTTTCTCTTGAGGTAAAAGTTTATTTTATTTTTTTTTTATTAAAGTGTGTGACTTTTTTGCTTTTGTTGTATTGGATTGCATTTTATTGTGAAGTGCTCCTGTCATTTTATCCACTGCAGCCTTGAAATAAGCTTCACAAAGGTAGTATTTATTTGAGGTGTGTTTTATTGGGTTGCATTATAATGTACAGTTGTGATGATATTGTGTTCACTCCTTTTTAGCCAGCACCCCATCACCTTTAAGAATTATTTTATTCTCTCCCAGTATTGACTTGATACATATATATATATATATATATATATTCCTAATATTTTCTTTTTCACACACATTAATTCATTCATTCATTCAGTGGCATTACAGATTATTCCTTCCCAAAGAGACATACAAGCATGAACTGTCTCAGACAAACTTTTAAACTTAACTTAACCTTAACTAAAAATGACCATTTCTGAATGCACATAGCACTGTATATACTTTTTCTAAGCCTTAGCAGACTCACAAAATTAGTTTGTCTGACATTATGTAATCAGCTAATGTGAATATCAAGTCTGCTTTATATTTTCAGTGTTGCATTATTGTGGTGTTGTGCAGATTGACTGCATTACCACACTATGATAATGTTACTGACAAAAAATTATGTACACCTGATAATAGATTTTTTTCAACAGAAACAAGTTTTATGGTGCTCTTTCCAGAGTTTTATGTTGTATGGACTAGAAAAAATGCACGTAAACTTAGCAGCATGGTTTGAAAAATGCTTACAATGTGTAATAATGTAGGTCGTTTCTAATACACTAAAACAAGCTAAATCACTGGTATAAAACACTAATCAGTGCCATTATAATATTCGTTTGCTACCACTCTGTAGAGTCCTCTGTCACTGGCACAGTTCTGTAAGTGGGAACGGGGAAAGGTTGTGATTTTTGGACTTTTTGGTGAGTCACAGCAAACATCAAGAAGCCTGTTGTGCCTCTGTAGAACAAATAATATGCTTACTGCAGCAGCTGCTTCGTTCTTGGTATATTTAGTGTGAACTGCAGGTGCTTTCTGGTGCTGTAATACAGAAGACAATCGTCACTACGGGAATGTCTTTATTCTCCTCCTCTAAACTACACGTATAATCGCTTTTTATCTGCCGGGTTGTTTCTGCAGTGTGTTTATATTTTATCAGTATTTTTCGAAGTTGTTAATTATTGGTGAGAGCATTTCTTCTAACCAGCTTTCTGTACAGTATATAGAGTTTCAGTCACATCATCCCAAAAAAAAATAGCCAAGTCACCTGGTTGTTATCTAAATTAAATTTGTGGGCTCATACACATAATGCACACACTACCTAGATTATTATTTATCTTAGCATGCATGACACTCGCTATGTATGTTACTTATGTTTATTATCCTATTTACAGAGAGTTTGGAGGTCATCGGAGTTGTTTTGTACCTTTTTATGCATGTGCTCTATATAAATATATCTTCTTACTCTCATTGTAATCATTTTAAAGAAGTTTCTGTTTAATAAATCTTTAAATACACCAGCTCTAATAATGATGAGCTTTGTGTCTTCATTTGATCCATCAGTATCTCTTTATTTTATCAAGATTATGCACTCAGTACTAATACGGCTATCCTGATGACCCTGACAAACTATATTAAAATAAAAACAGAAATAATGTAAATTTACGCATGTCTCGTGATGTAGTTTATAGAGATTAACTTTCTGTTTCCTTCAGTGACATTTGTGAACAGAGGTTTTGTGTTTATATTTAGTGGAAGCTATTTAATGTTTCCTGTGCCACTAGCTGCCACACAGGCCCAAACCAGGTCAACAATGATGTATAATGGGGATTCACTGCACCAACTGCTCTGACTGGAACAGGACTGATTTGCCTTTCACCTAAAAAATATTCTTGGTCTGTCAGGTTTCTCAACGTCTACAGTGTACTAGCGGTCATTTCTTAATGACATTTCAGACGCTGGAAATTTTGAGAAGGAAGTGGTTGGGCATCTTCTGATAGGCAGAAGTCATCACCATTTTCAGATCGGGAGTCAGTTGCTTAGAGAAACACACACGGTTGTTGAGGTTTGATGAACTGACCAGTTCTCAAATGTAAGCTGACACAAAATGTCTATTTCCAAAGAATACGTTTCTAGTTTACACGTAGAAGCTTGAACTTTTGAGCGCTGTTACATTATTTTCTTTCATCTTTTTTTTAAGTTCATAAAATAAAAAAAACATTTGATTTTATTTTTGTTTGCTACGTGGGTTCTCATTACTTCTTTCCATTTCTAAACTGTAGTTTGCATTTAAATTTGTATTCAGTTTTGACTGTCAGTTATGAGCCTCTGAGAGTTTTACACTTAGCTGTAACACACTTAATGAATGACTCAGCTAACTTTTTTACTACTAAGTTGGTACTTTACAGTACTTATAACTGTACTTCTAAGAAATCTGATAAGCACTTCGTTTCCAGGTGATGTAGATTTCTCTGTAGCAGTAATGCTCTAAAATGAACAATGCTCTTTATCATTAATAAACTCAAACCTAAAAACACTCTGATGGAAAATTATCTAAATTTCACTCTTGGGGGGGATCATGGGTAGACAACATTTGAAAACATAAAGTGAAAGTATTTTAGCCCACCCATTTTTAGATCATGTGGTATTTTTTTTGTCCATAAAAGCAGACATGCCTATAAGACTTCCTCGATGATGTCAGGGGGAGTGGTTTGAACAGGAAGTTAAGGGAAGTACTACAATAACTTTACATGGCTCATTGTATCTAATCTCTGACTTGTCCTCAGCAAGATCTCTCTGTAAGTAAATTATTTAATGACACTAGTACTTATATCGTTTTTTAAACTCTTACATAGGCAAATTTTAAATTGTTTCTATTCTGACAGATGAGTTGTGTTGTTGTAACATGTAGCCTCTTTTATTCTAGGAGTATCATTTTAGTTCTATTTTTAAATGTGTACATTTTTAAAATGTGTTTTCTACTGTTATTAAACATATGTCTTGAATTCAGGTATAATATATGTTGGTAATATCTGAATGTAAATAGGATCTCTTTACATTTTGCAAGTAAAGAAACAAGCTGCATTTTACAGCTTTCTGCAAATGTTTAATCTGTTGTGATGTAAAATGTTTATTTTAATATAACATAAATTATATAAAATATAATTAAAATAAAACAGTATTAAAATGTATTCATAGCTGTCATTTGATGTTGTTTACATCTTCAATATAAGATGTTTTTTTGAGTAAAAGAACACCGTCAGTGTGATTTTTCTGTGTTGACATTAAATATAATAGCTTTTTAATAGATGTCGCTGATCGTCGACCTATGATATGTAAAGTATTTCAAGACGGGGACAGCTTTAGTATTGTGACACTGTCCGAAACCAGCAGGGGAATATCCTGGACTGGGTCCTGGGATTACCTGAGGGGTTTACCTGAGGGGTTTCTAACTTCTGTTCTGCGTTTTTCTGTCTCGTTTTCACATTATTGTGAACCGGAAGAGGCGAGAGGAGGCGTCGGTCTGCAGACGTCGGGACTTTCCGTACGAAGTTGTCTGATTACGAAACGGTGAGTCAGTCATACCAGTGGAAAGGGAAATGAATGTTAATGTGCTGTGTTATGTTTGGTCTCATGTGTGTGCGTCAGTCAAAGCTGTTTTATTTTCCTTTCTCCGTGCCGCTGCACACATTAATGAGCAGTAAAGTTATTAGCGTTAGCTGCCGTTAGCATTAGCATTAGCATCGTATCCAAGCTGGTGCCTGGTTGTATGTGAAAACACAGAAATGTCAGATGTGTATGTGTTTTAATTATTGCTTGAGTAATGGAAACAGTTTTATACCAAACAAATACCATTGTCAACATTAAACCACATAGCTAACATTAGCTGAAAGCCTAGAATTGATCCTGAGCAGAGCTGTAACCGGAAGTGTCTGGAATGACCCAGTAGTGTCAGGTTTTGTGTTGATGTTGAGGAAAGTACCGATCTCTCCTGTCAGAGCTTTGTCAGCTTTAGCTTTGGAAATGATTAAGTGAATAATCGATTAATCAACTTAAAATTAAGGGGCTCCCCACTTTACACATAATTAAAGATAGTTTTGAGTTGCTTTATCAGAACTAAGGACTAAATATCATATTGTTTCGTCTTCTGCTGCTTCTGTGTTGACACTTTATAAAATCCAGTTGATTACAAAAAGGGACACTTTTTGCTAAAAAAAAGGCTAAATAACAGATTATCTCCTCATCTGCATTGTAGGTTTTGACCACGGGTTTTTTAAATCTCTTGTGATTTCCCCAGCTTTATGGAGATAAATATAGACAAATATAAATCACCCAAGTACGCATTTATTCATTTAAGTTAACTGTAAAGTAGTTTTCCCAAGTATTCTTGGGCTTTAGCTTCTCATATGTTAGAATGAGCTTTTTATATTTTCTATCATTTTAATATGGATTAGACAGATCTAACTCTGGGGGCTCTGTGAAACTGCGGTTGTCACTTTTGTTCAGTATTTTACTGACTAAATAAAAGATTAAATGAAACTGACTTTAAAAGGTTAAAATCCTGTTCATAAGTATAATTAAAGCTTTGTTATTGTTTTGTTTTTTTCTAAAGGAGTTGGCAACATAAAACTAAAGACGGACTTCCAGCAACTCTACCAAAGGAGGATAAAGATTTTCTCATTGGGTTTTTACTATTCAATCATGGAGGCTTAAACACTTAAGAAAGGGATGTCCGAGATGGGGGGGAGGGGTTTGAGATTACAGATCCCTTGGTCTATATGTGTGTGTGTGCGTGTACTTGAGCCATTGTTTTTTAAGTTTATGTTTGTATATGTGATCTCTAAGTTTGCAGATAAGGTATCAGACATGTGGGCAGTAGGTATACATGATAATAAAATGTACACTGATCCTGGGTGATCAGACCACAGTGTGGTATGATGATTATTAATTTTACAATGCATTTTAATTGCACTTCATCCTTTTTTACTGCACAGGATGCATTTTGTTTCACATACATCAGCTGGGCCTGTAACTGAAAGAGAAATGTTTTTTCAGTAGTGTTCAGAACGTAGTACGTATGAGTAATATGGTCTATACCCAGGAAACACTGGGTTTCATACTAACAGTAAAATGTTTATGGGAGAAAAATGACAGATGTGTGGTAGTGATTTTTGCTGGAGTGGTACTTTTACTTGAGCTCTTACTTACTTGTTCATCGTCTTGATCTTAGTTAAGCCTCTCGTCACTTCTGCCCTCTCATCTATTTTGCAATTTTCAGTTTCAGTGTGACTGAATGTATCTGTGTTAGAGTGAGACCTTGGGTTTTCTCAAACCTCTCTCCCTTTGAAGGACATCACTTTTGCCTTATATCACTATACATAAATACAAAAATGGAAACTCTTATTCAACTCAAAAACAATGTATTTTTGATGGGGTTGTGTCGTAACGGGCCTCCACCTGACCTGCAGTATGACAATTCCTCAGGTAACAGTCTTTTTTATCTTTTGCCGTTAGATGCACATTTATGATTTATACACAATCATTTTGCATCTAACCTTATAATCTCAAGGAAATTTTGTGTCAATTTTATCCACAGAGCTCTTCCGCATTTCTACTTTTGCTCGTTTCCCACCGTCAGGAGTCACAGAGCGAAGTCTGGCGAGGGCCGGTTGGTTCTACACAGGTGTGGGTGACCGTGTGCAGTGCTTCAGGTGTAATGTGACAGCAGAAGGCTGGCAGACAGGAGACTGTCCAACAGAGAAACACAGACAGCTCTCTCCTACCTGCTCCTTCATCCAGAGTCTCCCATCTACAGCCAACCTGCTCTCCTCCTCTCACTCTGCCTTCTCACCACTTCGCATTGCCCCAACTTTACCAGTAAGCTCTAAGGGTGTTTCTTACAAAATGAGAGGGGGGTGAGGGGGAGAGGGGGGTGAATGAGGAGAGGAGTAGTTAAGAACAAAATCTGTTTCTGACAATTAGAGAGCATTTCTTTAGCACTTGGTGTCATCTTTTCAATATTTTGTAGTTTTACTAATACTAGCTCATTTTTTTGTTAATGTTTGCTTCTCATTTTTTTCATTCTAGCTTTCTGCTTCAGCCCAGGGTGACGAGCCAGTCGGCTACCTAAATATGGCCTTCTCTGCTCCGCCACCCTCCAGCCCTCTGAGCTCTCGTGGTGTTGAGGACATGTCCCACCAGAGACCGACATGCCACAATCCCAGCATGCGCAGAGAACAGGACCGTCTGGACTCCTTCCACTCCTGGACACTCTCCATTATTACTGCTGCAGAGCTCGCCAAGGCAGGCTTCTACTACTTAGGCCAGGCTGACCGAGTTGCCTGCTTCAGCTGCGGAGGACAGGTGTGTATCTTTGTGGAGCTTACAGGTTTAACTGGTCTGTAACTGGGCGTAAGCTCGTACCTCTGGACATGACATGTTTTTTGTTTTGCTTATATTTGCAGTTAAATAACTGGGAGCCAGGTGACAGAGCTGTGTCTGAACACCAGAGACATTATCCAAACTGTCGTTTTGTCCGAGGTGAAAGAGTTGAAAACGTACCGCTAGCCGGAACTACGTCTGGAGCAGTAACCTCCCAGATGTCTGCAGGAGCCCCAGCTCTCAGCAATGTTTCCAACTCTGCTATGCAGCAGAGCGAAGAGAGGCTGCTCACATTTGTCAACTGGCCGTCTCGTATCCCTGTCCGGCCTGACCAGCTGGCTAAAGCTGGCTTCTACTATGTGGGTATGTACTATATCAAAGAGACGAATAGAAATAATAAAAGCATTTGTCCCTGAAAGACAAAATTCACTCATAATGTGCTGATTACACATTGAAACGAAGCTGGAGTTTTGTTCTCTGTCATCTTGCATTAGCTTTAATGTCAGTAAGAGTTTTTCCCTGCTGTTGTTGTTAGGGGTTCCACCGTTGTGTCACTCTCCATCATTTGAGCGGGAAAGTCCTAACTGAAATATGTGAAACATGCTTATAAATACCATTCTATGATCGAATACAATGCCGTGATCTCATTTTAAAATGACAATTAAATGTGATCACTTTACTAATAAAGTGACAAAAGAGGAAACGAAAGATTAAAAAACAAACAGCTGAACGCCGTTTTCATGAGAATCATTGTCAATTTTCTTTTTCTTTTCCTGAGAAACCCCCCTAAAATACTTGTGAAAATGAAAGCTCTTTGTTTGCCCTCAAGGTCGAAATGATGATGTGAAGTGTTTCTGTTGTGATGGAGGCCTGCGTTGTTGGGAGTCTGGAGATGATCCATGGGTGGAACATGCTAAATGGTTTCCACGGTAAATGCATACTCATTGTTCACTTTGGTGGCAAAGTGTGTTGTTTGTTGCAATTTATAGTGTTTAAATGACTAAAACTAAATATTCATGAAGATAATGGTTTATATGAACATGTGTATGCATCTTATATGAATTTCAGGTGTGAATATTTGCTCCAGGAGAAGGGACAAGAGTTTGTTCACCAGATCCAAGCTCGTTTTCCTCGGCTGTTTGAGCAGGTTAGCAGAAAGCAGCATTAACCATATGTTCTTGTTTCAAGCATTTTGTGCTTGTTATAATGCTTATTTTTGTATTTTCTCTCCAAAAGCTTTTGACAAACGGAGACAGCGCCTCCAGAGAGTTTGTGGATCCACCTGGTGAGTTGAGATAATTTAAAAAGTAAAGTGCATTTTAACAAAGGTGTCGGAAGTGGAGCTCTAGATTCCACATACCCAAGAATGGCTGATTGGATTATGCAGTGTCCACAAACAAACATGCGTGCCTTCTCCCTTCTCCTCTCAGTGGTTCATCTCGGTCCAGGAGAGGAGCGGTCTGAAGATGCTGTCATGATGAACACCCCTGTGATTAAGTCTGCCCTGGAGATGGGTTTTGAGAGAAGTCTAGTTAAGCAGACTGTCCAGAGCAAGATCCTGACCAGTGGAGAGAACTACAGAACAGTCCAGGAGCTGGTTTTAGACCTGCTGAGTGCAGAGGACCAGAAGAGGGAGGAGGAGCGAGAGATGCTGGCTGAGGCGATGGCATCAGGTACAGCTGACTGTAAAAATGTACAATAAATGAATTACACCTGTTCATCGATGATGATAAATCTCTTCACTAACTCTGTGTCTCCCTTTGGTTCAGATGGTTTCACCTTTGTGAAGAGACACCAGGCAGCGTTGATCCAACGTCTGAAGAGCGTGGAGCCAGTGTTGGAGCATTTAAGAGAGCAAAATGTGTTATGTATGTTGATACACTCTTGTATTTTAGTTTATAGTCTATAACATTAAATAGTTTTCAGTGTAATATGAGTATTTTGTAGTAAAACTGGAATCATTTTAGTCATCATTATGTACCTGTAGCATCTATAGATCAGAGTTCTTGCAATTGTAACACTTCCCTGTTATTCTATAGCTGCTGAGGAGTATAGCGGTCTTCAGGCTCAGACATCGGCACAGCAGCAAACTGCCAGGCTGATTGAGCTCGTTCTCACAAAGGGAAACGCTGCAGCTGAGGTCTTCCGCAACTGGATACAGAAAAATGACATCCACCTGCTCAGAGATCTCATGGGTATGTCACACTACATATTTAACTGGAAACAAAAATAGTGCAGCCAAATGTTTTTAAGTGCAGGCTTCATCGTCATCAGCGCAATGCAAAGCTTGGGCTTTGTAAAACTATCAAGGCTTTAAATAAAAAGTAAAATTAGTTTAACAAAAATAAACATATGGTATATCTTATGTAGAGTGTATTTTTTTGTTTGCGTTGTGTATAAAACAAAGCCTGATCGAATTACACTTTCTCTTACAGCTCAGTCAAATGAAGCTGCATCACCAAGCCAAGATCTTTCAGGTATGAAGACAGAACTTAATGTTTTTTTTTAATGGTAAATCACTTTATAACTTCCATTTTAAAAAGGCATCAATCGTTACCTGTTTCAGTCCCATGATATGAAATTCCTAAATGTTGCATCAAGCATTTTAGTTTTTGTCAGATGAGTAATAGGGTATTTTGTGCATGTACTGCAGGTGGGTTTATGAAATTGCTAACTTCTGTAGCTTTCACACATCAGACAACTTTAATGGTTAACGGGGAACTAAATAAAGTCAAGTTTTGTTTATAAATGCCCGTTTCATAAATCACAAATTTGCCTCAAGTGGGTTTAAAACTTGTGGCCTCTAAACCCTCAACTCAGATGAAAAACTCTCCAAGAAAACTTTAAACAGGAAAATGAAAAGGATGAAACAGACAGAGCCCTCCCTCTTCCAGGACAGGCTCATGTGCAATAGATTGTGTGCACTACTAAACGACAAACAAGCAGGAATGTAGAGCAACATGTTGGGTTTCATAAGGAATCATAAAAGTCTTTTTTTCTTTGCAGATCTCCCCATGGAGGAGCAGCTTCGTCGCCTTCAGGAAGAGCGCACTTGCAAGGTGTGTATGGATAAAGAGGTCAACATCGTCTTTATCCCGTGTGGACACCTAGTGGTGTGCAAAGAGTGTGCACCATCACTGCGGAAGTGCCCGATCTGCAGAGGCCTGGTTAAAGGCACAGTTCGCACCTTCCTCTCATAACCAGGAGGCTGTGAGCCGTGTTGTATCACTATGATGTAACTGAATGTGAGCAATATATATTTGTATTTATTGGAAAAAGCAGGAAGGATGTTTGGGATCTTTTGCTTAACTAATATGTAACTTACTTGTCCACATAACAGGAAAGAGGCCATTTTAAACAATAACTTATTTGGATTCTGAAATTAGATTGTGTTGATTCATGTGGAAGTGAATTCTGTAATTTTCTGTAATCATCATGATTACAGAAGTGTGGATTTACACCTGTCATACTGTGGTCATCAAAGTTCTCAAAGCAAATGCAGTGGGCAACCCAGACTGGCTAAAGAAATGATAGAGATTCTTAAATAATTAACTAAATAATAAACAGATGTAATTAATATACTTTTTTTTATAACCAGGAAGGCGTGGTACTGACTTTTGTGCATTAATAAACACCATTACACCCCAACATAACTACAGGCAGTGTATCTTCAATAAAACATGTACATATGTTATAGTATATATCAAAACCTTGATAAAGTTTTAACGATGTAATCCTGTCTAGTCAGTAATATCTGGAGAGGACAGTGTGGCAGCAGGGACAACTGTTAATAGTTTGCATTTGTCATTCAGTGAATGTAGGAACAATATTAATAAACTTTGTTCCAGTGTGTGCTGACATTTCTCTCTAATTTACCCATCTGTAATACTTGGAATACAGCATAAGGTTGTATTCCATTGCTAGCTATAAGCAAAGGTTTTCCTTCTACTGTAGTGCAATTTTTAAGAATCTTTAAACTTGCTGGTGTGTCTTGTTACTGGAGTTTACAATGGGGTTAACTTTCTCAAAGATATATTTAATTAAATACACCAAGTTTAATACAACTGTTCGGTAAAAAAACAAGTGTTTTTTACATTGTTTTTGTAGACCAATATTTGGCAACATCTCACTGATCTTCTTAGGCCAAAGTTATAAGTATCTTTCAGTGTAAGACATTTAAAGAGAACCACAAACATCTCAATTATTTGATCTGACTGAGTAACTGAACATTGTCTTCCCAAGGAATTTCTTGTAGTAGTGTTAGATTGCACCAGCATAATAGTAATCTTGCCGAATACACATTTCAGTGCCCAAATATGAAGACTGATACATACCACTTGGTAAAAATCAAATTTGTAAAGATCTGTTTGAGTAGAAGACTGAAACCAATATGTGTAAATATGATATGAAACTTATGTATCTAAATAGAAGTTCTAATATTTGTTGTAGCAAAGTACTAGTAAGGTGGTGGTGGTGGTAAAAGTAGGCAAAATCTTGTTTGAAGACAACTCAAAGACAAACGCTGAATTAATTTGTTTGTACAAATATTTATTATTCCACAAGTCTCGCCAGCCACAGTTTAGATGATGCCAATCTGTAACAAAGAAAAACTTTAATTAAACAATGGTCACCAAGAGCAAATGTGCCTGTACCGAACTATGACTATCGGGCATCAGTGGTTCCTTTGAATGCATCACAGACATTCAGATCAAATTAAAGATTACATCACTTGCACGGACAAATCAAACAACTGATTTTATTACAGCTGAAGACTCACCTTGTTTGCAACATCCAACGCGTCATAATCTGGTGCGAGACGAACGTACGCCTTCTTCTCACCATCAGGCCTGAACACGGGTCAGAACAAACAGATCATTAACATTATGAAGCCATGAAAGGTAGGTAATTATTAAAACTAATGTTCAAACCAAAATCTAATGTTCAAACCAAAATCAAATCTATATTAACAACAGAATTAAATTTTGTTCAACAGCTTAAATAGACCACATTTGAACCAGAAGCAGTCTTATCTGTTAATTTAAATTGTTATGGTTGATTACATTTCTAAAAGGTACATTTAATCTCAGTCAACTACAGTAAACCCTTCCAGAAAAACTACCAATCTGACTGCCAATATACCAACCATCACCATTCTACATGCATTATTAACAGTACATTAAAACTAGCGCACAAAGTAGAATCAGTGCATCTTTAAGTAGCTGACATGATAAGAAAATGTTATTCATCTCAGCCTTGTTTTACCTGATGAGTGTGTTGACTTTGGCGACGTCGATATCATACAGCTTCTTGACAGCGTGTTTAATCTGATGTTTGTTTGCCTTGACGTCCACAATAAACACAAGTGTGTTGTTGTCTTCAATTTTCTTCATCGCAGACTCAGTTGTCAAAGGGAACTTGATGATGGCATAGTGATCCAACCTACAGAAAAACAAACATACACATTAGACCAAAAGCACTCATGTCTAAACTGTATACATACTAAAAACACTGACATACACTACCCAACATATAAACATCATTGCTTGTTTCTCCACTGATGTTAGTTTTGGGTGCATCAGTAGTTTATAAAGCTTGAATCATGTTTTTCATACTTTGATCGCTTTTACCATCATATGCACCAGGTATAATTCCTGTTCATGTATAAGCAGTCATTGACATTGTTTTAACTCACTTGTTCCTACGAGGAGCACTCTTGCGAGGATACTTGGGCTGTCTGCGGAGACGGAGAGTTTTAGGGCGACGGAAGGTGGGTGAAGTCCTAATTTTCTTCTTCCTCTGGCTGTGTACACCTTTGAGCACAGCCTTCTTGGCCTTCAGGGCCTTTGACTTGGCTTCAGTCTTGGCAGGGACAGCTAAGAAGAGAAATGCCTTTTGTGATACAGTTGATCTGCTGTTCATTTTAACTTTGTTATACCACTAGCCACATTAGTAATTACTGCAAACTCAAACACCTAGTCCCTCTCCATTACTAATGTGAATGTTTGTCCATTTGTTTTCTGAACTACAGAGAACACATAACGACATTCCCTTTATAAGGTAACATCTGGAAAATTTACATTTTACTGAGAAGCTAAGACAATAAAACAAACCTCTACTTTTAAATTAGATTAGAATTAATATTAGAATTAAGATACTAACACCAACGAAACACATACCACTAGACAACCGACCACCCAGGCCTTTTAAAACCATCACTGACAAAAAAATACAGACGCATCATGTGGAGGTAAACAGAACTAAAAAATACAAATTTAGATCCCGAATTTTTAAATTCTTTCAGCAAAGCGCAACTCCAGCCCATACCCATGTACTTTGACATGCAAAAAAAATATTTACCAAGCATCCCTTCAGAGGGAAAATACACGCACCGTAGACTAGCAAAAAACACTTTTAACTCTACAACAAACAGAAATTTTACCTATCATGTTGAGTTGGGCTAACTTTCACGTGTAGCTTAGGCAACGTTTCAGAGACCGCTAAAGTGCTCCGAGTGCTAACAATCACAAAAACAGGTTATCAACCAACTTATTTTATAGAATCTAGGTCTGCTAAGACCTGTAAACGTTAGCTACATAACATGTGTCCACCATGTAGTGTTTAAGAGGACATCAGAACACGATCGTACATTTTAACATCATTTGGATAAGCACCACCGCTGCTAACATGCTAATATTAGCTTAGCATCACGTTATGGCATACATGCCGGAGAGACTGTCAGAGTTGTCTACATATTTAGGCTGCTAATAGCAATTTCCTGACATTATTTAAACTACTTTGAATTTAGTCTTACATTTCGGTAACGTTCATTAAAACTTCACGACGCTATCTGGGTAAAAGGAACGATTTTATCATTAAAAATTATGAGATTTACAGACCTTCCTTCTTCACCTTCGGTGCCATGTTGAGAAAGGAAGATTGAACGGGGTTTTCCGCAGTATAATGCATGGGCGAGATCTCAAGGTTAATCTCGCGATACCTACAGTAGTCGCTTAAGAAAAATGACTTTTGAAGCGTGTTTATACGGTTATGCTGCTATTACAATGTAAACAAATATTAAATACAAAAATATATTATACAATCATTACATTTACATTTTGTTTACCTCAGGCTACTGCTGCCGGGTTCAGAAAATCAGTTTTTACTATTTTTACTATAGCATGATATTCACTGTGTCGTAAATAACACAGAAAATGGGAATCTGACTGCTTTTATTAGCTGTCTAACGTCCCGTAAACCAACATATGTTGAAGTGACCAGTAAAGGATCTTGTTTTCTCATTCCGCTCACAATTGCTTTTCATTTGTTTTATTTAAATAATATCACGTCTTTGATAAGTGTTCAGTGTACTTGGGTCTTGCTTGTTAGTTGCATCACAGTCTTCTTTTTTATTGTTAAGTATGTTCTGTCAATACTTGAAATAGCAAATGAAACAGAAATATAAACAAACAAGCATATAAAACTGTTTATTTTATACTCTGATAATACAATGCACCAATGTGAAAATAAACAGATCAGACTGCAAAATGTAAAAAAAACAACAACTCCATCTTCACAGAGATGTACTTTTACTGCTCTGCATTATTCCTCTTGTTGCTTATTTTTTTCCCCCTTGTTCCTGAGAGAGAAAAAGAGAATCTTAATTAACCTGCGCCACATGTTACATCCTTGTATAAAGAGAATAAATCTAACATCTAAACAAGACATGATCCTTTTTGTAGATTTTTTTTATTATAGCATACTTAAAGTTAAAATGGTGCCATACATTTTATTTAGAAAAAACAAACATAGGTGATAAATTGTTCAGCATACATTGATTTCTTAATCTCCCCAGTGCACATTTTCAATAGCAATTCCAGCATTAAGCATATTTATTTTTCTGTGGATGATGTCCTACAGGATGGTAGCATAACAGCATTTGTTTTACTTTGACCACATCTAATGAGTTTAAAGACAACATGTCCTTTTTTACTGTAGGCAGCTCACTTTGGAAAGACTTGTTTTTAAAGGCTTTATTCACTTGATCCGTATGGCCATTTCTACAGGGTGCAAATATGGTTCGAGCTGGACAATTATTCAATGTGAGCAACTTGGTTGGTTTGGTTCTGGTGTGTGGGCCGTTTATTCCTGCATGAACAAACAACTGTTTCTAGTTGCAATAAACGCATACTGTTACTGTTCACTATGAGGACATCATTCTCAACCTTTCCTCCTTTTTTACCTTTGCTCCAGAGGAATTTGATCCCGTCTCCTGTGCGGCCTTCTTTCGTTTTTCTGTTCCCTCTTCTTTCTGTGTTTTATTTCTTTTCTTTTGTCCTTTTGTTTTCTTTTCTCCGTCCCGTTCTCCGCTCGCTGCCTGCCTCACTCCTTTATTTGGTGCTTTGCCTTTTGTCTTCATCAAGATCCGAGGGGTTGTGCAGATGGTGCTTCTCCTAGGTGGTTTCTTCTCAAGTCGCCGCTTTTCTTTGCTAAACACAAACATAGACAGATGGACAACCATATTAACAAAATTATTCAGGAATTAGGAATTTCCTGATCATCATCCATCTAGTTTATTGTACCTGTGTATCTTCTTGAAGCCAATCATGTAGTCGGGGACAGGACAGCCAGCTTGTTTTATAACATTAGCGATGCTGCGAGAAAGAGATGCACAAATAGAGACTTGAGCTGTGGGTTTCAGAAAAACATCTTGATGTAGTGGACAGGTAGGGACTTTATACAAAAAAAGGATTTTACTTTAACAAATGTAAACTGAATTTCCAGACTCAAACATACACTTTCTGTAAGTTTACATATGTACCTGCGCAGCAGTGGCTTGTCGTTTTCTGTGAAGAAAGTAATGGCCTTCCCCTGATGTCCAGCTCTACCAGTACGTCCTGTGACACAGGATTGGTTTATTTTACATTAATCAATAATCCAAATTACAAGTTATTGTGCAAAATTGTACATGTAAAACATGTTTGGTTTTATTTATGATATGAGCTCACTCCATGCTGAACTAACCAATTCGGTGGATGTACTCTACAGCGCTGGTGGGGAAGTCGTAGTTCAGCACAAGGTTAACTCCTTTGAAGTCGATTCCTCTGGCGAGCAGGGCCGTGCAGATCAACACCCAAATCTTACCAGACCGAAAACTATTTACTACATTGTCCCTCTGAAAGAAAAAAAGCCACAGATGAAGATAAATACTATGGTGCACTTCTGCGACACAGAAATGTTGCAGCACATTAAGGGTCTGCGTGTACCTGCTGCTGCGTGCGTTCTGCATGGATGACGTCTACATTGATGCCTTCATACACCAGCTCATGGAAAAGCTCCCGCGCTCGTTCTATAGACTGAACGAACACCAGCACGGGAGGCAGGAAACCCTGAGAAACAACAGTTTGGACTTTAATAAATCTTACGCTGTAAAGACACAGAGCTTGCATTGTTTCTGGAACTTGAGTCATGACAACTGGACTTCTTTCTTGTTAGGCTGAAACCTTTCTGTTCCTTCCTTCAGTGGAAGAAGACACTAGGATGAGCAGTGAAACGAAATGTGCAGTTTATATTAACATTTTTAATTGTGCTCAGTCATAAAACAAATAATCAAACACATGATCTGAGACAATCTAGTTCATAAAATTACTAAATCAAATAAACAAGTTTAAGACAAGTTTGAAAAGTAACTGTACTTTTTTGATGATGTCTCTCATGGCCACCAGTTTGCCGTTCTCTGTCCCAACAAACAGCAGCTCCTGTTCCACCGTCTCAACTGCAGTATTCCTGAGAACATCATAAACTTTTTCTTAATTTGAGAAAATAAAAATAAAAAAATTAATTAGTGAGGAGTGTCACAGTAAGAGCACTACCTGTGGCCAATGTTGACAGACACCAGGTTGTCAAGGTTCAGACGACACCACTTCTCTACATCCGGCGTGCAGGTGGCACTGAAGAAGGCCCTGCGAACTTTTGATCCGGTACAAGCCACAAAAACTGTGGCGAGCTGCTCTCTGAATCCTGTCTTACCATCTTCAAACAGCTTATCCGACTCATCAACAACCAGCCACTCCACACTGAGCAGCAACGACAGGACAAAAATCAATCAATCTTTTTAATTTTTCTGATTTTTATGTTCGCCCCTTTGGCCGACAGCTGACGCCAGGGACAGAGAAGAAGTCAGAGTGTCACACAGCAAGAGAATAAATGTTACCTGCTGAGGTCGAGAGCTGGAGGATCCTGATTGAGAAGGTAGACGAGTCTGTTTGGAGTACTGACGAGTATATCTAAACACAGAAAAATTACTGTAAGCACTGAAATCAGATTTCACCTGTAACCTCTTGTGTGAACACATCTTACCGTATTTTTTGTTCGACTGTGGTCCATACTTCTTGGCTGCCAAGGAAGCTTTGTCTATGATGTGAACTCTAAACCCGACCCCCTCTGACAGGCGAAGCAGCTCTCTGTAAGTCTTAACACATTTTACAAGACATAGCAGCTACATTTAAATGAATGTGGCTCAGCAGACTTATTAAAAGAAAACATAAAAGATTACACAAAGAATCATCACCAAAACTCTACAGTAAATTCTTCCATCTTATAGCAAATACACAGGTTATGTGTGCGTGTCCTGTACCTGGCTGGCCAGTTCTCTGGTTGGAGAGATGACCACAGCTCTGAAGCCCAGGTTTGCTGGATGCTGCAGGTGGGCGAGCAGTGGGAGGCAAAAAGCCAGAGTCTTTCCTGACCCTGTGGGAGCGCAGGCCAGGAGCTCTCGGCGCTGACAAAGAAACCAGAAGCACAGAAACCCTCACAAAACGACTGTTTGTGGTACTGTTTACGAACCACTGAATACATGCACGAGTACTCACATGCATCATGAGAGGTATGGCCTGCATCTGTATTGGAGTTGGGGAGTTTAGCCCCGCGCCTTTGAGGTTTTGAAGGATGCGCGGGTTGAGACGATACTCAGACTGCAGCTCCTCAAACGTGCACGCTGGGTCCGGTATGTCGCAGCCGTGCACGTTTATGCGGTGCTGAGAGCGAATACGGTTCACCTAAAATCAATAAATGAAAAAAGAACATTTACAGAAGATAGAGGGTAACGTCATTTTTACATTTGTCTCATTCACTTAATCCCTTATCAAAGAAGCTGTGGCAACCTTTTCTTGATGAAGATGTTTCAGCCTCTTCAGTGACTTTTCCTCCTTCCCATCACTTGGCAGGCTTTGGATCTTTCTGTCCACTGAGGACATCCAAGTGATGCCGTTTCTCTCTGTGTCTCTCACAGGTTGCCCACCAGCTTCAGTTAGATACAAGACAGAAAACAGCCATGATTCTCTGAAATCGAGCCCTACATCGTGTTTTAAATAGTTTTTAAATTTCTAATCTGGTCAACAGTAGTAATCCACATCCATCTTACCTTCCACCTCTACCTTGTTGTTGTTTTTCATCTTTTTCTTTTTCTTACTCGCCTTTCTCTCTTCATCCTTTCGCTTCCTTTTTCCTCCAGCACCAGAGTCTTCACTGTCACGGCCCTCCTCATAGTCCTCTTCTCCTCCATCCTCTTCCTGACCTGTGCTCCTGCTCTGGGCTCCACTCACCGCTCCTGTCCCAAAGTAATCGATCGCAGAGAGAGGATCTGAGGACGCTTCGCCTTCGTGAGATCTGCTAATCTACAAAATGACACAGGAATAGAGCGTATGTATATACATGGATGTTATCCACAGCTTATCCAGTACGTTCACTACTGAGGCCACCAATCTAATTAAAATGTTGGCATCCACAAAACAAACACTGAAACATTAACGCCAGTGCAAATCGGGGTTAGCCAAATATATTAAACCGTGCTTTGTCCTGAAGTTATCAGTCGTTATTTTTCGTCCAGTATATGACCAGCTACACCTGTTAACTTTACCTTAAACCGAGCCGCATCTTGACCAAATCTCTTCAGGTCAAATTTCGCTCCAGCTCCGAGTTTCCTAAACAGCTCGAAAGCGTCCATTCCTGCCTGCTGCAGTAACGTGGTCTGTCTGGGTCCAGGCATCAGTAATCAACATCCGCATAATCTACCTCTCGACTCGGCTGCCCCCTGCTGGCGATGTGTGTGTTGTGTATATGTAAGATTTGTTTACAGCTTTAATGCTCCTGGTGGTTTTATTATCAACGGTTACACACTGCAGCTGTAATAGTAGGCGTTTAATGTGGCATCGTAATTATTAATTTTATTTTTAAATGATAAATGTGTTCATTTTAAGATGAATGTAAAAAGCACTTGGCTGGACATAGCTAACAAATCAAAAATAGCTGGTTACTGTAGGTTTTAGCATGTACATGGTCACCACAGTGATGTTTTTTTAGGTTTTAAACAGTGGACCTCTAAGAGGAATAAGCTGTTATCAAGCACTGGCTGCACAGACACTATTTGTCATTTTGGCCTGCATTGCTGGCGTTCACAACAATACAAAATGTAGAATGAAATTCCAGATGGCAGTAGACCAGGAATTTATGGACATTTACACATGCACATTTGCACACTTCAATGACATTTCCACTCATTTCCATGTAGATTCTTATATATTTCATTTTATTTTATTTCTCCTTTTAAGATAGTTTATATATTTTGTTCTATTTTATTTTGTTCTATTGAACTTGTTAATGTTTCTTTTACAACTTTAAGGTCACGACCGGTCGCTTAAGCATTTCACTGCATATCGTACTGTATATGACTGTGTATGTGACAAATAAAATCTGAATTTAGAGCACATGGATCGAGGTTTTCCTCACTATAAAACTGCAAGCTGAAAGTGGGGGGTTTCATCGAAGCAGCTATGACTGACCTCAGAAGAATTACATCTTATTTTGTGGATTTTGTGTTATGGGAGAAGCTGGTAGTCCTTTCTGCACGGTGACTTCTCACTGGCACAAGTTGTTACTTATACACGTTTGTAATGTGCAGACATTCACATCACAAATATATGATCAACTTATAGACAGAACAATCTCCATGATATCTACTGTATCTACACTGTTGGATGTGAGTCTGAAACCAGACTTTATGTCACGTGCAACACTCCAGTCAGCGATGACATTGTTGTGTTCGCATAGACAATGTAGTAAATCAGGGTTGGGCAATTTGAAACGAATAAAACTGTTTTAAGAAGTATTTTACTAACATTCATATGACATATTAATGTGAAATAAAACAATGAAATTAATATTCAAAGCAATCAACCATTTTCCACTCTTTTTACATGACATCTGACAAGTCTCCACACATGTAAAACAAGAGCTTCAGTTAATCAACACATTAATTAAATTGTACAACAAAGGTCTGTTAAATAATAATATAATGTGTTCATATGATTATCATGTGATTCCACTTGTGTTATCATCGAACTTTAACATCAGCATCTATTCATTGTTCTTAAAATGTAAATTGACTACATGTCTCTGTATGTCACATGTTAATCCACAAAAGACTGAAAGTGCAGTTAGGTAAATAAAGCGAAAAAAAAATCCAACTCAACTTCAGGGTGTCCTGAAATCAACATTGCTGGATATTAAGGTTTTTTTTAAACAGTTTTTCGGTTTCTTGTGATGTGATAAGAACACATTGTGAACTTTGTCTTATATCTTTGTAAGTTTTGTGGTTGGATGTTTCTCCTCCAATCTGTCCCGAACTGACACAACAAATTGTGATTCACTTTCCTGAAATGCAGAGCTGCAGTTTGAGATGCAACTCTTCATGGCTCTTCACATGTCTTTATTAAATCCTCCAGAAAACTGACTACTACATCTTTATCTCTCTCCTTTTCAGTTTCTTCCCCTACAGCTTTCAGCCCTTTCAGTCTGATCAGAGTCTGCTGCAGACCTCTGATTCTCTGCTGAGGGTTGAAACTGTCTGTGTCTTTCTCGTCCTCTATGCCCTCTCTCCCTCCTTCTTCCATTCTCAGATATTTAATCAAATGCTCTTTGATGCTCCTCCCTTCCTCGCTGGCCAGTGACGCCCCAAGGGCAGGCATGTCCTGAGACAGGCTGATGCAAAGCAGGTGTAGGAGAGCCTGTGAGAGTGTGTGTCGCAGACTGGCACTGTAGCGGTACTCTAAGAAGTCGTTTGTGTCTTCACTGTTCTCGAGCGCTGTGGCCAGCGAGTGCCACACACAGCTGAATCTCTTCGTGTCTCCGAAGCAGCTGCGGTGGGCGGGAACTGCTAGGGCAGCAGCCGACTTGATCCGCACCTTGAAGTTCTTACAGGAGGTGACAACATGGCAAAGGGCGGAGAAAGCATCACAAGACCAAGGGGCAGAGTCTGACATGAGGAGGGGAACAAACAGAAACAAACCGTTGAGAGAAACTCTATCGTGGGGTCTGTACAAGTAAAACCTGAGCACAAGCAGCTGTTAGTATTGTCAACACTCTCATCTCTCTCTCTCTATGAACTGAATGTAGCTTCATTATCAACAGATAATCTACGTAAGAAGAAGGGAATATCATGTGAATAAACACTTACCAAGTGGCAGGGCTGGGTTTCTGAAAGCATTTCCCAGAGCATAACAGGCATTCCACCTGACCTTCATCGAGGCCTCTGACTGGACAGTTTTTACAAGAGCACGAACTGCGTCTTCTAGTGGGCGCTGGAATCCAGACCGAGTCAGCTGACTCTGGCGCAGGAAATGAAGTAAATTCCCAAGTGCTCGCACTGCATTACACTTCACCTGGGAAGAGGGGAGGACACAAGTGTGGAGAGATGGGAGCCAATCAAATTGAGGAAAAAAAACATTACAGAACAGATTTTGATGCGTATGATGCAATAAAAGACAATCAGCCGCGAGGCTATAGCAAGCAAGCTGGCAATATTATTACAAAAGTGGAGGAAAAGCTTTTCATTTATTTATATTACACATTCTCATACGTTTGTTCAGTTGCTTTACTGTGACAAACAGCAGACACATAGAAAAACAAAATGAGGCAACGTGTGAATGCACTCACCTTGTCTTTGTCGGCTGCTGCTCGCGTGGCTGCCTGCAGCATCTTGAGGAGCAGCATGTCCGATAACTCTTCCTGGAACTCCACACCTACGCTCTCCCTGATAAAGACACAGAAGAAGATTCAAAGCTTTTATCTAAAATCAGTGAGCAAAAACATTTTAATAACATGACAAGTTAGACATTTAGTCAAAATCAGAATATGTCAATGTTGCATGCAGCAAAAGCAAACAATTATGTTATCTTACATGTTGACAATAAGCGTGTCTGTGAGATTGCCCAGAGACCAGGCTGCCTTAGCACGGACATTTGTCGATCGATCATCAAGAGCAGCAAGAATAGTGTTTGCTGTGTCTGCCACAAACATCACATCCTGAGAAATTAAAGCACAACTTCAGAACAGAACAGATCCTTGTGAGTATGAAACATGTTCGCTGTCAAAATTCAGTAATTTTTATTAGGCCTTAATCTCGTATTAAGTTTGGTAAAAGTCCTGGTCAGTGTCTTTACCTCTCTCAGACAGGGGAACAGTATGTAGATTCCCAAAGCCCTGACAGCTGCAGTCTTCACCAGATAGTTCTCACTGTACGTCAGCCCCAGCAGCACAGTGAGGCACATCAGCTGGGTCTTGTCCTTAAAAACGACATCACACATCCAGCTCCATGAAACTCACCATTAGCTGTTAAGATTTTAATCAATTGGGAACTCACAGGCAGCTGTGCGAAGGCCTGCGGGAGGATGGAAGAGAGAGTGTCACAGGCGCTCGTCTGCAGTGTTGGATGTTGTTCGTTCTGCAGTGCTCCATTCAGCGGACCACTCAAGACATCTGTCCAAAACTGTACCACCTATATTGTGCAGACATATATAGTATATGAAATAAAAACATGAATATTGTGCCATATACACTTTTCTATGGCAGTGAATCAGTATTCTCTGTTTTGCCTGCAGCTGGTTCTAAATCCAGCAAGGAGCACATCTTCCTGGTACTGCTCCCTGCACCAGTTACCAGCAAAATTAGTCTCTTTGAGTCCAGAATAAGGGGCCTATTGAATATGTAACTTGGACTCCAAAGTTGAAGTTTTATGCATTTGATATTCAATTTCACATTTTATGCCTAATATTGGTATATTCTTTAAAAAAAATTAAGAGATCTATACTGAAACAGTATACAGTAAAGTTTGTACTTACTTGACTCATGGGGACCCTTGAGCTCTCAGGCAGAATGTTTTCTGCTCTGTACTGCTGGATTATTCCTGTCCCCAGTTCCTCCAGTAACTAAACAAAACACAGTGACAGATGTTGGGGATTTTCTGATTTCTTAATATCTATATGTAAATATTATTTTTGTGCAAATGCAGATTAATTGTCAAAATGTACTTTTAGACTTTCACAAACACTAGAGGGCAATACCTTTGCTCCGTGCAGCTGTATGGAGGGGTCTGTCTCCCCAAGGCAGCGTGCGCTCACCTGCCCAATCTCACACAGACATGCCTGGGCTAGAGAGAAGTAACCCCGCACCAGGTGGGACAGTACCTGAAATATAAAGAGGTCACCCTCAACTTCAGATTAAATAAATGCCTGAATACAGGTGCTTAAATTTATTCCTTTCTGCCTCACCTGTAAAGCTTCTAGTCGGACAGGAGAGGGCTCCAAAGCAACAACCCCTGCTGTTCCTGCTCCCTCGCTGTCGGACTGCTCCTCTCTAGGATGGATCACTAGTGACACGCACAGCTGCAATAGCCATGGTGGGGAGCTCTCATTCTCCCCTGGTGTGCGAAAAATGTGGGGGGAATGTGTGTGGGAGCTGCGCTTTGAGTGTGTAACTGGTGTGCGAGAGGGTGAGGAAACTCCATCTCTTTGCCTCCAGCTGAGAGTTGAGTCTTGCGGCGTGAACGAGCCAGTGCTGATGCTGCCCTCTGGATGTTGGAGGAGGAGCTGCACTTCAGGTAGAGGAGCCTGAGTTGTCACCAGAGCCCCGTAAAGTGTCAGGACTGACACACGCACATTAACGTCTAATGACAGAGAATAGTTTTTATTAGTATTTATAATTTATATTTATATAGTACTTTTAGTATTAAAATGTACGAAGCAGGTTTATGAGCGTGTGATAAAAATACACACCTCTGTGACGCACATAAGGACAAATCTGTTTCCAGAGCGGGCTGAGAAGACCAGGTCTGAGACGGTGATAGGGAGCATTTGCCACCAGGTATGCCAGACACTAACAGAGAGGAGAGAAGGAGATGTGCTGTTAGGGCAATAAAACATTCTCTCAGTGTGGGAGGCATCATTTTAACCAAACACTAATTCCACCACATCAACAAACAGTAAAATATCTGAACAATTATTAGATTAACAGCCACACAATCTTGTGAACAAGTTTAACGACTTTGATGATCTCCTGACTTTCATTTACTACCTGCACACAACTGTACACAAGCTGTACATTCAACCTCAACGTGACGAGTTAACAGATCACAACAGCAGGCACTTGTAGATGTCCACTACCTGAGGACGTGTTTACACCATACAATGAAGTTTACAATACAAATATGTTTACAAAATGAAATAAGACAGTGGGATTTGAATGAATGTGATTGGGTGTTTCCCATGTTTAGAGTCTGGAAAACTGAAGAGCACAGAGTATTAATACAGCAGCGTCACTTGTGGAAGTTTACCTTTATGACCTGTGTTAGAGTCTGAGAGGAGGTCTCAGCCAGCAGAGCCAGACTCAGAGCGCGGTGCAGCTCTCTGACAGCAGTAGCCAGCAGGAAGGAGAAAGGAGTGTAGGACGTACGAGGAGAGGCAGTATCTTCAGCCACAGCCAGGAACTGACGAGAGCCATCCAGCATGGCCGACAACACCTGAAGCGCAAACGCACGCACCTAAGAGAGGAAAGACCTGAGGTTACGATCGTATTTGTCAAGGAGAACTGTAACGTGAGCAAGGGAATGTCGTACCTTTGGTGAGGGGTCCTTTAATATAATTGTGAGGAGAGTGAGAGATGGTGATCCTCCAATAGGAGAGTCAGGGATGAAGGACGACCAGTACCCGTACAGGGTCCTTTTCTCAACACTTTTCACCACTGCAAGCAAACACTGCAGTGCTGCTTGACGTACACGACCGTGGTAAAGTCTGAAAAAGAAAAAGAGTGCAGGATAAATGGAAGGAAATACACACAATATAACAAACTATCTACTTTTGCAGTTGTTAGCATTACTTACTTAAGGTGCATCTATTTTTTTAGATATTTAAGCCTTTTAGAAGACATAGTAAAGTTAAAGGAACAATAAAAAAAGCAAAACACAAGCTGCCCTGATACGAACAGACCACAGAGTAGGCATGTCAGTAGAAAGTAAATTTGCCAATTAGGTCTCTGCCTTAAAATCCGTCTGAGCTCTGATCTGTTTTATATCTGGCAACCTGCAGTGTCCAAATGTTACTGGGCAAATGTGCAGTGGTAAGGTTCACAAAAGACTAAATGGAAATAGACTTTCCAGCCAAAAATTTATATTTGTACAGGCTGTAGCACTGTTGTCTGAGAAAACAATACTTCAACTTAAATCTCTGTTGATGTATAATACTAATTGTATTATTTACTATAGCAAATATATGACATATTGTTTCTTTAATTATGTTCCTAAATGTAATGTGTAGAAATTCAAGGCATGCACAGGAAAAAGCTTTAGCTTTAAGTAGTAGTAGCATGGATGGAGATGGGCAGTGTCTTTCTGTACCTTAGTTTGCTCTGTGCGTTGCCTTCTGGGTCAGAAAACTCTGAATCAGAACTGTTTCTTTTCCAGGACGGGTAAAGAGATGGAGCAGAGGGTCTAAACAAGGTCTCTAGTTCACCTCTGTCTCTCTCCCTCCCCTTTTCTTTCTGAAGTACAGGCCCTGACATTTTATCATCTTCCTCTCCATCATCCACTCTGCTGTCCTCAGTACTCGTCTTCTTCCCCTTTCCTCTAGATTTCCTCTTTTTATTCTTTGGAGAGACAAAAAAAAAAAAATCAATTGCTCATTTTACATTTCTCTTTAGAACAGAGACCAACATAAATGAACATTTGTCTCACTCCTGAGGTTTTTCCTGGAACACAGGCATCCTTAGGAGGTTCAGAAGATTTTGGTGGTTCAGCAGGTTTTGATGCAGAGAGACCTTCATACTGAGGAAGACGTGCTGGGTAAAGCACAGCAGGCCACTCCACACTCACACCTGGGGCTCCCTGGAACATGAGCCTCTGTAGAATACATGAGCATTTTGTCATGTAGTGTTTATTGCTGAAAAAAAACAGTCTATTTAATGAAGCAACACATCTTTCACCTTAAGCGCAGCCAGTACAGATCCAACCTCCTCTTCTCCACCAAATTTCCACTTCCCACCTGAAACACAACACTGAAGCCCCCTCAGTGCTGCCTGGGTCACCTGCAAAGAGGACACAAGATCAGGCAAAGGTCAACAATGATTATATGTGTACGTAGCACACCGTCTGTCCATCTTTACCCTGCTACATTACATGATTTGTATTTTTGTGAAGTCACCATCAGCTGGATGTGTGCATACATGGACAACACATCTGATTCTGATGTATATTTCCCCATTTAACGTGTTAGTGCTACATAAAAAATATCCATACCATACAATAGAAGAGCTCATCGGTGTTGCAAGGTTTGGGTGACTGCATTGTCTTCAGGAAGACTCCAAAACATGCACTTCTGTGTTGATCATCCAGAGGCAGCTGACCAGGCATCCTGAATAAAAACAATTCAACCCACCACCAATTTTTTTATGATTTCACTTTTTGTAAGGTTCTTTAGATGCATCTATTGAAATAAAACTGGCCTGTGAGTGTTAAGTTAATGCTGTAAATCAGATCAGAGACACCAGAATCCAAGTGGTAATCTATAAACCTCAGGCTTCACGTTACACACAGACAAAAAATGTACAATATGGCTACTGGTAGATTTTATAAGGATGCTGAAGCCTACCTGAAACAGAAGTTGGCCATACAGGTGAGAGCAACACGCCGTAACTCAATATTTGGCTGAGATGGACAACTGTAGAGCATGAGGACCCCGTCTTCTCCCAGTAGGTCTCTGAGATGCTGCGAGTGAGAGAAATCTCTCAATATAAATATGAATTATAACGCACTTTCATAAATATTGATCAAAATACCTACTTGTTGGCACTGATGTCCATTCCCATACACTACTGTGGAGAGTGCCAGGAGAATGTCTGAGTGTGTCCATGCACTGCACACTTTCAACGCATTGGCAGTATAGTTAAGCAGTACATCCAGTGTCTTCTCAGCCATTATAATCTTTAAAAGAATTTGTGAAAACAACAGAAAAGAAAGTAAAATAATAACCAGCTAATGTTTGCTACATTGCCTCGGTAATAAAGACTAACTGTTACCTTGAGCTGATTAAGCAGGTGATGTATTAGCTGGCAGAATTTGATGACTAAATGCTCTTGACTCAGAGGCACCAGACACTTGGCATGTTCCAGCATAGTGCACACATCCTGAAATGGAAATTAAGATGATCGACAAACAAACACATGACAAAGTGAAAATCCACTCTGGAGCTGTTTCCAGTTGGCTCCTACGGTTGCTAGGATATTCTCTGTGGCTGCTATGGTTTCAGTTGTTATGAAGTACTGCGTGGCTGGGTGGATGTACTAGGTTAATGTTTCATCTTTGGAGTAATACTGTTAGTGAAAACAGTGGCAGTGGTCACTGAGGTTAGTTGGGGGACAGATAAAGCTCTTTGTGTCTTATTACTGTATGTCTGTGCTGTTTTGGTCAGGTCTGCCTTGAAAAAGAGCTCGCTAACAATGGGAATTTACCTGGTTAAATAAATAGTGATATCAGCAATGGTGAATAACTTACCGCTCCCAGCTCTCAGATACAAATAAATCATAATGTGTTACCTCTGGTCGGATGTTGATATTGGGGCAGAAGGTTCTGTTGTAGTTTTCGGACAGGAGCTGGTCAAACAGCAGGTTTAGCTCCTCCCGGAGCTGACATGAGTCTGCTCTCAGGGCTCTGAGTTTAGCAGCGCAGCGGGAAAAGTGTTTCTCGGCCTCCAACGACGAGTCGAGCTGTCGACCGTCCGCCCTCATAGGCGTGAACGGTGGTGCCTCCGCAGACAGAACCACCGGAGGAAAAGCGGGGACACCAATACGGCCAAGACCCGGTGCTGACAACACGGTGTGGGCCGCCATGTTTGTGGCCTCGGAAGTATTCTTCTTCTTTGGTGGTTCACTTCTTCTTTGGGATTTAAGGACAGTTTGCATCCGATCTGTTGCATTACTGCCTCCTTCTGGATCTCTTTTATTTGGTGGTTTTCACTTTTCAATCCGATTTAAACACCTAATATATTATTTAGTGTGTAACTTCATAATATCTATGAAACTGAACAAAACTAACAAAACCATATGAAGAGCATGATCCATAATAATACCATTTTTAAAGGCAAGGATGGGGGGTTATTTTGAAATGCAGCAGAGTAGATACCTTGGTATTGTATTTCCTTCTGCTGGATTACACCAAGATGTACCAAGACTGTCTCCTTTAACACATCTCCAATACACCTAAAATTAACTTTAGCTTTTAGACACAATCAATAAAATACGTTGCCATCTGGGTGGTGGGTTTACTTACCTGTTCTGAGTGTCTAAAGATAGAAGGTATATGCATTACAGATTGTAAAGCCCCTCAAGACCATGGATGTATAACTAAATATGCCTACTAGACACAGAATATGGTCATAAAAAGACAACCACTACATATATCAAATAAAACAGACACAAAACATCCTAAAAGTGTAAAGAGACAAATTATCTGAAATCTGATCAACCAGAAACTGTTAGAATTGTTGCACAAAGGCAAAGAGAAACTCTTTCAGTCTGGAGGTCCTGCAAAGGAGTATTGGGCCCGTTCACCTGTGTGCACCTGGTGCACACGCGCACACACACACACAAAATGTCAGGACACTTGAATAGTGAGGTTAAACAGATCGAAGGCATGCGTATATATTTTTGAATTGCTTTATTGTCTCAAAGTTATGTTGTGCTCAACTTGTTGAAAATATCACAATACTGCACATCAAGTTACATTTCAGAGCTATTGAGCAGTAACACTGTAAATATTCACAACTGAAGTGAAAACATGAAGGTTCACGCCTCTACAAACATTACATCTCTTAGCATGTTCTATTCTTTATTAAGTGGGAACAACAGTCTTGGCATTTTTATTCAGTCTCAGTCAACACTGTAAAATTAAAGGCATTTCAACAAAAACTCTGTTGCTCATTTTAATTCCATGAAAAATAAGTTATCATACAACATATCCATATGAAATAAATGTACAAGTTCCATGCATCAATGCACAGCAAAAATTTGCAGAAATTATGATTCATGGTTGTCAGAGTGCTGGCATGATGAGTAGTTCTACATGGCATTTTTCTATAAACAGCACATCACCAGTCCAGGCATAACTAAAGTGCCATCCACCAACAGCAGTAGTGTTGTAGATGACAAAACAATAACAGCCCGAAGCAAGCGCAACACCAGGAGGTAGGCAGGTCTGCAGAAAGGTGGCAGCGAATGACTGGCACAGAAGTATTAAGTGCTGAATTAAAAGTCGTTTCAGGAGGCCGTGTTTGGATTTCAGCCCGACTTGAACAGAAGAATGGCCACTTGACCCAGGTAGAAGTAGATGAAATGCTTTGTCTCGTGAGTCACGTAGCTGCCGAAGTTCCGCCCAACAATGCAGTGCCACGTGGGGTTGTACTTCTTGTCAAACTCCTGCAGGGTATACAATTATTATAGATCACAAAAGAAACTAAACAGGTTACTTTGGTACTATTCACTTAATATTGATTTAATGTACCTTTTTGACATAGGCAGCAATGTCCTTCTCAATGTTGTACTTCTCCATAGCCTGCATGGCACAGTCCACAGCATCCTGCTGCATTTCATCAGACATGTCTGCATTCTTGATCACGGCCTTCTTGTCCGACATGTTGGCCTTTGAACTACACAAAAGAAAATTTTAAATAGTCAGTGACAGTTTCCATACAGGGCCTACGATTTTCAGTTCATACAACAAAATGAGACTCATTTTAGTTCCATGCCTTCAACACTGGGGCCCTTTGCTTGCAGGGACAGACGGACTGTAGTCTTAAACTTAGTAATTTGAATTTTAAATAGATTCACATCATATATATGCCACTGAGCACAATGATACTGGCTCCTTGTCTGATCTAAATGACTGGATGAGGCTCCTAGGAAGCAGGATTAGAAAGTCATGTTGGAAAGTCCAGGAAAAACCTAGAGTTGTGCGATTTTATTTGATGCGACTTTGTGGACAACTCAGTAACTGGGAGTTTGAGAGACTAGTACAATGGCTCCTGTTTTCAGTGTCACAGTAAGCAATAAAAGGGAGCTGACATAGGTTACATAATTCAACAACATTAAACATACTGATACACCTTGTAGTCGACAGTGTTGTAATACTAGTGTGCTGGCGGTTATGAGCTTTACAAGGAAGTGGAGGATGCGTTCATACAGCTCCTCGACACTAATAAAAGACGCTCAGGCGAATTCAGCATTCAGTAGAACAATATTCACTTTGAACTGGTGACAGTGAACACGACATGTTGACATAAGCGTAGCAATTACATATGCAGTTAACACTTACCGTGTCACTCCACGAAGTTTCACCCTTTAGACGTCTGCGATTCACGCTACAGGACAAATTTTCGTTCATTTATGCAAGAAAACGTGTTTCCCTGCTCCGCCCTCCACATCATACCCACCACCTGATTGGCTTCAGTGAAGCCTCCACCCTGCTGACGGCGTTTTTTACTTGCGGCCAGTGTGTGCATCTTATTTCCACCCACAATGCACTGTTCTCTCTCCCCCCGCGCCGCCACCGATCCAGGTGATCGGCTGGATCGATAATATTGATCCGTATGAATTTGACAGCTTGCAACACGTTAGAGGTGTAGACTCAGACAGAGGAGAAATACTCAATATGCCGTGTGTACAGCATTAATACCATGACGGGTAAAAGTGGGAATTAAACAACATCAGAAAATCTGAAGCCCTAAAATGAACGTAAATAATTTTACGCCTCACAGCTTCCCTACATTTCATTTTATTCTTTAATCACCATGAGGACGTTGTCGATATCCAGTTCTGCCTTTTCATCCGGGGAGGCAACTTGACATGTATCTGTGCAAAGTGGGGGTCTTATTTTGATTTTGAGTGTTTGACCTCCACTGTCCAGAGTTTGACATCAGCAGGTTGCGTGTCACCACCTCACTCTCAGTTTAGACATGCAGCCACTCTAGCGTGGACACCTCCATGACAAATAAACTGATAATGTATCAGATAAGGTATGTGTAATGTAGAGCTTAGTTTTTCTAACTGCACTGGATAAAAAGTGGTTGCATTAATATAAATATTGTTTGTTGAACTAAAAATAGTTCTCCCCTCAGACATGAACAATCTAATTAGTCATTATGCTCTAACTCCTACATGCATGTAAGAAACCCACTGATGGTTACTAAGAGATAAATGTGAATTATAGATGTTCTTATCAGTGTTTTAATCATCACTGTGAGTCATCTGCATTATTTCATATACAGATGCACAGAACAGAAAATGAAAATCAATCAAAATAAAAGCAATTCTTTTAAATACAGTTAACACATGCTGAGTGAATACATTTTAGTTTATGGTACATATGAACACTGCAGCCCTGCGATGGACTGGCGATCTGTCCGGGCTGTACCCCGCCTCTCGCCCGAAGACAGCTGGGATAGGCTCCAGCACCCCCCGCGACCCGAATTCGGATTAAGCGGTAGATAATGGATGGATGGATGGATGAACACTGCATCTCTGTAGTTGAATTTCCAGAACTGCTATAAACAATGTTAATAAAAGGCATAATGTAGTATGGGAATACCATTCCATACCCTACCATATTCATCACATCACATAACGTAAGTAAACTTTCCAGCTGGTTGTAGTTTTACATTTCCTTCAGCACTCTGGAATATTTTATATAGCCAGTCTAATTTATACATTTTCTAGCACAGAACATAAATACACAACAATATGATTTATAAAGTGATTTTTTTTTATTGAAGAGAACAAAGCTTCAATATATTGGAGATTATATTTAGCAAGAACAAAACAAATTTTCTGCAGCAAATTATCTAAACTAAAAAACTAAAAATAAAACACATTAATTTCACATTTTCTCGTCACCTGTCAGTCCTCCCTCGACCAAGGATAATGTCTACCCACTATTTACCACTCTCCTTGTGTGTGGATTCATCCTGCACCTCGCAGCCCTCATCCTGGTTTTGATCTGAGAGTTTATCCTTTTAATAAAAAAAGAAAAGATATTTTAAAAACAATCACTCATCAGGATGCCATGAGTGATCACGTCCCACACAAAAATAAACTCTGTCTGTTTTGTTTAGTGTTTAGTTTAGTTTATTAAGGTTATGTGGAAAGGATCCTCTCCCAGTAAAATTCTCCCATGCTCCTGCTCCATGTATCCATCCTTACATTTACTCCTGATCCTGATCTGATCCTGAATGCGGCTCTAGAATGGGAAGGGTGGGGGGGCAGTGAGTCCAATCCAAACCTTTAGAATACGAGCAGAACCAGAGGAAAGGAGGCAAGTTAGAATCACACCTTCACAGAGTACTTCAAAATGTCAACAAATGTATCTACGAGGGAGCTTACTTTGGAAAAACATCAACATCTAGAATCAATCCAATAACAAACAAACAAAAAAAAGAAAAAGCTACTAGCTTTTACTTTGGATAAGAAGAACAAGACTATGTACAGCTAACTGATACTGTCCTGACTCAACTAAGGATTTTATTATGTTTTAGAGAAACACCAGGATCAGTGACAAAGCACTGGGCTGTGAGAGCTGCTAACAGAAGCCAAGTAACAACAATGGTTTTTAAAATAGATTGGGAACATGAGCAAATACGGCAGCTGTAGCATAGCAAAACACATTTTCTAATTCAACAAGAAACATTTGATAATAGTACTCATCTATTTTTAAGAGTGCATTTAATGACTAAAGCCTTATTTTATGCAGATTTCAGAGTTGAGAGGCCACAGCCATCATACCATTGGCACCTTATTTGACTACTCCTCCTGATGTTTATCCTAATATGAATTGTGTGTTTCCTTTTCCTCTGTTCCAATCCTTTCTGCCCTTCTGAACTCTACAGAGATACACACGATAGGGTGAAAGTACAATAGTAAATGCTAAACTAGAAGAATATAACCATATCACTGACAACTGACAACAACATAAAGCATTCAATGGCAAATTTCTCTAGAAAACAAGAACAATACAATTCTACTCAACAAGGAAAACAACAAGGTTAGCAAAAAGAGATGTTGAACTTTTTTGGATGAAAAGGAAGCATTGACAAAATGGACAGAGAGAATGTGAGGAAAGGGGCAACATACACAGATCCTCTGTTGCGATGTGGGGAGCAGCTGCGAGACGCACTGTGGCTTCGGCTTCGACTGTGGCTGCGCGAGTGAGAACGGCCATAGCTTGGGCTGCGAGGACCATCCATCTTCACACGAATGTAGGCCGTCTCTCCCTAAAGACACAAAAATAAAGCAGGAATCCGAAAACAGTTGCTTATTAGCCTTAAAACACGAAAAATGTTTCCTCTTAAATAGAACACAGCTATGATAGATGACAGAACGAATGAGCTTCATCAAGTGTGACAAATGTACATGCTATAATGACAGAGCAACATTTTGAGCACACATGGGCCTTTACTTACTGTCCAGTTGTTTTCACCCTCATGTCTATTTTCACCATTTGATCTCCTCCAGTGTTTCACTTCAACACTTAACCTATGTAACCTTAAAACTACCAGTTAACTGTGACCTACCTCATCAGAGCGAATCTTATCCAGGTTACGGACAATGTAGGTCATCCCGGTACACATCGGCAAAACATACACCACCTGCCTCACGTATGTGGTCCTTCAGGTCCTGCCAGCTTCCACTCAGGGAAAGACCTGATAGGAAAACGTGACGTAAGGCTCATTCATTTCTATGCTTAGGTAAAGACATTAGAACAACCTCCAAAGAGAGAAACACTTAACCCACCTGGGACAACAACCCTGTATTCTGAACGTTGGGTTACCTTGGGTTTGCTAAAGCTCCACTGCCACCTCCCCTACCACTTCCACGGTCACTTCTAGGAAACTCAACATGCAGGCGGTAGTCATAGTCATAACCATCACGTCCATAAACAGCATCTTCTGCATCCCTGCAGGATGACAGTGACACATACTAATTTTCACTACATGAGAAAGTATAGTGAGGAGTATTATCATTATTTATTTTTACCATATTAATATCAATGTTGAGATATTTAGGTGCACTATATGAAATTTTTAACTTACAACTTACGACACATATAGCAATTATAATGCATTAGGTAGAAAATATGAAGTGTATAGAAACAGCTCCAGGTTGTGTTGAGACATTAAAACCCATTCACTCTCAGTGTCTCTCTCCATGGTGCTGAAACAGCCAAACATGTTCTCTCTCTCTATATATACATATATATACACACACATATATGTATAATTTATAACAGTATATTGGTTGATATCCTTATTTTTAAACTTAGGAACATGACAAAATCATCAATAGTTAATATAGCTTCCTTGAATGTGTTTTGATGATACAGTATGTAAATAATTTGACTTTTTAAAAATAAAGTTAAATATATTAGTGGTCTGTGGTGGACAAACTACACTATATAATGATCCTGAAACTCCTCAAACATACAGTCTGCATTTCAGCAGTGACATGTCTTACTACTGGACATCATATCCAGTATACTGACAACAATAAATCTCAACACGCAACAACATCAATAAATATTAGAAAAGTGAATCAAAATCATAGCTCTTTCGAATAAAAACTTAGAGAAATAAACTCTCTGGTTGTTTTCACCCTCACCATTCATCAAGTACCAGTGAATGTTTTCAATCTACTATATTCATGGAGCAGCAATGTGCCCATTAATGTACCACAATGAAGCAAAGGAGAGACTGCACAAAAAAATATCAAACTTAGACAAGAAAAACAGCATCTTCTAGATTTACAAAAGAAAAGATCTGCATATTTGTACCTGGATATTAACCTGTGTTTACAATCAGTGCACAGCTGCTTCTCAGAGCCTATGTATGGGATCTTGGACGAGACAGTCTCAACTGCAAATACCAAATATAAAACAAGCACCACAAACTTGTCACCCAGCAAAACTAGGTCACATACCATTATATATTAAACAGTTATATTTCATTTTTTCCCTTTTGTTGAGGTATGTACAGCTGCATATATATGTGTATTTTTTACTTTTAATTGGGAATAGTGCCACAGTTACTTGGTGCTGGGATCAAAGCCTGACAACATGGCACAAATAAGGATTGAACAGGTGAGTAGTAGTTTTTCTAATAACATTGATTAATATGAAATAAATTAATTACATGAATTCAAAAATTATTAGCGGGGTTATCTGCTAAGATCAAGTTTATGTACAGCTCAGAAACAATGGTGATAAACTTCAAATGTGACACTGCAGCTCACCTCGGGTCCTCAAATTCAAATGGTGGTCCTCCTCTTCGGTTTTTCAGATCAATATCGCGAATGATTCCGTAATTATAAAACACGTCCTCGACGTCTTTGGGGGAGGTTTCCCACATATATCCGACAGTCGTTGCTCCCCGCGGGTCCTCGGATGACACCTCCACCGGACATCTTAACGCGAACACAAACAAAGGTGACCAGAAGCTGCAGGTGACTCCGCGGACGTAACATAACGTTTTCACCTTAAAAACCACAATGTCTTTTTATGGGTGTACTGAACTAAATAACTGTATACTTACTGTACTGAACGTGGTCGTTAACAGACACACTTCAGTTATTGCAGGGCCAGACTTATTAACCAATAGCTGACGGCGTAGCCCGCAACGTCATTACGCCAACGCACCTACATAATTAAAACGCTGTGTATTCTTGAGTGTTATAACTTCTCAGTTGTAAAGCAATTTGAAGCCAATTTACCTATATAAAGGGTGAAAGTTTTGTATAAAGTTTGAATTGTTGATTGGTTTATGTCAAATATCAAACATTCATAAATGTTTGATAAAAGATAAGACATTTTAATCTGCAAACATCTAGATGACTAATGCCTGCACATGCAGAGCTGCTATAACACAGTGGATTCTGGCTAAACTAAGTAGAATACAAAGCATACAGTGCCATAGATGCTAAAGTTTGGCTTTATTTAGAAAAATGGTTGTAATTCTTAAAACTTTTCATATTATATTTTAGACAAAACCCTTAAAGGTGACAAGTCTACACTGTGGTGGTGTGCAGAGCCAAAACTAATGAAAACTGTACTAATGTTGTAGCTGTGGTGGTTACCCTTTTGTGAGGCAATTCACCTAATAAATCTAAACATACATACAGGTGAGGTCAGGACTCATATACAGGCTAAACATCTGAGCAGGTGTATACAGATGTTAAGTGTATTTGTGCAAAGTGAGGTGGTAGATAGAACAAGAACAGCAAACATTTGTTTATGCTATTGAAAGTTTTATTAAAAGAGAATAAAGCTTTGAGAAATATGATCCTGTGGAAAAGACTGACCTACAAAGAAGATACAAACCACATTACGTTCACAATCCCTTATTAACTCTCAGGCTTCCCTCTCCCTCCCCCTCCACCTCTGTTAATATATGCCCACTATTTACCACTTTCCTTATGCGTGTAGATCCATCCTGCACCTCCCAGCCCTCCTCCTGGTTTTGATCCAAGCTTTGCTCTTCATTATCATAATTAAAAAAAAAGAAAAATCTGAAAAATAATTGCTCATCACGGTGCCATCAGTAATTGTGTCTCTGTGGTTCCACACAAAATTAAAAAAAATTATTTGGATTATCTGAAAGCCAATTGGAGTTTGAATATTTTGCTACATTTCCGCTTTGATGGAGTTATGTGGCCTGAGCCAGGGGTCGGGATCCTCTCCCGGTAAAATGCTCCCATGCTCCTGCTCCACGTATCCATTCTCACGCCTAATCCTAATCCTGATCTGATCCTGAATCCTGATCCGGCTCCGGAATGGGGGGACAATGAGCCCAGTCCAAACCTTTAGAATACCAGCAGAACCAAAGAGAAGGAGGCAAGTTAGAATCACACCTTCACAGAGTACTACAAAATGTCAACAAATGTATCTACGAGGGAGCTTACTTTGGAAAAACATCAACATCTAAAATCAATCCAAAAGGATGAGGACTTAGTTTGGACACTAGGAAATTAGAAAAAAAAACTTTGCGTCTCTAAATACAAGAACTTGTAATTACTGAAAATATTTAACTGCACTCAACTGTATGTTTGGGGGAAAAAAACTGCCTCAAAATGCAGATTTTATATTTGACAAGGCACAGTCATCATACCATTGGTGCCATATTTGATTCCTCCTCCTCCTCCTCCTGTTTATCCTAATATGAACTGTTTCCTCTGTTCCCATCCTATCTGCTCCTCTGAACTCTACAGAGAGACACACAAGAAGGTCAAAGGACAATAGCATGTGTTTAGAAGTAAAAGCTGCACAAACAAAACAAAAGGAAAGCACACAACAAATCAGTGGTATACATGTATAAAGGTGGTTAGCAGAAACTATTTTTATGTGAAGGGGAAAAGGAAATAATGAGGGCAACAGTGAAAGAAAGCCACTTACACAGACCAGACTAAAAGAACAAAAAAAAATAAAAATAAAAATAAAAAAGTGTGGGGTAATCGGAACACAACATGGCAGTGTAAACAGGTGGCTCATGATGATTATACAGGATTTGCTATGTGATGCTATTGTAATTGAAGTGGAGAGTTCCTTTCCATCTCTGATGTGAACCATAGCTTTAATTAAGGTCAGATGTGTCTTAAGTGCGAGAGCGAGATCTCCGGGGAGAGTAGCGTGGAGAGCCTCTGCTGTGCCGAGGAGAGTAGCTGCGCGAGGCGCTCTTGCTCCGGCTTCGACTGCGGCTGCGGCTGCGAGAACGAGAACGGCCGTAGCTGGGGCTGCGAGGACCATCCATCTTCACACGAATGTAGGCCGTCTCTCCCTAAAGACACACACACACAAAGACATAAATTGCTACGAGACACTGGTAGAACAGAAAGGAAATGTCTTTAGTCACAGACACTAAAATGTATGTTTTGGAGGACACAGATTCTATTGCAGAAATAGTAACACACTAACACAAAAATCTTCCTGTGATGTAGCTGGTTAACTAACTTACACAACATCTACACTGTGTTGTTTTATGGCATCTACAGGTTTTGAGTATCACAGTCAGCCAGGTCTCCATTTGTATGAAGCATGACAGCTTAGAAATGCCACTGCTGCAAATGATGACTTATTACTTAAGGCAAAATGAACAACAGAAAAGGTTTATTGCAGATTTCTTTCATGTGTTAATGCAAATTTTATTGTGAAAGAATGCATATTAAGCATAAAATAAAGACAGAAAACCTTATATTTTTATGTCTAAGTTTGCTGTTTTTTTTAAACAACCAATGCATGTTTGGCCAAACTGTTTCACAAGTGAACTACATATACGGGATTATGATGCAAAGAAACAGGCCTTTCAAACTTTTGCCTTTACTTACTGTTCAGTCATTCTCACGACGACTCCTGCATCCTTCATTTGATTAAGCATGAAAAATAATCTAATTGCAGAGGAATTCCTTATGAAGTCAGGCTGAAGCTGTAACCTTTTACACACCTCATGAGAGCGAAACTTGGTGTTATCCAGTTTACGGACAGCGTAGGTCATGTCTTCTTTCCGTACAAATTCCACCACTCCAGTTCCATCACGGTATACATCAGCATAACATACATCACCTGCCTCACGCATGTGGTCCTTCAGGTCCTGCCAGCTTCCACTTGGGGGAAGACCTGATGGGAAAAGGTGGCATAAGACTCATACATTCATCTCTATGCTTAGGTAAAGATATTAGAATAACCTCCAGAGAGAGAAACACTTCACCCACCTGACACAACAACCCTGTTTTCTGAACGTCGGGACGGAGGACCATACCTTCCTCTCGGGGGACCCATTGCTCCACTACCGCCTCCACTACCGCCTCCCCGACCACTTCTAGGAAACTCAACACGCAGGCGGTAGCCATCGTAGTCGTAACCATCTCGGCCATAAACAGCATCTTCAGCATCCCTGTGCAACCCAACAGTTACCATCATCTAACGAAAGTCAGCTACATAAAAAAAACACACTAATAACGAACAGTATAGATTTGCTTTTTTGACAGCACATTATCTTACTTAATGGCCACTGACGAAAAACGCATCTTACTGAAATAGTGCCACTAAAAATTTGGGAAACATTAAAGATGTTGGTCAAACAACTTAACTAAAAGTACAGTTGAATTTATTGCATAGATTCATCTAAATAATAACTGAGACTAAGAGACACTGAAGACAAAACTATGAGATAATCGAATATGCTCAATATATGTACAGGCACTTCACGGCTGGAACTAGAGACTATGTGGTATCTTGCTAACTGTGACATGGACATTTCATCAGTTGTTAATGCTGGTGGCCAAATGAACACAAGGCAAATGCAAAACATACCAAGTTGCAACCAAACCAACGAACTTACACTCAGGTGTCAGTTTAATGGGCACATGCACTCCAACTAGGCAAAGCTAACAAAGTCTGCAACAGATCTCAATGAGCGTAAGTTATCACAGGCACTTAGCATTATGGATTATCATTAAACAGAACCACATTCTACAACACTGAAAGATACTGAACATTATAACCTTCATGAAATAAAGGTTTACTGCAGGTTAAACCTAATAAACTGGGGTGTACATGTTGGAACGAGGTCAAGATGGAGAGCTACAGGGAGACATCGTCGCTGAGACTCACCTCGGGTCCTCGAACTGCACGAAAGCAAATGGTGGTCCTCCTCTTCGGTTTTTCAGATCTATGTCACGAATGGATCCGTACTTGTAAAACAAATCTTCAACATCCTTTGAGCGGATATCAGGAGGGAGGTTTCCCACATATATCCGACAGTCATTGCTCCCTGCGGGTCCTCGGACGACACCAGCGCCGGACATGATAGCAGAAAACAAGCTAACACTAAGAATTGAGAAAGTTAGCAAACTGGCTAACAGGTCTGTTCCTGGCGAACAAACGATAAAATAACGCCGAGGTACTAAACTGAAGTGAAATAATTATACGCAAAATTTTTAGTCAGGTCTTTACAGAAACAGAAGTCCTTCAAGGTGGTTGTTCGAACAATCAGATTAACGACAGCTTAAAACTGCAAGCTGCGACTTCAGTCTTTCTGGAAACAATGCGGTCTACTTCTGTGGTGTGACGGACTTTAAAGTTACCCACACCGCCACCTGCTGGATCATGAGGTTACACCCCACACAGCATATGTGCATGTTTAGTTAGTTCAGCTCTAGCTTTGGAAATAGTCCATTTATGTACTGTTCTCAGGTTTATGACTGGACATAATCAAAGTTATGAAAACAACAAACCATCCCATGAAAGATTTGGTGAATGTTGCAGAATTTGAACTACATGGAGTTTGTCATGAGACTTATGACATGTTTCCTAACAAAGTTTAAAAGTGTTTGAATGAAAACATAATTACACCTAGAATCACTGCATTGTTTATCTCTGCTAACCAGTGACGCTGCAGTTAAGATTCAGAAAGAAAACGTTATTTCCAGAAGGAAATTGTTTACATGCGTCAGCCTGTCTAGACTCATATTCCAGACTCCATGTCCATGTTGGTGTCAGATGTAATAAAATTCTTTCCAGGTGTTTCTAACACATAGCATTGACAAGAATGGGACATACATAACGTCGCAGTGACCTTGACCTGAAAATTTGTGTCAAATTCGAAGAAATTCCTGAGACATAACATTCACAACAACAATAGTATAAATATGTGGAAAGAATTCCGCAGTGGCACCCGGGACGGACAACCTGTACCCTTATATAATAGTTGATATTTGTTATTTGCACATTTTCCACAAACCCTATCCATGATACATACTGCGTATGTGTGTACATAGAAACTACCGGTGTATATATTGTGTGTTCATTGTATATTCTATTTTATTTGATTTTAATTCTATTTTTTAATCAAATTTTTTGTACTCTCGTTTTTATAGTCTTGTTCTATACCTTTCTGTGCTTTATGTCCTGAGCTGTGGGATCAATAAAGTCTTATCTTATCTTATATACAATCTCGAAGCAAGACAAAATGATAGTATACATCAGAAAATTAAAAATACAATAATACAAAAAAAGATTCAGCTATAACAGGAGTTTCAACCTGGTCTTTATTTGTTAATAACTTAAAATAAAAAGAGAAATTAAAATATAAAACGTGTCGACATTTACATTCAAGCTTTGACCGGCACAGTATTACAATGTTCTGATGAACACAACTCCTCACATGAAACAATAAAATCATACATGACTGATTTGTAAACCCCAAACAAACAATTCCTGCAAAGAAGCCTTTCCGTGTGCTCATATTTGTACCTAGATGTCATGGCCACTGACAAAAGTGTCTATTCATAATGTATTTTCTTAAATTTTTTATTTTGTTCAAACCTCAGGATCACCACATCTTCTCCGGGGCCTGTCAGTCCTTCTTTGCTTGCTTTTCTCTGCGTTTCTGTCTAGCCTCTGACACAATTTTGAGCAATGACAGCAGAATAGGTACACACATTGGCAAGAAGAGTGGTATGTAGATAGCAAACTTCTGGTCATCGGGGAAGTAGAGGAGGTGGAGGAGCGAAGGGTCGAAAAATGCTCTCTCCGATGCCAAGATGGCCTCTTTACTGTACTGCAGAGCGAAGCCAAGGTTTCCAGCCTCCAACTCAGCCGCAGCCAGTTGAAGAGATGTGACAGCACTGGACACCTAAGGAACAGAAATAACAATGTCAGGTAAGATAACAACTGATGCAAAAGAAACTAGTAATTACCTTTTTAAATGTTTGACTTTATGGGAGGTGTTGACAGCTTTTTAAAATAAAATAAGTATGAAACATATTTCTACAAAAAAAAATTGACCAAAAGCTACATACTGTAGCATCATTATCTGCTAAATGTTGTATGTATGTTTCACACACACTAATATAAACAACACAGAACAGACATGTACTTTTTACCTGTTGAGCAATGTTGTCATTAATAACGATGTTGCCTATCTGGTCCAGTAGCTGTGCCAGTGAGGTGATGGTGGTGGTCGCTGTGGCAATATTTTCCACACTCCGACTCCACATGAGGCGGTCCAGCTCCCAGTCAGCTATTCCTGTACTGCCACACGGTGCCACCAGGAAGCCAGGGGGAGGGGAAGATGGCTGCACACCCAGCAACAGTCTGACAGAACAACGTACATGAAGGTTATCGTGTGTCTACAGGAAAAGGAAAAGCTGTTGTGTTGTAGACGTCCACTTACCGCAGCTGTGCTAGGAAGACTCCCATGACTTTGGCCATGTTGATGTCGATGTCAACAGGGAACACAGCATCTGGTCCATATAAACTATCAACATTGTAAACCTGAAGATAAAGGCATTTGTGTTGAATTATTGTATTAAAATACTACATATTATTGTGTGCAAAATCTATATATAGCCAAAAAGATGCACTTAATAGTTAGCTATAACTATTCATCACATTTACACAACTGTCATCCAGTTTGACATCATCTCACCATGATTCCACCCCATCGTGGAGAGTGAAATGCATTAGAAGGCACTTCTTGTTTTCTGTGGTCTTGGATATAAAGAGGTGAACGGTGAACATCTGGGACATACAGCAGGAAATTCAACACCGGGTTGGAAGATGCAGCATTCGAGCCTTGAAATCAAATGAAAAAATGATTACACATAACAGCCTATGTTTCTCATTCAGGAAAACATTCAGTGTGTGTGTTTTCTTTTACCGAGTCTAGCTTCCACGGGGTTGATGACATGTGCGAGGCTGTCAGCGTTGAGTGTGTAGGCATTGCGGCTGCTATCAAAGCGTGGGTTCACACCAAGCATGGCATAGTATAAGGTCTACAAGAACAATGAGTACATGAATATACAGTAGCTGACAACTTTGTCATTGTGATGTGAGTGCTGCACACTTATGCACATACACTACCTGAGAGTCGATGCTAAAGTTTGCCACAGGAGCCAGTTTTGTAAGCAAAGGTTGGATGTAAGTCTGCACGGCACCCTCTATGTCCCAGTGTAGCCGGTGAGACTTTGGGTCTGGGTTCAACAGACTGAACGTAATCTCATATCCTGAATAGAAGACAAGAATAAGCAGCAGTGTTCAGAGTTGAAGTATATGCTGATTGGAAATGAAATTAAGACTATCTGCTTCATGGCTGTATTAAAACAAATACCAACCTGGGCTGGATTTAAAGGCTCTCATACTGTCAGCCTTGCGCTCCCTGTTGTCAGGGCTAAGACGGACCCTGTCGCTGAGGGCAGCAGTGATGTCGTTGTGGCTAAAAGACATCAGCTGCAGCACCTGCTTGAGTCGTGGCTCCAGATGAGCCAACAATTGGTCTAGTGTCCTCCCCACTCTCATCTGGGCACCAATACGCAGCAAGGCTGTTCGTCGTTGACCGATGTACACATCCACATCCTGCGAGGCATAAAAGGACAGATTGCTGTTGAGTACTGGAGTATCTTTTTTATCTAGATAACTTACTGATAATTATGTGTGCAAGTGGTGCAGAAAGTGTTGTATGTAGATCCTGAGCAGCAAGACACTTAGCATCAGTTCAGTGGACGTACTACCTGACTCCACAGAGGTACATGAAATTAAGGTAAAAAACAAAACAAAACATACAACTACATACTTTGATGGTTCTAAATTTCAAACAATCGCATCCTAGCGAAGAGTGAGTTCTAACCTGAGGCAGCAGTGAAAACGACTCAGGAATCACATAAACAACCAAAGACCCACATGGACTCTCACTGAGCGTGTGCAGAGACAGATCTGCCTCTAAAGAAGAAGAAGAAAGACAGAGATTAACTAGTAACCGTGGTCTCACTGAACAAGAAAACAATTGCATCTGAAGAGCCGACAACACCTCACCTGCGGCTGTCGGCTGGTTCAGGGCATCCTCCTCCATGATAGTAGCTGTGCGATACTTTGTCTCATACCTGTACCTTAACATTGTGTCTTCTGAAAACAAAATAATTTGAGACAATTATTACTCTGTTTTTGTAAACATAAGATTACAGACAGTATTAATAAATCACCATCTACTGTGTGTTCCTCATCCTGTGTTTGTGTCAGTGGGATTTTCTTCTGCTGTTCTGGTGTCACAGTTCCACGCGCAAACACAACCTCCACATCAGCACTTAACTGTAGCTGCAAAAAACAAACAATACAAGAGGGACATTTTGAAAAGGTACACATGTAGCACTTGGGGGATGAAGGAATCGCAGAAAAGGGGACATCTAACAAAATGGGAGCAGAAACAAACCTGCAGCTTAGCCAACTCGTTTATCTGACTGACAGGTAACCAGGCGCGGTACGTTTCAGTTGTTCGCCACCACAGAGGGACTCCCACGATGATGACCACCACTGCTATGGACAGAGCAGCAAGCTGGCCTCGTCTACGCTCTGAGAAGTGCACAAAGACAAATGAACATTAGGGCATTATTGTTATTGCTTAGATATGTCATAATGTCTAACAATTATTTAGCATTAAGCTAATGATTGCTTTCTTGAATTCCTTGTAACACTATGTAAGGTAAAACAGTAATAACACCCGTTGCAACTTCCCAGAGCCCAATATGATGTTCTTACACCTGTTAGTTTGTTTAATTGTTTGTTTCCTTAATATATACCTGGCTAAACTAGATCCTACACTTGTCTATATAACATGGTAAGCTAGTTTGGACGTTAGGTGACAACCCGAAAACATCTGTAGTCTTGAACAAATAAGGTGTGAAGACTCTGCTCGTGAAGACTTTATAAACTATTGTTTTAGTTCATTGTAGAATTTAATTAAATACATAAAAACTGCATGTGTATTTGCACGGTTAGGCTAGCTAGCAGTTAGCTTCAGAGGATCAAAACATGAAGAGAACAGCAGCCTCCTGCCACTAGTAGACACAAAATACAGCTGCTGCACATGTTATACACAAAAAAACTGCAATACCTTGCTGTTAATGATGTAAATACTTTTACATAAAGGAAACTGTGTATACAGGGTTGATTTACTCATTCACCTACTCACCCACTTCCGTGGTAGCCATTTCTGTCAATGAACGGAGTTGGGTGCGTTTGATTATGGCACACACCACGCAGTCGTACGTCACGTGAAATCGAGGGACTCACGTTGCTGTAAAAACAAGTCCGAGCCAGATACAAACTACAATTTAATTCATGTCAATGTTAATATGTGTAGAATTCAATTTATATTCAATTTGTGTCCCAAATACTGTGACATGCACCTATCTATCCGCCATAAACCCGAGCCGCAGTGTGAGAGGCGACGCAGCGATGATAATATTAAACACACAAACGCAGTGTGAAACATTTTGTTAACCAGCGCCCCCTGTGGTAAGGTGAGGCCATGGCGTGGCCAAATTCTGCAAAATATATACTTTTAATAGGTAAAAAGACCAATCAAACAAACAAACAAACGCTATTTGAAAATAAAATAAAAAACGATGAAAAAATGAGTGAAACAAGAATAAACACAGGGCTACACTGTTTTCCAAAGAAATAGTTTAGTGTTTATTAGCATTACATACACAAGGTTTAGTGATGATTTTCCCCCCCCTCTTTTTGTAATTATCATCTCTCTGTGGTCATTTTTCACCACTTTGTGAACATCTTTATTTTATATACTTTAGAGAGATCCTTTTGTGTATATATACTGTCTTTTTTGTTATTTTTTGTCTCTTTGTAGTATTGTTTGTATTTTTTAAATGATTTTTGAAAATTTCCAATAACAAACATAAACAATGACTACATGCAAGGCTCTGGCCCAGGGTCCCCTTGACCTCTCGGGCCTCTGGTTTTGTGTCCCGTAGGCCTGTTCAGTAACCAATTAATCCATATTTAAAGTAACATTGTTTTGTGTTCCTCAACTGGTTCTAATTTCAAATATATTGTGTATAGGAATTAATGTAAAAAAAACTTGTACATCTAACAATGTGTTAGTCTGTTTTAAATGCATTTATTCAGAGGTTTTGCTTAGGGCGTGGTTTTCTTTCTCAAAAATGTCCTGCGCAGTGTTCATAGCAGTATGGCCTTTTACAAATACAGATGAGATTATCCGCTTCATTAGACAACTGAAGTCTCAGCAGCTTTAACACACTAGGCCACCAAAAAACACACATACACGTCCTATCCCTTTAAACCCATGGTTAGCTTGTCTTTTTTTCATGTAAGATTCCACACACAGATTGCAAAAGACGACAACAGCAGACCAACACACGGCATGCCAGTATACAAATTCCCTTATATATACACCAAATGTTTTCAGCCCCTGCATGAGTGTGTAAGTGTCAACTATCTAATAAATGAATGAATGCAGTAAGATTTTCACCCAAAGACAGATCACTAGAACAAATACCTTAAACGCATGAACAATAATGTCACACAAAATGATCTCCGGTAGTTTTTCATGTTTAGTTTATTTTTCTCCACTATTTGACACACCAAGTGCTTCAAGAACAATAGTAACACCACAAACAACACATTAATCCAACACAGCGGTGACCGTTTCCCCACAGCTAACCCCATGTATTGGTCCACTACATGGGTATATCAATAGAAACCATCTCCTGTTTTCATGGGGCAGGCTGGGGAATCAGGAGGGGGAGGGGCGGGGGGATGACAAAAGCGTCACATAATATAGACACAATCACACAACTGAATAACATTAAATACAGTATGCAATTTAAAGCTAATGTTATACTTAGAATAGACACACTTTGTGAACAGAACGGTCAGGATGAATCATCAGGATGAATACTGGTGTGCAGTGGTTTGTTACAGTGTGTCTGCTGACCTCTGCTGCTGCTGCAGCTGTCTGAAAGTACGAGTGCTCCACACTTCTGGACAGTCGCTCGAAAGATCAACTCAAGTTGAAAAGTCTACATTTTCATACGGTTTGCCTCGTCCCTTAACATGTATATACACCGATGCCACAAAGAGTTTGTTTCACGGTCAGAGTGGATGTTAGTATAGCATTTCAATGAGCCAACACTGACACACATGCTCCATTTGGCCTGCTTGGGAGTGGCTCTGATTTATCACTTTGGGGAGACCAGGTGTGGAGACAGAGTTAAAAACTGACTTGAATAGTAACTGTCTTCATCTTCGGTTAAAATTTTGCAGTTTCTTCCCATCTGTGAGTCCAGTAACCATTGAAGACAAGACATGAAATAAAGCAGTTTTTTATTTCAGTCACAAATCGTCTCAAACCTGTTCGATTGTTTGATCAAATAGAGAAAAGAAAAATGTAAGCCTTTTTGTTTCCGCAACAATTCTGTTTCACATTATATTTTTAAATACATATATCTAATAATGTCATTTTAATAACTCACAACTCTAAAGTACAGTAGACAGCGCAGGCCCGTGAACTATGGAGGAGTGAGGGGGATAGCAGAGCAGATACAGTTTAAGACTATAACTAGGCCACAGTAGTATGTGGTAGTTGGATGTTAGTAGGCGTGATTAGCCACATAGAGAGACTTTGATGCAGCGCTACCAGAGCCAGAAGACTCGTATTTGCCAAGCGCAGCCAGACTGTTTGCCTGCAAAAAAAACAAACAAAAGTTTAAATTAATAACATTGCATGGAGACAGTTTGAGTTTAATTTGACTCTGGATGTTAATGTGATGTACATCGATGGTTTTGTCTGACCTCAGCACGCTTGATGAACTCCTCAGTGGCAGCCTTTTCATTGTTCAGCTCTCCTTTCCATGCGTTCAGGGCAGAGGCCTGCAGGGCGCGGCCGTATGAGAAAGTCAGGGCCCAGGGCTTGGGGAGTGGGCAGGTATTAATAGCACTAAGGTTCACACTGGCCTCTTCTTCAGACTGGCCACCTGACAGGAAGGTCACTCCTGAAAAAAGAAACAACATGAACATTATCAACCTGCTCGAGCCAGGTGCATTTTTAAATTCCATACCATAAATAGTAAAAAAAATGATTCAAAATTTATCATTTTTCTAACCTTTTAAATAACAAATTTATATTATATGAATTATTTCTGAATTGTGAAAATATTTGAAATCTACACTCCTCTTAAAGTAAACATTTTAATTTCTTTTATCTCTGTGTCTCTGACCTGAGACAGCAGGAGGCACAGTGCGGCGCAGAGCAGTGACAGTAGCCATGGCGATTTCCTCGCCGGTGTACTTGGTGGGACAAGAGTGTCCGGCTGTGACCATGTTGGGTTTCAGCAGCGTTCCTTCCAGGTACACATGGTGGTCTGAGAGAGCCTTGTACACTGCAGCTAGGACCTATCAGCAGGAAACAGATATGTACTGTGCGTCCAAAGGATTGTGACAGCAACATCACTAACATGTAGCAAAAAAAAAAAAAACTTCACAGGACAAATACGATGGTTTGTGCCATACACAGGATGTTCCTGAGTAGTAAATTACCTTCTCAGTTACATACTGGCAACGCTTCAGGTCATGTTCTCCATCAGGGAGGATCTCGGGCTCCACAATAGGAACAATACCATTCTAGGAGACATTACAAAGTATAGGTTTAAGGTACACTCTTGTATTCATATAGATACACTCTCAGAATTTGTTACAGTGCCCACAAGTTCCCAAATGATCTTCACTCTGCTGATTTTTCAAACTTTGAACTAGTAATGAGAGACTCTAAAAAAACACAAGGGACATATCTTTAATCTAACTAAATGACATGCTGTGTCATCTCACACTTACCTGCTGGCAGATGCTAGCATATCTTGCCAATACATTAGCATTCTCAAAGATGGCCAGCTCAGACGGTGTGGTTTCACTAATCTTCAGCACACAGCGCCACTTGGCAAAGTCTGCCCCATCCTTCTTGTACTGTGCGCAGCGCTCGGACAGACCGTCCAGACCTACACTCGGTCACATACACAGAACCACGCATAAGAAATACAGCATACGTTTTGCAGTGTTTGTGAGGTTTTGTTTGTGCACGTGTCTGTGCACCTCCTACCCTGAGTGGTGGTCTCTCCATTTGTTCCAGCGAGTGGCACGACACCTTTGTCCACCTGCAAAGAGGTAAACAGAAATAGTTTTAGGTAAAGCTGATATATGACAACTGTGTTTCATATTCCCAAGTACATCAGTCTTTGTTTTAAACAGCACCTTCAAAAGCACTGGAAACAAAATCCGATTAAATTTAACCTCCTGAACTTAGGCTGTGAAGGCTCTGTAACCCAGCTTGTCCTGATCGTTGTGTGTGTATCTAATCACACTGACAGTAAATCTGTGTTTTCATACACAGTGTAGGAGCCTCTCTAGTTTTAGTTGCCAAACTAATGATGTGTGTGTTTTGTCTACTAAACCAATATCAACACTGTGGCAGTAGGAACACGGCGAGCCAAAGCAAACAGCCACCAAATAAGGTCCAATCTTCCCAGACTGAAGTTCTATAGCTTATGGATACTAAGGTCAAGAGTGATACACCATGTAAAAAACAGAAAATTACGCAAAACCAGATAGTTGTTAAATGTGCAGGATACTGGATGTAAAATAAGGATAAGGAAAAGATGAAGACCTACTGTCAGGAGACTCACAAAAGAGGTCTATTTCACAGGTTTAAATATGGCTGGCTGTAGTATTGGATCACGGTGTACCTTAATGCCAACAACAATGCCGCGGTCTTTGATGAGCTTGGCGAAAGGAGTGCCATCATCTGTGCTCTGGTAGAGAGTTTCGTGAAAGAAGATGACGCCTCCAATACAGCTGTCCATGCGCTGGTCGGCTGTGAAGAGCAGCTGGCGGTAGCGACGCCTGTTCTCCTCTGTGTTTTCAACCCCGATGGGGTTCAAGCGTTTCGCCATGCTGCCTGTAGACCACACACACACACACACACACACACACACACACACACACACACACACACACACGAGCACAGTTATTTATACATGCTGACTGCTTTACTGCAGTCATCTGTTAAAAGTTGTGGTTAAATTTGAATCAGGTTTGACCTGATCTACAGCTTTAAAAAACTGTAAAAAAAAGGGTGTCTTATTTATAGACAACTTGACAGTGACAGAAGGTTTATCATTTTAATTTAAATTTTTTAAATCTTTTTTATTTTATCCGTTTTATATCAATGTAGTATAAACATTACTAGAATCACACAAAACAAGGCATTTAAAGACATATTTTACAGTTTTCTGACATTTTATGAGAAAAATTTCTAATAAAATTCACAAAGAAAACAAGCAGCAGATTAATAAATAATGTAAATATGAATCCTTATTATCCTAGTCTAAATTTGATAGTTATACGATACTGTCATGATATATTATTAGGCTTATGTATTCAGTATACTATCATCATGTATGACAGCTTACTCAATCTACTTGGGCTAAAAATATGTAAATGAAGTTAAATTTTGCCGCCACACACCGGTGGACTCATCAGCTGCAAGGATTCCTTTTCCTGGAGCTACTATCCTCAGAGCGATGTCCTGCAGCTCCTTCTTCTGCTCAGGAGTCAGTGCTGGATACTGGTGAGTCATCGTGGCTGAAACAGAGAGAGGCATAGAGATGTCACCTTGCTTCATGGTTTCATGTTCGACCAGGACGATTGCCCAGCACTGGCCTTGCTTAATATCCTTCTACTAGCAATAACATGGCTACTGCACTACAGCACTAAACTCCTCTCAGTGAGAAGAGGAGGATGGGTGAAAATTGCAAAACCTCCTACAAGATGACACAATCCTGGGACTCAGCAAGTGTGTGATGAAATGAAAGGCGGTGAGCAGAAGCTTCCTCGCTGACAAACCAGCAGACCAACGACTTTCTCTTTGATATGTTGTCTGGTTGTCATAATGCATCGACATGGATGCACACACTTCAAACCAGATTATTTTGTTCCCTACTCCCTTCTTCACTCTGCCCTAAATAAACACTTATGTAACCACTCTCCTCCCCACCATACAGAAGAGAGGATTATGTAACAGCACGCCCTCCTATATACTCTGCTGACAGTCCTCATTAAAGCTGGATGCAAGCTTTCTTCTCTCCCCCCTCAGCAGCCGTGCTTTGCCCTGCTTAACGCTAACATCATTACATCCCTCTTTGTGCATAGCACGTATAGATGCCTTTTATTTCTTTGAGCTTGACTGATACAAGACATGCTCCTTTGTTTTTAGCACCTCATTTATCACTCCCACTAATACAGACCATGCCAGGGAACAAGCTGTGACTTCGCTTTCTGGTCAACTGCACCATTTCCTAAGCAACAACACTGTTAAAGCTTAGTTCAACATCACACCACTACACCAGGGTGTGCTACAATACTCCATCCACTTTTGTCTTATTACCATTTATTAGAAATATTTGTATTGTATGAGGCCACAAACTACATCAACTTTCTTCTTCTATATTATCTAAAAAAGTATACTAATGTACATCTACACAGTAAACTCATAACCATTTAATTCCCAACTGAGGCTGATGGTAGGACACGGCCAGACTCTCCCTCTATCCCCCGTGTTAATCCTCATCTTGAAGCCATGAGATAACACAGCACACACGGGCCTCTGAATGAAAACATAGTCTTCACAACACAAACGTCAAGCATGGCTCACTGCTAATAGTTCAATTCATGCAGGTTGTGGGCCGGGCCTTCAGGGAAAAATATGTTCCCTGAGGGTAAAAAGGTAGATCTGGAGTGTTAACTGCCAGCAGACCTCTGCAGTGAATAAAAGAAAGTATTTATACATGATAAAGGCCAAAGGCATGGTGTGTGTGCACAGCCTGGCGTCACTGTCACTGGTCTGACAAAACTCACACTCAGCAAATACCTGCTATCTTTTGTGAAGCACATGCGTGTTTCCACAATACATTAGTGCTGTGGTGGGGTTTCTGCTGAGAAAACCATATTTTGCAAGGTACTGTGAAATCTAAATGATCTTATGCAATGTTGAGTAAATGCAGTGAAAAGTTACCACATATGTGAACTTTAAAAAAAAAAAGAGACGCCCTCTTCTCAGTTGGAAATCTGGAGCGGAATAACAAAAGACGCTGGGAAATGTTTCAGATCGCATTTCTTTAACATACAGTAACATGAAGACGAGACAAACTTGAAGGACAATGCCCTCCACTCCGCATGCGTCAAGAAACTACTGTGAAGTAAAATGTGTTTTGGACTCTGACTGAAAAGTGAACTAAAATTTTAATTTTTGTTCATACATTTCAGTTGTACTTGTCTGACTTCAATTTCCATTTGTCCAATTCAACAGTGCCCCAAAAAGCTAGAAACAGTATGATGTTGTCCTGGTATACTGTATTAAGTGTATTTTAAAAAAGCAGTAACATGGCAGAACACAACTCATTGCTGCTGCTCAATGTCAGACTTCCTGCTAAAAACCCAGAGTACACAAGTACTACTGATTTTTTTGGTTTTGTTTTAGTGGTGCAACCTTGTGTGTCTCTAGGCAACACTCTCACCTCAGAGGGCAATTGAGACAAAAACATTACATTAAATACAAGCCATTAAAGGTCTGGAGGAAACACTGCGATGACGCCATTTTGGTAACAAAATGGAGGACCATTACCTAAACAAATATTGATTTTATTGATGTACTGACAGAACGCAGCCAGCACTGAACCATTCATTCAGATTTTCTTACATGGTTGAAGAAACCAATCTGGTCCAGCCAAAAGACTATGTCAGAGTAAAATAAAACTAAATTAATATTGTTTAAATGTAGTATGTCAAGAACTACAGTACATCTTATACTTATTGTAGCAGACTGATGTGTTTGGGCACCGAAAATGTTAATTCAGTCCATTAAATTAAAGATGTTAAATGTAGATGAAATTTGAGAATAAAAAATTAATAATTACAACAGACATCTGTAATTATTATGTACTTTATCTCAACCATCTGTCCATCACGTCTCTATGGTTTCCGTTCCAACTTGTTGCACAGTGTCTGGCCTCAAAAGACAAACACCATGTCTGCACTGCGACATCAAGATACAACAGCCAACTCCCAATGGTGGCGTCACGCAGAACCATTTCAAACTGTGATCAATATATTTTAAATAATGCTGTTGTTAGTAAGTCGACCATTCACTGATTAATGACAAGTAACTCACATTAATATTAACAATTAAGATTAAGACAATTCAGCCACCATATACCTGGTGCTTCCATCTACTTCAGAAAGGACAGGATGATTAGATCAGAGGTCACACTGTCTTCTTCATTTACCAGCTACAGATCACAAATACATAAACATCCAACTGAACCCAGAATGACTATCTGCATTTACAGTACAAAAATCATTCTGCAGCTTAACTTTTCAAACATTACACTACACGCTGAAGCTTGTGTACTCAAATGCTCAGTATTTCTAAGGCTGCACACAGGGCCCTCAGTGTAACTGCATAAACGCAGGCTGGCAGAGACGTTATAAGATTTAAAGTGTTTATAGTGTTGAACAAAAAAAATTTTTTTATTTTTTCTGCCATGTCTGTATCACCACCTGCAGGTTTATCCACCTTGTTACGATCTCATCGCTGCAAGCTGCATTAGCTTCAGGAAGGGGAAACAGGTCTACGTGTCATCACTAGTCAGAGGTTATAAGCCTGCATGCTGACCTTGATGCACGGTGCTGTGTTTGGTCTGTGTCTGTTTTCAGGCCTCCAAGAGCCTGAGGCTGACGTCAGAGCTGCGTGTGTGGTGCCTTTCAGAGAGGTTAATACTGATGCGAAACTGTGTAGATTACACATTTGCAGATGACTACACCTTACGTGTGATCTTTTAGTTTTTATCTTCAATTTGCATTATAGTAAATAAAAAAATACGTCATGCACAAATAGCCTCTATGCATGTAGGCGTTACAGTAGGTATTTAATGTAGATCGTCTTATTATCCGATGAACACAAAATAGAATACAACACAAAACAGAATAGTCGCCTGCTATGATATTCATTTAAATATTTCTAAGCACAAATGGCAAACATTAGACTTGCTAACAAATTAATGCACCGAATCTTTTCGAAAAATAAAAAATAAAAATAAATAAATCCGAACAGCCTATATTTTTGTGCTGCCTGCTGTTTTATAGATTAAGTGTGAATGTCCAACCTGTTCACTGATATGTGAAGGTAGATGTTTGTTTCTTTTAATTCAAACATATAAGTAACGTCAGTCCTGTGCGTCCTCCTCCCCCCACATCTCAGGATGTCTACGTGCTGTGGTACAGGACACCACCGTCAATCATCACCTACCACTGCCGCCACACGGATAAATAACCATAGTTTATTGGAAGGTAAAAACACATAAATTGTTTGTGTATATTTAAACTGTAAGCAGACGCAACAGGCCCTTCCTCCCTTGAAGGTCATCATTGCTGCGCCTCTTCCTGTTGCGAATTTCAGGCTGAAATACGCCACTTCCAAAAAAAAAAAATAAAAATTTCTGTCAAAGAACACCACTGTATAACCACCGCGGGTACTAACAGTGGCGATTAATTAGTGGCTAGGTCACTAAGAAGATAAAGTTAGCTTGATGGTGTCAAGAGCAGCAACACGTCCTCAGCATCATCTGTATTTATATCATCTCTCCGAGATTAACAACACATAACAAGAGTCTGAAGGTGGGGTGAGGTGTTCTGGTGAGATCAGGGTTGTTTCTTACCTACTGGAAGGCGTCTGAGTGGACAGAGCAGGTGAGCTGTGTGCGGAGGATGCGGATCAGTCTCCTGTTTCTCTGCTGCAGAGAAACGTGACCCTTTACAAAGCCTCCAGTCGGGGCGGAGCCAACGTCATTGCGTCACGTGGTGACGACACTGGACAGCCCACACGCATGCGCCCGATCGTAGCATCATAGTGAAAGAGTGTTGCATGAGTCTGCAACTTTGTTGGGATGTAGTTTGGCCAAATCACAACTTTTCTTGACATTGTCAAAAAAAAATACATGTCACGATTTATTGCTGTACATTTACACGTCTACTATGAAAAACAAGCAGGGAATGAAGACAGCTAGTAAAGGTTTGGCACACCACTAGGGAAGGAATCCAGTATCTGGTGATGTCTTTGAATCTTCCAGACAAAACATTTGCATTTTCTGAAAATTACAGTTTAATGTAGGAGTATGCTTGTCCAAATATTGAAAAAAATAAAATAAAACTGTCCTATTAGTGCACTCAAACACTCAAATAAAGAAGTACCTAAAAACTAATATAGGCTTCATTTTATTCTCTGCTTTTAATAGTAGTTTCCCACATAAAACAAAATCCAGTGTAAAGAATTTTTAAAAGCACATCAGCGTCTTTGAAGTCATTGAATATGTAAGTAAGTTTAACTTGATAGTTACGATGTCTCCTACTCTGGCGTAATGTATACTGAACACAGTGCAGTACAATATAAGCAAAACATTTTTGGGGGGTGGAGGCAAACTTTAATCAATCATAGGCATTCTGTGTTTCTGCATGGCTGCTAGGAAAAGTGAATCAATGCAATGATTTCCCACATTTGACTGGAGTCTTAAAAAACAGTGTTAGTACTGTCTCTCTATTTCTTCAAGAAATCAAATGCATCACCAGACATAATCTGCTGACAACTATACAGGGAGAGTTTAATATTCCATCTGTGTTGGCCATTACAAAAATACATCAGAACATTACATATAACATCAAATACCAAAAATTCTTAAAAACTTTATAAATAAGAATTTATAAATACACATTATTGTGACAAGAGAAGCAATTGAGGAAACACAGACATGAGGTATTCTGGGTACACATCAGGGCGTACTTTACAAAATCATAATATAATCTGATAATCAGGTAAGTGCATGAAGGTATGATTACTGGCTAGGGTTACAACAGCCTTGGATAATAGAAAAAGCCCTGTATCTATCAAAATGTTAACTGGAAGTAAACAGTACCGTTGTTCATTCAACCCTTTAAGTTCACAATTTCAGAGTCAAAATTTAGGCTTGAATAGGAAAACCAGCAGGTGCTCCCCTGAGTCACAGGTTATAAGTGATAAAATAGACGCTGAAGGCGGACACATCCTGATGTGATATCGTGATGCACAATTTATATATGGTGCAAGTAGAGAGACGTTTCTGCTGCGTATTCATTTAGTGTGATAATTTAGAAAATGAGGAAAAGAGTTTCTTCCATCCATTTCTGCCAAAACTGTTTTATAATCATAAAAAACTAAAGCAGAGTAATAATGCAGTAAGTAATGTTAGTAATGCACCTATTTTCTTGAAGTATTTTGGCTGGATTTCTATTTATTCACAACTTGCTTCATAAAATTTTTTATTTCGTCTTCAACCAGTATGACTTTCTCATGTGGGATGAATTTGATCGTAGTCACACATTAACAACCATGAATCGTGACTAAGAATAACGTAGAAGAATAGTAGTTGAACAGTGCAATCTTGTGCAATCTTTCTTGCAAAAATGTTAAGCAAATACAGCAGGCTTAAAATGTGCTCACTGGAGAAAGGCAAACAAGTACAGAACATAGGAGAAGTGGTGTTTAGAACATCACAAAAAAATAACTCACCTGTAACCTGTGGAGTTGAGTGTTTGTAACTGAAATGAGTAATTCCCTTTTAAATGGTGGATGCAATGAGCATAATCAGCTATTTTGGCTTTTACTACGTGCACCATATCTGTGTGTTGAGGGTGAATAACTGTGAAGAAATGTATTTATGTAGGCCTTAACCTGTTGTGTGGTAGTAACCATACTGTAAACTTAAAGGCCTACACAAACACTTCTCTGCGTGGACCTTTTGGAACAGGCTGCAGTCGGAGAGCAGGGCCAGGGAAAGGCGCAGCTGTTTGTGTGTCCATGTCCAGCTGTGTGTCTGGTGTGGTGGGAGGGCTGAGGAGTGAGTCGTAGTCGAAGCCCTTGAGAGGCTGTAAAGACAATGTGAGTCCTCGTCGAGCTTTAGCAGCTCTGTCCGGTCTCTCCCTCAGCTCCAGAATCACCTGCACAGCAACAATGAGAAAACAATCACTGACTTTGCTCTTTTCTCTAAAAATCTGACTGATGTTTGATTTTGCAAGGAAACAACCAAACTGACTGCATCCAGACATTCATCGATTACCTCTACAGGCTGGCGCTGCAGTAGAGCGAGGTCAAAAGTTGCTCCATGAAAGAAGGTTTGGCGTTTGAAACGGTCGAGGGTCCTCAGGCGACGGAAAGGAGTCTTGCACAAAAGCTGTTCAGAGAAATATGCGTAGAACATGATGTGACATCAGGCTAGACAAACCTACATCCTGGTGCATGCAGTCAAACGGTAAATTCTAATCTTTACAGCAATATGATCACACTTTGTGTTATTACCTCAGTTATTAGCAAGGCAAACGAGGGGCTGAAGCTGAGGGGCATTTCATAGGGAAAATTCCTCACTTTCCTCAGCATACTGCTGTGGTCTGGTTCTGGAGACACAGGAAACTGAGGAGAGTCGGAAGAACATGAAGATGAAGCCAGTGTTTACTTTGTTTTCCAGAACACCTTTTATACTTTTTAATTTATATAGGTTAATTGAACTTTAAATATTGCCAATGTTTCTCAGAACTTAATATGGCCTCATCAGGAAAGGCCTGAATACATTTTGCACAATTTTGTAACAATAACAAAATTCAAGTAAGACATACTGAGCCTACTGGCAACACGAGCTCACCTTCCCATGAACCAATGAGAAAAGTACAATTCCCAGTGACCACCAATCAGCTGCATGGTTGTATGGTCCGCCACTCAGCACCTCTGGGGCTGCAGAGTAGACAGATCACGCTCACTGCACTGGATGTACCACACATTTGTATATGTAATATAATCTCATAAATATCATTATAAAAATATAGGAAAATGTTAGTCTGTTAATACACCACCTTAAGGCAGGATTTGCTACAGACATGGATGGATTGATGATGACTCTGTAACTATTTGGATGATAAATATGATATATTCTCACCCATGTATTGGATTGTTCCGCAAATGGTAAAGGCTCTTCCTCCTCTCTCCAGGCGACGGGACAAACCAAAGTCAGCTAAGCGGAGGTGTCCTAGAACAGACCATTTTCTCTACATCACTGTGAGCATGTGGCACAAGGCCTCATACATATTTGTCTTACTGATACAGTTACAAAATTAAATGTAAATTCCCATCACAATCTGATTTCCTTCATTGAAAAAACAGACTGTTTCCTCTCAGTGCTAACAGATGAACTGTTTGATTTGACAGTAGATGTGCATGGTAAGGACATTCTCTGGAAGGTTCTGTTTCTCCTGTTTTTAGAGCTCTGCTGCTCTCTGCTGGGGACAAGACTAAACTCACCATTATCTGTCAGCAGGATATTCTCCATCTACAAATATAGGGTAGAAAATATGTAATTAGACACCCATCCATATTCAACAAGATGATCATTAAAAACATTAAATGAAGTATCCTTCATTTAATGAAATAAATCAATGGGCTGATGAATAAAAACAAGCAAACAATATGACATATAGTGAAATATGCTCGTGATCATAATACACTTTAGGATTGCAGCATTTCTGAATATACTAACTTTCATTCTAAACATGTACAAGTTATGTACATACAGTACATACAGTATATATATATATATATATATATATAAATATACACACATACTGCAATGTTTGATTAATTTTTAAGTTTGGATAACCCACATGTTCTATTCAACTTTTAATGTTTGATCTTGATGATGTGCAGACTCATGTTTGATGGGTCAAATGTTTGACCAACTAAATTTATTATTTAAGTTATGTAAGTAAGTATGTATTTTTTAATAAATACATTCTGACTGCATTCTCAGAATAAAACTGTCATTGTGAATTATTATCCTCTCTCACCTTCACATCTCTGTGGATGATCCCGATGTCGTGCAGGAAGCCTATAAAGAAAGCACAAAAATGAAAAATAACTCAAGCAGAGAAAATGTTAAAACTAGCATTTTGTAATCTGCTGGCATATTAAAAACTCTGGCATGGTATTGTTGCAGAGGGAAATCATTTGAGGTCTCATCTCATTTTAATTAGAACTCCTTGTTATAATTACTTACATTAAAATCACTATGGAAACTTTCTTTTAAATAACTCTAGCCTAATTTGGATTTCTGAGGAGAAAGTGAGGTGTCGCTATACCCTGATGCATACCCTGTATGCATCATGCATACTCACCGAGTGCACATCCCAACTCTGCTGCAAATATTCGCACGGTATCCTCTGTGAACTGACCAATCATCTGCCAGTAGGTGTACAGGTCTCCTGTGCTGCAGTAGTCACACACTGCAGGAGTAAAGACTGGATTAATATGTGCCTTTGTCATGTAACGTGAAGTGTAAAAGGGTAGTGAAGGTAAGTGGGGTGTGGAAAACACACTAGTGAGGATAATTAAAAAAGAGGAGGATAGAGTAAAACATCTCCTGCTTTCTTTACAAACTAAACAAATGTGATTTACCTACTCTTGTCTGTTTTTAGTTAGGCTGCTTCACACAGTGTAATGTTTATAGGTCTGCAATAATCGATTGCTCCTCCCTAATTTGTGCATAATAATATTTTTTGAAAGATGTTACATATAGCAAGCAACAAAAAATGAAAATGTTCAGCAACACTTAGGCTCCATATCTTTATTCATGGCTATAAAGCTGTGATTCATTGGTGATTCACTGTTTAGGCAGAAAGGGGCGTCCTCGCTTTTGAATGTGACACATGTATTCTTGTTAAGCTGCAGCAGTGTTCAACATCTGGTCCCCGGGCAAACACACTCTCTTTTCACAGGGGGTGGGGGAGCAAACAAACTGGGTCACACTTTCTGAGTCAGTGGTTGATATGGAAAAAGGGTAATGCTCTGGAGAGGTGAACAGAGAGGGCAAAACAGCTACAGGATGCAAAGGAAGTGGTGGAAAGGAGTTGTGGGGTTGTAGAGGTTAAAGTTTGCATCTCTAGGTGCTGTACAAGCAAAACACCCAGCATTAAAAAATAGTAGGCTCCTTGTTTTTTTTTTGTTAATGATCACATTGTCGGGTGAAGGACTGTGGGTGGATCTACCAGTGCTAAGGTGAGAAAAGGTCAAGTGCAAGGTTTTGGGTAGTGGATCTGGGTCATTGGTCTCTGGCTGACTCACTAATGTAGAGGTGGCGCTGTGTCTGCCAGCAGTCCTGAAGGTCATGGACAAAAGGGTGGCGAACCTGACGCTGTGGGCAAAGGTCAAAGGTCAAACCTAAAAAAAACTCTCAATTCTGGCCATTGATTAAAGAGATGTCCAGATTTTTGTTGTTACTCTGTCCTGATATTAGATATTACTTTATTGGCAAACTTTAGTAACTTCTGAACATAAAACTGATTGAAATCCGACATAACAGATACTTTATTTTTGAGGAAGGGGAAGATAACAGTGTCTGAGGAGCCTTGAGTGATTTAATTTATACAAGAAATATAAGAAAGTATATAAGAAAGTATTTGAACAAACAAAGAAATGTTCTTTCAGTAAAACAGAAAACAGTTTTCAACAACCTTGAAAGTGTTCACCTTCTATTTTTTTAAATATTGAATCATTATTGATTTAATTTGGCTTTAATGAAAACCCTACTAATAATTTACTAATTCCAACATCAGATCAGTTGATTTAATTTCATTTACTAAAGTCCAAAAAATGTATATTACCCTCAAATATACAAAACCTGCAATAATTACCAGTGTTCTTAATACTTACCTGAACTATAACTTCTTCTTTTGACTGCTCCAAGACCCCAAGTCTCAAAATCTCTGATTTAGGTATTACCTGTTGGTCAAAATACACGGATGAAATAAGACTGAACATGATTTACTGTACTGAGGACTGTTAACATTTGGAAACTGATTTGATTTCATAAAATAAAGAATTATATACTAATAACAATTTGATTATTATTAATATTTTTTTTGTATTGTATGTTAAAAAGGTCAGAATTGACTTGAAGTAAATGTGATCATGACATCCCATCTCCAACACTGTTTAAATAACTTCTGCTGCCCCTAAATATATAATATTTCTTCTAATGTTAAACTACCTGCCTACAAATAGAGACTTTACATATTACTCTATTTCCATGTAAAAACCTTGATGAAGTAATAAATGGCTCCTCAATTGTGTTTTTTTAGTCACTCAGATAAATAAACTGAAATGTAAGATTCAGGAAGAAGACTTACTTTGACAGCATATGTTTTCTGTCTGGCCTTGTCTTTCACTTTCAGAATGGGTCCAAATGAACCTTTGGCAATGTAACCCAACACCTGGTGGGGCGAAAAACAGTGACAGAGAGAGATCAATCACATCAGAGACAGGCCAGGTGACAAGATAAAAATCATCCCTAAAACTCTCCAAATCATTTACTTGTGTGAAAGCAACAATACCACAGTATATAAATACTGTGCGACTCTATTGCAATACTGTTGCAGCGGGTAATCCTGGTGAATTTCACACTGAAGATCAAACTGAGTAACTTAGTTACTTTCCACCACTGAAAAACAGTACTAGGAAGGTAACACATTATCCAATCCTTGCACATTATTGGTGTCTATACTTGAATTGAGGTCTACCTGAAAGTATTCATGCCCAGGCACACATCTGTGCGGGTATTCAGGCAGGAACATGCTTATGAACCCTGGCAGACTCCACTCTGCTCTCAGCTTGTCTGGCCCAACTCCTGCCAACCTAAGGATGTGCTCTGGGATATCAGGTGTCTTGTCTTGGAGCATTCGACGCTGCCCTGGACGCAGCGCCGGTGGGGCCAGGCGACAGAGGCCGGCCGGGATAGACACACCCATGCTAGAGAGGAAGCCACGCCATCCAGATGAGAAGTGCTCATCCTCCTGCCCTGCAGTGGGCCTCTGTAGGGCAGACGGTAGAGAAAGATGCACCAAGAAGCACATTAGGCACAGATTAGTAAATGGTGCTGCAGGTTTAACATAACTTACAACTATGTGGAGTAAAGACCATGATCATGAATGATGTCAGTGCCTTCTCTGAAGACACTTCACTGGTGTTTCTGCATGTTTTAGCCAATGTCTTAGCAAACACTTTGAATCCTGATTGTTCACCTGATGCTGTATGCATGCTGTTTTACGTAAGGACATGTTTCAACACGTATCAAGGCAGGCGTGCATTGCTAAAAGGTTCTTTTTCGATTTGACCCTTTAAGAGTTCACATCCCAGAAACGTGTGCACAAGGCAACGATTTTTCACTATTTAACCAAGGAAAGTTGCCTAAGCGTTGCTTCACATTCACACACTGCAGAGCTGTTCGGTGCAAACAGCTATTAGATTAGAATGTGCCTCCAAATCTGCAGCTCCGCTTAAGCAATTAAAATAAATATGTATACTTTGATAAGCACCCATATCTAGGTAATTTTCCATCAACCTGTGTTGTTGAAATCTACTTCAGTTTCTTTTTTCACTTCTCAACACTCCCTGTGGCCACAAGACCTAATATAAAGGCAGCTGCGGGGAGCTAACCTGTAACATTGTTACAAATGTTATACAATTGTACATCATCACGGTGCCTTTGTGACTTGTGCAAACCCTCTAAAATGCATCACTGGAGCTCAGTGGGGAGCAGATTAGTTTCCTCCTCTCATTTAGCAGGAGAAGAAAACAGCATGTTCTGCATCCAATCTGCAGCGACCCGGTCACACAACCCCTTTCGCCCCGGGCCCTGTGCTGCACAACAGATCTGATGCTGTGTGCTGCATGATGTGTGTAATCAACCATGCAGGATGTTATCATCATCTGAGAGAAATTAAGGGACACATCTCTGGTCACTCAGCTGAAATAACTGTCGGACATCCGCCTGACAAAGGACAAGAGATGGGCAAAGATTTAATTTTGACATTGTTTGTTGTAAGGTGTTAATTGTTAGGTGCTAATAATTTTTTGATGTTAAGACCGGAAGCGTAACGATTTTCCTTCAAAGTAAAAGCGTAAATAGTATAAGTACTTTGGATTCTCTGGAACAGAAAATATTTTTAAGGATACTATTGACGGTAATATTAATAAAGTACGTATTTATAATTAACTTCATTACCTCTTAGTTAAGTATATAGCTAAAATTGTTGAAACTTGTCATCCTGGATTAGCACCGTATTTAACCCCTTGTGATTTCGGGCACCATATCATCGCCATGGAGACGGGGATCCCCCCACCCCCAGCCCCGTACATGCGTCACACCTCAGCAACCAGGAATTTCGCTCAACTCACCTTCCTGTTTTTACTGCCGTCGGCCCCCATCAGTGTGACGGGACATCAGCACTGTAACCTCAGTGCGACGTCTGCTCCTCATCCAGGCTCTCACATCGCACTGTGCGCCGTCACGGCAGCCTGTCCACAGCCTCATGCACAGCTCACAGAGTAACACACCCGAAGAAGTTAACTCTGAAATACACAATCTGCAACTGATCGGGCTACCCGATGCAAAACGTGACAGATATGGCGACATAAAAACAAGTTAATCCGGAGTATGGAAAACGTCGGCGTAAATCCGCCCACATCTTTGCCATCCAATCAGACTGCAAACTAGTTCAGTTCAGCTCCCCCTGCTGCTGCAGACTTCCATTCTACAAATGTGTGTCCATATGGATGGTTTTTGCTTTTTTATGTCGCATCTCTTCCGCGATCTTTAGTTTCCAGCAAACAAACAAATTAACGCATAAAAAACTAAGAACACCTTTAAACGACGTACACTTGTTCAAAAATTAAATCCGTTGATACATAATTCCTGCAGCCTCAACATGAGGGAAACTCAGGGAAACATCAAAGCTGTGTATAAACACAAACGGGGAGCTCAGCATGGTACTGACTGATGATCCACAGAGGCTGGAGATACAAGGGAAGAAGCAACTAAACAGGACTTAGTGAAGTGAAATAAAGAAAATGCACATTAGTTTTGAGTTTTAAAGTCAGTGACCTCGTTCTAAGTTAATGTATTATTTAAGAACAACACAAAGATTAAAAGGCTATGACTACTTTAAGAGTTGAACTATTATGAATTAACAATTGAAGCTATCAACACAAAATATTACAGGTACTGCACACTGCTGAATGACAAAGGACAAACAAAATCCAAACCAAGACATGACAGCGCAAGTGCCTTTTATTTGGGACTAATAACATAAAAAGCAAACAGTGCCATCCATACACATTACTCTGTTAACCAATGTATGGTAATTCCTACAAAATAAACCAAACTGTTGAGCTTTAAATAAACAAGTAGAAAAGGGTTTATGAATCCATGTGGGTGCATTCAGAGTTAAAGAAGCATCAGCTGGACACCATCAGGTTCAGTCGTCTTCATCAAAGTCCTTCCTGCCCTGAGGAGGTTTGGGTCCTCCTGCTGGTCTGGCCATGATGATCTGCGAAGAGAAGAGCAGTTGGTAAAGTCAGTTTGCTTCAAAACCACTCATTTCCACACAGCAGACGTGTGACGACAGACCTGTCAGTGTCGATAGTAGGAAGTGAAGAAAAATACACTCAAATATAAAGCTTGATAAATGCGTGCAATTAGTGAGCATGGCACATGGCACAATTTGACTTAACTTTGATTAAATTTGTCTTCAAATTACTACTTTATACCATATTTTCAAAGTAAAAGAGGTATCTAGTGGTATCCATGGAGATTCTGTGGGAGGCCATTTATGATGATTAAATATTAATACACACATATGACTATGTGAGCCTAGAAAATGTGCTACAGAGGAAAATCGCTGTATCACAGGCAACAAATGCTTTACAGACAAAAATTCAATGGACCTAAAAAAACAAACAAATCGAACCCCATCAAGTTAATTTCAGCTGTAGGCCAATCGGAGCACTTCGAGCACTCTAAATTAGCTGAAATTTAAAATTAAACTGGAACACCACTGAGACCTCTAAATGTGTATTGACCAGTTTAAATTAAGGACCGTTCTGGCCAGTGGAAGCTCTGCTAGAACAGAAAAAACGTAGAGAAATGTACACATAATAATCTCAGGCCTCATTGTAACTGAAGATCTAGAGAGCCCAGCTTTGCGTTTGACTAATACTTAAAAAAAAATAAAAAATTACACTCAGAAGTCACCTCAGCCTCCAGAGCCTTGCATTACATTTAAATGTTCTCTTTACAATAAAATGTCACATGCAACTTTTTAACTTGTACTTTTCCCTCTGGACTGGTCCACTGTAAAGAAAAGAGTTGAGTGCATGCAGCAGGCCATCACACCATACTGTTTGTGTCGTGTGCAAGTTTAGACTTCAAGTGATTTAGTGGTATCAGTGACACACTCTGGTATTATCATCACACCTGTGAAGTGGCTGAAAGGTGTTACCTATACAATTTTTTTTCTGCGTGGACTGTTTCACACCCAGTGTTAGTAGTGACAGGCAAAAACAAACAGTTCACAACATCAGTGTCCTGTGAGCGAGTGAGTTCATCCGTGTGAAATAGCACACACACATTCCAGGACCTACTAACAGAGGGTGTGTGTGTGTGTGCGCCCTCTAATGGTGAGTTTCAAAATTATCTGGCTCTTCATCCCAAGCGTCCTTGTCCCAGTGGCCTCTCTGTTTGGGGGTTTTGGGTCCCCCTGCAGCTTTAGCCATGATGATCTGGATTGTATATATACAGACACACACACTAACATTACCTAACTGGAGTCAACTGATGCACATATGCCAAATAACCCTGATCCTGTTGGATTTAAGAAGCCATTAACTTCACATGGAATTATAAACAACAGCCTTTAATAAATATTGATCTTTAAATGTCTAAACTAAAGACTCCATCTAAATAAAGACAACACATGGTTAAATCTAAACACATGAGTTCAAGCTGGCACAAACATGTCTGCTCTACATCATGGATGACATATTTTGGCCTTTGTATGACACAAAATACTTACAGTTAAAATCTTCAAGGTGAATTTGTATCCTCATGACATGAAAGGCAATTATTCAGTTTAATTAAAGCTAAACTGATCCTACCAATAAGAATCAACACCTTCCTTAGTTATAATAAAAATGGGGCAGTACAGGTCATTTTGAGTCAATCCCACACACAGCATGCTGCTGTCCTAATTCTAGCGAGCACTCTAAATGTGTATTGATCAATAGCTGGACATAGTCCAGTAAATGCACTAATAACTTCTGTATGAACCTCTGTATGACCATTTCTTACTGAAACAATGATCAGTTGTTTTATGGGAGTTGAAAGTATTGAGAACTAGAGCAACACATTTACTAACAATAAAAAAACATTAAATCAGTCTTTAAGAACAGTTGTGTGATCCTGTAGTTGAGCATAAATTATTTAACTTGGCAGTTGTTAAAGCCTTTAGTGTCATGAGTGTTTTTTTTCTACACACCTGATCAACCCTCAGTACTGTGATGGCAGCATTGGTGGCCATTTTGATGCCCCAGTGTTTGACCAGGTAAGGCTCCACAATACCAGCTTCAAGCATGTCCTTCACAGCAGGGCCCTCTCCCTAAAGACAACATCACATCTGTGCCATCAGTCATTGGATTGGATTGGATTTTGGAACACAAAAATTCATTCATTTAAGGAAAACAGAGTGGTAAGATGGGGCACAAGGACACATTATATATGCATATTTGTGCATGTTAATTACTTTTGATAGAGACATCAGTCATGATTATCATCATTTCTGAAGCTGGCCTTCTAATTTGAGACCATTTTCTATCAAGCAAACTGTAATTCACACATAATGTTAACATGAGAAGGATTTTCGTAAAGGTATTCTCATTACACTTACACACCTCAATATCAAAGCCCATGTTTTTATTTCCCTCATGATGCGTGGAATACAGTTTAGAGATGAGCTCACTCCCCTTCACACCAGAGTTCTCAGCCAGTGCACGTGGCAATGCCTCAAAAGCTTCAGCAAACTTTTTAATGGCATACTGCTCCAGACCTGGGCAGGACTACAGAGAAGGGGAAAAACAAAGGGTCAGATTCCTGCAATCAATCAGCCAGTGATGTAGTAAAGACAAAAAGGGCAAAGCTCAGAGAAGAAGCATTAGAATGAACCTGGTTCATTTCTGCTAACACACTCAAATCTGCATACCTCTCCGTATGAAGTGATCTGTTTCGCCAACTCAATCTCAGTGGCTCCTGCTCCAACTACGAGTCGTTTGTCCTAGGGACAGTGAATTGTGCAGGTCAATGGCAACAGTAAATGGCAAAAAATAAAAGGGTGCAGCGTAAACACTAAGACTCTGCAGGCGCAGAATGAGTCGTTTGACATAAATAGTGGCATATCTACATTTTATTTTTGTAAACAATACAGGCAAAAACTTTTATTTATATTTATTATTACCAAAGTTGCTAAATTCTGTAGTGGTTATTGTGTTGGCTTACCCTGACCAGAACTTTAAAGGTGTTGACTCCATCATCTACAGCTCTCTCAATGTCATCCATCAGGTTGTCAGTGGAGCCTCTAATCACCACCGTTGAAATGGCACCATCCTCCTTCTCTGTTTAAAACAATGTAGATCAAACAATAGATTAAGCCTAAAACTCATATGGTGCAAAGACCATGTTTAAGATGAAGACTCACAAGATAAAGATTGATTTACCATGTTTAAAGACCACCACCTGAGTGTCCCCCACCTCTGTCAGGTAGACACTATCACAGTGACCCACCTCCTCAGGAGTTGGAGCCGTCTATGACATCAGAAAATTTTTATTATACCTACATAATGCAATAGTTCATTTTATTATGGTTTAAAAATGGCATCTGAATTAAATGGCATCTGATGCCACTCACCATCCTGGGCAGTGCTACAGCTCCCACAGTCTTGCATAACCTCCTAAGATCCCACTTGGAGTTAAGTCTGATGGGGACAAATTTAGGGTGTGGAAGTACATTCAGATAAAATACTTTGCAATATCACTAATTAAATAATCTATTTTGTTACTTTTGTCAGGTCTAGTGACTTAAAAAAAGAAAAAAAGAAAAAAGATTAACATCTGTATCTTACCTGACCACCATGAGTTTGTACTTGTTGGCATAGTGCAGTGCCATGTCAGCCACTTTCCCGCCGGTTACAACCACGTTGGCACCAGCCTCCTTGATCGCCTTCACCTGAGCCTCCATCAAATCCTCTTCTCCCTTACTGAAGTTCATGAGCTCTTGTGCATTATTTATCAACACTGTGCCCTATAGGACAGATAAGAGAATTGTTAGCACCGTTCATTCATACAAAAGAGTAGATTCCACATGTGCTCTTAGTAATATACACCAACACTTTTTTCAATTAAAACATTTGTGTTTCTTCTCTTTGGAGACTCAAAAATTTGTTTTTTTTTTTAATTATATGGGCAATAATTTATTAAAATAACCCAAAACTGGAGACAGGAGTTAGAACAGCATAAAACATAATGTTAACTTTAGCTGGTTGGTTCATTACCTTGGTCTCTGTTACCGTGCAGTCAAAGGGGCAGGAGAAGACTGCAATCTTGGCGTCTTTAACAGATGTAACATCTCCCTCTGCCTCCTTCTTAAAAACCATCCCATGTAGCATAGAGGATGACGTCACACCACAACCCTGAGAAACAACCACAAACATTTATTTGAAAGAGAAGACTAGACTTAAAACTTTCCTTTTTGATAAACCCTATAGTTAGAGATGGCTCAGGTGACTCTGAACCATCTCTTAGTTAAGCTGCTATAGATTTAGTCTACTGGGGGACCTCCCACATTACACTGAGCTCCTCTCCTCTTTTTCTCTCTCTCTCTCCCCACTCTTATGCCATCATTGCATTTTATTAACTTTGTGTCTCCTCTCTCCCCTAGTTGTGCTCCGTCCTCTTTCTCTCTCTCTGTAACCTTCTGCAGGTATCCTCGACCCTGGAGCTGTGGTTGCTGGTTCTGCCAACCTGCCCAGTGTCTTGTCTGCTGCTCCTTGCTGTCATTCATCTCTGTTGTCTGCTGTTCTTTTCTCTCTCCTCTGTCCACTGACCCCAACTGGTCAAGGCAGATGGCCGCCCCTCCTGAGCCTGGTTCTGCTGGAGGTTTCGTTCGTTAAAGGGAGTTTTTCCTCTCCACTGTTGCCTAGCGCTTGCTCTGGTGGAATTGTTGGGTTTTCTTCAAATATTTTGTATATGTATATATATATTCTGTGTAAGGTCTTAAATCCTACACTGTAAAGTGCCTTGAGATAATTTATGTTGTGATTTGGCGCTATACACATAAAGTTGAATTGAATTGAACTTTGAAGCAAACGACACAGAGACAAAATGTATTCAACACACAAGGATACTTACCAAAATCTTGCAGACTCTGACATTATCAACATTGAAACTGCCAGACTCTGGGAAGATGGAAACTGTTGTAGAAGAAATAGGAAGTATGAGAAATCTAAAGTTAATACTTCAATCCAGTCATTGCTGACAGTCATAGTCTAGTTTAAGTAGTATGGACTGCTGACTCACCACAGGCCTGTGCAATGAGGTTGGCGAGGAAGTCTTCGTTGCCGTACTGTTTACTCATTACTGCTGTGCGAATAAGACTTGCGGCCTCATTGACATCATGAAGGTTCTTGGCTGAGGAACATACACAGTCTGGCAGGATCTCCAGAGCCTTCTTACATGCCTTCTCATAGCCTTCAATCACCTGTGGCAAAGAGGAACAGGGACACTGAGACGCATGCAAAACTTCACATTTAGATAGACTGCTGCCCAATGTCAGCTCAAAAAAAGCATTACTGACCATATAAACCATTCTCTTCATTCAGAAGACTAATGTAACCCATTTGTAACAGTATATAAATTATCATAGTAATTTCTAATGCTGTAGGCATTACTGGTTTATTATCATAATCTATATGAACAACATGCTTTAGGATGATCAGTGACTACATTTGTTTACCTCTGACACAGACAGACCCATCCTAAGCAGCTCTTCAGCCAGGTCAAGCAGGGCTCCGGCAAACACCAGGACAAAGTTAGTACCATCTCCGACCTCCTGCTCTTGCATGTGGGATGCCATCACAATCATTTTGGCGGCAGGGTGCTGCACCTATAAAACAAACATTCAACAAAACTGTTGAATTCCTCCTTTTTTTCAGTGTGCACTGTGTTTCACAGAATGCTGACGTTTCCTCACCTCAAGCTCTCTGAGAATTGTGGCAGCATCATTGGTAACAAACAGCTTCTCCAAGTGGTTGATGACCATTTTGTTCATACCTGAAAGACAACAGAGCTCATTTAGAGAGAGAATCCCTCCAATACATAATAATACATGTTTTAATAGATCAAAACATGATCAAGACCAAATATATTTGACTGCTGGAGCAGTGTGCTTACCGTTTGGGCCATAGGCAGTGCGTGTGGTCTGAGAAAGCTCTTTACAGGCTCTGATGTTACGGAAGACCGCCTCCTCAAGCCCTGAATAGTGCTGCACCAAATAACAACATAACTCAGATGCTTTGACTTTTCAGAATACGTGTATTACAACTCATTAGTGTCCACTGTCTATGTAAGACAATGAGTTCATGGTTTTCTGTCTAATACATGATCTGATAAAGAAGTAAACATATCACAATATTTGAACGCATTAATCAAAAATGTGATGTAAGTATCGCATATAATCTATGTATGTCTATATATGCTACTCAAACAACAATTATACATATAGCTGAAGATGTGCTGAAGCATGAAAGCTAGTCAACCCACAACAGGAACCATCAGCATGAGCAGCCAGGCACAGCTGAGGTGACAATCAAAGCCTCAGCTCTGACAGTTAGCTGAACGCTAACCGGGTGTGACTGCTGTGTGACAGTCCGTTATCTCTGCTACTATAACACTGCGGACATATGCGGAACGTTTAACTGTAGCAGGAGACAGTAGCAGACACAGACACCAGCCTCGTATTTGGTGCTAACAGCCCCGGGTATGGCAGCTCCGAGAGGCCTGGCAGCTTCTAGAACTCTCCCACATGAACGTGCTAACTCAGGGGCTAACGCTAGCTAGCAAGCTAACTAACAACTATACACTCAGAGCCAAACTACTACAACAAACAGATTTATTCTACCTTAGCGCCATCCTTTAACATCTGGGCGAAACCCGGAGCTTTGGGAACGTGAAAAGCCATTTTACGATGTTTAACGGCCCCGGTATCCTGAAGAGGTTAGCCGCGGCGTGGGTTCAGCTCTGGGTACAAAGCCGGAGAGACGGAGGAGGAGCGATTTCTGCGAGGCGTGGAGCTGAAGACGGAAAATGACGAGGGACAAACATGCGACGGTCGGTTCACCTGCTGTGACCATGACGCAGCAGAGGGGGGGTAGCTGTACCTTTGTAATTCATTTAGCTAGTCATCATAACCATTTGTAGAAGAACTATAAAGATCTGTTACTTACAAACAAAGCTGTAATATTACAATATAAAAATGTATTATTACAAGCAAGTGTTAACTTGTGTGATGGAAGATGTTTTCACTTACAGCAATACCATACCATAACAATATTTCGTTGCAATAAATGCTGTGATGTAAAAAAGCTAAGCACATTTACACAAGTACAGTACTTATGCACAATTTTAGTTACTTTACTTGAGTATTTCTATTTTTGTGTGATTTTTTAATGAGTAAAATTTTGTGGGTTTTACACCATTATGTTTATTTTACGAGTTTAGTTGTATTACTGTGAAGATGTGTATTCTAAATACAAAATATAATCAACTAATATATAATAATGCATTATTATGCTTTAACCCCTTGGCACAACATAAATTAGCCCAACCTTTACCAGCTGCAACATGAGTAATGTTTTCACATTCATGCATCAATAATTATATTCTAATAATATAATATGTACCACTCTGCATATTCAGTTCTTTGATTAACATTGTAATGTTAAAAATATTGCTTTTATCTACTTATTTACATACTTTATTTGGTTTATCCTCTGCTTACAAATAAAGGTGTCATAATCAAAATGTAACTTAAGATACTAAAGTTGTATCATCAAAATATAGCAAAGGTAAAAAAAACGCAATGTGCAAAATAATATATTTTTCAGTGGTATATGGAAGTATGTTATAGTAAGCAAATGATGTACATACACTGACATTTAACCAGTAAGTAAGTAAAAGACCTGCCAAACTAGGAAAAGGAGCCCTTATAATTCCGCAAAATCAGTTTCACTGAATTTCTGTCTGCAATTTACTCATATTGGTATAATTCTGTGATTCATTACAAAAGTGTAGCAAGTTAAATGTATTACTATTATTCTATAAAATTTTAAGTTAAATATTATGTTGAAGAAAACATTTCTGAGCTGTTAAAGGTTTTAAGGCCTCTGCTAATATAAATACACAGACTGAAGAATAATGCCTATATCATTATTTTAATTTGCAACAATGTAGTGACTTTACAATATAAAGACTGACATGAACAGTCATACAAAAATAATAATAGACGTTTGGGTTAATAAAGCTTACAGCGTGGATTTCTTGATTACCGTAGAAAAATGGAGAACCAATACAGGGAAATGGAAGACGTTTTGCTTCATTTGAGGCTGTTTGCTTAACCGTCCCCACACTAATAACCCGCTGGACATGGCTATATAACATCATCAAAACTGTCATCAGTTAATGAGCCATTACTCCTTCCCCATCACATTATCAGATGATTTATGTGTACAATCTTGGTGCATGAATCATCCACAGGCCATTAAAACACTGACCTCTACTTCAAGGAAAGTACTGAAGAACACTTTTTTTAATCCCATTCAAATACTTCGTAAGATATTTATGTAAAAAAAATACAGTTTACAATTTGGCAATTACATTTTTAAAAAAGGCATAACATATGTTAGTAACATTATTGCATACATATAAAGAAGAGGGAAATACATCTCCCCTCTGACAGCACATATAGTGTTAGTTCTACAGATACAAAATTGGTGCAACATTTCTTCTTAAATACGTTTCAGAAACTAGAAGAGTTTCTATGCAGAAAGAGTGAACATAAACTACAGTGTTAGTATTCTGAAAACATAACTAAGACATTTGGTTGTAGCAGCTATGACAGGTATAGACACCACAATACAGAAATCCCTTTGGCTGCTTCAGTGAGGATATTTTACCTACAACTAGCTAACCTGAGATGTGTAAACACAAAAGAATTACTGGGATGTGCTAATTACACCCAGCAGAAATATAAAGGACAATCTGCCATGTAACAGTCTCCCATTATCATGACAACACTACATGTAAATGTAACAGTGACACCACAATAACGCTATATGTGAAATATTGCTATAGAGATCCTGTGTTTTACATGCATGAAGGTCAGTCGGGTTTGCGAATGGTGTTCACAGCTGTGTGGGCCCATCCTCCAACTCTGTCTGAGAGGTTTGTGGCTCGACGTGTGAGATTTGAGCGACTGAGTTTACCGCTGGGGTCCAACTTTCTCATCATTGCTCCCCCAGAACATCCCATAGTGCTGGTTCTGCAGAGAGAGAACAACAATTACTGCCGCACGCATAAAGAGATAGTGAGTAATGGAAGCTAGGATCAGGAACTCAAATATTAATTAGAAATAATATACGTAATACTCGAGTTAAATGTATCGAACTATATTACTGCAAGTAACTTGTGCTCTTTTACTTTTTTTGTTGTTGCTATAAATCTTAGTGATAACCAAGTTGACCTTTTGTGTATGAAAAAATGTGCATACAAGTACATTAATATGAATGATGATGACAACAATATTTAATACTTTATTGATCCTCTTGGGGAAATTCTTGTCATCCACCAAGCCCCGGGGCTCCTAGACGACTGCCCTACCAGTGATCACATTGATTTAAATAAACTGTGAGCAATTACTGTTGCATCAGGAGACAATGTTAAACAATTGTGCATCTACAAACAAGAGTTCCAAGTCCATTTTTGATGTAACAACAACAACAACAACAATTATAATAATACTAATTTTATCAGCAGAGAATGTGATACGTTGCAGAAGATATTTAAGAGGTTTTAAGACAACAGAGAATGAAATGTGTATTAAAGGAAGAAGAAAGAGTGAGTCTGCTAGACAAGAAGAGTGTCCTTAATTTGGATAATGTGAGTTATTGTGAGTAATATGCGTAAGTAATGAGTAAGTTATACATCAGTCATAAAAGAGCAGCGTTTTACTGCAAAAGGAGATTTTAACTATTTTATACACACTGTGGCTCATGCATTAAAATACAGATAACGATCTGCCATGCACCTTCATTTTGCTAAATTAGTTACACTCAGAGTGCATGTTTCCATCACTCATCTGGTTTTAGTAGCATAATTTTGATATTTGAATTTACCTTCCTCCCTACTCCACAATTTGGGAATAGTTGAACTTCCTGTTGTAGAAGGAAAAGACCTTGTTTACATTCCCAAAAGATTTTCATACAGTGGATGTTATGGACACTGGAAACGGATTGGGTCACTGTCCATGTGCCTTTCTGCTGATTATTTAAGGATCAGACCACGTTTGAATGTCAACACAGGAAGTGATGCAAATATACTCTGTATTCTCTCAAGCACATTTTTGTAATTTCATCTGGCTCCAATTCCCACACCCATGCTCTGTCTGCTATTGCTGTCTCCCTGCTTCAAATACCAGAAACACAGACTCAGTTTCAAATCAAGGCGGGAAGAATGTGTGTGTGTGGGGGGAGGGGAAGAAATCTGTGACCGACAAGCTCGACTGTGTTGCACACAGGGATTCTTTGGGTGGGAGGATGAGGAGGCAGAGGGAGGTCATGTGACTCTGATCTCCTCTATGCACAATGCGTATGAATAAAGGGAAATGGATGTATGGCTTCCTCATTCAGCTCCATAAATGCATGCCACAACACTGAAGATCCAGCTCATCAGGACAGGACTCAGCAGTTCATTTACGTCTAAAAGACAAAGGCCACTTACAATGCAGTTCTTTCAACTGTACCCAGGCGATTTCACAGTTGTTCACACTCTAGCCCAAGTGGTCACATTAACATACATGTAAGCCAGGGGGACGCACAACCCACAGGTGACCACCAATTACCAACTTGAGGATTCCACAGGGTTTATAAACCTGCTACTCCTACCAGTGAGTCAGACTTGAGAAAGCCCTCTGGAATGGAAAGGTGAAATGTAGTCAAGGAACTAAAACAAGTCCAGTTGCTACTGGAAAACCTTTTTTGAGTATGAAAAGTATTATAACACTCCTGTAGCCATGTACTATTCAGTCTGAAGATTCTCAGTCATCCAGGTAAAATTGTCTAAAGATTGAGTCGGGATGGGGCTGTTACATCTACCTACACCCCTCCCCTGCCTTTGTTTCACTTAACGAGCCTATTCAAGGCAGGTGTGAGGTGAAACCAACATGGAGGATAAATTGTGGTCACTAGCCAACTTCCCTCAGATTGATAAAGTTATGTGGATGCAGAAGGAAACGTCTCTACTTGAAAGAAAGAAGTCCAGTTGCCATGACTCAATCTTCAGACATGTACTATTCACAACTACAAAAATAATAAAACTCACTAGATGACAACTGTTTGTCTAAAACTAACAGTAACAAACAGATATATTGCAACTGACCATGTTAGCAACTAACCCAGTGATAAAACTAGAACAATATTTTATGTGGCCTTACCGGTCTTCTCTGCCGATGATGTCATCGAAGGCCTTGGACAGACGTTTGAGTCTCTTGAGTCCACTTGAGACAGACTCCAAATCTCTATCAAACTTTCTGTTACAGCAGAAATAAAACACACTCAGATAAACAGATGTAAAACAAACAAAGACATCTGGACCTACCAGAACACACAGATCTATCATATGACATGTGTGTGTACCACATGTAACCTTGGTTGGTTTTGAACATTTAAATAATAAAACTCACAGTTTCTGGTTTTGTGCGTTTGGTGAGGCAAAGGGACTTCGTAATGCAGCCACGCGGACCAGCTGTCTCCTGCCTCCTCCTGTTTTGACTCCCCGCACACCAGTCTCAGAAGTCTTTCTTCCTCTAGAACCTGGAGTACGCCCTGGTGTGGCTGCTGCTCTGGGGGTGCGTCGCGGTGTTGCAGCTCGGCCCGGAGTACGTCTTGGGGTACGGGATGTTGATGTACCAGATTCTTCCCCATCATACATCTGGCCTGGGGTGGCTACCAAACACTCCTCACGTGCAATATCTCTGGTCTTCTGCAACCTCTGAGTAAAAAAAAGAAAAGGACACAAAGAAAGAGACAATGAGTGGGGGAGATGACTGGTAGGGATGGCTGACGATGATCTATGTGGTATCAACAATGAAAATAAAGTAGCCTGATTTCCAGGCATTTTCCCCAGAGATTGACTTGGCTGAACTGGCACCTCCACATAAAGCTAAAGGAAAATCATATTAATATATACACCTGACATACTCCACTGATGGAGTTTTGAGCACTGCGAGTAAGTTTGCGAATTGTGCTGGTTTTTGGTTGCTCCTTCATCGTTTCCCAAGTTGGATTCTCAGGCAGGGGGTTGGCCTGGACAGAACGCAGCGGAAGCCGTTTGCGCATAGACATTCGCAGTGAGTTGAGCGAAGACGAGGAGCGAAGTTTGCGGAAACGGTCGGGAGCTTGTGGAGAGCTCTCTGCTTCATCAGACTCGTCCAGTACTGTATGTGCCCGCCAAACTCCCACCACAGCTCTACCAATTCCATCCATCATTGATCAGTTTACCTGCAAGAGGTGAAGCATAGTATGCATCAAAACAAACAATTAAATTCATCAGGGACCATGATCTTTCTGGTCTCAGCTTTTCAAAAGTCATGCTCTCCCTCCCCCCTGGCTTATATGTTTTGTATGCATTGTATTATTATCTTTAGATTTGGGACTGCTAGTTAGACAGAACAGGAAACTTCAAATATCAATCTGTGCTCTGGATAATTAAAATGGGCACTTTCCAGTCATTTTATATTTCAATTTTCTTTTGAGGGTAACAACACCATCAAGAACCACAAGGTAGACTAAATAATAAAAATAAACTAAAATAGGTTAATCAGAGATGAATCTGTTATTGAACAAATTTAGGAAAAACAGCAAAGGAGGGGACAATACAACGACCCGTAACAGCTCGTACATTCAAGCTTGACTTAATCTTGTTAGTAAAAGTTCCCTCGCTGCTCCAAGCACAACAAAGCCAAAGTACAGTATAACAGTGATTTAAGGCTTAAACAACTCTTAAGCAACAAATGTGAATTACGTTTTATATTTCATATGCTAAAGCAGTAGTATAAACAAGAAAGGCCTGTGTTAACTTGGCACTGACAAAGAGAGCTGTTAACTGTTAGCTTATCTGCAATCACGTTAACAGCGTTAGCTAGATAATGTTAACACACCATTAACACGAGTCTACATTAAATTTTTCAGAAAAGGACAACCGACTATCACGCGGCCTGCTGTAACGCTAGTTTACCTGAACGTTGTGCAAATCGTCCGTGTTGTGTGTCTCAGCTGCCTGTTGCTGTTGTTTCTTTCTTTGACTTTGTTTAAATTTGGCGGTGCACCGCAGACTGCGCACAGACATACGTAGACGCGCCCTTTACGCAACCCCGCCCCCCATGACGCAATAGGTCACGTCTCTGTGTGTCCCAGAGAGAGTCCATTAGAGGGAGAGTGATGAAATCTCATTGACTCTAATAGAACAGTTAATGAAGATTAAAATAGTTCAAAACACTGGGCACTAGTAGTAGAAGGCAGTGAAACTAGGTGTTTTTCAACACATTTTTTCTAAGGTAATAAGTTGAAATTATCTTTTAATTAACTATTGCAAGATACTGACATTATGTTTTACAGTTTTAACTCATTAACGCCTAGACAATCAAGATTAGCTAATTAACTAATGTTAGCTAACAGTTGTCATAATTTGCTAGTCATGAAAAAAAAGTTTTACTGATTTGTAAAGTGGTTGTTTTTTGTCTTGCTTTTCTCAATGGTTTTAAATCACCGTCTTGGAACTATTCCTGGGCTCTGATCTGTCCAACAACCAGGATGTATTTATTCTTTCAACAGTATCAGAGTGTGATACTGTTTTTGGTCTGATGCTGAACAAGACTAAAATAAATTACAGACAGGAGATGCATTAGGACTCTTCTTGAAAATGAGAAAAAAAGTCTTGTTGTCAAGAAATGTAGTTGTATTTAAAAATGTTATTTTGAAGTTTTAAAACTATAAGCATAACATAAATGATCAGGAAAAACCCCAACACAAGAAAAGCATCTCAGGACTTTTCAGTGTATCTATCTAATGATATTTTAAACCAATATACTGTAGTTTTTAAAAGAGGCATGTCTTTCTCTAAAAAATATTTTATATGGATGTTGATTGAACTTGCTGTACTGTATATTGAGTGTTTGTAATATTTTTTATTTCCAAAACAGACACAATTAAACAGTATGTGGCAGTGCCTTTATTTAATCCTGGCAATGGTTTATTTGATTGTCATGTATTTTGGTTGTGTGTGGTTATTCTAATATTGTAATTGACCAGCAGGTGTCGCTACAGACCTAAATGTAAAATGCCTTCAGATCCCTCTGTTGTGAAGACTGTGTCATGTCCACCTACTGTTTTGGTCTGTGGTCATTTAATAAAAGCATTAACAAGCCTGTGATCTTTTTGTCCTTTGGTCATTGTATAAAACCAATTGTTATTAACTAGTGATTTGCAAAATCAGTTTTATACAGTTCTTTTAGACATGCTGCGCTTCTAGAGAACAGATATAACATCAGACAGTGCAGGAAAGGTTCCCAGCATGACAGCACAGTGACACAAAGCAAAGATCAGTGTATTGTTTGGGCCATTAAGGAGGATACAGAAGGTGTAGCTTTTTCTTGTCACTGCATTGTCTGGCAATGATCACAACTGCAATTTATCTTCCTCCTCTTCCTTATTGCCTTTTATCTTCCTTTTGTCAGAATGTTCAATTTTTGGCATATTTCAAAGAAGCAGAACCTTTTTTTGCCACATTCATACATTATCATCATAGCGTTATCATTATATGATAAATACATATGATACTTTTTGATCTGAGATGTTTCAGTACTCTTCTATGACACATTTGTAGTTGACTGACCTCTGAGAATTACCCTCTGTCAATAAGCTTGTCTTTATACTGGATATTTAATCCCCTCTAAGTTGTTATCATAAATGTTCTTGTTAAATGTTCTTTCCCAGTTTTATGTGAACCTGTTAAACAAAGTGTTTCTTTACTGGTAACAACACAATGATGTAGACCTTGACCCTCGTGACATGGTTGTCACTCTCCTGTTGTCTCAATAAGAGTAAATGTATAACATGATTTTAACAAGCTTTGATTGTGTTGTTGAGTCAGGAGTTAAAGTTCAGTGCAAATGGAAAAACTATGATTTTTCTGAATCATTCCTTGGATAAAAAATGTAAGAGTCACAGTTGTTGTTTTAACTATTTGACAAATATGTCTCTTTACATTTAGTGGACAGCACCAATTAGAAAATTATAAAACAAATTGTTTTAATTAAATATGACAAACTTGATGTATCTTATAATTTATTAATTGTACAGACAACATTGAACATATACTTGGATAACTGGACATATCGTATTGTATGCAATTATCGTATATTAATAACATACAAAAATAAAAACAAATAATATTATCAAATATGTCTGCCAATCTACATACTGTGTAATAACTGTAAATATATTAAAATAAATAAATTAATAAAATCAAACAACCTAAATCTAAAATAATAGGTTTTATGTAATTATTAGCATGCGTTGGAAAGAAGGGGTCTTTAACTCTCAAATTACAGTTAAAATTCTGTTTTTGCAAAGCTTACACATCCCCCTGCTTTAATCACTGATTAAATAAATAACAACAGCTAATACAGTAGAGAGCATGCTACATTTTACCAGATTTTGAAGGACTACACTGTAAACTAGCTTAATTTTTAAAAGAGAGATATGAGAGTAGTACTTTTTTTAAATTTGCCACAAGAAATTAAATAACTGAATTTTCAAAATGTCAAACCATTCCTTTTACAAAATAAAGGTCAGGCATAGTCAAATTAAAAACTTAAAAACATAAAAGGTGTCTTCATAGCTTCTCACCAGTTTTTTAGGGCACATCTTACTTACAGCACTGTCAAAGAAGAAGCAAAATATTAAGAAGTTCAGCTTATCATCAGAGTTTTTATGTTGTTATGTGCACATGTGTTACCTTTATGATTTTTTTCCACCGTGAAACCACAGCAAGAAGAGCAGTAAGGCAAACCACAACCACCCCTGCGATTATAGGAATCAGTGGGAACTTGATGGTCTTGTCTACACATGATGAGAAGGAAAATGAGCAAGAGACTATTGAACACTGAGCTGGGTTCGGTAAAATGGTGTGAACAGACCTGTTACTGTGACTCTGAAGCTCTTGCTGTGTTCTCCATGCATGGTAGAATTTGTCGTGCACTGGTATGTGCCCTTGTGCAAGCTTTTCTCCACTCTGTTGGCAGTTAGCTGGCTTGTATAGCCGCCTTGGGTCACAGTGAAGCCACCTGCTAGTAGATCCACTACACTTCCATTTAGCGTCCACGTCACGGATGAGACTGGTGGATTGGCCCAGATGTCACACTGCAGGACAAGCACCGACTCTTCCTCTGCTGTGACGTCCTCTGACCCAGAGAGCTGTGGGGCATCTGAAGAGGAACATCACAGAGGAAATATGAATGCTGCATGTTTATGTTAACAGCATGCCTATAGGCCCATGAATGCTAATGTCAGTCAGTCGACTGCTTTGATCCAGAGTTCAATATATTCCTAATGACATCAGATAGAATATCAAGAAATCACCACTGTTCTTACAGTTCATCCTGTGGGGGCAGTTAATGTCTGTACAAAATTTCATGGTCATCAGTATTTTACTCAAAACCACAAACATTGGCAACTCAGAAAATATCTAATTAAAAAATGTATATTATGGGACTCACATGTGACATTCAGGGTGACTGAGGCCTTGTCTGTTGCATTTGTGCTCAGCTGGCAGGTGAAGGTGGCACCATTATCATCAAGGATCACAGGTGTAACACACACGCTGCTGTTACCCTTCTTATTCTCATCCTTCAGACTGACCACAGCTTCATTCCTCATCCAGACCAGCTCTTCATTGTCCTGAGCCTCAGAGTTACCGTCAGACAGGCACAGCAGAGACACAGTCGTCTCCAGCTCTATTTCTACAACACCCTCACTGTTGACTTCTGGGTTAGAGTGGATCTTGACACCTTAGGAGCAGAATGTTGAATGTTTAAGCTGCTGCTAAGTGAAGCAGTAAAATTGGGTGACAAAAATACAAAGATTGGAAAATATTAATTGAAAGTCGAATAAATTGTACGTGACCTGAATTGCAAACCTAATTACCTAATGTTTGGGTTGCACAATAGAGAAGCAAAAGGAAAAGAGGTGAGCTGAACATCAACTTCATTTTCTTTCTTGGATGAACCTGGAGGTAAAGGAAAAGTCATCAGAAAGGGCATTCATGCATAGTTTATTTAAAATTCTAACTTCATCTAAATTCACCAGACGTTATGCACTTTTCAGTTGGCGGCGTAGTGAATTGTGTTGAATTAATGTTCTCAGTTTTCCTCAACCTTGTTAGGCTATCAATCATCGTAACAGTCCAGACCAACCGTAAGAGCTCCAACAAAACAACACTTAATACATTAGTCATTTGTGTTTTTGCACATTCAAATTCTACCAAAAACAAAACAATCAAATGATTGAACAGGCATAGAAAATAAAAAAGAAGAACTTTTGTATAACTAACCTGAATGTATAACAGCACATAAACCAAAAATCACAAAGCACTGTTTAAAACCATTTCAATTATGGTAGATGAGTTGCTAAAATGCTTTTTGGAATGTGTCATCAAAAATGTTGTGTGCCCCGTCAATGGACTGTGTTTAAGCATTCGTTTCCCATGAAAATCATGGAAATATGTGCAATCCATTTCTCATAAAACACATGAAACATAATTTGATCATTCAGATGCTTTTAACTATTACACCTGTTTATTTTGGTACAGCTCTCAGAACATATGAAACTCCAAAAAACATCATTAAAGCATTTATGATATAGCTGTACTCATATATCATGATTAAAAGGCACTTACCTGACAGTGATTTTTTCTTCTTTTTTCTTGTCTGTGCTTTATTTCTTATGATCCCTGTGTGTGAATATGGGGATGTGGAGAACAGTTAGAATCTTTAGTTGCTTATGTGCTTGACATGCAGATGAGGAAACATTTATAACTTCCCTGACTGTTTCTAAATGGCTTTCTCATCATCCTACATGCCTGTTCCAGTCAACACCCTTTCAATCCTCCCACTCTGATGTCCTTTCTTTCTTTTATTGTTCACTTTTAATGTGCAAACACAAGGAAACATTTTATTCTCTCTGGCTTTTATGTGGCACTAAAATGTCTTGGGTGTGGCAGTAGGTATTACAATTTTACAGGTTCTTTTCATATTTACTTTTAATAGTTAATTTTTTCAGCCAGTAAACCATTGCTAATGCAGTTTGCTAATGTAGGTGGCAATACAGGTCAACAATCACTACTGATGAAGTAAGTTACTGTGGCACTTATTGAAATCTGTATAAGGCTTAACAGATTATTAAAACACTAGACATACATCAATAAGCCACAATATTAACATCATCAGCCCCAGCAGCAAGCTGTGATGCAGTGCGTGTTCTGACTCCTGTTGGCCAGTATTCAATTTATGACATGCTAACTTAGTTCTACCACAACATTAAAACTACCATGTGGTATTATACCTGATTGGTGTAAAAAACGTCCAAACTTACAGGAATTAGTTAACTGAAAGTTGAGTCATAGCAACTGGACTTCTTGTTAGGTCGAAACGTTTCACTGCACCCAAGTAGCTTCATCAGTCTGACTTAGCTACTTGGATGAGTACTGAGAAGTCCAGGTGCCACGACTCAACTTTCAGACACCGTCACCTGGATGACCAAAAAAATTTTGTTCAGTGGAAACCAGACTTGTTTAAGACGTTTTGCTTTTCATCCAATAGGTTGAGAAAAAAAATGTACGTATAGATTAAAGCTAACTTAAAACAATCAAGCAACGACAAAGGAACCAATGATGTTGTTACACCAGTGGGAGGCAGCAATACACTAAACTCTGCATGTAGTATAGTAGTATTAAGTAATATGATGCAGTAGTACAGTAGTATAGTAGTGTAGTATAGTGCAGTATATAGTAAAGTAGCCTATAGGTAGTAATGCACGCTCGTGAATTTTGAGGGGTGTGGTTACCAAACCAAAAGGGAATGTGAATAAAACAGAGAAATTAGAGTATAATAGTTGGAGAAGTAATTCTTAAAAGTAATTCTAAGAGTACATCTAAAGCAAATCATAAATATTTGTTAGTTATTTAATCTGAAGTCTAAGTGCACCACACTATATAAGTATGTGTTAGTGCAAAATAATTAATTGGAGTGTTTTTTAAACTAGTCCATCTTAATCAGAGTAGTGGTCAGTGGTGTCTTTGCTGCTTTTGACTCCACTATAATTCATAATTTCATGTGGTTAATCTATCTATATAACATATTTAAAATTATATTTTAATGATTAAGAAAAAAAAGCTTTTTTGAGCTAATGGCTGATAAAGATACATATTTTGTTAAAAGTATTTTCCTTCTGACCTTTAGATTTTTCTAAACCTTAAACCTAAAATGGCATAAATTGAGGTTTTATAACATATATTTCACTGTTTGGTTATATTAACAGCCTGTGTCTTTATGCCTGTCTCCCTTTTTGATCAGGTACTGTTGTAGTGATCAGTTGAAAACAATTAATATATATTTTTTAAAATAAATATATATTGGGGTTGGAGACATTTTTAGTGGTTGAATAAATATATCTATGTGTGCAACAACCCTGACATTCTTACCTGCTAGACTGAGGCCACGAGTTACTGAAAAAGTGCAGACAGTTAATAGGACCTATTTTTATTCTAAAAATAGACTTGAACAAATGTCTCAGGAGCACTACTAACCCTAATATAATAATAATAATAATATGTGCATACTTAACGTTGACACGCACAGTGGTGGAGTGTTTGGTAACAGTGAATCTACGTGATTTCTGACTGAGGTAAAAAGAGGAATGTCCATACATCCATTTTTTTACCGCTTGTCCTCGTAAGGGTCATGGGAGAACTGGAGCCTAAAAGAGGAACTTCAAATTAAAATTTTTTTACTTCTAGAGTGTAAATGAATATTGGTGTTTATGTCAACTCCTTTGTAACTCTACTTTGCTCTAACGGTAAGACTACTTAGAAGGGAGTGGATATATTACACCTTGCTGTCATTACTGCTGCTGATTTGTTTTCGTTCTGCTTCATCTCTGCCAGAGCTCACAAGGTAATATTCTGGAAAGTCAGTATCTGCATAGTGCGTTTTGTGTGATTTTGACTGAGCATAGAAAATGCTCCTTGTATTAGTCATGCCACCGCCACACCTCCTACTTTCTTGCTCATGTAATTGCATTTGATAAATTAATGCAATATAAGCATTGGATGCATTTTGTTTTCAATTAATACATAATTTAACATAAGTGCCTTAAACAGCTCTGTGAAAATATTTAAGTATATGGCAAAGTCAGATCAAAGATCAAAGTTTGTGGGATATGTGATGTTGCACAACTGACTAGTTTGTAAACTATGAAACAACACACTAGACTAGTTCATCACACACATACACACAAGAAGCCTCTTCTGCTGTAATGTGTAATAACAGTTTATGATCTTTCTCATAACTGACAGATACCGACTAAAGGTCAGTATCTGTAATCTATTAACTTACAGTATAAGTTGAAGGTACATGTATCAAATCAGATCAAATCAAATCAAACTTTATTTGTATAGCACATTTAAAATCAACAGAAATTGACCAAAGTGCTAAAGTGTTGTGGAGATGCTAATACATGCAAAACTACATGAGCGCAGGTTTGCGAACACATGTGACTGATTATTTATGTGTTAAGTACATGAAGCAAGCGACTCCAGGAATAAAGTCAGTGATCAAAGTACACTCAGAGGCAGATAAGAGCACTGATATGTGTGCACGCACAAACACAAACAGCATGGGTCCTGGATAAGTAATTAAAATCTGTAGAGTTTCTGCCATCAGAGCTCCTTGTGTACACCGTGCAAACAGACATTCCTCATCAGATTACTGAGTCCTGAAAGTCCACACACAGAGTCACACACCAAATATGTTAATGAAACATGTCCACACACTCTCACTCTACTCTGTCACTCACTGTATATATACTCAGACCCAATGTAGTTGCTCCGTCCCCATCGAGAAACATTCATCAGCTCTGCTTGGACCCTTGTATCAATAAAAAAGGCTTTTGTTCTTTTCTACTCCCTCTGTTACTCCCTCTGTTTTTTGTCTCTCTTTATTAACCCCGTCACCACATTATTTAATCAATAACTTTGAGGAATTGCATGTGTTGTATTACTAAAGCCAGACTAACCACCTCTCTTACCCCTGCTCTCCCAGTCCCTCCCTCCTGTGTCCTGCAGCTTTTCTCCCTTTTCTCTTCTTTCTCTCTTATTTTTCTGTGGTTGAATGGAGAAGCTGGGTTCCCTGGAACATGCACACCCCTCGCCTGGTGCAGGTCCTGTTGCTGGGGTTTCTGTTGCCAAAACGGCAAAGGCTGAGGGAGAGGAGGCAGCAGGAGTGGTTAGCTCCAAACTGTTTTGGTGTGCGTGCATGAACCGTTGGATAACCCTGGCCTACAGAGAAGAACTCTACCATGTCTTGCGGCTCACAGGCCCATTGGTGAGTAGGGGAAAGTTGAAGTGTCGGTGGAGGGTTTTTTTTCACAAAGTGATACAAAACAAATAGACATGGTTACTGGACTACTTTGTTGCAGAGCAGCTTTTGAAGGTGCACTTCTTACAAAAAATACAACCAGGGAATCCGTTTGTAGTTCTGAATTTTATATATATGTATATATATATTTAGACTATGCAAAGCCTGACATACTGTATAGTTGTGCAAACCTGTTGGGGCTTGGTGATTTCCCAACACTGCTGTTTAACTAAAAAACTGCTTTGCAGAGCACAGATAAGCCAGTTGATAGCAATGATTTGCTGCATTGGCTTCACCTGATCAATAATGGTTTGTTAAGAAACTAGTAAATCCTTTCTGTTTGTTTCTACAGCTGCTGTCTCGGATCCTTAACTTCCTCCTGCCGTTTGTTATCACTATTTTCTGTGGTCACATTGGCAATGCAGAACTTGCTGGATATGCACTGGCCTCAGCGGTATGATCATTACATTGTGGCTTTTAGACCGATTAGAATTACTAGCACCTAGCACTTTTTATGTCCTTTAGTAGTTGGACTACTGCTTATGCTGCTATCACTAAGACCATGTACCATTTATTTTACTACTCATAAAAGGCAATTACTATCTTTTATCCATGCATATGCTTGGAGGGCAGTGGTTATTTACAATACCTGGTGATTCGTCCCAGTTTGCTGGTTTCAGTAACTGCATGGTGTGATGTGGTTACTGTTCCTCACTAAATACCAAAGGGACTTAACAATACTCTGATAGTATATTCCAAATGGGTGAAAAAAGACTTCAAAGACTTCAGAACAAACTCAGCTTCTACCACCATGCCATCGCAAGGAGTAGAGACATGGAAAACACTACTAAAATGCCAAACACCTGCACTGACATAAACATAGTAGACATACATATGTACAGACAGGTATGACTTAACTCATAACAAAGACTCCTTAAAAAAGCATGTAATTAATGTAAATACATCTAAATATCAACCTATCCACAGAAAAACAGAACTTCTTAATAAATACTCAAGATTTTGATCAGGCTGACAAATCCTGCATTAAAATACAACCAAATACCTTCAAATGTAATACAACATTATCACCCTAGTTTTTAGGTAGAAGTAATAAAGGAAAAACCAACCAAACCAAACCATACCAAACCACTGAAGGAATTACCTCCTTTGTTCCAAAACATGCCATCTGCATTCACTTGCTTTATTTATTTCAATTTATAATTTAATTTAATTTGTCACCCGTCTCATGCAAGTTGAAAGAACACAAACAAATCGAACATCTTCACCACTTTGACCACACAAACTCAAATTTTTGAAAAATGCTGCAAAGTGAAAACAACCACTAAAACGAAAAAACACAACCAAATAGAGAATCATGCTCTATTTCTAACCACACAACAGTCATGGGCAACTGACTGGATAAATGCATACTTGCCAATTTCATGGTCATCACTTGTTGGTTTGCTTGATCACTCAGGTGTGGTGTCAATATATACCTTATATTAAGTCCGTGGCTAACTTTTTAACGAACAGTTGCTGACTTACAACAAAGCAACATGAAGATCCATTAGAAACGTTTTTGTTGTTATTATGTAGGTGAGTATTTTTATTTTCAAGACTATAGTATCTTTGAAAAAAAAACCATGTTGGGCGAAAATGGTATGACAAGAATGTAATTTGGTCACACATAACTGACATATTGACACTGACAACATCAGCCCCAGTTTTACTGGCCATCTTGGTTTGAAAAATAGCTGGCTCTCTTTAGCTTGCTCCAATTGACCCCTCGCCACGTTCTCATTTACTTTGACTGTCTTTCATTTTGTGCTGGGCAAACAGCATTAATTTGGCTTATGTGAGCATGTATGTTAGGAATGGTTCCTACAGTTACCATGGGGAAATCATGAGACCAATTTGCACTGAATGTAATGAACCATAGACTGTATATAAATGGACCAAATACTGCTGTATGGCACCAAATCAGTGAGCTGAAACTGGCTGAAACTGCAACAACCTGCAGTCTGGAGTGTTGATTCCCAGTGGGAAATGCTGTAACAGCACTTTCACATTTTTAGAATTTAAATTACTTTCTTTATTAATTTGAAGACATCGACAAAGCTGAAATCTTATGACAACCATAGTTAATGTCTAGTTATGGAAAAAGAGCTTGAACACAGCCATAGATTAATTTTGATCAATAAACAGAGCGGCAGCCAAATCAGCACTCTAAACCCCTACATCATGGCATTAAAAGTTGTGTTACTATCTAGGCACTATTTATGTTCATAGTTCAAAATGGTGGATTGATCTGGAGTGGTACCCCAATCTGTACAATGTATGAAGCTTTTATATACCATCTTGTTATTATATATCCAGCTTGTTACTGCCTGGAAGCTTAACACTTAACAGCAATTTGCCTGATTTCTAGCAGAGAGGCTGAATCTGTGGCTGGAGTGTTCTTTACTGTAATGTGGTTAGGTCCAGGACAAATTTGATTGTGTGAAAAATACAAAATTCCCTGGAATTAGCAATGATTTGCCTTTCAACACTGTGGCTTGGATATTTTCTGAAGGCACAAGTTCTGCTGAGACCTATAGGAAAAGTATTACATCTCAGTTTTCTTGAGTACAAGAGTATCCAGAATACAGGTTGCTCACCTGCTATTGGGAAAATTGCAGAAATAGCCTCTTCCCGTAGCACTGCTAAATGTGCTGGTGCAGGGCCTACATATCCACCTGTGAGATCATAATGGACTTGTAGGACACGTTGACACTGGAGAGAATAAGCAAGTCAAAATGTCCTCTGCATCCAGTCCATTCACTGCAGTCTAGTTTGCACTCATAAAAGTGAGTCATAAAAATACCAAATATAGTGATAGTCAAGAATAAAACCTGTGTGTGCACAATATTTGCACGCAGTAAAAATGTTTTCCATTTTTCTTCACTAAAATTAAGGCCATCACGTCTCAGAGCTGGTAAAACCAGGCAGGTCCCTTCTTTATACGCATATGCATGAAAAGGTGTTGCTGAACTGCTTTGTTTGGAATCACATGGATTACGTGAATGTACATACATGTGATTAGGGAGGAGGTAAATGGCTACTGAGTATGAGGCATTTAAAGTTCAACATTATATAAGTGACTCCTGAAGTTTCTGTTCTCTGACTTTAAGATTTTTACATTTAATTTTCCACCCCTCAGACCATTAACGTGACCACATCTGCGACAGGCTATGGACTCGCTGTGGCTTGTGACACACTAATGTCTCAGGTGAGCTACTTTTGTGCCTTATTGCTATTATCGGATGTTGAATGCCAGGCATAAGGTTTGAACATATGTGATCAGACTGAGTTCTCATTTGTGTTTTTCAGACATTCGGCAGCAAGAACATGAAACGTGTGGGAGTAATTCTGCAGAGGAGTTCCCTGATCCTGCTTTTGTTTTGTCTGCCTTGTTGGGCTCTCCTCATCAACTCTGAAAACTTACTCCTCATCCTGCAGCAAGAGCATGAAGTGGCAAGGTAAAACTGACACATTAATACTTCACATACAGGTATACCCTGACTGGTCACTTTATTTGGAAACACCTGTTCAGTATGATTGAATATCTCCTGGAGTACAGTCACATCTGTCATTATGAAATAAAAGGAAACGTGGCACATGCACGTTTCTGCCTACAACAGCCCATCCTCAAAACTAAGTCTCTTTGCAAGAAGGGAAAACAATGAGAGAGGCCACCAAGACAGCTGTGACTTTTCATACACACAACATTCATACAACATTAATCTCCCCGGACCTTTACATACATGCAACATCTAGTCTGATGTTCAAAGAGCTTAATTCTGGTCTCATCCAACCATAGAACCTTCTCACAGTTGACTTCAGAGTCTCTCACATGCCTCCAGCCAACAGTTGTTTTATGTACGGTAAATAAAAGGGCATAAGAGGAGCATTTCTGTTGAGAAAGTGAGTTATTGTGTATGTTTGCGTTTCTAAATTAATATTACTCCATCTCCTCTTCTTTAGAATTGCCCAGCTCTACGTGATGGTATTTCTACCAGCTGTTCCAGTGAGTGCACTGAACTCAAACACTCTGCAGGGTCTGAAAAAATATAGTGTGCTCCTGGGGGACTTTTTACTGCCTTTTTTAATACAGGCAGTATGATACAATATTCTGCAGTTAGCTGAATATTATTAACAGAATTAGCACATTAGGACACACAGTAATATAAGCCTTTTATTAAAGACAAAGAAATGCAAATCAAATTTATACAAGCAGTTCAGTACAGTTCTTAAGAGAAATAGGCAGTGACAGGAAAGAAAAGGCAAGGAAGCAAATTTGTGGGGATGTCTTTGTCTGAAAGCCACATTTGCACAATTATGATCTAGTCTTTAGGCTAATATTTTGATTTGTTAGGCTGAAGTGGTCCCTGATCTTCAAACCATGTGTTTACAAGCACATGATCAATGTGAATAACCTGATTAAGTTTTGCTTGAGTATTCAGTGACTCAAATTCAACAATAACCTGAATTCAAAAATACTTTTAATTGCTTTTTTTTTATTATGCTTGATGTCTTTAGAAATACAAACTAAATGCAGAAATACAAAATAATGGCAGACAAATCTTTAGTAAAATTTTCCAACAGGGCTAGCTGTGTTATTGTCTGTGAAGAAACAATGCTACATCCAGTTCTCTCCATGCCCTTTGTGTTGTATGAAATAGGATCATAGGGTACTGACAGCTAAATTACCTCATTTCGATCAAAGCCTTGCTAGAACCTCTGCCGGTTCTGTTTTATAAAATATTATATATATTTCTTCCTGTGTCACAGGCCATGTTCCTGCATCAGCTGCAAGTTGCCTATCTACAAAACCAGGTACATTCATGAGGGGAAACACATGTGGACACTTAACTGCTACACCACACTTATGCCTTTTCCTAAACCAAATACAGAAAGTTTACTGAAATGATCAAAATGTAGTGATCCATGCGAGTGGTTAAATAAAATGGTATTTTATGTAGACATTCATTGTTGTGTTTTAATGATCTCTTGACTTGAGGTTCACAGTTTTGATTCAAATTGGATTCAGATAGTCATGTTGTTGCCTCCAGCATGAATTATAATAACTTTAATGATCTCTTAACTTTTTTGTCTAGCTTGACATCAGGTTATAATGTTGATTTGTCAAAACTCTATTTACGACTTAATTATTGGTTAAGGTCTAATTATGTTCAGCCTCTTTAGTCTCAGCCGTTCTTTCTGTTTATTGCTAATTTGCAATTATTACCATATTAACATGCCAAACATAAAACCCATGATAAACTTACAGTATACTTGCTAAACATCAGCATGTTGGTGTTGTCATTGTATATTAGCATTCTGATTATCGTTTTGATAGTTAGTGTATAACATAGTTTAATATGTGTCTTTTTGTCTGTCAGGGGATAATCCTGCCTCAGATGTACACAGCAGCTGCAGCAAACGTTTTAAACCTGGGGTTAAATTATGTCCTAATCTTCAGCTTCAAGCTGGGTGTCGTGTAAGTATGTCATGCTGCTTCTCCTTTCCTTTCCACTGTTGGTTGACGTTGTGTTGCTTGATAGGCTTGAGGTGCCATGATCAATAAAATATACCAATTAAGCCTCTGAAGTATTCAATCCACAGATCTCCGCTAATCACTTCACTGACTTTTATCCAAATAGAAGGGGGTCCAGGCTGATGAATAGCCAGGAGTTTATAGAAAGAAGAGGAAAGAATTTAAGGGAACACTTTATGAATTGTAATCTATCTAATAAGAATTATTTCTTTTTTTGCAAACTAATGTTTGTTATCTTGGTACTTTTTTTAGACTGGGAGGTAGAGTAGAGTAGGGAGAGAAGAGAGAGCTCTGGCAGGAGTTCATCGTTGTCCAGCTGCACAAACATTTGACTTTGAGTCGACTTAACCAAGCAGATCTCTGTGGTCAGGTCAGGTCTGACCCTCCCCTTGAATGGACTCCTGCTAATTTCAAGTTTCATTCTCACACAGATAGACGTCAAGTACGCTCAAATCACTCTAATGTCTCGATGCCAACCTCCTCTGACCCCTCAGTGTGCAGTCCTTCCCCATCTTTGTCTATAAAAAGTGATGGAGCTGGTTGTCAAGAGACATCCCTCCTACATACTGTACTAAAATGTCCTGTCATGTGTGTTTGCAGTGGATCCGCAATCGCCAACAGCCTCTCTCAGGTCTCCATCTGCCTGCTGTTGTTTGGCTACATCAGATGGAAGAAGCTTCACCGGGAGACATGGGGAGGTGAGTTATACACACAAATGTGAATATCAAATATTAAACGACTTCATCTGTGTTTCTGCTACTCATCAAGGTCAAGATGAGATAAGATAATCCTTTATTAGTCCCACAAGTGGGAAATTTGCATTGTCACGGCAGAAAGTGGACAGTACAAAATAA
>JAUYWH010000006.1:9727620-9749142 GCA_034779795.1 Ctenopoma multispine
TCAGGGAGTGAGAGTGGAGAGAGGGCGTGGCTAAGGTGAGGGAGGAGCAGAAAGACATGGAAAAAGAGACAAACCAAAGCAAGGGGAAGACATGACACTGACAAAGTCCAGATTGTCCATTGAAATAGTTAAATTCAGCACCAAAGCTATGAAAGAGGATGAGCACAAATTCTTAAGGGAAGCTTGTTAATAAAAACGGAAACAAAACTATAACAAGATCTCTCACCGCTGTTCTCTGCCCTGCTGGCTTTGTTTTTCCCAGGTGACCGCAGAACATCATGCTGACAAAGCTGATCAGGAAGCTCATCAACTGCGAAGTGAAGAGAACAACAAAATCTGGTTTCATTGTTTTTACAACTGTAAAAACATAAATTAACTTAAATAAACATGAATGAAATACTCAAGTTTAAATGTGGCACATAGTAGCTGATTGAGTATTTAGTTATTATTCATAAAAAAAATCATTGTTTTAAAAAGACCTTCAGGTAAGAAAAAGTTCTTCTTTGCTCTGGCAGCTGACATGTGTTATGCTTTGGTTTGCTGCAGCTCCTTTGTGTTAATAAATGCCTTGACTACTTCTCTTTTCTTCTTTAGAAAATAGTTCTCATGATTGCTGGTGTAGGTTTTTGACAGTTGTTGGCATCAAAAGGTTCCCACAAAAGGAATCTAAATGTCCTCATCTATCAAGTTCTGGGTTTGTATGGTGAATAGAAGTTGGTGCAAAGTGGATACATATTGGAGAACTATTATTCTCCTCACAGAGTTATAATTTTCTTGCAAATGTACCTTGTTTCTAGGGTAGGAGCTTTAAATAAATATATCTTAATGTTTGCTATAGTAATGCAGAAGCAAGTCTGTGTGTTTGTAGAAAGCAATTGATGTAAATATATGTCTAAAACTTGTAACTTCTCCTAGGACATTTATAGGTAACCTACCTATATATAATATACCTATAAAGGTATTTGCTCATTCTGTTTTCCCAAAATAAAACAGATCTCTACAAAGTGACATAAATAAACATAAAACTGAAGGTAAAGTAACTCCCCTAAATCCTTCCTTGTGCAGCTAGTTTGTTTAAGAAGTTACACAATTTGTTAAAACCACCTCTAAATTATAGCTGGTTTTAAACATAAACAAGCCTCTACAGGAAAGCTATGCTATGTTTGATATGACATATAAATAACACAGTAGATTTAGTACCACTACCTTTGTAAAAGGAGTAAAATTAGTTGCATTAGTTGTCAACTGCATCTAAACTCAATCTTACTGCATGTCTTACCAGTTTTAAAAACTGAACTGTTTCACTCTTGCAGTCCACAGGTCTCCAGAGCTCGATGCTTTTTCAAGCAGGATCTGCAGCATGAGTCAACACTGCACGTAGCAACAGGAGGTGATTTGTCTGTTTAGCAGTGTCCATTTACTCCCTTACATGTGTTTTTGTGTAGCTAAATCTTCCATACTGAAATGAGATTTGGCAGAAAACAGAACTCAGTCCCAAAACTGAATAATGTTCACCCAGCGCAATTCCCTTGACACACAGGCTAGAAGGCAGGGAGTAATCAATAACCAATTACCTGTGTAATAATCAATAACCAAGGCAATGTCGGCCAAGCCTGCTGTCTGTCTGTGAGCGTAGATATACAGTAAGCAGGATGCTGGAGCACTGCTACAAGTCAGATCTCTCCACCCCAACCTGCCAACAAGCTGTGCACTCTTCCACTCCTGAAGGAAAATTAAGTGACAAAACGAAGCTGGTTGTTTTTCTGCCAGTTTCTCTGCAGCGTCACACATCTTCGCCGTTTTTGGTCAAAAGAATAAACACACATATCTATCATTAAACACACAACTCAACCTTAGCAGAGCATTGATGGTAGCTGGACGTTATGACAGTGACCGAGAAAATGGTAGGAAAGGTTCTTCAGGTTCTTCATTGAGTGACGAAAGTTTGCTTGTCAAGTATCTTGTAAGACTCACTGCTTTCTTACCACAGGGAAACATGACTTAAATAAAACATACTGCCACTGAACATCTGTGCATTTTTGCTGTGGATCATAAAATGCACACATGATCAGGGGGCGATAGATCAATTGATAGAGTCGAGAGTCGGTGGTTCAATCCCCAGCTTTTTACTAGTGTCCTTGGAAAATACACTGAACCCCAATGTCGGACCTTCAGTGGCAGCTGTCCTAAATAATTTCCCCATGGGATCATGAATATTTTCATAGTTAAAATTAAAAACCAAAAACTAATGTTGAAGTGATTGGTGGAACTAATCTTAATGCTGTGGATTTGGTTAACATTTAGCTGCAAATTAAAATTTGAGGAAGGTGAAACTTTACTTTCAGCTCTAGCTTCCAGCTTCTAGCTCTGTATAAAGTTTAAATAACATATTCAGTCCCACGTAACCAAGGCCATTTTCACCAGTTACAGCATTAATGCATCAATATTGTTATCCAATAATGAAATAATGAAGTTATTTTATTGTTTATTGTTGGATGTCAATCTATTTCATGACTGTAGAGATATAAAAACGACTGGCGTCATGTTTCTCCCTGTGAGACATTGCTGAGATAAATCACTGAGTCTGTCACTGTTAAACAACACACACGCTTGTATCCTGACACCTCATCATGTTGTATTCGTCCTGCCTTAGTAAACCCTCAGTGATGTGTTTCTCTCTCTCTTTGGCGCTATTAGAACCTCCCATCGGGTGGTGCTGTTTTGCTCCTGTTGAAATTCTAACTCTCGAAATGTCTGGCACATCAGGCTGCGTCACTGAACTTTGAATGGATTTTTGATCATTTAATCAAACAATATAAACACCCATTTGTCATTCCGCTCAAGTCAAGCCATTAAGCAACTTTGCGACATACAGTTGAACATAATTTCAAACACTTAATTTTTTAAAGTTTCACCTGTTTTCCTTACACCCAGGGCCCAAAGGAGAAGAGATGAACAGTAAAGAGAAAATAAATTTAGCTGAAGCCAACAGGGGAAAAGTGGGGTCACACCTAGTGTAGGTTCTCATTCATTTTCCTGGTTCAGTGATGCAGCAAGGCTCACCGGGTCCACCCACCCACCCACCAAATTGTATTCATTTGGCTCCCCCATCCCAACCACACGCACAGAATCACACACACACGTAAATATGTTCCACCAACCAGCGGGGCTGGCGTCCGCCGTGACGTCACACTGCAGTTCTTCTCGGGCTCCACTGGATGACAGTGGCAATTCACTGCTTACACATGATGAGCCGTCATTCTTAATGGCGACCGCTCAAAAGTGTGTGTACGTGAGTGCATTTGTATATGTGTTTGTGTGCATGTGCATGTACGTTTGGGTGGGGTTTTCTCTGGATGGGTAGTGATGGGGTATTCAGGAGGTGGAGAAGGTTTATTGGAGGGGGTAGGTGGGTTGATGGAGGTGTAGAAGGCGGGGGTGGGCAGTAAAATTGCAAATGAGAGGAAATTGTTTTGAGTCACAGCAGATTTGGTGGAGTGAGATAAGGGCTGATGACGGTGGTGGTGGTGTGATTAGGATTAGAGTGGGGGGGGGGTAGGGGTTTGGAGAGAGTAGAAGGTGGTGGTGAAGGCTTTGGGAGGGGTGGGAGTATTTGCACGCACAGTGTCACCATGTGTGTGTTGGGGTGTGCGTTTATCAGTGTGTGTAGGTTGCGAATTTTCCCAGACTATGAGTGAGGGGAATTGAAGGAAAGATGAGGTTTAGATAATGGCGGCCAGTGAGACGACGGACGAGGGCAGAGCGTGTCACAGCCAACGATGGAGTGCGATGGAACAAGACAGAGTGGATGAGACAAAAGAAGACAACATTTGATAGAGAGGCAAAAAAGGGGAGACAGAGTGCAGAGGGTACACCAAGGGGGGGGGATTAGGCCGTGGATGAGAGGATGGATGAGGGGAGTGACGTTGAAAGAGTGCCAGAGTGATTCTCAACGTGTTCTCTTCCCTCCTTTGTTGGTTACGTTGTGGATAGCTCTGGCAGCGAAGGCTTTAGGGGTTTTGGAGGGAACAATGATGCAGAGGGATCCGTCGCGTCTGCTCCGGCAGATAATGACGGTGCCTAAAAACGATAACAATAATAAGCAGCTTCTCGTGGAACCCTAAAACCGCTGGCACGTGACGCCTACGTCACAGATTATCACCCGTGACACATTGCACTGGACACACAGACATGGCTATCTCATGTTGGCAGTGTGAGTAACGGCGGTTGGAGCGAGACACAAAGAGAGACAGAGATGGAAATCGAGAGAAAAGGGGAGCGGGGAGAAAAACGGATTATGCTTTGAGACTGTCACCTGCATACACTTGACATTCGCGTACAGGACACATGTGTTAGATGTCAAAAACAAAATGAATGCATTTTTAGACGTGAGCAATCTTGTATAATTTTGCTTTTATCAGTTCAGACAGAAAAAAAAGAGAAAACTGAATTCTATTGAGAAGCTTCATTTAGAAATATGGTAAAACTTGAATGAATCTAAATCTACACAATGTCAAGCACTTAATTTAAACTAAATAATTGAAGCATGGACTCATCTCACCAAAAAATGACAATGTAGAAGAGAAGTAATTCAGCCATGACTAGAGAAGAACAAAATTTGCTGTGTGCACTTTTGATGATGTATGGGCTTTTGAATTTCTTTGGTGAGTCATATATAAATTACTTGAAATAGTCACAGTGATGCTGCACTCAAATTGCGTAGTCACTGCTATTAATATGTTTTTAGGATTTCAACTTCATCATTTTCAGGATTGGAGGCTGACAGCAGAGGAAAAGGTATATTTCTTCTTGGAAAACAAATTATCATAACATAACAAATCATAACCTGTAACTGGCGAGTCTCCCAGATAATTAGGTTAGCTCATGACTTAATGAATTCCTTGTCTAACCTGCTAAAACAGGCATCATGGGAACACATTATAATTCCACTGTTGATTTAACAGTGCTGCCCTAATGCAATGGATGAGCCTTCTCAAATGCCACCAACTCTGATTTGTCTTCTGTGACTCATCCAGGCTTTGAAACAATGCGGCACCGTGCTGCTCGGTCCCTCGTGACACGCTGTCCTTTCCATAGCACCCTTGATGAAGCTGCAGGTTTGTCCACAGGGGTAAACACAAACAGACCGCCAAAGAGCGTCTTAGGGATCATTTGCACGACCAAAGACAAGAGCACACGAAAACAAAGCTGGAAAAGGGCAGATGTAAACAGGTCTTTGAGGGCATCTTTTATGAATCAGTCAAAAGCCTCCCATTAAGCTTGCAGGGTTATTATGTATGACTGTGTGTTTTTATCAGGCACATGATGGGGTCAGACGCCTGTATTGTATATGACAAATTCATGCTTGGAAGTGCTTTGTTTGTGACTCATAGACTGAAGAGGCTCCTTGACTGTGGCAACTGGTTGACCTTGGAGACAAGACAACCTGTTTCTCTCACTTTCAGTTTCACCCCTTTTTTTTTCTCGTTCTTGTCTGGGGAAGTGAAGTGGAAGATGTACGATGTTATGTGAAAGTCACATGACAGCAGGACCTGACTTCAATTATAACACATAACACCTAAAACATATCAGCAAAAATCTTTATTTTAACAAGTCTCCCAGCAATCATTCCACGCTAAGACAAGTGGTTAAAGAGAACTACACATTATATAAAAAACATTTACAGTATTGTATTTGCTCACGTATCATCATACGTAATCATTTAATAATCAGGTGGCCTTGTCACAGCATGTGGACTACAAAACCTAGTCTGTGAGCTTATACAAATACATATTGCACATGCAACAACACAGACAAAAAGTAAGGAGAGCATACTAAAGTTATGATATGAAAAAAATTTGCTGTTACCTCTAATCAAGCTATAACATTTCCTCAAAATGCTGCATTGTTTCATTTCCACACAAGTAAAACACTGCTTGAAGAGAAGGAATCTTTTTCATATAATTAACCAATGCTTGCAAACGTCTCCAAAACAGTCCTTAAGAGCATGTTGGTTTTCTGCGGTGCTCCATAAGAGTGCTTGTGCAAGTAACATGGTGTATTTAACTGTCTCTGAGTTGTGCTGTAAATTAAAAATGCATAAAACACAAGCAGTTGAAACAAATAAATGTCTTGCACTTAGATTCGCTTAGTATGAAAAAAAGATTAATCTGCAAAAAAACTGTCAGAGCTGTCAGCCTTCTGCCGTTTATGATTCATATACTGTGTTGAGTAAATTTTGATTTAGATGCTGCAAGGCAGACATTACTCTAAAGCAAATATAAAACTTAGTATCAGGCAGTAGTGTTGTTAATGTTTCCTGAATATTGTGACATCATGTCTTCATTAGAACTAAACAATATATGGAAACTCTAAACATGGTGTCAGTAAAGTGACATTTCAGCCAGGATAGATTAATATACTGTATATGACTGTATTTGACATCAAACATCACTTAAGAAGTATATGAAGAATAAAGATTCAAACATTAAAAAAATAAAATAAAATAAACAACAACAACAATCGAAATCTCAATGACACTTCTAATTCTTAAGAATCAGCCTCTTAAGATACTTTTGGATTTCTACGAGTCGGTGGGAAGGCACTGATTCATCTGTGATCAAATCTAAGCTACTGTGCTGTCAGTTTGTGTAGTGGATTTTATGATCATATTAATTTTTAAGATGCTTTTATGAAATGCAGTTCAGACCTCTTCTGCTTTTGCTTTTTTTGACATATTTTTTGGTAGATTTTTGATCCAGTCCCTGCAACAGACTATGTAATAAGATCTAATACAGTATATAGCAACTGAAACAACAAAATTATTGATTTTTGATTTAAACCCCTTTGGTGTTCACACACAACCATTCTTATTTGGTTTTGGTTTCACATGTGATTTCAAGAATGAATCTTTTCTCCATCTTCAAAATCGCACCTGGAGCCAGGGCAGGATGTGGTCCAGTGTGGATGTTTGCTCTTTTGTCACAGATTGTATTTGAACAGAGTTTGACCAAATATGTGGTCAGACTCTACAGTTACAGCTCAAAGCCACTGAACATGAAAAGGTTGTGACCAGGTCAGACTGTATGGTGAGGATGAAGAGCTCTGGACAGAAACGTTTTCACTCGTCTTCCTTTGTCTTCTTAACAATGTAAAGTTTCCAACTCAGTAAGTGGTAGCGAAATACTAATAATCAATGTCTCTCATTGACAGTGTTCCCATGGCAACACCATGAAAAAGCTAATAGCTACTCTGTGGTCTTTCACACCTGAAATGTTCCCAGTCTCCTGAAAAGTTGCATAAACCACTTAACTAAAATGTTCCCAAAATAAAAGCACGTGTCCATGAATATAAGAAGAATAATTTGCATAAACGTGTGCTCAGACACACAACTGCATACATATCCACACAGGAGGGACTAAACACACGACACACGAGAACACACCAGTGAGGTCGCACTGTGTGATGAGATGGCTGGCGAGGAGTAGCTCCCTCTCCAGACGGAGAGATTTTAGGTTTTTGCTGCTGTTAAAGCAGCACAAGCAGCTACTACTAATACAAATGGACTAAATTAATCTCGTTCTTGTTCGGGGACATGAAAGTGGATGAAGGAAATTGGGGAGGGGAGTGAGGTGGAGGGCGGAGCGGAGGGAGTGCTGTGTGTTGGTGATGAGGCTTGAACAGAGATGGAGCTGGGAGGGAGGGGGAGGTACAGAGGGGAGGACTGGGAGTGTAAAACGCACAGAGAATTAGAATGAATGATGACAAGATCTGCTACTTATTTCCCGTCTTTTCATCCTTGTGGTATAATTGAGGCTGACAGAATGAGAAATAAAACTAATGTTTTTCTCCACGTGACCCACACTGCTGCAGATATCAACAGCCAGATGTTTCACATTTAAATAATAGCATATTTTTACCACCTTGTGATTAGCTGACAATATGAAAATGAGCCTATGTTGCGGTTGAAAGCTCACCTGACTTTCTGTCAGGCTGCAGGATAAACGCTTTGTTTTTGTTGTACAGTAATCTATGTGACAGTCGGTGAATAATGAGTCAATTTAACCCACAGCTTTGTTAGAAAGTCTTTTACGACTGAAGGGAAGACATGTCAGAAGCTGAAGCAGATATTAGTATTTCAACATTAAATTAAAGCAAAAGTCCGACTGCGGTGAGGTTTGTACTATATGTAGTAAGTAAGTAAAGTAGTTTTTCTTTTAAGCAGCATATTGCTTCCCACTGTTCTCTACACTCACCCCCCACTTTCAGTATACAAAAACAAATATTTTGAATTGACAAATATATAACTATAAGAGGCATATTTTCATAACATGATTATATGATTTATTGATACCAATTTAATTTAGAATTACAGTAATTGTGTGACCTTTTTCTTGCTCCCTTTTTTTCTGCGTTTTCTGCACTCACAAGTTGATTGTTTGGTGTCATTAATAAAATGCTAACATGGGTTGAGCTGAAATATTAAAGTTTGTCATGATAAAAAGGGTGATGTTTATATTTGTGTGAAAGTAAATTTTGTTCAAAGTGTTTAGATCTGTAGTGTAGGAAACTTAATTGCTGTATATTTTAGTCATTGATCAATTGATTAATCAATTAATTATTTTAATTATTTGGTTACTTAAGCGTAACCAAAGCGATATGTCCTTCTAACATGTACAATATTTTGAGATGGTCAAACAACAAGACTTTTGATGAGGTCGCCTTGAGCTGCAGGATGCTGTGATGTGAATTTCTTTTACTGTTTTCTGGTGTTTTGTAGACCAAATAAAAAATGGATTCATTGAGAAAATCATTTAGGGATAAATCAACAATGAAAATACATAATAGTTGCAGCCCTACCTATTTTCTCTAGTACATATCTGGGGTGTCTGTACAAAAATATGAATGACTTAGTCACAATGCACATTTGATGCAGCTTTAAAACCACAGAGGAGAAGAGCAGAAGGGTAGCAGAAGTAAATATGTCTACAGGACACAGATGGTTGATGTAATCCACAGATTTTATTTTAACTAATTACAAAACTAATTACAAAAGCATCATGCTGGCATTAAACCATCTAAAGACTAATTTCTCTCTTTCATTAACATTTGGTTCGACAGTTTACGTATGTTAATCATTGGCTTCATATCTTGATTTTCACCAGGAAGGCTGTTAAAGGTCGAGTCATTTTGTAGCTTTTAATTTTCATAAATCTATCTTTTTTTACTTTCACTTGTGCATTCAGCAGGATATTATGTTTTTACATTTGACAAAGTGACACTTTGGGTGAATTAAGTTTATGAGACAATGCAGTGTTATAACTAGTGCTGTGAAAAGTATTTTTCCCCTTTCTGATGTTTTTTTTTGCTCATTTGTCACATTTAAATGGTTCAGATCATCATATAAAGTTTAATATTATACAAATGAAGAAAAAAATGGAGGAAGAGTGGTAAATCTTCCCAGAGATTAAAATTACTCCTGCAGGCCTCACTTGCCTCAGTTAAGATCAGTGTTCATGATTAAACAGGCAAAAATGTCAAAAAAACATCTTGATTATCCCTACGACTTACTTACATATTCTGTTGACTAAAAAGTTGACCATTTTAAAAGGTGTGCGTCCTGTTACATCTGGTGTAAAACTAATACAGCCTTTCATTAAAATAACATCATACCAACAGTCAAACAGGCAGTGTGAGGATCTGTGGCTGCTTTGCTGCTTCAGGACCTGGACAACTTGCCATAGTGGATGGAACCATGAATTCTGTGCTCTACTAGAAAATCATGAAGATGGCCGGACATTCATGAGAATGTCCGGCCATCAGTTTGTGAACTCAAGCTGAAGAGCACTTGGGTTATGCAACAGGACAATGATCCAAAACACACCAGCAAGTCCACCTCCTTTTTTAATGGCTTAAAAAACACCAAATAATGTTCTGGAGTGGCTCATAGTCAAAGTCTGGAATTAAATCTCATTGTGAGGCTATGGCATGGCCTTAAACAGGCCGTTCTAGTTGAAAACCCTTCAGTGTGGCTGAATCAAAACAATTCTGCAAACAAGAATGAGCCAAAGAAATGTGAAAGACTCATTGCCAGTTATTCTGAATGCTTGATTGCTGTTGTTGTTAACCAGTTATTAGGTTTAGGGGGCATTTATTTTTTGTCACAAGGCCAGGCAGGTTTGAACAGCTTCTTTCCCTTTATAAATAATATCATCATTTATCAGGTTAGTCTTTGTGTAATATTTGAATTAGTTTGATGCTTTGAATCATTTAGATGTGACAAATATACAAAACAAACTGAAATCAGGAAGGGGGGCAAATACTTTTTCACAGCACTGTACACAGCTGTGGGCTGTGATTGCAGCGACTGTCTCTTTTGGGTTCGTGTGTATATACATGTGTGAGAGTGTGTATGTGTGTGTTGCCTACAGGTGACTCATCGCACTGCAGATGACCACAATGTTTTTCTGCTGCTTGAGCGTTCGTGATTCTTTCTCTACCTTTCCCACTCCTATGATTCTCTTTTTCTCTTTGCTCCCTCTCGCTGTCTCTTTCCATCAGTGCTTTCTTTAGGTGTTACAAGCCTGTATGCTCAAATTACACAATGCTTTTCCACTTCTGTCTGGATGCCACAGAAATGAGATGCAACAAATAAATAGACAAAGAAACACAAGATTTATTTTTGTGTGGAACATTATGACTGGGAAGTCTGGCCACCAGCAGACCATTCATCCAACCCAGGTATAATGAGCCATAATGTCATGTTACGATCTGATTGGCATAGTGAGCGTCACAGAGGAGGGCGGGAAGAGGGGCTACTGACAGAGAGAGAAAAGAAGGGGGAGAGGGAGAGAGACAGACACAGGGAAATAATGATGATGATGATGAGGGTGATGATGAGGGGACATGAGCCGAAACAAAGGCAGAATAAAAAAAAGGTGAGGATCAATTTGTGTCTGCCACCTCATTTTATGCCTCCCCTCTCCCCCTTACGACCCGCCTCCCTCTGCCAGCATCAAACTCACATCAATCATACAACCATTTACCCCATCCCTCTCTCCCTCTCAATTACATTCTATCCTCCATTTCTTGTCCTCTGCTTTTCTGTCATCTGCAGCCAGTGTCTCTGATTTTTAATGTTTAGAATCATCCCAAATGTGATTTCTGTTATGTCTCCTTGATGACAAATGTTTATTGAACAGAGCAGGAGCTGAAGCTGTACTGGATAGTAATGCACAAACATGACATGCAAGTGAAATTTCAGATTTGTTAGAAATAAGCTGAAATAAGTGTTTCGACCTAACAAAAAAAAGAGGTCCTGTTGCCATGAAACAACTTCCAGATTCCTTTGTTGTATTTTCTCATTCTGGTTTGTTTTCAAAAGATGAAACACAAATTTTGAATGGGAATGCACTTGTTCATTTGTATAATACTAAGCTAAACTAAGTTTAGCAGAAAAAAAAGAAACAAAGTGACACAAACACACATAAAACTGTTTTTTAGCTGCTGACATATAAAAACTTCTAATAATTGGATATTCATTGATTTTAAAACCACCCTAATGAAAATCTAAGCTTGGATGTAAGATGTAAAATAGATTAACCTAATCTTGGACATACAGACCCACGCACACACACACACACACACACACACACACACACACACACACACACACACACACACACACACACACACACACACAGAGGGCATTTACATTGTAATTACCCCAGAGCCTCTCTCCAGGTCCCTGTGGGGCCTCAGACTGAAGACGGTCTCAGAAGAGTCCCAGTTGTCCCATTGAGGAGATCATTAGCCTGGTTAGAGTAATCCACAACAATCTGTGTGTCTAAGTGTGTGTGTGCACACATATATACGTGTATGGGTGGGTGTGTGTGTCACTTGTGTACTCATGCATTAAGCGGCTGTTAAATGGACTCCACGGCCTTTAGTGTCTGTGGACATTAGCTTTATTGGTGTGATCTGAAAAGTTATTTAGTGACAGCTGGGATTTTGCCTCCCCAGGGAAGAAGCCACTGACGACTCATGATAGCAGACATGAATGGGAAAGGGAAATAGGCGTTAAATTGAAAGATCTGGAAAACTGCTGGGGAAAAAAACATCTTTGAATTAATTTAAAAAAATTACAAAGATACATGAAAATATGCTAAAATTATTTGTTATAAATTTGTATAAATTTTGTTTTAATTTAAATGTTTGCTGACTGCTGAATAATAACAGATTTGTCTTCTTTTTTTAATAAAAACAAAAAGTGCCAAATTTAAGCATTTATGAATGAAGCTAAATCACCTTAGTTCAGACATGGAGACTTTTTTCTTTTTTTTTTTAAATGCTTTCACGCATGAATGAAGTTTGGCTTTGCCTCTGAGAGCTACACCTGCATGTCTGATTGCTTTTAAGTGCGTGGATGTATTGAAAATGCAGAAGCTGTAATCTCCATCAGCTTCGTCATTGCAGGATAATTTTACGCAGTGTTGTTGTTATGTGTTTGAGGGTTTAGAGGATCTGTGTCAACGGTTTTAGTGCAGCTGTGCATTTGCCTGTTTAGGCTTAAGACAGCAAACATCTGCATGCAGTGCTGTATTGTCAGATGCGCCTCTAGACTCTCTGAGCTGATGTGACCTGGCCAATCAGCAGTCTCTCTCTCTTTCTTTATCTCTTTCTGCCTCTCCTTTCTCCTCACTCTGCCATTTTCCTCCCAACGCTGTTGTTTGGAAAAATTATCCTCCCTTTGCACTCTCTGCTGGAAAAAAGAGCAGTGTAAAGGGGCACACAGAGGGGGAGAGGGAGAGAGGGCAACTGATTGCTCCTATTGTTTAAGAGTGAAGCTTGCAGCCTCTTAGGGGATAATTGGCACACAATGAGCTTAATGTGTTTGGATGGCAAAGAGAATTCAAAAAAGAGAAATAAAAAAAAGGTGGCCAAAGGGCTAAGGAGAGGATGCTATGGATTGGTTACATTTTAAGATTAGAAACTAAATGTGAATGAATGTGAAACCAACATGTTCTGAAATGCAAACATTAACGCAAAGTATGTTATTTTGATGATACAGTGTAATCAGTCTGTGCTGTAATTTGGAGATCCGTGCCTAACATAAAACATAATACAAAAAAATTTACTTATTCCCTTGAAACCATTCACACACAAATTAGATTACACTGCATGTATGAACCTGAAATTTGTAGCTGATAGGCAGAGTAACATTACACAGAATACTGAAAAACTTTTTTTGTCTGTTGTTGCAATGTGTGTAGTCTTTGTATTAACATATATATTATATATATGATATTTGTAACTGAATAAAACAAATTATTGCATGTGACAAAATTTTCTTCACTTTATTACTTTACTTATTTTACAACTAATCAAATATAAACTGTATTTACACAATTAATTGTCTTTTAAACATTATTAATAAAAAACAAATAAATACTGGTATTAAATGCTGCATTTAAAACATAACCTGTAAAGTTTTTGTCTTTTCGAGGTGTTGCGATAAAAGAAATATATCTATATATTTTCTTCACAAAAATGAACATTGCCAATAATATACACAGCCAACACTGTATAGCACAGCTGTTACACTTTATTTTGTGCCAGTTTTCAAGAGCACGCTCAATTGCTACCATATGTTGGTATTCATGATATTTGTATTCTCTGTATCTGCATGTGTCCAAGCACTTTCTCAAAGTGTTTGCAAAGCAATCAGTACTTTTTAAATAAACTTCACTTGAGGAGAGATACTTTCTAAAGAATCAAGGAATCATTCATTTTAGTGCAAAGTATATGATATTATGAATATTTTTTTAATTCCCACTATCTAGGTCCTCCAAAATCACTCTGAAGTGGTAACATGAACATGAAGTCTTGCATGTCTTTTTCAAATGCATATAAGATTATTTACATAGAAGAATATGTAAGTAATCAACTAAATAAATTAGATATTATGTGATGAGAAAATCCAGCTCTTACAACAACGACCTTTAACCAGCAGGAAGACTTGTACATCATGCAGCGCAGATTGCACTGTGAGAACTAGTGTGAGTGCAGTTTGCTTTACTGCGTCATCAAAGCGAGTCCTGCACGTCCCTCTGTATGTCTGTGTCTCTATTTCATATTCCAGTCACAAGCTGTGTATTGCAACTGCTCAAAGGGTGTTTGGCATTTTGGAATGTTTTTTGAGGGGGGGGCTTGATAACTTTTGTGCCCCAAGGTGTGTCTGGGATAGGTTGTCTGCAAATAGAAAGCATGAATACTCAACATGCTTGTGATCACAATCGTTTAACTCAATGCCTGTGACGGAAGAAAAAAACAAATGTAGAGAAAAAAAAAGAATAGAAACATTGATATTCAGTTTGCAAGTGTGCCGAAGACGCTGCAAACATCTTTGACTGCTCGCAGCATGCGCCTCCATTCGTGCGTGTCTATATACTTGTGTGTGTTGCAAATTAGTGTACTTGTAAGACTATTATTTGTGATATTATTTTGTGTGAATGTGTGTGTGTAGGTGTGTGTGTGTGTACAGTGTGTCTAAATTGGAAGGCTGTAATTAAATGCGTAGACCTCTCCACTATCTCCTCCTCCAGCCAGCGCCAGTGACGCACAAACCGCAGCACAGCCATGAGTCATCAGGCCCCCAGGATCACCACCCCTCCTTCTATCTCTCTATCCCTGCCTCCATCCACCTCTACACAGCTCTCTATAACCCTCTCTGCCTCTCACTACACATTCCTATGTCCCACTCTTTCTAAATTACCCACCATCCCTCTCTCCCCTCCACCACGCACACAATGTGAGCTGCTGCTTTTTTCCCTATACACTCCTTGAGATTCGTGCTCAATTTCCACCTCAGTCTGACACGCTCCCATTTATCTCTCCACATCTGGCTATCTCTCTCTCTACTACACCCCCGCCACCTTTCCTCTTCACTCGATCTGTCTTTACCCTCTTTATCTCCACTGTTAACCTCTCCACGCACCACCCGTGAACTGGTGGGTTATTAAGTTTGCCACACTTGCAGGCAGACAGGGACGAGAAGGCGACACTGGGAGACAAAACAGAGAGTTATGGGGACATGTAAGAGACAGGTTGAAGCTCTGAGGAGAAACGAGTGGGAATGGTGCGAGAAGAGAGCGAGCAAAAGAGCAGCATAAACAGTGAGTGCTGTGTGAGGAGCAGAGAAGTGAGAGGAAACAAGAGAGAGAAAGAGGGAGAGCATGATTTGAGGCATTTGCCACCTGGCGTCCTGAATCATTATCTGACTCATGATAATCTCTTATCTTCTCAGCCAAACACTCACAAGCACGCTCGCAGACACACTGCAAATTTCTAAAAGAATCACACAAGGAGAGTCAAAGCAGCTTTTGTGGGTATCAGACGACACAAGAGAAGAAGAGTCAGGGGGCAGCGAGGAGTAAGGATGAGAAACACTCAAAGGACGAAGAGGAGAGAATCTCTCTCGACTGTCGCCGACCTGGTTAAAGAGGAAAAAGGGGATGTTTCATTTTCATCTCTCTGTTTATGATATGAGTAGGAAGGGAGAGCATATTAAATGTATGACTCATAAATGTGTGTGCCTCTGTGCCACACCAACGCCCTGCAGAGAGGGTTGCATCTAGTGCTGCAGGAGGGACAAAAAAAGGCAATTTCGTGCTTTACTTGGTGTGGTTATCCAATTAGGTACACAAAACATGTGGCTAAGCGGATGTATGCCAATATGCCTCTGTTCCTGATAGATGTTTTATCCCCAGGAGAGCCTTCACAAATAAGTAGCAAAGCTGTCTGATGAAATATTCCATTTCGAGTGCAATAGTTTTTGTATTCTGCGTTAGTTGTTTCAGTTTGACAGAGGGGATCATGCACTATTATCCTCTGAGCTGACAGTGATAATTCAAGGTATTCTGCCCACAGGTGTGTGTTCATTAACAAAGCCATGCGGCTTGATTGTACAAGGGTTTCCCAAAGTGTACTATTTATTATCTTGTTCCAGCATGTGCACACTAATCATGTGTACAACCTGGACGTTCCTGATAAAGCCACGGTCCTTTTCACCATGTGAATGAAACCAATAATTATATGTATGAATCTCAGTTTAGAAAAGGCTTTTTTATGCTATGCTCCAATACAAAGAAAGTATGAATGTGAATCTTTAACAGTTTATTTCAAAACAACAATAGTTTGGCACAAAAGATATTGTGTGTCAGCTCTTCACTCTTTAGCTCTGAAATCAACATGGAGCTTTTCAGTGTCGACTATGAACACTATGATTACCAATAGGTGAACTGGTTAGATATATATTCCTAGAACAAACAAGATTCTTGTTTTGGTGCTGATAATTCAAAATCCAAGCCTTGCAGTGAGCGTATGACTCAACATTAGAACACTAAATACTACTCCACATTTGAAATATCTATGGATATAATTTTGTTGGCTAAAGCAGACTTCGAAGAATACTGACTTTTAATGGCCCACAAGCAATGAGCTCGCAAAAAAAGTGCATGCCGAGCAACCACTGTCGGCTGATAATATCAGTGAGAGTGGGATTTAAATGATTGCCTCTAGTCTACATAGCCTTATTTCTGAATATATCTCGCTGCCGAAGCTTGTCAGAGGAGCTAAACAAACAACGTTACATACTTTGAATATGTGTGTGAAAAAAAACTAATAATACTTGCAGATATGAAATGGCTCATGAGCAGATTTGAATTACACAATAAGAAGATTATCTGACAAATTTAGCCTTTCATTCCTTCTGTTAAAGATTTTCCTTTCCGTTCATAGGCTTTGTGAAAGATTCCTGTATCTGAATCATTTAGACTTTAATCTCTCATTCTCCAGTCCAGAGCGTTAAGCATTTGGACAGATTGACATTTTTGTTCCTTACACTCTTCAGCACATTCAATTTGAAATAAAACAATGGATATTAGATTATAGTGCAGACTCTCTTTAATTTGAGTAGCTTACTTCAATATTGAGGAAACTGTTAGTGAACAAATTAAGTAATGGAGACTTCAGTACTGAATGTTTGTTAGGCAGCTGTGGTTTAATGTTAGTTCATTCAATAAAGAGTTCAGACATGGCTCAGAGTTCATTCAGAGTTGCCATATAGATTGAGGTGGAGTTGTCTGTCAATATGAAGCGTAACAAGGTGGCCATGCAAATGAAGGAACTGATGAGGCTCTGAGATCTATCTAATAATCTAATAACATTAAATAAATAAAATTTAAAAAATCTAGTAGTGAGGATCCTGATCTTTGACTGCACAGGAAGTTAAGAACAGCCTCCAGGATGCAAGTGAACATGTTTGCTTGTCAGTGATTAAGAAAAAAACTTTCTATCAAGAATTAGGATTCACACACACAAGTTATAAACTTCTGGTAATCTGCAAAAACAGAAAGGCCAGATTTAAGTAAGAAAAAAAAAAAAAGATGAAAAAGCAATCAAGCTGCACTGAAATGGTGGAAAGTGTGGCTCGAAAAAGGAACAACTTATGACCCAAAATACCAAACAGAACCAAACATGGTTCTGTTATGGTTGCTAATGGAAGCAGTACACTGGCATTCATTGAGGATTTTACTGCTGATGGAAGGAACTGGATGAATGATGATGAACTACATGAACTACGTATATGTGGGCTTAGATTCAGTCAAATTCATCAGAACTCAGTGATCAATGACTCAAAACAGTATGGCTAAAGCAACCCAAGAACCCTTCAGAGTGATTAAATGAAAAACTGTTTCCTGTATGTCTCAAATATCTGCCTTCTGGATTCATTCCTGCTCACAAAAGAAAGCACTAAGACTTTAAGTGTTATGACCAAACTACAGCAGCTACTGCAACAGTTGCATTTCCCCAAGCTCTTACAAAAACCGCTTTCCAAATTATTAAGCAAAACAATGTAATTAGGCCACATTAGGCCCATTCAGTCCATCCTGTCCTCCCACTGCCGTCCAAGTCACAACATATTACATGGGCTTGCACCATGCTAGATCTCACTATGCTCCATATATTGCAGAGCAACTCGTCCCACAATAACAGCTACTTTTCTACCTGCAGTCAGATTGAAAGCTGCAGACAGACAGATCAGTCCATACTGTCCTTGTGTTAGGTGTTTTTCAAATAGTCTCCATGCTGGTATTAGTGGATGAAAATTATCCAAATGTCTTGTGGTTTAAGGACAATTTAGCCTGTTTAACCTGGTCAGAGTGCACGTTTCCTTCATGCTCAAAAATACCTGTGTGTGTGAGAGCTGTAATACTTTCCCTACATCATTTTACTCTTTTTACAGCTGGGCAGTGACCTGCACACATTTTGGTCCTTGACTCCTGCCTCCTTGCCTCTGATAGAGTCTTTATACTGCTTATGTATATATTCTACATAGTGAGAGGCTCACTGAAAGTTTGTAAGCCATGATTTCAATTAACGTATTTAGAATGCTTTTTATAGTAACTCGAGTGTATGTGAATAGCTAATCTTCGGACTGTAAGGCACCAGAAAAAAGCTAAAGCTAAAGAGAAGCCGAGGCACCTTTGTTTGCTTTACCTCCAGCGTGTCTGTGAAGATTCTCAGTCATCCAGGTAAAGTTGTCTGAAGATTGAGTCATGGCAACTGGACTTCTTTCTTCCACGTAGAGACGTTTCGTTCTGCATCCACAGAACTTTATCAATCTGAGTGAAGCTGGCTTGTGACCACAAATATATCCTCCAGGTTGGTTTCACCTCACACCTACCTTGAATAGGCTCCTTAAGTGAAACAAAGGCAGGGGATGAGTGTGGGTTTACCTCCAGTATTTCACTTTCTCCCCCGATTCAATATTTTGTGGTTACTAAACTAATTTAATGCCTTCTTTCACACAGACATCCATCATCATTTATGAATGTTTTTTTTTAAAGATGCATCCATGCAATCTCAGATGCACCACATCTACACTTGTGCATACACAGAAAAATTTGATGTACAGTAAAATTTCTGCTAACAGATAAAAAACGAAGCAATGTGCCAAACTAACTGCTTTTAATATCCAAAGTAATAACAGAAAAAAAGGACTGTGAATAATTCAAACTTCCAATTATTCTCAATGCTAATTTAGTGAAACCTTGAGATGAACAACAAATTGTCCAAATGTGAATAAGCAACTTTTAACTACTAATAAACTGAACATAATCTAAAATAGCACTATCATTGCAAGGCATTAAGACATTTTATCTAAACAAAGAGCAGCCAAATCAAAAGACTCTAGGCCCTTTAGACCAAAGACCCCTGATGAAGGCAAAAATAAATTTCAACAGTTTTTGTTTATCTGTGTGGCTGCTTTTATTTACATCAGTCAATAAGCCTTAAAGGTATGCTGTTTAATTACAAATCTATTGCTGTTTATATAAAATTGAATTCTTTGAAACGTCTTAAAGAACCATAGCATTTTCAAATACGAGTGGACAGAACTGGTCACTAGAAGCTTTGTGATTGTGATTCCAGTGTTAATTTAAACATTAAGTGATCCAAAACCAGCAGTGTTTTTTCATTTTGAATGAGACCACTGCATCAGGGTCAGTGACAGAAGCTGAAGTGCACCAGTTAATCTGCAAGACATCTGTCCAGATCAAAAGGACAGGCGCAAGATAAAATGTTTCAATTACAACAGCGTCTGATTCCCTCTCTGTATGGACAGAACAGTACATACATCAATGGGGTGCTGTGACTGAGGAGGCTGACCGAGGATCTTTTCACCCAAACAAATTTGCAGACTCTTTTAAAAAGCAATATGTAGCAGAAGTGAAACTTTGTGAAAAGTAACTTTTTTTAGGCCTTTAGGTAGATGACTTGACCTATTTGTAAAAGCCAGTTCATGCTCTCCATGTTCACGTATCTGTAGGGTTATGCAATTAAATCACCTACCCAAGTCTATGAGAAAGAGCTGCTGTATTAGACTGCATTAGATTGCACTTGTGTACCTAATAAAGTGGCATGTGAGTGATTTCACATGTAGCATTTCTTATTGCTTTGTGAATGTGGCCAGGAATTCCACACTCATCATGGATTTAATTACTTTTTCTAAATTCCTTGCCCAATTTTAGTATTATATAATTCTATTTCTTCACAGTCTGTTAGAAAAATAGACGTTGGGAAATATGTGTACACAACGTCTGCATACAATTGTGGAACAACTGTTTTGTCCCTGATTGCAACAATGGAGCCTTCCTATTATGCCAGGCTTTGGCTGGTGTCCTCGCCAAGTGATGAGGCTCTTAGGTTTATTTATAACTGATGGAGATTCCCGGGTTTCTGAGTAGAGAAATACACAGAGGTGAAAATTTAAAGTAGGTTTTCAAATGTAAATTAGTAGTGTGAGAAAATACTGATTTTATTTGACAGCAACAAAGGTAATACTAATCTATCAAAGATAATATAAATATAACCTGGGAAATTCTCCTATGTATTAATGCTCAGGTTGTCCTGCTTGTATTTGCCTTTCTCTACTGTCAGTACTGTTGCATGTTCTTTCTTAAGCACGCTGGCAGACACAGATAAGCTACGTACATGCCTGAAAATAGAACATATAGAGGAGAGATAGAGAAAAGAGAGGAAACAGAAATCATAATGAATGCATGCAGCCATAATAGAGTAGGTGGTGAGTTGAAACGATAGGAGAGACAAGAGAAGTGTTTATGATTTTCAGTTACATATGGAAAACACAGTTTTGTTTCAGGGAGATCAGTGTCCAGAGTAGCCGAAGTGACAGATAAAGAAATGGGAAATTTCTTTATATGCCGCTATCTGGAAAATGGATTTTGTGAATGTGGAGCTGGCTGGATATAAGCTTTTATTCAGTCTTTTACTGCCTGAATCCTTTTATATTTACAACCTCAGATTTCACCCAAAGGCTGTGCTGAGGTACTGTTCTTTCTGCTTGACAACGCAAAAAAAAGTAAATATTACACGCTATGTTGAAGAGGACATGTTTTTGTAAGTAGCCTACATTTTTTTCCTCTGTGAGGTTTGTTTGAACAAATGTTCTAACAAAGATTCACATGTAAATAACTTGATTGACTCTGACAAATGGAACCTGTTCACAAGGAGCTGTGCATTTGTGAGATCACAATTCAAATATATCATCTGTCTGTAAAGGGTAGAAATGCACTGTTCACATCACCAAATAATCCACATGGAATGTGTGGATTTGATTAAAATAGTATCTTACTAGATTGTGTCATGTTGCAGCAAATGTTGAGCCAGGTTACGTGTTTTACTGTGGCTCTCTGCATTGTCACCTCTGACACTTTCTCATGAACACCTCCTGTTAACTGGTGATGCACCAGTTCATCCTGAAATATTGTAATTTTGTTCCCACATTTCCTGTTGAAGTGATTCATGTCTGTTTTGACTTCAGTTTGTGGTCATGTTCAAACAATGGGAGTTTCTCAAACCCTTACTGTGTCAGGTGAGCGAGTCAGGTGACCGCGAGGAAGAGGTAGGATTGGTTAGGACAAGGTATAAACAGGAAGTCCA
>JAUYWH010000006.1:9749242-9803201 GCA_034779795.1 Ctenopoma multispine
AATGTTCTTCAGCGCCAGGCTTCCACTCCCGCTGAAGGACCCCGCATCGCCTTACCGGATAAATGGAACGGGGTGGATGGCCGTCTCGTTCACACACTGTGTCTCTACACGCCTGACATACTGTAAAACTACAGAGTTCAATTTTATGGTTATCAGAAAAAGAAAGTCATGAAATATCTAAATGTTACAGTTAATAACTAGGCTCAAGGAAAGATCTACTGTACAGGCAGGCAAGGAAGGCCACCCCTATGTACCCTATGTACATATTCTAGATCTAACCCTTTACCTAGCATTTGTTGAAACCCTGTTTAAATTTACAGCATTTTTGGAATAACCATGACCTGGGCGATACCAGATTCTCAGATTATCTCCCAGATTATCCTACATTCAAGAATCACCTGCTTTTGCTGAGAGTTTTAGTCGGGAGTGTCTGATCTCCAGTGCTTCACTGTCAAGACAGCACTTGCTTCATGTAGTAACAGAGGTGACAGGTATCCATGTTAAACTGAAACAGGATTTTTTTTTTTTTACCAGCCTTTAAGATATCCCTCCAAAAGAGGCTCCCTATAGGAGAGATGGAGGCCAAGATCCACAGTCCACAACATAAGGTTTCCGCCTTTCAAATTAATCACCTAAGTTCATCCCAAGTTGTAGCTTGTTTATTTCAAAATTCCATTCAATCCAACAGGGAAATAAAGAGGAAATTTTGTACAAATAGGATGTAAATTTTTCTGTACAATTCTTATATTAGCTTTAGATTTACACTTGCATTCAATTCTGCACAGAGGAAGGACTGTGGCTGTTGCCGCTGTCACTTCAATTGGGCTTTAAGGATTGAGGGGTGTTCAGTCTTTCAGTGTTCATATGGTTTGTTTAAGATAGACTTGACAGACAGACTTTAAGACTGTGCTTGATGTTAAGTATCTGCAGTATATTTTATTCTTGGGTGATACTGATTATATTATTTTAAATAATGCATCATTATGCAATAGCATAAAAAGCCTTGTTTGAGCTCCCCACAGCCAGTCAGCTTGTCAGATCCTCTACTTGGACTGCCTGTAACCTGCCTGTTGACTCTTCGTTGCCCTGGACTCATTTTTGTTAATTTCATGATTCAGCTAATGGGCTGGGTTTGGCCTTTATTTTTTGCTGTGGCCTGTGTTCCCAATTTATTGCCCTAGGTTTTCATTATTCTGTTTTGTATCAGTGCCCTTTTGTTTCCTTTATTTATTTACTGCTTCATGAGCCAACCTGTGTTAGGACCTATGTTATGCATTCAATTTTTCTGCTTTCCATGTTTCTTGTGTACCCTTGGGTTCGCTATTTTGCAAAACTGTTACACTTCTACAGACAGATAATTTGAGAGGTGTCAGCATCTGGCTGTACCGGATAGATTTAATGTCTGAAATGGCCAGTGTCCAACGATATTGTTATTAGGAGTAGTAGTATTCTCAGAGTAGTATTTCTGCAGAACAGACAATATCCCTTATCAGAATTAACCCTGTAAGGAATTCTATGTACGTATGCTTAGTGTCAGTGCTCACGTTAGGACCAATCTATTTATTCCTGCAGTAAGAACACAAAAGTTGTATGTGTAAGACTCATTGCCAGTTATCACAAACACTTGATTGCAGTTGTTGCCAACGCACAACCAGTTATTAGCTTTAGGGGGCAATTACTATTTCACATAGGGCCAGGCAGGTTTGGACAGTTTTTTTCCTTTAATAACTGAAATCATAATTATAAAAGTACATTTTGTATTTACTTGGGTTATCCTCTTGTAATATACAAAAATGTTTGATGATCTGAATCATTTAAGTGTGACACATATGCAAAAAATGTACAAGTCAGGAAGGGGGCAAATAGTTTTTAAAGCACTGTAGGGTGATTAACAGCGTAATAAGAACAGACAGTGTTTAATTTTAATGTTATTTTAATAATGTTAAATACTGTTAATCCTGTTTAAAAATAATGCAATTATTTTAATTATTAATATGCAATTTAATATTTTCTAACTCTAGTATGTCATATTTCTACTTCATAAGATTGCAATTTATAATTTAATTGACTGTTTTTAAACTGGATCGATGATGGAAAGTCTTGTTTAAGTTCTGTGCTGAACACAATGAAGCTTGATATCTTATTTTAAATCTTGAGCCAAAATTAATCAGGGAGATAATGATTAACAAGTGAGAGGCTGATTATGTTCCTGCCTAGTCGTAACCCTGCATTAATCATGATAATTTCCCTCACCCTGACACCTCAAGTGAGTGCGCCGTGTTTTGCCGTGATGCCATCAGGTTGTCATCAAAATTGTATTAACTGCATGTCATTTTAAAAACCATACAGCAACATTTCAACATTTTACTGAATCAAAAAATCTGCAGAGAACATCTATCAATAGAAGCGTCTGTGAACTCACTGAATAATAAAAGAGGCTGCGTACCATTTTACAGTTACAGATGCTGTGGCTGACGTGTAATCGGTCTCCAGAATGTTGTGATTATATAACTAATGGTTAGTAAATGTAACCTGGAGCAGGATATAAAATACATTGTCCTATTTTCTAAAGGAAATATTTCAATGTATGATTCAGAATTATATGAATAAAGCTACACATTCTCCTATAGATTTCTGCGAATAAACCTCAGACACCAGAAATAATGCTTATGCTAAATTGCTAAAATTGGTTTAGGTAAACTAAACCAAATTTTAACCTAAACCCTAAAAGCAAGGCTTCTTCAAAAAAGCCCTCTAAAGTTGTGAGAACAAACCAAACTTTCCTCAAAAGGATGGTTTTGAACTAAAATGTGTCCACCTACCACAGAAAGACATGACCCTATTCTTCTTTGGGAGGATCAGAGGTTTTTTTTACTGTAGGTGTTGGCAATGAGTCACACCAGCAAATTACCGCATTTCAAACATTTAAATTACTTAGCGGGGTGGTGCACTGATAACTGATAACAGTTTTCAGTTTAAGAAAGAGTTTTGGAGAGCTCAGCTTCCCCTCTGTTTGCCAGCCTTAAGGTATAAACCATATGCAGTGTGTACCTGTTTGCAGTAGGCCGACAGTACACGCAGTAACAAAGACAGTTTCAAGCTGCTAGAAAATTATTGAAAGACAAGCACAGTTCAGGTTTCAACCTGTTTTAAATTCACAAACAACATAACATTGTGTTTACTATGCAGATATACAGGGTATCTCAGTCACCTACAGAGGGAATGTGTGACAGAAGCTTGGTGTGTTAAGTTACATATCTTTTATCTTATGATCTCACACATCACATCAAAGAAAACAAATTAAGAAACACATGCAGCATTTCAACAGGGACACATATTTGAGGCTGGAAAACTCAAGGCAACTTTCTTGTCTGCTTGTACTGCAGCAGAAGATAACTCAATACACAATTGTGTAACAAAGGCTTTTATTTTCATGAATGCAGGGTGTTTTTGTAATCACACGCTTTTACACTTGTCTATTCTTTTCCATATTAATTAGGTTTTTTTATTATGTTAAATTAGCTCAAATGGAAAATTCTAGAGAAGATACAGCCAGAAATTGATAACTAAGAAATACAGTATAGAATCTATCAGTGCTGAAAACAAAAACTAAATTAAAATTGTTGTAAGTCCATTGTACAGTTTAAAATAAAAACACTTTAAAAAACGATGAAAAATAGGTTTGATTGTGAAGAATGCAGACTCTTTATACATACCAAAAAAACATTCATTCACTCTGCATAGTTACTGTACAATCCAACATAAAGGCTTCACTGCAGCAGCATTAGATTTAGCATTAGGTATAATTAAACACAGCGACATAATGAATGTGTTGCGCACCACATTGATGTGTAGGGACACATTGATTTTGGAATTTGGCACATGTTATAGTGGTGGACTGCAAAAGTGCTTTCCTTTTCATTACATCTGCAGTCTGTTGGCTTTGCCATCTGTGCTTTCTGGTGCAGTGATTACAACTGATGTGGTTGCCAGCTATTATTGTAATAAAGGCTCATGCTAGGTTTTACTGTAGTACATTAGAGGCAGGTGGCTGCAGGCTGTGTCTCTTCTCATGAGGCCTCAAACATGCAGTGTTGCCTTTGAAACCCTGCATATGTGTGTGTGTTTTTGTCAGGGTTGGGTTCAGTTCACTTTCAGTAGTGTGTTTGCAGGGGGAGAGGCGAAGAGATTGATGGTGAGCGCTGATGTTGCACACTCTGATATGAGTCGCGTCATCAACCTCAAATTCATTGCCTGCTTCTGGCCTTCAACACCATCCGTCACTGATGCCACCAGTTTCTCAAAGGTTTTACAGCTAGTATTCAAGCAGGTAAATAAGTTCTGAGTAGCAGACAATGAGACAGTAGGACAACAATCACCAAAATGTGCACACATTATTCACAAAGGTTCCACTTCTACGGGTCCATCAACTCTCCTCATAACTCTCCTCACAGAGCCAATTTATGTGATAAGGTTTTGGCATGCAGCGGCTGTTCTGCCTATTTTCTCACATAATTTATATTGGCTTATAGATTCAAAAATGACTTAACACCATATTCATCAAGTCGGAGATGTTAACCCATCACCTTTTACTTATGATGGTGATCAATCACAGGGCTGCAGGGCTGTATAATGGAACAGAAAGATTTTTTTGTTTTTGCATTACTGATAAAGGACTGCTCAGATGATGGAAATAGCTTTTACTTTTTCCTAAAGCTGCTTCTTCTTAAACATTTTTGAGAACACTACGTTTTACAGTCGTCATTTATCAGTATCACTTTCCACCATTAAAAACCAGCTTAGGTTTCCGTAACATCATCTATCAATGAGAAGCTTTTGAGGCTACTAATGAAATGAATTCTCATTGCTGTCGTCCTGTTCTACCATGTCACTTTCCGGAAGTAAACACAGCTGCTTAACTATAACAACTCAATATAGCAGTGTGACATAACGGCAGAGAACAGCAGATGTTGTCATGTACCAGTGTGCTGCACTTTCTGACATGAACAAACGTTTGACTCATAGACAACCCTGTGAGAGCGACAGAGAGTGATTGTGCTCTGCTGTTCAAAATGGCCTTTTCTGCAAAACTGGGCCAAATGCTGACAGCATTCTACTTCTTATATCTGAGCTCTGACAAACAGGCTTAATGGATGAATGTAAATGATCATTTAAATAATCGCTGTAACTATATAAATACATTACGTTTACTTTTACAGTGAAATATAAAATATTCTCCTTTATAGCCAGACACAAACACACAACATACATGTGTGTGGGTTACCATAACGCTAACTCTAACATTTGAAAAGCATGTACGAAAGAAAAAAAAAACTAGATGAAACTGTAGATTATAGTGTGGGCGCCAAGGTCCTGCACACATCATCAAGTCCCAGCTATGCATTGTGTTGTAGGAACCTTACGGTGCAATTACTTGTCCTTCCCTCCCCTGACAAAGTGGTGTGGGCGGAAAAGCTTCTGTTAATCATGAGCTCTATTTTATCCCTAGCAGGTAGAAACCCTTCGCTGTGTGAGGGAGCTGCATTAGCACACTTGCCGAAAGATTCCCAGCCTGCATTACCATAATTGTGGCCAAAATGTCAGCAAAAAACAGGGAATTTATCATTCACTATCTTCCCTTGTTGAAGCATGTCGATTTTTCAGCTCCACCTGACGACCCCGTAGCTCCTCTCAGTCTAGTACCAACAGTGAAAAGCAGAAAGTTAATTAAATGGAACAAAAGGCCATCCACATATGGTCTATACCATCGCCTCTTAGTAGTTTGTACAGGGACCTGTCTGCAGCAGCATGGCCCCACCTCATCTTAATGTTCATTTGTCTGTAATGTACATTATAGTAAAAGTGGGGAAGTGTGTTTGTCACTGTGCACGTATGTGTGAGAGAGAAAGACAGACAGAGTGCATAATCTAGGGAGAAATTGAACTATTACTGTGAGGTGTGCGTGTGTTCTCCAATGTGTGTATTCCATTAAACGCAACCATAGTGTACTAGTGTTAATCTATGTGAGTGGCCAAGCAGGTGGCAGGAGTGTGAGTCAGTGCGGGGGTGCGGACATGGAGTGAGGGTAAGGGGCCAACTAATGCTGAGTGGCAGTTGATAATGCCAGACTGTTATATCAGCATCTGCCCTCCGGCTCCATGCTTACCTCTCCAAGCCTGCTGCCATCAAGCATTTCAACAAAGACATATACACACACACAATAACATGACTACCTTGCAAACACTCCCCATTCTGCAGCAAACAGTCCCTTGCACAAAATCTAATCAAACAGAGGTTATGTGGTGCCTCAAGCCATTGTAACAAATTACAACTTCATTTGATGCGTGCATATCTCGCTTGCTAACGCAAAACGTATATTTGCACTCAGAGACCAAGTCGCATCCTGCCTCACTAAAAGGAGAAGCACAGTGCCGTTTTAGTTTCCAGGGAGAGTGAGTATGTTTCTTTGCTAGAGTCTTCCGCTTGTCAGAAACACAGGACAGTATCAGTGCTCAGGGTGACTATGAATCTTAAAACTCCCTTTAAAATGACACGTTAAAGACTTTAGAAGATATTTGTTTGTCTGATCAGATAAGAAAATGCAAAACTGACATTGGTAGAACATGACATTTTGAACCAGATCGCACAATAACGCCAATAAAGTTGGCCTCATGTATATGCATATAATATCCTGTTAATTTTAGAACATCGCTGATAATGTAGAATCACTGCCATTGTTTAATTGAACAGACAGTGCAAGTAATAATATGTTACAGCACACACATGCAAAGAAAATACATCCATAAAGTGCACACACACACACACACACACACACACACACACAACTGGAAATAAAAGCCTTGATGCAGTGAGAAACAAACCCATTTAAAGACTGACAGCTAAATTTAATAGCACACAAGGCCAGAGTGGAGGCTTGTCTCTGACAGATGAAGAGCATGGAAACGAGCTTGACTTTAACATTGTAAATCAACTTGTTTCCACATTATCCAGCACATGAATGCCAGTAATGACAACGCAGAGCCTTCCTTTAACTTCAGCACAGCACGAAAACAGACTGTCAGACATAAACTGTTTATTTATTTGTCCTTGAACCATAATGTACAAAATGCTCCATTACAGCAGACCTTGGGAATGTGGAAGTTGTTTTTATTTGATAATAAATAGAGCAGAAAGAGAGGCGAAAAAAGCAGAGGTGAATGTTCATGTGTGGGTCATGTAATCAAAGCGTCCCTCTGCAACCCAGAGTTGTTTACTTCAGCAAACCTTTGATTCTTATCAGACAGGACTAGAGAGGTTTAAAACCTTCGGGCAGGCTGCTACTTTTCAGCCGCTGAATTTTTCTCCTTGAGGTGCTGTCGATAATGATCGTGCCGGCGAACATGAAACTAATCATTAAGAAAAGCAGTACAGTATAATACACATGTGCATGTATCGATTTTATGGGTAATACTTCATGATAAGGGTGCAAAATCTCATGCTTGGGTAACACATGACTAACGCGTGACTCATGATGATTTGATGAATCATGAATGAATGCAGTGCGTATCATATACTCCTATTGGTCACATTTAGGATTTATCAAGTCACTAAGAGTTTATGTGACTAGTTAACGCTTAGTTTGTCATCAGTGAGTGAATGTTGACGTATAAGTCGAAACCGATGATCATGAAATCATGCTTTTAGTGAGGCCAATCTATAACATCAGACTGAAATGCACTGGTATCATAAAGCTGTATGACACCAAAAATGTATCATACATGTACCAACTATTAACATGAAGTCGTAGAAACATGATCATTTCTAAATGATGAGCAAACCAAATTCGTCACACATCTTGCATTCGTGTGCGAATTGAATCCCTTTTTATGAACAAAGCATTTATTTATCAACCTTAATATGAAGTGTTACAACTGGTGATCAACTTGTGCCTCTGTGATTTTAACATAAATGGTGTAGAAAAGCCATGTTAACAGCACAATGTGCTGCTGACAGCAGCCAGAAATGATGCGAGACAGCAGATGGAAAATTGCGCTATCCCTAGAAATTGAGCAGAAATTGAGCACAAAGCATGGCTGCTCCTGTGGCCCGTGAGCCATGCAGCCACAGAGGATCAGGGCCACCTCAGACAAAAGCCTAACAACCAGGCTGCAGGAGAAATCAGTCTCTGGAGTGCACGTCACTTTTCTGTCTGAAGCTGCAGATGCAAGACATTGATTGGGGGGAGCAAGTCACCAAATGACCCTAATTGATAGCCTTTGAAGGAGGTCACTCTATATTTTGACTGCTCCTGAATCTGAAACAAACCAGAGCAGAGGAAGGAAGGAACAAGGGAGGAAGAAGCAACACGCTAACCTTTAATATGTGAGAAAGAAAATGGCGGCGCACCAGCTCTATCTCTACAATTTTCTCTTTTCATTGAGGAAAAGTACTATTTCATTCATGCCATTTCCGTTCATTCATCAGCTGGGGCCAGCCTAGACTCGCAGTGCCATCTCCACACCGACATTCTTATCAATGGGAGTGACGTCAGCACTGCCTGCAGCTGGGGGGCGGCGGCGCTGGTGTGGGGGGAGTCACGTGGTCCGGTGAGGGTATATACAATAAAGTTGCGCTGACCGTGGTGCTGAAAACATTCACTCAATTGTACATTAGCGCCAGTGCTGCTGCCTTTCAAACACGCTACACAACTAAATAAAGAGCCGCCAGTTTGTTGCTTTTTCTTCATGTTGGTCACAAGCTGAAGAGAGAAGGGGGGAAACACTGACATTCTCTCAGGTGATCCGCTATTCATGAAATAATCTTGGCTTTACACGCGTTGTGAGTTTCACTACTTCCCCACCCCCCAGTGGGACTCCAGGTAAGTGGAACGATATCTCCTTCTGTATCATCCTCTAACCATCCTAACCACACAGCTTATAGGACATTTCCTTTTATGTGCTATTTGTTTAGTTATCAGTAAATTGTGATTTTTGTTTGCAGCAATAGGAGTTAAGCTTGTTTTATGACCGGGGAATGTGGGAAAAAATCTGTAAAATCTCAACACTATCAGCAGAATGAATCTGTTTGCTGCGGCAGGTCGACTGTTGTTTGTCTAACTGTAAAGTAAATGTGAATTTTGACTGTTTCTATGTGAGTTGTTTTTTTAATTAAGCTACATTTAACACATTTTGTAACTTTAGGTATTGCAGCAATTTACTTATAACTATTTTATAAATATATTTTTTACTTAAATAATTTTCCACTAAACTGAGACATAAACAAATGTATGAATAAAGCGAGTTTTTAATCATATATTATTAATATATAAAAATGAAAATAATAATAAGTGTGATAATAAAAAAAAACAATAACATCTTTTATGTAGTATTTATTTGGATGGGATGCTTGAAAGGTTAAACCACGACTATGCGAAGACACTTGTGTAAGAAATATTTTTGTGTGCAGCTGCTGCTCAGAAGCTCCTGTAAAATTTCGGTTTGATTTTTTCGAACGTGAATGTGACCAAAAATTGCGTCAATTTTTAGGACTAGAAGCCACAGCAAGATTTGAACACTCATTTTTTTCTATTAATTTCTAATTTCAATTGGGTTCTTAACTTACAGCGGACCAATTAGCTTATTAATTAGATTTGTTTCGTTTCCCACCTTGCTGGTCCAGTTTGTAAAAATAGAAATAGTTCAAATTTGTGCGACACTCTATGATGTGCTGCCCAAATTTGCGCTTGTCTGCATTCCACCACTGCCACCGAGGAGAAACATGCTCACACGACACAAGGACAAAGCCTCGTTTTTTTCTGACTGCTCCCCCTAGTCTCTAATGCAAAAAGACTCAATCACTTAAAATTTAACATCCAGCTTTTTTACATTTGGATGGACCGTTCAGGGACCGTAGGGTTAAATAGCTCAACCGTGGCCACCAGCTTTACGCATGACTTCCCGGTGCGTGCGGTCTTTATACCAGTGTCCTGCTCACATCGCTTTGACGCATGGAATACCAAAATCAAAGCTTACACAGAGACACACATCGGATCAATTTGTATGTTTTGTATATTTTTTTAAAGAAATACGGTTAAAATGGCAGGTGCGCGCGTTCTGGTTGGGTTGCTTTGGAGGAAGAGGTGAGGCATTTCTTTAATATAATCGTTGATACATTCAGACTGAAAATTCAATCGCTTAACGTGGGTTTTTCCATTGTAACACTTTATTCGGTTAAATCTCACAACAAGACGAAAACCATCAAAGCATCAGAGAAATAATCAGTCCGGTGGAACGACAATGACTGGTTTAACGCACGATCACAGGCGAAAAATGGCTAATGTTTAGATTCGGAGCGAGATTTCTGTCTGCAGATTATTAAGCTTCTGACAGTCATAGTTTACCTGGAGAATCATGGCTGGTTTATATGGTCAGATCACACCTTCAGATCTCTGTCATTGAGGTTACAAAGCATTTTCGATAAAAAAACACCCACTAACAAACATCATAAACTATAATTTTATTTTCCATGAAAATCATTTAGAATAAATAAAAACAGCTGTTAAGTCAGATGAAAAAGAAAATTGTTCAACTTTCTTTGTTATATTTGGCAGGGCTCATTAAACGTTTAGTAGCGTTTGGGTGTTTTGTTCAATTAAACAAAAGCTACAGTGTTAACTGCTTTTGTGTGGTGGCTCCATGGTAAAATGATACACTGTTTGTAAATTAGAGCTAAATTTCTTGGCAGGCTGTGTGAGCTCCCATCGTAAAGTCGATTGAGTCTTTTATTCCACTCATCCTTTTGTGAATATGTTTAGACTTATTTTATTTTTGACCTGTTTTTGAACTTGACCTTTTAACTGCTGTATATTATTTTAATGGTCTACATATGATCATTGAAACTCCACATAATCATGATGAATGATTCTCTTTTGTTCTACTCCTTCTGCCTCCTTTCCTTCTTCTTCAGGTGCTTAACCTGCCTCCTGCCAGTTCTGCATGGTCATGACCTGTCATCACGCCCTTTCCACAGCCCACCTTATCCTATTGGTCCTGCTCATTGTCACTCCACAGCTGGCTGGCACCGCCCCTGTGTGGGGTGAAGGAGGGGAAGGAAGGGTGGAGGGGCGCACCCGGACAGACCGAAAAGAGGACAGCCTCTCCCTCTTCCTTTCACCCCCTTCCTCCAGCCCTGACAACACATCGCTAGACCAGGGCTGGGGCCCAGGTCCAGAAAACCAATCAGATAAAGCAACGGACCCTGCACAGTTGCTCGCTGTTCTTTTGGAGGCCCTGGACCACCCAGGGGAGGTTGAAATCCAGGCAAGCAGAAACAGAGACTGGAAAGACGATCAGAGTCAGGAGCTGCCATCCATTGAAGACTTGCAGGGTGGCGAGATAAGGAGAACAGGGCAGGCTGAGGGAGAGAGAGGGGTGGGGGTGGAGGAGGATGGGCGAGGGGCTGATAAGGCTATTGAACGTCTAATTGTAGGCCATTTGACAGCGGCTCAGGGTGATGACTTAAAGGAAAGGGAAGAGAAGGACAAAAACACAAGGTCAGAGGCGGATCAAGGGTGGTCTGTGGAGGGTGTGGGACCTGATAGTGTAAGTGAGCTGGGAGGTAAAGGAGAGGAAGAAGGGCAGGAGGAGGGAAACGATTTAGGAAGTTTCTTAGACAGTGCCAGATCAAGTTCCACCTCACAGGGAGATGAAACCTCTCTGCAACGCAAAATAAGAGGCTACTTCCAAAACATTGACTTGGGTCTCCAAGATAATGAGATCCTGCCTCCACTGAAGGGCTACAAAGCGTATAACACTCAGTTAGCACGAGCCGGAAAGAAGCAGCACTGGCAGCAGAACCTGTCCCACAACAGACCCATCAAAGGAGGCAACTTCATGGATGACTTTGAGGATGAAGGAGAGGAGCTGGAGGAGTTTGAGGAAAAAGAGGAGAGCCTCTCTCACATGGAAGAGGAGGCAAGAGCACGTGCAGAAAAGCAGGAGGTGCTTCGGCAGCAGGAGGAGGCAGAGCGAGCCCGAGAGGAAGAGCAGAGGCTGGCAGACATCGCCTCCGACATGCTCCTGCAGTACATGGGGAGGAAGCAGCAATCCTACATGAAACCCCGGCAGAAAAGCAGCATGGGGGCCGCTGAGGACAAGCGCTCAGAGGAGATCCTCCCCGACGAAGACGACCTGGACCAGCAAATGATTGACAGGCTGATTGAGATCAGCAGCAAACTGCACCTGCCTGCTGATGATGTGATTGAGATTATTAGTGACGTGGAGGAGAAGAAGAAGAAAAGGAAAGAGTTGCAACAGCAGCCAATCAACAGCAGCCCTGTTGCCCCACGTTTCAGGCCCCTGGTGCCCCCTCCTCTGGCTACTCCACCTATCTACCACTACACAGCCTCAAAAAACCCCAAGAAAGCCCCTTATATGTACAACAAGTCCAACAAGAAATGGCACAAGGACAAAGTAAAGTCATACAAACAGGAATATTGGTATAAGCCTCAAAAGCAGCTCGACTACTGGTATAAACCCCAGAAACAGTTTTTAGCCTTCCCCTCATATCCATACTACCAGAAGCCATATCGAGCATACTACCCTGTTTATTTTCCATATCCCAAAGCACAATATTATGGCAAGCCCCCCCCCTCCAGAGACCAGTCGTTCGGCCCCCAGGAGCTTGACCTCCAGGCCCCAAGGCGCAGACACAGGGCTGGGGGTAAGAACCGGGGACAGGGCTGGAGGCAGCAGCCAGCACCACGCCTGCCTCTCACCCCTTATATCTCTAACTATATCCTTCCTCACCCACGGACCTACCAACCCCTACCTCCCCCGAAACCAATAACCACACCCAGGAGAGGCAGGCGACCCCCTTACTATCAACAAGTCACACCAGAAGATGACTATGAGGAAGATGGGCTGGTGCCTCAGCTGGACAGTGAGGAGGAACTGGAAAACTTTATTGAGAGGATCTACATGAAACGCAGAATGTATTGAGAGACCTTTTGGACATTTGTCAAATCAGAGGGACTGATTGAGGTGGGATAGATATACAGTAAATGAAGAAAAGCTAAAAGAGAGGAGGAAAAAAAAGACTCAGAGGAGATGTTTTAAGCCTGATGGAAATTTAAGGGTCAAGAACTAAAAAGTTAGATTTATGTTGTTTTAATCACTGTAATTTTGTTGGTAATTTTTCTGGTCAGGGAGAGGATGAAGGGGTCCCAGTTTAAACTCCCTGTAACCATGTTCAGCCTCTTGCTCAGTTTACATTTTGAAACAGAACATACCATGGTGTATGTCTGCCTCCATTCAGGTCAATCTCTGATGCTCTTGCATTACTCAGAGATTTCTAGAGGATGCGCACACACATGCACACACACAAAATACACACAAAAACACACACACACACACACACACACACAAAAACACACACACACACAAAATACACACAAAAACACGCACGCACGCACGCACACACACACACACACACACACACACACATTTCAACACACATACATACACTTTAACTTTACCTTTTTGACACATTCACAAGCAGATGTGCCCATTGTAAGAGAACCATGTTTACAACATCGATTTGTATCTTTTGTTTTATATTCTGTATGTCATATTACACAACTAATGTAGTTCAATGACTTCTTAGCTACACAAATATAAAAAAAACAACTGAACACTGCTATTGTCAAATGTTGACAGTATATTTTTGTTGTATTTGATGTGTGTAATTGCCTTTCTTATTCCCGATTGGATCGACTTTAAAAAGCTGCAATTTGCAAAGGTGCCAAATACACACATTTCAGTTTTTAAAACTCAAGATTCAGATTTTTGCCTTACAAACACCATGGTTCTATAAGGGAAATATCATGATGCATAAGATTATCATCACTAACGGTCCCAATGTAGAAACCCTGTGGACTCCAAAAGCACAAACTTAAACACTAAACACTTCCAACCTGGTGGACTAAGGGTTTTCAATCATTTTGGGATTTAGAGGTTATTGTGTCAGCTTACGTATGGCAGATTCACCATCACCACCAACATACAGTACTGCTTCATCTTATAGGAGGTCTCACTGTTTTCCAGTTCACATTTTTCCTCAGCTTTTTTGTGTCTTCAGATGTTGTTTTACTGTTTTTCTTAGATGATATACCTTACCTCTATTTTCCCTTTCTTTCCAAAAAAATACTTGAAATCACACACACATCTGTTCTGCAGCCTTTTTAAACAGATTTCCACCAAGAGGCTACAAACATTTTGTTCATTTTCAGAAGAAATTCATTGAAAAGTTTCAGGCCGGGGAGTCAGGGATTGTGCTTAAACCGTTAAATGCACGTCTTTCTACTTGCATCTTAAAAAATGAACAAAAAAAAAGAACAAAAAAAGAGAAAAAATAAAACAGTGTGGAGAATCCAAGGTGGTTGTTTTCTCTGAATAAACTGTGAACATAAAAAAAGAAATCTAAACGGAGGAGGGCCACTGTGTCCACAGTGAAGCCATCTGTCTTGTAAAAGGAGAGTGTTGTTGTTGATGTCACCTTTAGCATTGTAAGATGTACAGTGTGAAATAAATATGCCTGTGCAATGTGTAAATAACAGCATGATGATTACTAGTTTTGCTATATGATAAAAAATAAAAGCAATTATTTTATTAAAGTTCAGTTTTTTAATGGCTTTTTGGGGAGTGCTATTTTGTACTTGTATAGAGGTAAACACAGCAAGAACACTTGATTCTTGAGTAAGACAACAAATCAAAATGCACAAAAGAGGAAGACAATCAGATGCAGCTTAGTGACAGCACCACTCATATATGTCACAGCCGCACCAATATGGAGACAAATGAAGAAAACAAAAACTATAGAGGGACTTTATTATAAAACAATCAAAATGAACATGATAAAAACAACACGAATGGCAAAGAAGAGGGGAGGAATAACTGAAAAATGGAAGAATTCTGAAGGAGGCAAGGAAATGGTAACTGCAGTGATTGATGAGTCACATGATTGGTGGATGAGTCATCCATCTGTACACTTTACTGCGCAGGACCACACTCACACTGACACACACACACACACACACTGACACACACACTCACACTCACACTGACACACACACACACACACACACACACTCTCTCTCTCTCTCTCTCTCTCTCTCTCTTTGAGCTGTATAGTAATTTAGCTGCTGGCATTCAAGATAAAGATTGAGTCATGTTCGCTCCCGCCTTGTGCCAGCCAATCGGCCGGTGGAAAGGTGTTTGGTAGATGGGTTTTGCCATATCTTGTTTCCACACCTCCTCCTCACTCTTGCTTCACATGGGAAATATGCCCTCATGCTATAATTCCTTGAAATGTTTCTGGCTGCACTTGTTTGGCATTAAAACAAACCTTATGCTGTCAGTGGTACAAACACAGACAGTGATTAGCAGCTTGTCAATATGGTCTAATTACGTTACCTCACCAGTTTGCTCACCAGTTGTTTGGAACGGTATTTTTCACGGCTGTATCCTGGCTTGTTCTGTGATTCGTGGACACCCATGTCACAAATTTAGATTTGAATTTCAGCTTGTACCTTTGGTAGATGTCCTATTCATCTTCTGACTGTAAAATGTATTGTGAATATTGGTGGTGGCCACAGTAATTTTTTATGGGGCGTGATAGCTCAGTGGGTAGAGCAGTCGTCTTCCAACCAAAGGGTGAGCGTTTCGATTCTCAGGCCCCAACGAAGCTACAGGTCTGAGGTGTCCTTGGACAAGACACCGAAACCCCGTCGTAGTGCTGATACAGGTCTAGCTGCTGTCCAAATAACAATTTCCCCAAGGGGACCAATAAAGTATTAATTATTATTAATTTCACTTTAAGGATGTTTGAGCTCTAAAAACACCAATGCACTTTGGTGCTTTGATTATCTGGTATTAACCATACAGTATATAAATACCTGTATAAAGTGTGTGTGACGCAGTGAAAAATGCATGAGTTTATATGTGTTTTATTCTACTTCTAAGGTTACTAAAGTGACCCTTCAGACGAAAGAACATCATTATATACATGGAAAGTTTTCTGTTGATCCATCTTCCTATTATCCTAATGGCTTTTCCTCTAAAGGGTCACGGGAGAGGTGGAGCCAATCCAGGTTCTCACTGGGCAAGAGACAGAGAACACCCTGGACAAGTTGCAAGTCTATCTTAGGGCTGACGCAGAGAGACAGACAACAACTCACTTTCACACGAAAAGTTGTATTACAAGCTTATTAATGTTGTATTAGATTAACAAGTTTGAAACTTGAAGATGTGGCTGAACATGAAGTAAATCGAAGTTCCCAGTAATACATGAGGTCCATAGAAAAGATGTTCACACACCAAGGTTTATGAAACAGACCCTTTCATGGAGTCAACCTTTACACCTTGTTGCCAAAAGAACATGGTTAAGTTGGTGCTATTTACAATCGCACGTTCATATTTCTGTGACAAACCACACAACTGAGATTTAAAAATTTCCAGCACAATGGGATAATTATGTGTCAAGCATAAGATCATATTACATTCGTATAGCAATCGTTTATATTTTGTCTGGTGGGAAATGCTATAATTAAAATGCACTTTGAGTTTTTCAAAAGGTTCCAATTCTCACAGGCACAAAATTTGGTATACATCCAGCTTCTGGCACAAAACAGTCTGACAGCACGGCAATTCATCAGTAATGGCCCCAAGAAGTCATTGCATTTACAGAAGCAGAAATACAAGGGAAAATGTCAGCCTTCAGTAGTATGAATATTGAATTAATACAGCCATAATAACTTCAAAATCTGATTTAATAATGGTCATGCATTTCTACACCAGTGGAGGTTTCGTTCAACCTTTGACTTTAAATGTCAGCATGATATTAGCTTAACAAAATTTACTGTGCATATAAATTCAATCCCTGTTTACACAGCGCTAATGCAAATGTTTACACAGTGAAATGGCCAACACCAGCAAAGCTCTGGTTCTGCCAAGGTTGGTATAATGGTTGAGATGTGGTTTGAAAAAAGTATATGAACACCGCATGAAATTGGACCAAATCACCATTGCAAAGACACACAAAATGGGTCATTAGGTTGCATGGCAACTAGTGGTATCTTGTTTAGGTTTTTTTTTTGTTCACTAAATGGTGTATTTTTACGTCCTGTTTTATATTTTCCCCTCTTTCTTTTCTCATTCTTTCTCTCTGTGTGACTGACTCTGTGTGGCATGATCATGCTGCTATTTTAAGCACCAGTATTTCTCTTCTTTTGAATAAAACACGTGTTTGTGTTTTCCATATGTTTAAATATTCTTTCTTAATTTATTTGGCGACTTTTGAATGATGCATCGGTTATTTTGCACCACTTGGTATTTAACTTGTAACATGATGCCTGAACCAATATGTAGAAGACGCTCTGAGAGCAGAAACCAAAAACTGTGTACGATAAACATGAAACACAACAAGTGTCTGAAATTGATACCTCTAGGCCAACATATAAAGTTAGTTCTAGTATCACAAAATGACTTCAAATGCTAGCAAAACCACATACACCTCAGAAGACTTTAATTTGAAGCATGCACAGCTAATTTCATGCCTTGGCCAGTTTATGAACCTAAGATGTTTATCCAAGTTGTTGAGTCTCTGTGTTGCTACTAGATATCTCTGTCAGTATAAAAGCTGCTCAAAGAGTCAACATGTTAGAACTCTCCCACTTGATACAGCTCCTGACGTCCAACGTGTTTTCGTTTTCATCTTCATTAAATCTGTTGCAGCTCTTGCTTCCCCGTGTTTGTTAATTTTGTCAGCCAAGGTTGAACATCATCTTTGCCACATAATATGCCCCATCACCCGTGCTTTCTTCAGCCATTAACTGTGAAGGCCTCTCCTTTAAAGCAGCATCCTTTGATTATGATCTCTTTGTTTATGTCCCTTGTCTTTTTGCTCTCTCCTTTCATCTCTTCTTCCCTGTTACCTACCCGCGCTTCTATCTTCTCCCTTTTACCCCCACCACACCACTCCCTAATGCTCCCAAACACCTAGTCTTCCTCCCTTCTTCTTTATCTTTTCCCCATTTCATGTTTTGTATGCAAGCCCCAAGGAAGAGAAATGGGTGAAAAGCACTCTCTCTGCACCACTGTCACAAAAGACTAGTGAGTCATCACCACTTATGTTCCTGTCTCCCTCCTCCCACAAAAAAACACACACATACAGGAAAAACACTCAAATTACTCCCTACCTGCATGCGCTTACACGGTGACACACACATACAGAGACACACATGAGTGAGTCTGCTGGTACACAACATTTAGATACATGCAAACACACACCCACACCCACACCCATTCCATAGCTCTTCAAAACAACGCTGAAATTAAAATCTACATAATATTTAGTTGATAAATCTGTCTGAAAAAGACATTTTATGATGTGAGCAGCTGCTCATATATTTGAATATTATTCTGAGTTAGAAAAGAGGAACTTGTGTCGATGAAGAAGTCAACTCAGAAAAAAAGACAAGTAAACAGACAGCTGTACATACATGAGATCCTCGTTAAATTAATGAGATAAAATGAATTGCAATGAAGGAAAAACGGACAAAAGGGGGTTGTGGCAGAAATTCCCTACATTAGTGATGTGGCTTTGGTCTTTTTTGTTCACCTACTGTTTGTGGCCCACAAAGGAAATGTTCTTCCTCCATCTGCTGGTGAAATGAATGACTTACAATGCAGTACTGGTGCAGCTGTGTGCACAAAATGGCAGTCTTGAATAAACACAACGTGACAGAATGACACATAAACTCTATGTATCTGTGTATCCACTTTTCATTTGTAGTATTACATTTTTTCCTCAACTAATGAAGTTAATGAAGTTATTCATCAGAATTACAGCTCAAGATGACATAATGAATCACTTCTCAATTGACTTAACAGTTAAAAACATCAAGATGCCTGAAACACGCAGACATTCAGTAAAGAAACAACCTGAAATACCAAATTAATTATCAAAGGAACTGAAAGTTGTTTCTTAATGAGCTAAAAAGGTGTGATCCACAAATTATTTCAGTTCTAATCATCATGTTTGACACAAATAACATGTACAACAGAATATTTTAGTCACGGTCAGTCCTTCCTACATCCTGAATTTGGAAGTGACATTATGAAGTGTTCATAGAAATAGATTTAACTGTAATGTCCTAAAGTCTGTAATATAAAATCTTTGTACACAGTATTTTCTGAATAAAGTAAACGTGATTCTAGCAAATGTTTTTTTGTACAGATAATACAGATAATGTTGTGGGAACTGTCAGACACTTTCTGTCTGAATTTTGCTGTTTGTATACTTGCTTATATCAAAGCAGACTCCAAAGCAGAGACATCAGATCCCTCACCTTATTACTCTTTACAGAAACCTGCTTGTGAGCTATTCAGACACATAAAATATTGAATGCCTGGAGTTTCCGTTTCACACACAGTCAGGGAGGGGAGAGAGCAGACACTCAGACAGAGGGGAGGCCATACAGTGGCAGAGGAACACAAGAATGGTGGGATTAAGGGGGAAGTACACATAAGGCACTCTGGGAGGGAGACATATGAGCAGAGATGGAGGAAGAGACAGAGGGACAGGGAGAAAACACCGAAAGGTAAGGCGAGGAGAGTCTGAATGTTTGTACTTAATCACCTGCTTGCACTGTGTGTAGATTGAGTCTGAGTCAGTGTAACAAGCTGAAGATTGATTGGCTGATAACCTTTTAGTCAGGTGGTTAGGAGGGCATGTTTTTTAATTCTGCTGCTCCTCTCTCAAACCTCAGTGGGACTACTACTACCCAGGTTGACACACAGGACGAGAACTGCACTGAGAACAGCAATGAGCCCCCAGACCTCCAGGAGCCAGGGGAGGACAACCAGGCTGATGGTGGTGATTGTGATGGAGAGGTAGAACGCAGTCAGGTCAGATTTGACAGGACACAAATCAGCTATCTGCCAGCATTTATATACATACTATACACTTTCATCTATCAGACTGATTTAAACTAAAATAAAATAGTAATCTGGGGGAAATCAGCATTAATCTTTGCTCAAGATATTGGTGTTTCCTTGGTTGGTGTGATTGATAAAGGTTGGGAAGGATCTATGTATCAGTGACGCAGAGACCTTACCACAGGAGACTCTGATAGCCACAAAAACACAGGACAATGCTGACTGCCTCCCATTGTCCCCCATGTTAACAGAGGAAGACGTGACCCCATCTACAGTGTTGTCTCATCCTTCTAACACAAAGAGTAAGTCACTGAAACAGTGGTTTCAAAACAGCATTTACAGTACTTTGCTGTCTCAAAAGACACATCTCATGGACAATTAAGGAGCAAGCAATATGCAGAATTTGCCACAAGGGTGTAAATATTTCTACAAATGTCTTTCCACTTTGTCAGCATATGTTGTAATTGTAGATTGGTATGAAATGTAAGGCATTTAAAATAAAATCTACAACAGAAAGTGTACAAAGTGGAAGGGTCTAGACGCTGCCAGAATCCACTATATATGAGTTGTTTCAGTAATGTGTGTCTGTAAACAGCACCTGCTTATTTAAAAAAAGCATGTGTAGCTTTTAATGCTGGTTGTAGAGCTTTCTGCTATTTGTGTCTTCACAGATCGCCCAGGTGGACCCTGCTGGTATTGTCTCCAATCTCTTGAGTCAGAATATCGCCCTGAAACTCCCAAACAGGTTTTAACATTTATATTTCACTTACTTGTGCTACAGTGAGAAGTAGAAACGCTAACAACAGCTGCTAAAATGCAAGTAAAGACCCAGTGATATCAATAGAGTTGATAATAAAATGTACAGAGTGTACATATCATGTATAAGTTAGTATGTTTTCACAAATCTGGCAGGGATGCAAATGTGATGATATTTCATCATGATAATGCTACGCTGTTTAATAATTTAAAAAAGGTCTATAACTACAAAAAGAGAAATCTGACTCCCTTACCTGGAACATTGAGTACCAATTAAATTAATGGGTAACACACGTTAAAGTTGGCCCGATGAGATTGAATTACAGTAATTAGTCTGAAGGTTCACATACACTGTTCAAAAACATTAAAGGAACACTTAATTGTCATAGTGTAAAACCAAGCCAATTTAACTTAATCTGTTAAATTAGGAAAACACAAGTGATTATGAATCAGTTTCACCTGGTTTCCTGCAAATGAAAGTGACAACAGGTGCAATGGAGCAGCAAAAGCAAGGCAACCCCCCAAAAGGGAAATACTTTGCATGTGGTGGCCACAGACAAATGCATAAGGCAGTACCTGCAGCCCAATCAGGTTGCACAGGTAGTCCCCTTACTCTAAGATGGCACATTCATATGTGCAGTCACAAGAAGGTTTGTTGTGTCTTCTGGTAAAGTCTCAAGAGCATGAAGGAGATATCAGGAGACTGTTACAACAGCAGAGCTGAAAGGGGTTGTAGAAGTGCAACGACCAGCAGGACCAGTGCTTCTTTGTGTAAGGAGGAACAGAAGCCCTGCAAAAGCCGTACAGGCGTGCATGATTCTGAAACAGACTCGGAATGAGGGCCTAATGTCCTTTAGTGTAACCTGTGCTCAGCACTGTGACCCCGCACTGTGCAGCTCAATTGCCATTCACTAGAAAACACCAGATTTGGAACCATGTTCTCTTCACAGACTCGAGCATGTTCGCACCGAGCACATGTGACAGGTGTGTCTGGAGACGCTATGGTGAATATTATGCTGGCTGTAACATCACTGAGCATGACTGGTTTGGTGGTGAGTCAGTGATGGTCTGAGGATCCACATCGTGACAGGTCTGAACAGACAGGAGCTCACTGGTGCTCTGATTGTGGTCTGAAAGGAGATCCCCCAGGACACTATCCACTGACTCATCAGGAGCATATCATCACATTGTCCAGAGTGCATACATGCATAGGCACTGGCCACAGAAGCTTATGAGCTTTATCTGAATGTCAGGCATGCTGTTGATGGGTATGTCCCAGTAAAATATGAATCTGTTGCTGTGTTGCAGGAAGACTCAGATCCTTTGTCACCACAGCCCTCTAGTGGCCAGAAAGTGAGTTACCAGACAGACCCTCGACCTCACTTTGGAGTGGCTTGGTCTTCCCACTCCACATCTCACCCTCTATGGGGCAGTGAGGGCCCCTGCTGGGGGGAAAGAAACCAGCAAGTGCTTGATCAGACACAGCCCTGTCCTCACTGCCATCTGGGCATGGCCCTTGACACACTACGTTGGCATGAGGTTGGTACACTTGTATATATAGACCCACACAGTCTCCACTAAACACATATATCATCAAGTATCAAATAAACTGAGTAAAGATTTTCTGTTTCTCTTTGCACAGGCCAAGTGTTTGCTGTTTGAAGAGCTGAGGAACTCAAAAAAATAAATGAACTGAAAAAAAAAATCGTTGCTTGTACTTTTCCACACTTACTGTCTGCCCTTTACATTTCTCAGGAAACATGGAAACGTGCAATATCTGCTTCTGCAAGTAAATGTCAGTCTGTTTACACTTAAGCTCAGCAATGCTCATTCCTCATTTCATTGTAAATCTGTTAAATTTCTGAAAAGTGTATATGTGTTAATACAAATAAACAGGATGTGTACAAAACCAATGTGTCTTTTATATTTTGATTGAAATACTGTTTGAGATGTAAAAGTGATTCTAGCAACCTTGTTTTATGAAGAATCAGGGTAAGAGAGATGTTTACTCAGTTCATATGTGTACAGTATTATAAGGTATATTTTCTGATAGCTTATATGTTATAATTTGTGTCTTTATGAATTGGTAATACTTTATTTATGTTTAATAAATCAGTTATGAACCATTATAAAGATCCGAATTAAGGTTGCCAGGTTGAGACCTTTGACAGGTGCTTATCCTCTCTAACTTAATTAGCTTTAAATGCTAACAGTTTATCATGTCAGTCATCATGCAGATTTAAATGTCAATAAGTTAAAAAGTGATAATTAGCAGCCCTTTGTTTTAGTAGTTTATCCCAATGCAATATTATTTTTAGTTCTCAGTTCTTATTTGATGTTTTAACACTGTCCAAAAATCCTTTTTTGTTTTTTGTTTTGTTTTTTGCCTCATAAGTGGCTTCACAGGTCGACTGGAGGACCAGTGATGGAGTCAGGTGGAGGGGAGGCTTACAAGGTTTGTATTTCACATCTTACAGGTTTGAAGTTTGTTTTTCTGATGCTGTGCTTTCGTGGAAACTGCCATTTACTTAATATTGTAAAGAAATCACTTACTAAAAAATATGGTACAGATTTATTTGATTCTGTAGCTTGGTATGTGAAAAAACTAATAGAACAAGTAAAATCATAGTAATATCAGCAGCAGAAATACAGTGGCTGGTTAAATAATCCAACAACTCAAAGGTTTTCATAATCTGATAAGGTGTAATTGATGACTTATAATTGACTGATAAAGTATCACTAAATTACTTATTAAACACAAATGAAGCTTTAAGGTAACTTACTGTGTTTTTATTTTTGTGTTTAGTTTTATTTAATTACACATATAAATTTAAACACACACAGTCTGCGTTGGTCGACCAAATGCTGCAATGTCTTCCTTGAACATGTGGCGTTAAAGGACAGCATTATTTAATTTGGGTCATGACAAACAAAGTGTTTACAGTTGAAATTAATAAAACTGAACTGACAGTTCTAGTGATGTCACACAGTGGCAGGTTCCTTCACACTGCTCAGTTCACTGCATGTTGTTTCAGGTAATCTCTCTTGCAACATCTCTTATTGGGTATTTTTCTAAATCTGTGACTGCTTCTTATATTTAAAGTGTTTAACCTATCACTTAGAAAGCTGTAGGCAATAAATAGCAATGAAACAAGCTGCAGCAATCAGTGTAAAACCACACTTTACTCTCTTTAGGTAAAAATCTGCAGTACTTTGAGTAAACAAAAATGGATGAGGAGTTTTTCCACATACACAGAGAAGACACCACTTGGCAGCACGGCTTAGACGATGAGGACAGTGAGGAAGAGATGGATGAAGATGACTCAGATCTCAGTGATGACTGTAGCAAGAGTAGAAGCTGGGGCTCATTACCTGACGTATGCTTGCGACATGTGTTCATGTTTCTTTCCGACCATGATCGCAGGAGCGCAGACCTTGTTTGCCATCACTGGCACAACGTCATACAGTCTCCCTCTCTGTGGCGCTACCGCTTCTTCCACTTCAATGGCCGGCTCTCCAAGTACAGGCAGTCTGAACACAACTACGCTGTGAATTATGCCCACCAACTTGGAGCCTACCTGGAGAGGCTGGAGGTGTATGTGTACCCTCCACGCAGGTACTTGGTAGCACAGCGACTGGAGCAAGCTATCAGTGGGCTATTTTCTGAGCTTACCAGGTGAAAGCCATTCTAAACCAGATCTTGTTTTACACAGTTGAGAACCCCACTTAATTAAAGTGTGACTGACAACACACTTTCTACATTACTTCACAGAGTAAGGGCCCCACTGCGGTCCCTCTCCATTGTAAGTCTGGAGTTGGATCGGTCCGCCTGGACGTTAGGGCTGAGAAACTCTTTGGTAAACAGCCTGATTCACTTCATTCGGACAGGGGCTTCAAAACTCAGCTCTGTTTGTTTGAATGGGATGCAGAACAGTATGCTTCAGGTGAGTGCCATGGACACCAGTTCAAAGATAATCTTTGAGCAGATCAAGTCACTGTCACAGATGCTTAATCTAAGTGCCAGTGCTATAGTTCCGGAAGTGCCAGAGCTAATCAGTTGTAGGTTAACACTAAATTGACACTAAAATGGATTTACTGTGCTGGATGGTGTCACAGATGAGCTCAGTCATTTTTTTTTTACAGTTTGTGACATACACAAGTGCAGTAACAGCTTACTGAGAGACAGAAAGAGCCACAGAAACAATCACGATGATCCTGGTGCTCTTTAAGACCTAGATCCTAGTGTCAGTCAAGCAGCAATGTAATTAACGTTACCCGATTCTGAATGATGTTGCTGTCACTGCAGATCCTTTCTTCCAATGCTGTGCCGGTTTACTATAACTTCAATATACCCCGCATCCTTCAAAATCCAGAAAATGTGTTTTCCCTTTTAATGTAAAAAAAAGTAAAAAAGATAAACTTATGCGTGCAAATTTTTATCTTATTCATACAAGTTAGTAATATAATTAATAGGACGCGTGAGTATGAGATTGCTTCGTGTAAAAATCTTATAATTGAATGAAATTATCTGAATCAGCAACATGATTCATAATTTCTACCTCTACCTCTAACGCTATATGTTTTATGCTTGTCTTAATTTCTTCATGATAAACATCATTCCACTGTTAAATTAATCTTATAAAGTTTATTTAATCTTTTTAAGTGGTGTCCTTTAAAAATAGAAGGACAAAGATGATGCACTTATGAAAATATAATGGTTCTGAAGTTTTAAACATCCCCCATCCAACTTGATTGTTTGAAAAAATATATATATATTTTTCTGATTGATTCCTGATCCTTTAATCTCTAGGGTCTGGAGCTGCTTTCTGCTCTGTCAACCTCTCAGGGTTGCTTCAGCTCCATCTCCTCTCTGGGCTTGGAGGGATTCTTTTCTGGTTCTGCACATGTCCATCTCAAATCTAATGTAGCCTGCATCCTGAGTAACCTGCATGGCCTCACCGACCTGAGCCTGAGTTACTCCTGTGTGTCTGATGAGCTGCTAATGGCTCTGCAGCACAAACACAAAGCTGGGAAACAAACCACCAGCAGAAATGGGAGCCCCTTGCAAAAGCTTTCACTGCACTGCACTCTGAATGAACCCCATCAACAGGTATGTAGGAAATAAACACATCACATGATGTATTTCAAAGCAAGTTATAGTAGTAAGTGGGATGTGCGTGTTTACACACTCACACCTGCACGTCTGGATAGTATCATTTTGCTAACTTATCCAGAAAGTGAAATATCCTTCTCGGCAAGGATATATACTGTAGATGCTTTGAGGTTGGGGTAAAAGTCCTAGGTGGATGCTCATGCTGAACTAGCATGACGAAAGAAATGAAATAACATGGGTGATAATTAAACACCCTCAGGTTTCCTTTGTTCATTTCTGTCTCCACTTCATCTACTCTGTCAAGCTGGTGTGTGGTGACTCATGGGCAGCTTTGGCATCAAGCTGCCCGGACCTCCGAATCAAGTTTTCAGTGGATCAAATCATCAACACTGACTGTCTCGCACGGATACTGCTAAGTGAGATTCCCCTGACAGAGTACAGCATGACAGCCTTCTACTCCCCTGATGAAATCCGGAGCGCCAGACCTGTCCTCTGTAAATTGCTGCCTCAGTACAGACACAGCCTGCAGGTCAGCATCGCAAACAGGCAACACCACAGACTGCAAACTATAGCGGGACGGTGCTAAACTGAAGATTCATCCAGAAACACATTATATGAAGTTTATCAATTCAGGCAATTGTGGTTTGAGAGTTATGTGGAGAGACTATACCAGGTGTTTTGCCTTTCTTTTTATTTATTAGTGACGAGGCTGGACAGTTATTAGCTGGGTTGTCATGACATTTTAATCTGTAGATGCCAGATTATGATTTGGAGATTCACTGACAAGGTTTTCACTTATCCATGCCCAACTTTGACTTTATATCTAGTGAAAACTAATGACAGACTCAGTTGTAATTATTAATTTCTATTTAGTGTTTTAAGATGGTGAACATATGGGAATTTTGAAAAAGGTGTAAATATACGTTGTACATTTTGACATACTGAATTGTGAACGTGTTGCCAGTAGTCATTACCTTTTCTGTGCATAGATTTTGACCCTAGACCTGAGCAACTGCAGTGAACCACTGGATGAGGAGCTGCTGAAGCTGGTCAAGGTGTGTAATCGTCTGGAGCAGATCAGAGTCTGGGCTTTCTTGGAAATCAGTACTGTGGAGAAGCTGCTGCAGATCAGACTGACAGAAAAGACCCTTCTCAATAAGATCAGAGTGAGAGAAAAAAAAACAGAAAAGAAACAAAGCCGCTTAAGTCTGCACTTAACACTGAGATGAAGAGCACACACACACACACACACACACACACACACAGCAATGCTAATGTGGTCATTATACCTTCCAGGTGAGAATTTACTCAGTGAAGGACGACACCAGCAAGCAGGAGGACCAGCTGGAGGAAATGTTGTCTTCCTACCCTCACCTCCCCCCAGAACTGCACTTTCAAGCCGTACTCTATCCCTTTGAGTGAACCACTAAACACTTGTCTGATAAGTGCACTACAAAAAATAAAATAAAATAAAGTGAACGATGGATGAAATTCATCTGTTAACTGATCATTTTAGTTTGGAGTTTTGGCTTTTTCTCTGTCTGTGTTTTTCTCAGAGGGGTGGGGGCTGTGTGTGGAAACACTGACCTAGTTTCATTGTAAAGGGTGATCTGACTGACTGACTGTGTGTGTGTGTGTGTGTGTGTGTGTGCTCATGGCGAGAGCACTATTTAAAGAAACAAGGATTAAGAGCCAACAGCAATAGACAAGACTCTTCACTGGCATGACTTATGACACACTACCAAGGAAGTGAAGTACTGTGTGTTTTAATCATATTATCTGATATCTCCTAATTATTATTTTACTTTTTTTTTGGCAGGATATGCCATAAACTTTATTTTGAATTACTAAAATGATTCAGTTCAGTATTCAGTTCTTTTAGAAGCACATTTAGCAACAGTTACAGCTTTGAGTCTTCCTGGTAAGCTTCTAGGATTTATGGAGTTTATTATGTTCCTCCTGACAGATATTTTCAAGCTCTGTCAGATTGGAGGAAAGCGCCATCTTCAGGTCTTTCACACATGTTGTCTGGGGTTTACGTCTTGGATTTGGTTGGGCCACTCCAGCATTGTCTGGCTGTATAGTCATACTGAAAGGTGAATGTCACCCTAGTTTAAGGTCTTGTGGACTGAGGAGAAACTTTTATTGTCTTCTAAAATCTATAACCTATCTATTCAGCTTGGATTTCTATTTCCTATCTGTCTCCTTGTCCAGTCCAGATAAACTACAGCCTGCTGTGTGTCAGTTTATCTAATCATTGGTCCATTTAGTTTAAGCCTAAATCCAGTTTGTCAGAAAACTGTGCCGTGTTCTGGCATGTTCTCCCATCTCTCTAGAGGACTTTGAAGACGAAGAAGCTCTGAATGTACAGTATGCGGGTCCAGTACAGCTCCTACTGCCAGAACCAGACAAACACTAATACACGACTAATGAGCAGTGTCTCGCTTTGTTATTGTTGTTTTTTACGTACCTGTAAAAAAACCCATCATACTATTTTGCTATTTTTTTCAGCATGTCGAGCCGATGGCCTGCCCCATCACCTGACCGCTATTTGAATGTGGGTGCTCTCCCCTACCGCCACACTGGCACGCCTTCCCGTCTTGTTGTTGTCTGACAGCGGGGACCATCGCTACAGAGGGAGATTTGTGTAACCAGCGCTGGCGAAAAAAAAGAAAAAAAAGAAGAGAGACCAAACATGTCCTCTCTGCTGAAGCCGTTTTCGGTGTGTGAGGGGCCGTGCGAGAACTGCGGTCTAAGGCGAGGATGCACGAAATCGGCTCCCCATCAGCGGTCTGCACCGCACCGTTTGGCCGCCGCGCGGCTGGCTGCTCTGCCGGCCCACCAGCGGTCCTACTCGGCGAGGAGGAACTTAGCGGCCGCTGCGATCGGAGGGAGGAAAATTACTCATCCCGGAAAAGCCATCCTTGCAGGTGGATTTTTACAACGCGTGTATTCGGCCCGCACATTTCCCCCCTCTCATAGTCGCCTATTGCGCTCTGCACCGCGCAGCCTAATCTCAATCTGTCGCTAGGACTATCCATGCAAAACTGGGTCAAAACACACACACAGCCAGCAGGGATGCTAAGGAGTTGCATGATGTTGTTGCATGTATTTCAGTAATGTGTGCTTAGATTGGTTCATTTTGTATGAATGTAATAAGTACTGGTCATAAAAAACACAGCAGCTGCAGGATCTAGCATCGGCAGCAGCCTGTGTTGAATCCATGCTGCTCTAAGAACATTCAAGAACAATTTTGCACAGTGAGTCAACAAAATGTTAACAGCGGCGTTTTGTCTCCCTCTCACTAAGGTGGTATCGCAGGGGGGATAGAGATCTGTATCACCTTCCCAACAGAGTATGTGAAGACCCAGCTGCAGCTAGACGAGGGAGCAAACCCGCCGCGCTACAGAGGGATTGGTAGGTCACTGGGACATGTATGACTGCTGACTGTCTGCACGTTTGTGTGCCACACTACTGGATGGTGTGTGTGTGTGTGTGTGTGTGTGTGTGTGTGTGTGTGTGTGTCTGCAGGCGACTGTGTGAAGCTGACCGTGCAGGATCATGGACTCAGAGGGTTGTATCGAGGTCTCAGCTCCCTGCTTTATGGATCAATACCCAAATCTGCAGTGAGGTAAAGATTGGCATGAACTTCTAGTAGCTTTCCTTTAAAGATCTTGGGTTAAAAATAGATTTCTCAGCATAAATATATAATAGATTAGCAATAGAAAGCACATATGTCACAGATTGTCAGGGTTGCAAACTGGAATTAGTGTCTGACTGATGTCAAAGCTGTGACTCAGCTCAACTTAAAGCCAGTCACGTGATGGCTGCAGCTAATTATTTCTTGAATTATGTATGAATCAGTTTAGAAAATGCCAATGAACAATGAAAATTTTTGATCGGAATTTCCAAATGTCTGTGCTAAAAAAACTCGAGGTGACGAACACGATTAATCAACTATGCAATCGCTGCTTTCAGAGCAGCTGGAGTTGCTTCACTGAGTCATTGAACCAGTCGTTTGGAGGTAGAAGATTTGAATTTCATCAGTGAACAAACCACGAGTTACAGCAGAACCAAATACACCAGTGTGAAGCCCTGTTGTTTTTATTTTGTCTCTTGAATGTGTAACCCTTCCCTATTTCTCTCAGGTTTGGCACATTTGAGATGCTCAGCAACCCAATGCGAGATGCTACAGGTCGACTAGACAACACACGGAGCCTCTTGTGTGGTCTAGGAGCAGGGATAGCGGAGGCTATTGTGGTCGTGTGCCCCATGGAGACTCTCAAGGTCAGTGGAGCTGGATAATGTTACGCATTTTCAATATTGTACGAGGCACTTTGCATATATATTTTATCATTTGTTTATTGTCTGATAAAATAGTTCTTCCCTTGTCTTCCAGGTAAAGTTGATCCATGACCAGTGCTCCCTCAGACCTCGCTACAGAGGCTTCTTTCATGGAGTCAGTGAGATTATCAGAGAACAGGGTAAGACAACAGGACGTCTCTAATGATCTTTCATTGTGCTTTTGTAGTTTGTGCTCCTTGATGAATTATAATCTGAATGGCTCTTTTAGGTGTGAGGGGGACATATCAAGGGCTGACTGCGACTGTGCTAAAACAAGGAACCAATCAAGCCATCCGATTCTATGTGATGAACGCGCTGCGCAATTGGTACAAAGGTGAGAAATTTGACCTCCTTTAAAAACAAAATCTAACATCTCCTATTTTTAATAGTCTCAGTTAAGTTTTGAATTTGTCCTTTAAGGTGATGACCCCAGACGAGAAATGCATCCCATTGTCACAGCGATGTTTGGAGCGACGGCCGGAGCTGCCAGTGTTTTTGGAAACACACCTCTGGATGTGGTGAAAACCAGAATGCAGGTAGGAAAGAACACCGTCTGATGACTATTATTGATGTCACCACACTGGCCTTTCTGACACGTGTTATCTTTCTTCAGGGTTTGGAAGCCCATCGCTACAAAAACACAGTGGATTGTGCCTTCCAGATCCTGAAGCACGAAGGACCACAGGCGTAAGGAATCCTGATCCTGTCATTTGCTTTGCTCTGTTTTAGTTTCACTGCTGTAGACAAACCCTGTTTACGTTCTTACACAATGTTTTTTCTTGTCCTGACTCCAGATTCTACAAAGGGACAGTTCCCAGGCTTGGCCGCGTGTGCCTGGATGTGGCCATAGTCTTTGTCATCTATGAGGAGGTGGTCAAACTACTCAACAATGTGTGGAAGACCCAGTAGACAAGCCAGTCGGTGTCCAGGTCCAGAGGGAAGCACAGACCAGTGCCTCATGCTATGTACAACTGAACACCTCTATTCTAGGTCATACTAGCTCTTGTCATTGCTCTGACCAGATGACTTCATCTTGACCAGTTTCACGTTTGTTACACAAAGTACTGACTTACATAGTGATAAACTGGGAGGGAGAATGAATAGTTACAGAATTCTGCTTTGTATTTCTCTTTAGTGGACAGACTTGGGAATAAAGAGGGTAAGAGCGTAAAAGGCAAAGTGAGTGAACGAAGTAGATCATGCCTTATTCTGTGCGACTGACCAAACTTGAGGCTCAGTTTTATTAGTATTATATTCAGAAACCCAAGCAAATATTAACCAAAGGTCCAAATTTGACAAATATATCTTGAGCTGGTAAAAAAAAAGGGATATTATGTACGTCTGTTTCAGATTTCTATGACTGTTACCTTAAATATAGAGTGAACGCATTCTACTGACATCTTAAGTATGTCGTCTGATTCACTGAGTACTATACCGACCCAAGAACAGAGATGCTACTACGTACAAACAAGCTGACTGCAGTATTTTTTAAATGTCTGTGCAGTACTTCAACACATCTTGGTGTTGTGGTAAACGCTTATTTGACTGTGCTTATGGCATCATCACACTAAACCATTCACAGTATTTCCTTGCTGTGTTTTAGTGATGAAGTTTACTGTTCATTGTGCATTTTATGACCACAGCTGACTACAAACAACAACAGCATGGCTGCATGACTGTAGATGCGACATCAGTCCTGCAGTAACAGTGGGTTGCACGCTCTTTTTTTTTTTTTGAGGCTCGTCATACCTCTCCTGCAGATTGGAAGTAATACTGGATGCATATTTTAGAGCATAATCTTCACATGCAGTCTTAAGTCAGAAGAGTCTGCTTATTTGTGACAGCTTGTTGTTGCCGTCCATTCGGGGAATTCATACATATTCAGTACCAGATGAGCAACTGCATGTGAAGGCTTTATTTAGGAACTCATGCCATTTCCAGCTGGCTGCTGGTGTGCTGCCTGAAATATAGAAGTGAATATATACGTCTTGTCAAATGACAACATGCAAACATGTCCAAGCCATATTATTTCAGTTCACTTGAGGTGTCAGTGGTTTTCTCGTTCTTATTGAGTCATTCGTCCTCCAGCCTCAAAGTAACCTGATTTATAAGGTTTTGTATGCCAATTGTTCACTTAGTTATGTTTGAATGCAATCTTTTTTGTCTAACATAATGTTTACATATGTTGAACTACATGGGAAAAGTACATGTCAGAGGCTCATTAGCACAAGTATTTGAGCAAGGCTTGGTCTTGATCGACCTAGGTGCACCACACAGCCTCGCACAAAAGCCTTTTATTCCAGTTTGCCAAAGTACTCCACTAGAATTCCCAATGAGCAAATCTTTCAAATGTTTTTAACTAAGAGCAAGAATGCGGTTTAATCTGTCGCTACCATTTTTTCCATTAATTAACGCACATTGTCAACATTTATACTGCTGATCTTTGTTTTTATGCTTTGCTGCTTCTCAAACAGACCGACAGCATGTGTACACCATCGTACAGCACATGCAGTTTGGCGCGATCGTATTTCAGAAGATCCTGTTGATCAGATGGAAGAATTCATTTGTGCTGAAGGAAAGCAAATATGTTGGTATGACATCAGAAAATATCAGTGCTTCATTTATGAGTTAGAGGATCAGATGTGGAAGAAGCATATTTACACCTGTTTTCACTGGTTTCAATAAACTTGATATTAATAAACCTGATCTGTGAGAACAGAAAATTAGTGTGAGGATATGACTATGATGGGATTTATGTGTGATTATGGATAAAACTAGATCTGATTTTAGAATAACTGGATGAAGCAAAAACCTCATTTTCAACCATTTCATTACAATGGCACCTTACAACAGCAGAGTAAACTCTAGTATCATTAAATTTCCAGCAACAACATAGTGATATATACATTATGGCTGTTGGTGACAAAAAAAAGAAGAAAAAAAAAAGAGCAGGTTGAGGCTTTGATGACTGCAGGATAGAAGAGATTAAAGGCTGAAGGCAGAGGGTGAGCATTGTCAGCATTAGCATCACAGAGGGAGGCATTAACTGTCCCACCTGTTGCCTCGCCACTCCACCTGTCACCCACAGTATGTAGTTCATATAGTAAGGGTCAAAGTGGAAGAGGGGACAAACATACTGCTTCTGTGCTGGATGAATCCCCCCATATGTTTCTGTTCCTGTCTGACTGAATTTCTTTGTAATATATTCAGTGTTCACTAAAGCATCAGCTTATGTATTTATTTATAAATACAAAACAGGATTTGCAGTTTACTTATATTTTGTGGCATCACAAAAGCCTTTAACCTTAGAAGAAAGTCCTTTAAGTGTCATGGCGCCTGATTTGTACAAATCAGTGTTGGAAATCTTTTCATTCTTACATGCCAATATTGAAGTACATACAGTATTACAGTATAACTTCTACTTGGATGGACTGATGTTGTTGTGACTATAAACTCTTGCATTTTACATTTCCGTTCAGCTACACACCTTTACAGTCTTAAATAATTAATAATCCCACGTGGAATTCAAACCTGTAAGGTAAGGACCATTAGCACCATGGTCCTTGATATAATACCACTGTTGACAGCGTAATAATGCCAAATGGGGGATCAAATAGAGTCTGGCCACCCTGGCTCTAGCTGTCAGGTGTCTTGACAGTAGAAGATGTGAATCCTCTGTTGAAGTTGAGGTAAACAAAGATGTGGCTATCTTCTCCATCTGGAAATACAAAACACAAGGACAAGCGGGTTAGGTGTGGGGAAACACTGGTATTTAATTATTCTTACTGACAAAAACACCCTCACTGGTGTCTCACTCACATTCTGAGACATTTGTCTTTCCCACCACTGGCCACTCTTTGTCCATCAGGACTCCAGTCCACTGCATAAACCTGCACAGAGAAGAAACAAGGCGATTATGGAGAAAATAGTCAACACACAATGACCAGCAATCAGGACGAGTCACAAATTCTCTGACCGTTTTCTTTCCCTCACCTCATCAGCGTGACCAGGAAGGTCCATATTAAGCTTCCCAGTTTTGATGTCCCAGACTTTGAGAGTGCTGTCGCTGCTGCCACTGACCAGCAGCCTGCTGTCTGCTGACCACGCCACTTGATACACAGATGCCACATGGCCACGCAGTGACATTAAGTACCTGTGGGCAGGTAGACAAGCAGACAAACAAAAATATTAAACAGAAAATCCTAGGACTATGGCACCATCACCAGGACAAAAGCAGTATTGCACTTAAATACACAGCGGTTGACACTTTTTCTTACTTTCCATTGCGTCCATCCCAGATTTTAATGGATTTATCAAATGATGCAGAGGCGAGGAGCCTGGTGTCTGGGGAGAAGAGCACTTCATTAATCAGAGCACTGTGGCCGGTCATCCTGGTCAAAGGCTTCTTATCTTCTGCAGGGTTCCACAGGAACAAGGTGAAATCATCTGAGCCAGACACCAAACGCTCTGGAGCGGAGCCCTGCAGCATGAGAACAAGAGTGAGGTTTGATAAAGGGATATATCAAAAGGAAATATGGATCTGAACACATAACCATAACTTACCCTGACTTTATTATATCTCTGTAATGCCTTCTCCTTCAGCTCTGCCACTGTGAGAAAAAAAGAAAACTTGTTACACACAAAACATCTGGAAATATCTAAACCAACATCCCAAAAGCAAGTTGTGAGTCTTACATGATCCAGTGAGGTCCTGGGGGTTGACTGTGGCAGTCGCAGGTTCAAAAGCACCAGTACGTAGGACATAGTCTGTGCTAAGAGCGAGGGTGTTCACCCAGTGGGCGTGACCCTGCAGAGTCCTACACTGGACGCCCTACATCCACAGACAAACACCCATTAAGTATTTCCTTATCACACAGATTTCTCCTCATGCTGATCAACATTTTGTAAAACACACTTACATCTTTGGCTCTCCAGACTTTGATCGTCCTGTCCTGAGAGGAAGTGTAGAGAAGTCCATCTCCTCCCCACTTCACACAGGTGACTGACTGAGTGTGTCCAGTCAGGATCTTATCACAGCGTCCCAACACTGTGTCCCAGATACGTAGTGAGCCATCCTTGGAGCTACTGGCCAAGTACCGACACTCTGGGTTCCTGGCAGGGAGAACGAGGGAATGATCAAAGAAACATCAGTGTCATTGTTCGCACATTTCCTTGTGTGGTTTGTGTATGTTTGAAGGATTGAAAAGGTTAGCCACAAGAAAGCAGGCTTATCATCCTTAAATCGACAAAATGTCTTCCACATGAACGTTTGCCTTTGCTTAACATAAACAGAAGCCACTGTAACATAACATTTATAGGAGTGGGAAAGTGATGAACTGAGCACTCACAGGTGGAGAGGTTCCCAGCAGAGCCATGTAATCCATTTAGTGTGTCCTGTCAAAGTCTTCCCAATCTGTGTTCCTGTTACTGGATCCCAAAGACAGATCTAAAGGAACAGCACCACAAATAAACACTGTATCACATTCATGGTTTAAACATAACAACTACAGATTAGCTGCATTTGTTGGAAGCATACCTGACTGTTCTTACACCCTGAAGCCAGTTTTTTGCCATCAGGTGACCAGGCGATGCTCAGTACCCAGTGTGTGTGTCCTTAAGTCAAGCAGAATAAAGCTTCAATGATGTCGAAAGCCTTAATCAGTGATTTGTATTGTAATGCACAACAGACCATGCTACCACACAGAACTGTTTTCATACCTCTGGCAGTGTGATGAGGTGTCTCAGTTGTCAAGTCCCAAAAACGCACTGTGGTATCACCTGAACCACTGGCCAGATATCTATAAACAAACAAAGGATAAATTCATTAATGGCATGCCTGAACCTACCAGTCTTTGTCTTCATCTTCTCTAACTGTTGTGATATTAAATGCTAATTTCGGAAACCAGAACTTAAATCTATGCAGGAAAGAAAATAAATTCTATATCAGAGTTACTCACTTGCCGGTGGGACTGAAAGCAGTTGAGATGACAGCTTCTGTGTGACCCTGTAGGGTGCTGGTACAGCGGGCCACAGCTCGTACCCTGAACACAGCCTGGGGCTGGTATACAACTTGCAGGACTTGTTCTGTCTCGACCCCAAGAGCCTTCACACAGGACTCTAGACTGGATACCACCTCAACCTCCCCTTGCACAAAAAAAGCCAGTGGCACTGGTTCTTCCTGAATCAAATCAAAATAAAAACAAGATAATTTCACTGGATTAATACATTTAATCTGACCACAAGATAAATTCTATATTTATGTTATATAATGCCAGCTGGTCACCTGTTGTAGCAGCGCATTGCAGACCAGCTGTAGCTTGTCTGGAGTGATGTCTACAGGCACATCAAACGGTGAACCCAGAACCTCCCCACTCTCATCCTGGAACTGGATCAGCAACCGCTCTACGTTATCACTCGACATCCTGTGTTTGGCTTTGAAATACAATCTGAAAAAAAGAGATCCTCACATAAATTGAGCTATAAAGAAAGAGTAATACCTATTTAATTACAATATTTAAAGAAATAATGTCAGAATGACCCTTTAACTGTCGTTTCCCCTACTGTGTGTGAGATCTCTGAATGTCAGTTCCCTGTTGTAAAGCAAAACACTTACACATTCAGTCCCCAAACAAACACAACGATGTTGTACTCATGTCAAGAAGCCAACATTTTAGCTAACGTTAGCTAAACTACCCGTCCACTAACTCACTAACTAAAACAAAACACTTAGCAACACACTGCAAAGTCATGTTTAAACGTATTATTGTTGTTAAGAATTTGACGAACCCGTAAGACACTGCGGTTTAATTTAACTACTTTGTCAACCACAGTCTATGCGAACCAATGTAGCTAACTAAGCTAGCCTGCTGTTAGCTTTTAGTTTCGAACACCCAAGTCATTTTAGTAACGATAGCAGGTCAGTAAAATAACCTTCGGTTCTTCACACAGCTAGATTCACATTATATTACACCAAGTTGTTACATAAATGTGGTAAAAATTCACCTTTATCGAGGTAGCGATGTGTTAAAACTCCCCACGTGTATCACACCGAAGAGCCTTTAAATGAAAGATGCTCCTCGAGTCTGAAGCTGTCAAATCAGAGAGCAGGATCTCGCAGTGAATTGTGGGAGAGCGGATCTTGTTTCTCGTCGTTTTTAAAAAAAAACTTTAATAAACATTTTAAGCCGAATCAAATACACGGAACATACAACAAAAGAGAAACAAGTAGGAGATTTGCAAAAACAAAGGAGAACAAAGAGCATGACAAGTTAAATTAATAATAGTACAAGAGAAAAATAAGATACTTAATATCAGAATAAAGTTTCTCAGTTTTGATGTTGAGATTAGAAATTAATTTAAGACTACTGAAGAACTAGATGAAGCTGAGAAGAAAAAGATGGGCATGTGCATGACCATTTGCATATGTGGACGTGATATTCACCCAGTAAAATAATCATATTAATAAGATCGAGTAAGTGTGTATTGAAATCATTGTGAAAGAAAATTATAGCATATTATAATAAAAATGTGGATATCTTCTATTTTGAGGGACAGCCAATAGTGTATGTCCTTGAAAAAAGGTCTTTGTTTGCTCACAATGAAAGTTGTTTCTCATCATTATTTCTGTTATATTTTGGTACATTTTCACTTCTGTGTTATCATCGCTATTTGAAAGCATTGAGATAAAAGTGGGCTTATGTGATCTAATTTGCTTTATTACTTCTTTGGTTTGAAACTGTGTCAATTTTTTTTTAACAAAGCAGGCTGGAAAATGTTCCCCTATTTCATACGTAACAGATGTAAACATGAAGTAGAATACTGTTGCACATGTTTTTCTAAATTAATTAATTAAATGTTCTTTTGTAGGCCTATCATAGCATACTGACCACTGTCACTGACTGAAACACATTGATGTATAATGTATAAACTGACTGAGATGTATAAGCTTGATACACACACACACACACACACATGCAAGAAGAAATTTTGACACTTTTTTGTATTGGAACAGAAAATGTCTCCTGTATTGCACTAATTTGAGAAGACATCTTCAGCATGATAGATATAAATAATTAATTATTTTAATTAATAATTCCAAAGTATAATCATATTATGATTCTAGTCACTGCCATAGAGCCTGTCATAATATGCATAAGACTTCTATTATTGTATACTATTACACATTTGTTTCAAACCAGTGAACACTGTAGACATTCACATTATCAGATGCATGTTTCAGCATTAAGACAGTACATTTGAAGAAAAACAGACTTCATCTACAAAGACCTTTCTGTGCAGTAATTCCTCACCATTGGCAGATCTTTCATACACTTGTTCATCTCCCTGCAAAGGCACCAGCATACATCAAACCAAAACATTAAAAAAAATGATTTTACTTTCTAAAACAGAACTTAAGCACATGTTTTGTTTTTAAAGTAGCTGTATAGTTTAGGGCAGCACAGCGGTTGTAGTGGTTAGCAGCGTCGCCTCACTGCAAGAAGGACCTGGGTTCAAATCCACAGGGCGCCCGGGTGTGTGTTGGTTCTGTGTGGAGTTTGCATTTGTTCCACCCTGTCTGCGTGGCTTCTCACCAGGTAGTCCAAATTCCTCCCTCAGTCCAAAAACATGCATGTTAGGTTAATTGGATGCTCTAACTTGCCTATAGGTGTGTATGGTTGTCTGTCTCTGTATGTCAGCCCTCTGAGAGACTGGCGAACTCAGTGTTGTGGTCGCTGGTGCCTATCCCCAGCACTTCTGCCACCCTTGAGAGTGGACAAGCAGTTAAGCTGGTCAAGGATTATGGATGGATGTATAGGTTGACATGTATCTTTCAGTATTTTCTGCTCTAATTGGCAAAAAAGGCCTGTGGATAGGCTGGTCAGATACTCATTACAGCGATTAGCCTTTTTTGTACAGAAGCTGTTTCAGCAAATGTGAATTTACCTTATGATGAACTCCTTAAAGACAAAAGTTGGAAATTACAAATTCAAGTTCTGAATACATGTGATAGTTTGATGACCATTATTTATAACTAAGTCATCTAATCTAGTAGATGATGGCACTGATCTAGTTATATCTGACACCCTGACTCAATTGTGTGTGTATTTGAGGGGAGAGGAATATAAAGTGGCTCTGCAGAGAATTTGTTGTTATTTGTTGAGCCCGTTGATCTTCTCAGGAACGAGGCCTTCCATGACAGCTCGCTTTGATTCCAGGATCTGGAAGATTGAAAACAAAGATCCTTATTCACTTGTTTAATCTATTGCAATCAGTTGTTGGTACTGATGTACCTAATAAAATGACAACTGAGCATATAAGGGCGCAAATCTTGTTACTGATGACAATAAACGTGTGAACACAACAAACACTAGTAACCAGTCATCTATATCTCATTATAATGGATGTTATTTAATTTATGACCTGTGTAATAGTAGTGTAAACATGATGTTAACAGATGCACGTGACCCCAGTGGCTCTTAGATTGGACATATTTATGATTTATCTTTACTCTCAAGAACTGTGCTTTGTGCCATTTTCTATAAAAAATATCACATTCCTTTTCTAAATGAAAAAGAAATAAAAAAGAACAGAAATAAAATAAGCTGATAGTGATAGCACTCACATGGAAGTTAGCGCTGAGGCCGATGAGATTTTGCAAGTTTGTGCTGTAGTAACCCAAAACATACTGTCCACCTAGCAGAGGGATCTTATCTTTATCCACTGATATCTGCAACCACAACACACCCACATGCATATTAATAAAGCATGCAATCGTATCATATTTGTAAAGCATTTCAAAATATGATACACTTGTCTCACTTGCACTTCACCTGTATAAGCTCATTTATCTCTGGAAGCTCGTTCTCTCTAACCCAAACAAAGCCTTCATAATCAGATGCACTCCTGAATCCCACCTGCAGGGGAACAACAATATTTGTTTTGTATTGAATCAATATCTAACTTTTCCCAAAATTCCCAAAAGGAAAACTTAGAAACTAAAACTAAACTACATATTTAAATAGGACATATAGCAGTGGAGCTTAAAGTTCACCTCTAGCCAATAAAATGAGAAAACTGTACAACCCTTAAAAATTATATGAGGATCATATTGTTGGTTTTCCTTTACGTCATCTCAGTACCTTGTATAGGCCTATCCAGTCCCATGTGGAGGACATGAAGTCCTCTTGGATGGTGTAGTTCAGGAGGGCGTCCTGGTCAGCGCTCCATTCTCCCTCAGGAGATATGTGCACCAGTGGTGTGTCAAAGTATTTCCTCAGCTGTCAAAAGATGCAAACCTCTATGTGTGAACCTTACCTGCACAAAACAACATCCTAGTGTCCAACAATAAATCCACTCTCACCTCCAGGCTGAAGGTTGCAATGACTGGCTTGTGGTCACTAACTCCATAGCTCATGTCACTTGTGTATTTATCTTGAGTGACCAAAAATGGGTAGTCATCTTGTCCATCATCAGTAGAAGTCGATGCCTTTTCATCATCCTCCTCTGATGGTGGGCTTTTGGGTTTGATGCGCCAGAGGATCCGATCGGTCCAGGCTGGTTTCCTCTTCTTGCCACTGAGTGAAGCAAAGGCAGATGTTGGTACCACAGTTTCTTTTGGGCACTGGGTTAAACTCCTGTTTCTAATGTGAACCACATTTCTATTCATGTCTTTTGTCAATCGTTATGTGAAAGTATTGGACACAGTGCTGTTTAAGAAAACAAACCAGACACATATGCACATGCTGGGAAGAGATGACTAAACAATAGCATCTGTATTATAAATTATAAATTCTATGCACACATTCACAAAAAAAAGCAGCACAGACATTATGCAGGAACATGAGTGGGGTGCTGGTACAAGAGGGAGTTGTCAGGTGTGACGAATTTGCAGATCATATCTGAAATTCATCGAGGTTATTGTATTTACTAAACCCCTTTGAGTGTCATGTCATTATGATCAGTGTCTCCAGCTGCTTTATGATTAAAGGTTATATACAAACACCATTTCTAGAAAAGATAGGACATTTTCTAAAATGCAATAAAAACTAAAATCTGTGATTTGTCAGTTCACCAGACCTTTCATTTATCTAAGTACAAAGAAAATGTGTTGTCATTAACCAGTTTAATTGCATTTTGTAAATGGAAGCCACACATAAATCCTGTGCAGAAACACAGCCAAGTTCTCTGCGTTTGAGCTGAAGTCAAATAGACTGAAAACAGTGGGAAACTGATGAGTCTAAGTTCCCCTAGGGTTCCCAAGCCTAAGACAAGAAGACCATCCAGACTGTTATCAGTGAAAGGTGCAAAATCCAGCATTTGCGGGTGTCCATCAGTGTTATGATGACTTGCATAAGTATAAAGATACCTTCAGTGAATAGATAGAAGTATTGATATTTCAGAGAGACATATGCTGCCATTAAGGCAGAATCATGTCCTGGAAAGTCTGTGGATATTTTGCCAGGCCTCACACTCAATATGCTACGTCAGCGTGGCTTTGTAGACACAGTGTGTGTCCTCGATTGACATTCACGAAGAGGAGAATTGCAGTAATCACTTGTGAAACCGAACTGACAAATCACAGATTTACTGCATTTTACAGACTGAGAAACTCTTCTGGAAATGTGGTTTATATATAGTTTTTAAGGTGCATCCTTTATGGTACAAGGCCCTCTCTTATTCCTAAAGGGCATATTTATTGAGACACCCATCTTGGTGGGTCTAGCTCCCTGTACCGGGCCCCAGACCAGAGAGAAAACAGCCCCGAGACAAGCGAGGTGAGGAGGAAGAAGAGGGTGGTGCTGCAGCGCTGCAGTGACCTGGGTCTATAAATGGTTAGGGGCAGTGCCACCATGCTCTTTCTGAGAGATATACATACAAACATGGTGCTAGTATCAGGAACAGATGTGACATCTCAACTTCAACATGGATTAGTGCTGTGGCTGGTTGGAGTTCCTGTGTAGTGTTTCTCAGAGGTTACATATTTAATTTTAACTGTGGTGATAGAGGCTTTGAGAAAAAGCACAGATGGCGCGATGCAGCTAAAATATAAGGGAATGTGGGGCATGCAACAGAAAAAATGTAGAAGTTGTCTTACTCAAAACCCAACCATGTCTTTGGAGAGCTGTGCAGAATTAAAATATAAACAAGGTCACACATGAAATTCGGGTGTATGTTTGACAAGAATCATAAATATTTGTGCGTAATACACTTGTTACCTGGTGTCGTACGTGTCAGAGTTACGGTCAAACTTGTAGGTGGGTTTAAAATTTAATGGCCCTTCTTCAAATTCCTGCAGAAAGGGCTCCTTTTTCTTCATTGTGGTGAGCTGCAGGAGCATGGTATGAATTAACAAGTGTGCATAACTGTGTCTGTGTGAATGCACTCATTTTAGCATATCACCTGATCTTTGGTCCACAGCAAATTGAACCGTCCACCGTTGATGGACGAGCGGAGGAAGTGCAAGCCATGGTCGGCAATACGGAAGTTCAGGTCACCAAACCAGAACACCACCCTGTGAAAGAGGGATGGAGCATCATATTATCCTGTAACAACAGACAGGGTATGTATGTAGTGTAATCTTTGTGAGCCTCTGTGTGTGTCTACTGACTTGTGGTCCCGGATGTGCGGGGTGTCAGAGATGTCAAAGTCTTGTGTCTCCAGGATGTACTCAAATTCATCAACGCGCTGCAGAGCATAGTTCATGTGTGCTGCTAGGTGGCAATTGACGAAGCACACCATGTGGCCATAGAAGGAGAAACGCACAGACACTGCTCCTTTATTACCCTGTTACAAATAAAAAAGAGCAGATAGAATGATAAAGAGTAATAAATGTGGATCAATCAGTAAAAATGCAACAATCTTACTGCTATATTTATACGCCTGTCCAAAACTTTGGGCTCATTTATGAGCAGACCTGCAATAGTATAGTGTTCAGTTTCTAGCCAATTTTTTCCATGAAACTTCCTTAACTACACTAATATAATCACAAACATGCATTAGCAAATACAAAATTCCATTTGAAAAAAAGGACTGTTTGGTGGACCTCTTTGCTTTGCCCCAGTGTAGCCCTTTACACTGGGGGAAACATGTCGTTTGTTCTTTCTTCATGATTTCTTTCAGTCAAAGCTGTTGCACATTTCACTCAACAAGTACAATAGGCCTTTCATAATGTGCTTAAACTCTACAGCATCTGATGCCAGTGGGATTTCTGGTGTGGAGAGTTGAACACTGTTGTTGCTTTCGGGCCTGACCAGAGTTTTCACTGTGGCTTCTTACCCAGTAGCCGAAGATGCCAGTACGAGTGTAGGTGGTTTGGATGTTTCTGATATAGGGGATGTGAACTTGTTTGGCAAAAAACAGCAGAAGCAGACCCTGCATCCTCACTGATGTGACCTAGACATAAACGGAGAGATTTTATTAGTTTAATTTTAAATTAGATTTTCACTTTTTTAATATAGCATTTCTCAATACTTAACCCCATATTTATATAAATCTGACACTTTTTAAATAGCCTTTTTTCTTTTATGTTATTTGTTCCAGACCTCTACATACAACATACAAATGTTCTCACACTGTATTTTTCTCTTCGTTTGTTCTCACCTTTACAAAGCCTCTGGATGCCAGTGTGTCTGTGAAGACGTGGCTCCAGGAGTCCTCCACTAACAGATCTGAGAAGTATCTCGTCGGGGCAGCATTCACCTCCTGCAGGCTGACACACACCAACACCAATAAATGAAAAAACAACACAGTGAAATCTTCTTTTCCCTGTATGCAAAATCATTAAAAGAAGCACCTGAGTCCAGTTCTTGACAAAGTTTTAAATTCCACGTTTCCTTTTGGTGTTTCTTACCCAATTACATAGAGGTCTGTGTTGGGTTGGACATCCAGATGCAGCAAAGAGGTGACATCTTCAGGAGGCTCAGCTGTGGCTACATTCCAGGTCACCATGTGCAGCCTGTCAGTGTGTGTTTGATAATAACAGGAGGGATGGAAAAACAGAAAATACTGGTAAATATAATGTTTAAACTATGTCTCTAGATCTCTTCTTTTGTCGGCTAATAACGCCTAATACAAAAAAATTGGAAACCACGAATAAGTATCCGACTGTAAAAAAACTTGTTTCTATTTAAGCTTTTTCATTTTTACAGTTTAGTTTACAGTGAGATATTTTTTCTGTGGCGCTAAAGTTAAAGCATCTATCTTGTAAAAGTAAATTAAAAGTCTTTTTTTTTTCAGAGAACTCAAAGGCCTTCATGAGTGGCCACGGACGTGTGTCAACCTGAATACGTCTGTGGGAATGAAGCGTCCGCAGAGCTGAAACGCTTCATCCAGCGTGCGGGACACTTCTTCACTGGCTTCGTCATCAGAGCTCATGTCTTCTATGCAGGTCAGCAGCTGGGACAAACGCTGGTGAAGGAGCATCCGTGACTTCGAGCCCTGAGATGCCGAACTGCTCATGCTGTCTGAGCGTGGACGTGGACTGTCTGTCAAGGAGTCCATCTTTGAAACTTGGACTAAAAAAAAGCTCTTTCTTGTGTTAGTGTTGTTATCTGTCTTATGAAGACTATTTAGGATTACTCAAATCAAAAATACAGATGCTGCCCTGCAATAAGTAAAATCCAGAAGAAGAAATGCTGTGGCTTGATTTGTCCTCAAACGATTGATTTAGTTGTGACCATCAGATGTAAAAGGCCTCTTCTCTGTTAAGGCCACTGAACATGAACTGTTTCCTCGTTAGACAAATCTCTCCGAATGTGCTTCAGGCAGCTTCTGTTTTAGGTCCTCCGCGATGAAAAAAAACAACAGCCCACGGTCAAGTGTGTCTACACGGGTGCACTCCTTTCTGTGGCAGCACAGTCTTGTGTGGTCATGTAGCAATGGACCAATGAGTGAGAAAGCAGTGGGGTCAACTCAGGAATGTGGGCGAGAATGAGTCAGATTTGGACTATAATCGCAGGCATATGAACATGTGTGCGTCTACGAGTGTGTGCAGAAGAGGACTAGAAGCTGATCCTTGTGAATTGTTGTAAGATTTGGCCGTCCCTTCAGAAGCTTCAGTTTTTTTTGTTTTTTTTTTACCTCTCTGTCAGCAGAGACACTGAACAATACTTGCAACCCCCACAATTACAGCAGTGCCTCAGTGAGGGGACAACAGTGCACAATAGCATTAGTTCCTTTTGGCCTCAATCCAGTCTCTCCTCATATAGGTGAAAGGTGAGAGACACATGGGGTTAATGCAGTTTTTTAAGCTTTGACACAGACACAGTTGTTAGGGTTTGTTTTTAAATAACAAAAGCTCACCTAATTCTAATTAAAAAGTGTTGAAGCACAATTCACTGTGAAAATCTAAATAACAGATTTAGATTTACACAATTCATGAAGCAATCTGCAGCTCTGACCCAATTTGTTTAGCATAGTTTTAGGATTTCATGGTTTAAACCACAAATGTGGAGAAAAAATGTTTCACATTACAGAAAAATAGTATTTATTTAAGAGATTTTTTTTTAAATTCTGTTTTCAAATTTGTAAATGCAGGGGACAATACTGTAAGTGGAAAAGACACAAACAATCTCTGAGGGGAGAAACAACCAGTAAATATTGCCCTTTAAATAGAACTAATGCAAATCTTGGGTGCCCCTGCTTCTTCACGTAACAGCGTCACATGCAGAGACTTAGGGCACATTCTTCAGCAAGCAGAAGTTTTAAGCGGATAATCAACAGGGTTCACTAGTCCAGTTTAAAATGGTGAATAGGAGACTATTTAAGTTTTACCACAGATCTCTACAAAGACTCAAAATCAGCAGGTTCAAAAACTGCTTATAAAGGTTACGCCATTCAAACATGCCCTTTTTTCTGGACTCTCTCTGTCACTACATTCAGAACACCCCTGTCTGCCTTCTCTAACGTTTACTTTCATCACCATTTTCTCTCTTTTGTTGCTCTACCATGAAGAAGAAGAAGAAGAAGTGCACAGGATGTACTGGTCTTACCTGCACTTGTCTCTCCCACTTTGACATTTTCCAGGGCTCATTTTCTCCCCTGTAGGCACACGCAAACACACAAGCCTAAACAAACAGGAAACACACACACCAAGTACAAATGCTTTCCTCTAATACAGCCAGTTTAGCAGGAGCACGGACCAGAGCCCAATATAACAGACAAAGCTCAACCTGACAGGGATGCCTGAGGGTCATTTCTGAAATGGCTTTGTAATCATGTCTAATCCACATTAAAGTGACAGCGCCCTGAAGGTTACATGTAAAAACAGAATCACTTGATGCTTTTTATTGTGGCATCACAAACCATCCAAACTGCAAGCTAAAAATTCTGTAATTAAAAAAAAAAATGCTACATTTACATCAAACTAACAAATCTAAACATGTTGGATCTGAACTGTCTCATGAACTATTAATATAAAACATTAATAAGTGAAATATTAACAATGCTTTATCGATGTCTAGAATCTTAATGATTAACTCTAAATGTAACCCTAAAATGTAACTTTGTCAATGTCATTGTCTGCACAATGTGATTTACAAACAACATACAAAGCTACGAGCAGCCTAATTAACAGGATGTATTTATTGTCATAAAATCACATTAGCATCATAGAATTGAAGGATAACAGAGGAACAGCAAAAATGCTCACTTGACTTTTCCCTAAACCTGTTTAAACTGGTTCAAGAGTTTCACTGTAATTATTTTTAATCTATTAAGTTAAATACTTGTTGACTCTGCTGAACTCCTCTACCCTCTGCGATGTGGAAACCCCTGAAACAGCGACGAACAAAGACACATATTTTCCTCTTCAGCTGTGGTTGTATTTGGTGGGATTGTATTGCATGACTGCTCCTATTATCCTACTTAAAGCAAACTGTAAGTGCAACTCGCAGTACAATGTATGCTGTTCTGTTTGTGTGAGAAAGTGTGTTATTCTCTCAAATTCATAAAGATGTTTAACAGCATTTTTTTTTGTTTCATTAGTAATGTTTTACTTTGAATGGTTTTCTCTCATGTCCTCCAGTCTGTACAGTACCTTTCTCTGTGTTTCTCTCTTGTGCTGTCCAGAAAAACCTGCAGACCCCGTGTGCACAGATGATAGAGACTTCCGAAGAGGAGTTGAGAGCCTGGACCTGCTTTCCTACAGTGAGTCCCGTTGTTTAGTCCTTTCTGGTTCCTCCACTTTGTTCTCAGCTGGTTCCCCGCTCTGGACTTAGAGCATAACATCGGATCAAGCTTTTATCCCAGGCTGGTTAACAACCCAGTGAGAAAGTATTATCTTATTCATGAATGGACATGTCTGTTTATTGAGTGTCACCATGATGCATGGCATTTGTTGCACTAAAGCGTTCTTTGTATGTTCATTATTAATCCTTTATTTTCTCAGCAGTATGGAATGTGTGGGGTGCTCTGCCTTATTCTGTATTATTTATGTGTAAATACAGTAAAAGAGTAAATAGTATGGCCACTGCAACCATGGTGAATAATAAATACACTGTCCAAGGTTTTGTTTTGTACATGAGCTTTTGTGATGTTGAATTGTTGCGTGCAGCTCTACATATTAGACATTTATCTGAGAAAATAATTAGTCAATCAATAGAAAATTCTTCTTTGAAAATCTTTATATTGCACTATAAGCTTCAATTGTTTTTCAAGCAAAACTTCCAAATATTTTCTGGTTTAATCTTCTGAAATGTGAAGATGCCCTGTTTTAAGCTGCTTTAAATAGTTGTAAATAGAATGTCTTTGACATTTGTGACTGTTGGTTGAAGAAAAGAAGACATATGAACATGTTTCACTAATATCTTATAAAAGCTCATTTGCCCAATTTCTACAGTAGTGACCCAGTATAGTGAATAATATTTATGTTCTAATGTCTCCAGAAAACTATCTATACTCAGTTAATTAGAGAAGCAACCCTTTCATTATGTATTAAATCTTTAACCCTGGGCACAAAAGGTGTGACAGCCAGGCAGAGACACTGAAACACTTTGCTAGTGGGTTTGCAACAGTTTGATTTTGTCACTGTATTTGTAGATGAAAATGTAAACTTTAGTGACTCAGTATTCTGGCAGTAGCTTGTAGCTCAATGTTAATGCATCAACCTGTGAAATACCTCTAGTCCTACCTAAAATATTAAATACAAAATCACATGCGAGATTAGTAAAATTAATATTCTTCTTCATGCAGAGTATTTAACTCTGATGATTATCTCACTAACTTTCAGCAGTGTTATAATAATTGCTCTTTCTATTTCTAGTAAATTAGTAAAGTACCCATATAAATTTACTGTATATAGCACATAAAGTCAGACATCTTTCTTTAATGACCGACAAGCATTGATTTTAAGGATTTGGTGTTGGAGGTTTTCTTTGACAGTCTATGGAGGAAGATTAATCTCAGTAGTTTGACCAGTCCACAAAACCACTTTCAAGATTACACACTCACAATAATAAATACAATTAAATGAACATGAGGAAAATCACAGCTTTAAAGCAGGATTTCCACTTCATGTGAGATTAGGACAAGTACAGGTCATCTGAACGTCATTAAAGCAAAAGTGTTTTACTCATACGCTAAATCAACAGAATGGTCCTTAAGGGGTTGTAATTGAAAATATTTCTTCTTGTACAGTACAGCCACAAACTGTGTAGAATCTCATCAACATCTCACAAAATGTGGAGCAGCTCTCTGTCCCGGCCCCTCTTCTGCCTCATAATCAGGATTTAAAATAATCTTTGCCATCCAAAGCCTGATTAATTTCACCCCGCAGTGTTGAGAATGTGTGTGACTGCTGCCTGCCACAGTCTCTATTTTGATTCAACTACAGGTGGCGCCAAAGGCAAATAATCTAATTCTTCACTTCATTTTAACAAAATATTGTTTGTAAATTTCAGAGGCACAACATGATTTTTCTGTTTTAGTTTCCTCCATGACTGTAGGAAACATGAGTTTTTTAAATTACTCACCTCACTCACTGTGAAGCTGCAACAACCAAAGAATCTGTAGCGAAAACCTGTATAATTAATCTAATCTCATGCCACAGTGAGATCACTACTCCTGTGACACAGTACACATTTAACAGTTAAATAAACATTCGCATGAGAATTTCAGTACAGTTGCTTCGCTTCTTTTTATTCATTTCTTTACGTCTCCAATGTACAGTAGTGTTATTGGAAGATAAGATGACAAAAAGGCACAAATTCACAATAAAAGAAAGAAAAACAGGAGACAGGTTAACAGGAGTGATAGAGAGAGAAAGACAATGAGAGAGAGAGAGAGAGAGAGAGAGAGAAAGAGAGAGAGTTATCGATTTAAAAACAGTTGGGATTGTGGAATCATTTGGTTTCATACTCTGATTATAAATTGAGGAATCTAACAACAGATATCTAGGAGATTGTCTCTGTTAAACTGTGTTCTCTCACACATTTAAAAGATATCTTCAGGCTGTTTCAAACTTCTTTTTTTTTTCAGTGTAGATACAAGCTCTGACCCACCAGCACCTGGTTGAAGCTGCTCCTAAAGGTAGAATAATTTCCCCACGATCCTCGTCACTAACCACAGAAAGGCAAAGTGTAACTCGCACCAAGGCTCCATTTAGTGCCGACACCATCAGCTAATTATGTGGATCAGTGAAGTGACCCAAGCTGCCTTTATATATTCCTTTTCAGTGAGAGAAGCGAGTGTAGTTCAGAGACTGACAACAGAGGTACAACAACACTCAGAACAAAAATATATATTCATATACTGTCCTGCCAATGAGAAAGTGAAAACGAGAGGAAATAGTGAACAGGTTTCTGCTGGAACATCCTAAATCTGCAGCAAAATCACCTATAACAATATTTAGAGTGATTTGGTTTTATGTCTGTTGGTGTTCCTCAAATTACAGCAACTCTACATTATCTCACAGTAATAAATCTGTGAGAGGAGCTTGGTTTTATGTAAGTGTTAAGATTGAGCTATTTAATAAGAGGTGTCACAAAGGCGCACTGTAAAATTGGCAGGACAGTCCGATCTATATATATGTGTGTTCGTCTACGATAATTTATTTACTATTTACAAAGTCAATACATACAGATCATCCACAAATCTCTATGGTTCAGTTGGTAGCCCCGTCACAGACACTGAGTGAGATGCTCGATGGACACAGAGATGTGGAGGGGTTCGACAGCCAGGGCCAGTTTGTTTTCTTTAAAGAGGAGGCAACAGAAAAAGCCTAAAAAAAAGTAGGTTAATAAGCTTAATTTGTTTTTTAATGTGTTACAAGACGTAAAGAGAAGTTTCACCAAAGCAAGTTCAAACCAATACATTCTAATAATGCCCCAGAGAAGTCGGAGTAATGGCCTTGTTATGCCTTAGTATCCTTATGGCCAACAAAGTCAATGTGAATTTAGATTTATTTATTTATTTGCTACTGTGCTTCGGCTTTAGACAGCCCACATTAATGTAAGAATATGTAAATATCTATGATATATGGTGCATAAAGTCCGCTCATTTCTACATTTCAAAAAACACTAGACTCTTAATTAGATTTCTAGTAACACAAGTGTACATGAGCGTGACTGTAGTAAAGTTTTCATAACCTAAATGTATTAACTATGTGTGACCCAAATTAAGATCATAGCAATGGTGTTTTGATGCTATTTTATCTGTTGCTTGCTCTTTAAAGTTTCCACATGGTTAAAATATGTGGGAAAAGATGTGAAGTGAATGGTGGACAAGAGGAAAACAAAGATAACTGAGGATGAAGGAGGGCCAGACAGACATAACAGAGATAGAAAGAAGGATAGTGCTCGCTGTTCTCACTCCTCTAGCTACATTACTCCCTCCCTTCCTTACCCAGCCAGCATTAGATGTCTTCAAGGACATGCTACTGTACATCGCTCCTTTACTCTCATGCATATACTGCCCCCCCCCAAAAAAAACAAAACAAACAAAAACAATGACAAATATAGAAACATCCGATTCCAAAAGGAGAAAACCTGCCTCAACCAAAGTCAGACACAATAAAGTGTGTTTAATAAATAATTAAACAACCATCCTCAACTTTAAGCTTGGACTCTGTTTTACTAAAACTGTTCTTACAATAGGAACAAACTGTAAAGTAAGATAGATTTCTGATGATTAAGGAGAGACCAACATGTCATGGTAGTTATTGCTATCGCTGGATAAGACCATTTATCCACTGGAGTATGACAGAATGGGTGACAGGGCAAGAATTGATGCAGATCGGCTAAAGTTTTACCTTTAAACAACAATTTACTGTATGTATCTACAGAGAGCAAGAGGACTTCTATGTTGTTGCCGCCACAATATTGAGTTTTGCACTAAAAGGCGGCAAAATCTGACAAAAAAAAAAAAGAAGCAAGCCCTGCACTCATTTATAGTTGTTCTAGTATTCTGTACTAAAAAAACTTACTGTGCATTTTCCACTGTAGAATGAAACGTTTGACTTCTATCGTTGACAACATCTCTCTGTGTATGTGTGTGTGCCTCCGTATATTTGTTTTCAGAACTCATCTTCAGTTACTAAACTTCGAGTCTGTTTTAGGAACCTAATAAAACGGAAGAAATATGAAATGGTCTGGTGAAAGAGAAACAAAAATACAGCTGGAAACCTTAATAACCTACAGGTGCTACAGAAACACACACACACACACACACACAGAAGCGTGCACACACATAAACAAAGCAGCAGAAAAGTCAATGAACGCCTCAACATAAAGAAAAATCCTATCTGGTAGGTCAGGAGCTTAACACAGACAACATCAACTTAACACTCTCAGCACAGTCCCGACCTCGCAGCTTCGGTTTGTAGACTTGCAAATGGATTTGAACAGCAAAACGCAACACAATGAAACATTCATAAAGCATGACACAAATGGAGGAAATGAGGTACTATGATCAAAATCAAAATAAGAAAATATTTTTTAAAAAATCACAGGATCAAAACACTGAGCAGATACAGCTTGATCTGGAAAAAATAAACATCCACAGTTAAACTTACAGACAAATTATTTTAAAAACCCTGTTTATATATATATTATATATATTTATATACTGTATTTCAATACAATTATTCAGCTCCTTGATATACTGTATATACACCATTAGGATAGGATTAAATACAAATAAATCCTAAATTGCTGACATAAATGACGCTATTCTCTGAAGTTTAAAACAGTTTAGAGACTGAGAGAGAGAGAGAGAGAGAGAAAAGACTAACTGATAAGATCTACTGTGTTGCTACTAGAGGAGATGAGGAGACTGGATGGAAAAACAAACAGACGAATGATACTCAAGGGAGCTGGGATGGGGTGGAGATAAGCTGAAAACTGCAAGTTTACTGGGTCCAGGTCCCTGAAGACCAGATTGTACCAGGGGAGTGGGTTTGGACCATCCGGTCAGGTGTTGGGTCAGTCATAACAGGAGGAGGATGTGAATCCGCTGGTGTCTGGGTAATTCTGGTCTGAAACATAAAGAAAGAGGTAAGAGCATAAACAAAAGGGGGTCTGCTGTCAGTTTTTTTCTAGTATGCTTAATGAACTAACAATTTCACAGGTGTTACCTAATAAGGTTGCCAGTGTAAATGCTCTGTGTCAGCTAAATTGAACACATCAGCCAAAAGAACTTTACAAGTTAATGAGGTAATAATAATTCTGTGTTGTGGTTATAGCTTATTTATGTAGTGAGAGGTACATTTTGTAGATAATTTCTTTGTTGTCATTTCTTGTTACTTCTCAGAGTCATTTAGACATTGATACTGATATACCTATCAGAAGTTAAGCTAAAAAATACAGCGTATGGGAACTGACAACGCGCAGCGTATCATAGCTTACTGAAAGTTGTTCAGTGCTCTTCATTGCCTTTCCTTCTCACCTGCTTCCACGCAAACCCCTAAACAATGTTCCTCATTCTCTCATTTGCTCCTCAGCATATACAGTGTACCAGCCCACTTTGCCAGACTGTTTATCATGTCATCCCAGCTGTGGGCTTTTTTTCCTTGTTTGCATTTTGTGTCCAACACCATTCCCCTCTTTCTTATCTCAAAATAAAGGTGTCTGAATGTAAATATTCTACACAAAATGTATATTTTCTACACAGACAAACTCAATAAATTTGAACACCAAAGACCAAAATGCAATGCTACACTTTAAATCCTCTCACCTCATTAGCAGCAGCATTCACGGTCTGACACAACCTCAGTCCTCTAGAGCCACCATCCCTTTCACTGGGTCCTTCACTCGCATCTGACAAACAAATACACATAAAAAGTTGGAGCTGAATGAAAATTTAAATTCAAACGTAAGAGTGTGGATGTCCTCGCAGGCTCCTGCTCTATGACTAATTGAATGATTATTTATTAGGGGAAATCAGCTGTCAAGAAATTACCTCATCCAGCTCCTTGCGTGTCTCCTCCTCCATGCGACGAATGTCTTCCATGTTTAAATCGATCCACTTGTCGGTCCAGCAGAACAGCTGACGGTGGAAATTAGTGAACAGACGCTTCTCTTGCTGAGAAACAATGAAGGAAAGTGAAGAGAAAGTGTCTGAAAATGTTTTTTTGGGAAACTGAGCTTTTATATTTAGATAAAAATGTAATAAAGATGTTCAATTATCAGAGATTCTTAATTCCATACTGATTTAAGCAGTGTATGCTATGTGCTATGTGCTATGTGGCTGGACCATCGACCACGGGGTCCAGCCGGGCTCAGCCCGAAGGAGAGACGTGGTTCCGCCCTCTTGTGGGCCC
>JAUYWH010000006.1:9803301-9815144 GCA_034779795.1 Ctenopoma multispine
ACACACACACACACACACACACACACACACACACACACACACACACACACACACACACACACACACACAGCCAAAATAATGCAAGATGAATAAATAAATAAATACATAACTCAAGCATTTCCTGCAAAATCATCATCATGGTCAACAGCTTGTTCTCAACAATCCCTCCTTATTAACTGACCTTGACCTTGGCTTCATAAAGATTGTGAAGTGGCAATCGAGTACACATCTGAGCTGTAAACAAACCTTTTGAATGAAGTTCTCCACTTTGTTTTGCAGGCCCCACCACTTGAATTTGACAGTGACCAGTTTGTAGGCACACATGTGCGGGCAATCTGTCTTCTTAGGAAGCTCTTTCTGCAAGTGCACAAATAGGGATGTCTGAGTTACTAACAACGCTTAAATAAATACAGTAAAACACTATATATTTTGGACCTGTGTTTTCATTCATCCTATGTTGTTCAGGTCTTTTCATGGCACAAATTCCACAAAGCCACAATTTTGGAAAAACAGAGGTTTCGAGTACCCCCCCTCCAAAAAAACTAGCATGATATTGATTATATTGTCTCCTTCTATTCTTCAGTTACAGCAGTAGATCTACCCCTTGCCTAGTGACAGACGGGATTGCCTCCAGCCCCCTACCCCACAACTCTTAAGAGGATAAACAGTATAGGTAATGGGTAAAATGAATGGATATAGGTATATCTGCTCATTTATTAGTCTGATAAAATACAGTCTTCACCAACTGCTAGTGTGTCATGTGTGTGTGTGTGTGTGTGTTTGTAGATGATCAAAATATGATGTCACTGTGCACAAAAGTATCTATAGCCCTGGTTGTATTATGATACCATGTCTGTTTTGTGCTTAATATTTTAACAATTATTAAGCATCACAGTTGCTAAGCAACAACTGGTAATGTTTTTTATGTTCACATCAATAACTGTGGTTAGAGGCCTTTGTTTATTATGCATTTCAGTGGCTTCAAGCATTCAACCGACATTACCAACAAGACACTGTACTGCACCTTCCAGTCTGGTCCAAGAGGACCTCGTCCCGTCTTCACTGACTTGAACCTGCAAGGATCCTCCTCTGGTTTGTAGTCCTGGAGAGGTAGAGGAAACAGCAGAAGGAACGACATGGATAAGATGACACAAGAAGTAAAAGATCTAATTGCTGTAACCTTCTCAAAAGAGATTTGAAGCTGAGCATACTTACCTTTGGCTCCACTTGGCTTCGGTCTGCAATATCAATATAGACCACATCCACCTTTTTCCAGGTTTCTGCATCCAAATTGTGCACCTGAAAGAGAATCACAGAGCACAGATGGATACAGCCACAGGTCTCTGCAGGCAGCCTAAGACAACAGGGATGAGGCTGTGATGCAAATTTAGAAAATGATACATGGGCGATGCATTTCTGTGGTAATAAGTGGATTTATTTTTTACAGTTTTCTATTTCCCCAAGTATTTATGGAGGCCATATCACTAGGCAAGAATTTCTGAGTTTCCGATTAAACGAGAAGTAAACAGACTGAAGCAGTAGGAGATGTTGGCATTACACAGCACGCAGTAGAGAAAATGGACAAGGAAATGCAGAGTGAATTTAAATAAGCCTTATTATTGTAAAATGGGCACTTTTTTGGCATTTGCATGGTTTAAAGTCAACTCAAAACCAGCACGTACAGACCACAAACACTACACTTAGACACACAAACACATGGCTCGTAATAGTTCATCACAGTTGCTAATTTAACTTATTACATTTTCAAGATGTCCTGTATCAGGTTTGTGCCATGTCTCAATCTTGATCAGGAAGTTATCTTTCATATACTCGTTCTGCAGGAAAAGGAGATATAATCCTGATTAAAAAGGCAACAGTACATTTACACAATAATATGTACGCAAATTGAAAACACATAACATACAGCTGACTCGGATCAATACTCCTCTGTCACACACACACAGACGCGGTGTAATTGTGTCTGAGTATCCCTTCTGCTGCTGTGTCACAGAAATAGATCAAATTTCTTTCTCAACTTTCAGGCTAATTTGCTCCGTCTATGTGTATCAGCGTTTGGTAAGTCCTTTATGTCAACATACATGGAATTTACAAGCACAACAGAAAAAAAACATACTTACAGTGATAACTGCAGAGCCAGATGGAATATAGCAGATGAGCAAACAGAGAGAAAGAAAACATAACGGCATTATAATCACATTTACAGTGATTTACACTCTACATAAAGGCGTCAAAGAATTTTTAAACAGTATTTAACAGTGGGAACTGTAAGTCCAAATTCAGGATGTGTCTTTGACAGTCCGGTGTGTCTGTGTGACAGATGGCTGTCGGGCAGCTGGTAGTGTGTGTATGATGTAAGCCTGAAAGGCTCGAGTGATTGTATGGCTCTTCTCACTGGACATACAGTAAATTATTCAACTACTCCTTCAAGGTGACAGAGACCAAGAGAAGAGAGAAACACTGGTACCCAGAGAAGGACAAGAGCTTTGACTGATTAGCGTCTATGTGACCACTAATTTAAGTCACTTGTGTCTACACCTGATTACTGTACATTTAGCATCATTATTTCTATTTAAATTAACTGTGTAAACAACATTTACGGACGTTCTGCATGATCTGCATCAGCAGTCTATCTGACAGATCACAAATATCAATAACATAAAAATATGTGGTTTCAATTATTATGGTGAGTATGATTGCTGCCTCCAAAAAAATCTTGTGGAATTGAAAACAGCCCCAGATTCGAAATATGGGCACATGCAGCGGCAGAGATTACATCCTGTCAGTCTATGCTCAGTAGATTAAAAGGTAGTTTGGAAGATGGGACTTCCTGAAGGCCTCTTTGTGACAATATAAAGATCAGTAAAGTTCGTGTTTATTGTAGACTGAAACTCTTACGTCTGAGCTACATATTTTTCATGATCTATTTCAGTGTCCACTGTCGCTCTCTAATATGCCAATGACAACTGCTATTTAAAAACTCAGCCAGTCTGATACACAGAGATTTAAAAGATGATGCTGTGATGATGCTGATTTTGTTTGCTTGTACAGAGTTTCTACTGTAAGATAGTGTGTGTGTTTGTGTGTGAACTACCTGTGCGACAGTACGGATATGCGTTCCAGGCTTTCTCGTGGATGTTGAGAGCTGAAGATGGAGCCAACATCCTGACGAATGACGGCACTTTACTGCAGAACACAAAAGTACAGAAAAAAACAAAAACAAACGGAGGTTTACCATAATTTTAACCATTTGTAATTATTCAGTTAGGGCTTATGTCTGTTCGCATAGTCAGTCAAGTAAAATAACATCCTCTGATGACTCTCATTGTTATCTTGACGCTGGCGTGCCTGTGGATTACATCTTAGATGCACAATATACAACAACACAACATTCTTGCCATGGCTTAGCTTATAATTAGCTTAGCTTAGCTTAGCTTAGCTTAGCTTAGCTTAGCTTAGCTTAGCGTAAAAAAAAGAAGCACACCACACCAGCATTTAGCTCAAAGCACAACTAAACACTAGTCACTAACACAGATCTAGTCTGAGCACTTTTGGACAGAGCAAGCGTTCACACTGCATTCAGGCTTCATACTAATCTAAACTGACCTGGCTGCTGGTTGCAGGTTTATGTTTACCACATATACATGAGAGAGGTATCAACCTTTTCCTCTAACTATACATAAAGAAATGTACTTGAGATGTCAAACTATTCCTTATTAGGTGGTTGTTATCTTACTAGACTGCATGGAGAACCAGGAAAAGGTAGAAAAGGTATTGATGTGACCACTGTAGTATTGTGAGCTTCTTGCTCTTATATGCAGTTAAAAGTGTTGAATAACTGCTTACCTCTGCAAATGATAAATTTTGTGTGTGTACTGTCCCTTCTCTCCCTCTTTCTCATAGGGCTCATTTTTTAGCACCTCTACTCCTTCTCCTCCACCCGTTTCATTCTTACTGGCCTCAGCCACAGAGTACAGCTGGCCGACCTGGTACTGAAATAAAAAGAGAACAAAAAACAAGTTTGATTAGGGTAGAAAGTATATTTAAAAGCTGAAATAAGCACTTGTGTCCCTCTAGTTTTTCTTTAATAATGCATGTTGAAGTCACCTTTCACATCTGTAACTTATTTTATTTTGTGCCAGATTTGTTTCATTTTTCACAAACTGTACCCTTTCTCCGTCTCTTATTCGTCTAATCCGTTCTTTCCTGATCCTAAGTATACATGTGAGTGTGTAAACACAGGAACAATGGCTCCGTTCATTTCTTAATCACCTCTAAGCCACCATATAACCCCTGTACAAAGCTGGACTAGAGCACAGACGAACTTAAAACATCACAAACATGGATAGTATTCTATTATAGCTCTATATTCGAGATTCTACTTTTTAATAAAATGTAATGTAAAATAGCACCCTGTAAAATGCAACCTTGACAATACTGTGTTATTTACACATGTAACATTAAGAGTGTCTCCTGAAGTCATCTCTACAGACTACATAGGAACCAGATTGGAGATTTTGAGACTTCTATTTAATTTCCTTTTTTCAATTACAAAAAACACTAGCAGCAAATCCATATGTTACTGTAACTAAACTGTGAAACTGTTATTTAACTCCATAAAAAATAAAGAATATTCCAAAGCTCTAGGAGCCGACTTTCATTAAAGTGATACAGCAGTGTAGGCATTAGACAACAAAAGATTAGACTTCGGTAATTGCAGGTAGCTCATATATTATTTTAGTCTTAACTCTGAAAATAACAGGGAGACTGAACTGCAGTCAAATTCTAGATATATTTGCAGTGATACTAGATTGCTCAAAGCTGATGAATACCCATTGTTCTTTATTTAATGGCAGCTGCTGTTCAGATTATCAGTCAGGAAGGTGACCAACAAAAAGTATTAGTAACCAAAATAGCCCCTATACAGGCTCCTTTTAATCATGACCTCTTGACCTTTAGTGTCCCTTTAAAAGGTTACTCCCATTTAATCACTGGGGAGCAACAGCGAGTGAGACTGATTACTTTAAATGAGCTGCAAATAACACAACTGCCAACGAAATAAATGGAATGCAGGAACAGCAAAGCCTCCCGGGAAACAGGGATGGACAAATATAATTCAACCTTGCCTTTTGCTATGACTGCATGTCCAGTTATACCATACATTTTTACTTTCACAAAAATAAAACACTGATAAATTTACCTTTAGCAAGAAGTTAACCAGCAATAAATTATTATTCAAAATGTTTTATTCAAAAAGTCATCCCTAGTAAAGACTTTTTGGAAGGATCAAATGTAATGAAATCAAATTGTGGGTAATATGTGAATAAATGGAAAACCAAATCAAAGTAGCAAATAGCCTAAGACTGCAGCTTTAGACATCAGAGAGTGAGACAGAGAAGATGAGGCTCTGAAAGGGATGCGATTCAAGGGCAAAGGGGACACATGTGGTTCCAGAGACAGCAGACGTTACTCAACTGTCTTCGGGCTTTGTGGATCACATTTAATCGTTTGAATTTTTCCAACCGTGACTTAGTATGCTGAATGGGACGCAGGGCTGCTTTTCGAGATTTTCGAGAACCTGCTTCATTATGTAGATGTACTGTATGTACTGTATTAAAATAGCCATAGTTTAAGAGAAGCAACATGTGTGGATCTAAAGCCTGAAGAAATAATGAAATATATAATATCAGACACATAACACATCTTTGGAAACTCATTCTTCAAACTGTTTTGTGTGTGTGAGCAGTGCTTCATACTTTATCTCAATATTGTCTCAAACTAAATTAGATTACTTCCATGAAAGTGCAAATAATCCATAAATATGAGGCAGAGGACGATGGGGTGCACGCAATGTCATGGAAATAGTTTTAAGTGACTCATTTACAATGCAGGGCTGACAAAGAGCAAACTGCAATGGAAATGAAGATGAGATGGGACAGAGGGACACACACAGAGCAAGACTTTGACTGTTGATTAAAGACTCTATGTGATCCTAAAGTAACAATCAAACCAAATGTATAGCATGATGATGATGCTCATTAGTGCTGCAATATATCATGATGAAACTGCTGAATGTATAAACTGAATTGAATAAAATATACAATATACAAAGTGTGTTAGAACATGTGCATAAATATAAACACATATTAAAGTCCAGTGACTTGTGTCAATGACTTTTTTTTCTAATTAATGCACATTAAATAATCATATAACAAAACTTAAGCTATTTTAGTTACTACACACACATATACTGAAATATGCTGAATATGCTTACCTCTTCCACAGAGATAGGAAGAATCACACGACTGGAAGAGAAAGAAAAAGAAGGGAAGTTGCTCATAAAATCACAAAATAATCCAACCAAAATGTTACATGTCTTTTACTTATTGTAGATTATTCAACACTATGGCATGTTATTCTGATATTTTTAAGAAGAAATATGCTCCAGAGCCTGTTGTAATTTGGAGAATCCTGAAGGGCTGTGCAGAGCATGGTGCACCATGTGAAGGTGAAAGAGCAAAGCAGAGCATGGAGATTGAGGGCTGGGCTAAGCAGAGTGGATTGATTCTGAGTCGAATGTTAGCACGAGCTTAAGTTGCACATAGACTGTGACCTACGTATATGTGGCCATAGGCTTTAAGCCTGATACTTGTTTAATCAGCTCAGACTCATAATGGCAGTTTTCCACATGGAAATAATAAACTCTCAGAAATAACATGACACAAAAAACACAGTCACATCTTCAACAATTGTCCTGGATACAGCTCCGAGAAATGATCAACCAAGCATGCAACTTTTCCATGATGCTGTCTCAGAGGACTCTTCAGAGTCTACCTTGATGTTTACGCAAAGTAAACAACTTCCGCTGTATTCTTTAGCATGACACATCCTCCCTTATTAACCATAAATATATGAAAATTAATCTTATATGGATTCCAAGCTGTAAAAAAAACGAGCCTGTTAAATAAGAAACTGACATATTTTACTTTGACACTGTGACACAGAGTCATCAGCAGAGAATAAATGATCTATTCTTTGCTCTTATGAGGAGACAAGGATGCTTCACTGACGCAAGAAAACAGACCGAATGCAAAAACCGAGATGTGACGCTAGACTTGACTTTCAGGTCATTCGTCTCAGCAATTCTTTTGAAAAGGTTTATAATAGTTTCCACCATAGCTTATCTGAGATACCTATTGATTGATTTAATAGGTTATCATCATCATTATTTTATAGAATCACATTTTTCAACCATTTTCTAAGGATACAAACCAGCTGGCTTCCTAATGATTCTGGTGTTCTTTATGTAACGTACATATGAATATTTCTGCTGTACAGTATAGACATTTTTTATTTTATTTTATGAATGTTTCCACAGGTTAGGTGAACACCAACACTCACTGGGTTAGAAACTAATTACACACATGGTTTTCTTCCTACAATTGCACATAACTAAATTAATGTAAAGTAAGATTTTGTTACTATGCACGCAGCCGGTCAGTCTTTGATGAATAAAGCTTTAAAGACAACAAATAGTACACAAATAGTATTTTGCTGTTCGGGTTTTGTTTTGCTTATTGCCATATTTTGTTTGTCACTGTTTCATTATGTTCACAAAGGTCTGTTAGGAAATGGAGCTGGCTATCAAGTGGACAAATAGGTCGCACACCAGCGACAAAATGATGACATCTAATGCCTGCACTCCATCTGAACGAGCTAAGAGCAAATTTGTTTCTGCGCACAGTTTGACTGGGTGGCAGCAGTCCCAGTTAAACAAAGACAATGGTAAAACATCCAACTACCAGTACAGCATGATGCACTTATAGAACCACTGATTGTTGTCAGTGCTGTGAATGTCAAGATTTGCATGTATGAAGACGTTTTGTGCTGCACTTTCATCAACCATCCCAACAGTCATGTTGATCACTGAGAATTGATAAAACAATGTTAATTATAAATCCCCTCATTTTCTAATGCATATAATCTAATATGTAAAATGTGATCTAGTACATCTAAGTCATATAAAAGTTCTTGTGGTTTTATTATTTGGTGATTTTCAGTACTTCCAGTCACAAATGAATACAAATTATAACCTTGCACATACAGTATTAACATTTTACAAATTACACACTTGTACACACGTGTACAGACACCACGCTCTGAGCAGCAGCTTAAGCGCCTCCTTTCTCTGACACTGACATCTCATACCACATAATGCACATGTACAGTATGCAGCTTTGTTGATTGTTTTGTAACTGTGTGAAGTATGCCCAAATTCACATAATCCTGCATCCCACTCGCTACTGAATGTAATCTGGGTCTGAGTCCCAGCCAGACATCGGATGGGAGACCAGATGCTGCAAGTAAAGCAGAGACAGCAAAAAAAAACACTCTGTAATATCCAAAGATAGGATAGAATATATAATTGTACTTATAGCATCTTCTGATTCTCTTTCTGACGAAGTGTTGCAGCTGGCTTCATAAATATTTATTCCACACATTTCAAGATGCTCATATTTGTGACAATAAATATTTTCTGTAGCTCAGTATGAGAAAAAACATTCAACAGACTCTATAGAATTAAGTCTGAAGTAAAACAAGGGTTAAAGTCACCTTAACTCTCTCTCTGCAAACCTCCTTGGTTTAAACATCTTGACGAAAATATCAGGTGTCTTTGTGTTGCTTCAGAAAACAAACACCCCTCCTACCTTGCTCACTGTTTCTGTCTTCTCCTTCTTTCACTGAAGCACATTCTCTTCATCACTTCATAATTGTACTACATTGCTGTGCACCTGCCAAAGCTCATGGAAGTGGAGGAAAAAGTGCACCCCACATGATTTAGATCAGTGGTGCAGGTGAACAGCACTGAGCCCCAAAACCTCAACTGCGCTACAGCACGACATGGATCAAGTCACTGTCTCTTGACCCCATGATGGTATGGTGTGTGGTGCGTGTGTGCGCGTACAAGCCTCTTCCTGCGCCCATGTGTTGACAGAGTGTAAGTGCATTCAACATTTAATCGTGACCGATTTAATTAATTTCCAGGCAGACCGCTGAGGCCCAGACTCTCCCTAATCACTTCAGATGTTTAGCCAAGCCATCACTCTGATCCTGAGCTTTCTGTGCTGCAACATTTATTGATTAAATATATGTTAGGCATAAGACATTATAATGTTGATAAATGTATGTGTGTTTAATCTGGGCTCTGATCTTTCTGTTTTTTAAGCTCAGTTAGTGACATTTTCAGTCAGGAGTTGGCACTGTGATATTTGTGTCAATATACCGTCTAACTCGGATCTGTTAATATAACAGCAGTACAAAAGAAAATATAAAATAAAATAACTCAATGTAAACACAAGTTATCAAACTTTTACAGGTGGCTCATCAGGTACACAGCAGGTCTCATTTTACTGGTTTTCACACTCACACCAACTAAAAGCATGGAAATGTAGGAGTAGTCGTCCTTTTTGTCTAACATCTGATCCATCATCTCTCAGATTCTTTACAGTTCATCGGCCTTACCCTTCTCCTAACCACCAGCTGATTCTGAGAAGGCCTCACTTCTCCTCTCAGCACACTGTGGCCTGCAAAAGCAACGTGTTACAGCAACGTGTTAAAAATCCCCACATCTTTCCCTTCTGCACGCACGATCCCGTCCATTGGGCCCAGCTGTCAATTTCTAAGAAATATTTGAATGGTTCGTCAAAACCTCGCATTTCCCCCCCCCCCATGTTCTGAAAACGCTTGGCGCCCACCTCCCCCTACCTGCTGCCTCCCACCCCTTCTCCCCTTGAACATCCCTCCACCCTTGGTCCCTCCACACCTCCCTATCTCCATTCCTCCAGAGGTAAATGCCGGAATACTCCATCAGTCGTTTCACCTTCACCGTGCATCAATAACATGGTCACAGCTTACAGGGATGGACGCTGGCACAGCACGGCACGGCGCGGCTTACACCAGCCATTTCTCCCTCAGCGCTACTATCTCGAGCATCCGTCATTTTAGTACCAGAGCAAAGAGATTTATATAGTTCGCCACAGTAAAACCCTCCACATATCACTTGCAGGTTTGTGATGCAGAATGTGAAGGGCACAGCCATGTCCGCGCCGGCTGCTGATGCAACTACAGCCGCCGCTTCATTATCTCTCGCTTTTATTCTGTGAATACTCCAGGGTGATGGAGCACTGTGTGCATGAAAAATGACAGAAGCGGAGTCAAGCAGATACGGGATGTGGGCATCACCCCGGCCGCGCTCTTGTAATTCCACTCCCGGGCAAGTGGCCACAATGTCAGCGCTGCGAAACCACACGGAAAACGCTCACACACGCTCACACCTGCACACACAGCTACTTACTATTCCTTTATGATCATTTTTTAGGCGGTGCAATAGATGCCAGAGGGAAGCAGCTCAATACAGGTCCAGAACCAGGGTCGATCCCTCCCTCCGTTAGTCTCTTCTTTCTCTGCTTGCTTCTCTCCCACCTCTCCCCCTCTATGTCATTCTACCTCCACAGTCGCTTATTTTCTTCAAATTCACTTCCTGATCGGGGCCGCGGCGCGGCGTTGCTGATGCGCGCACAACACCAAGGCCCGAGCGGAGCCGCCTGCACACAGAAAACGACGGTTCACCACAGGGTGCTTTGTGGTTATTGTAGTTGGTACATAATGACTCGAAGGGACACCTTTAGCCATCCAACTATTATATAGTAATTATATATTGGCAGCAAAAATCTAAATAAAATCAAGTTTAAGCTTATTTGAAATTTAAACGAATGCAGCTACTGAAAATAGTAATATTAAGATAATATTAATAATGAAAAATTAAATATGAATATCGTTTCTATAAGAATAATATTTACCTATATGTGATTTTAACTATATTTAGCCAGAAGTAAACTAGGTTCTGAAGACATAAGCGACATAAAACATACGTAACAAACAATATTAATGAACTAGGTAAATCAGTTATCACAAAATAGATTAAATATTTCTATATTAAATAGGCAACAACAAGAATTTAGTGAATCAATAAGCACTTCATGTAAACCACAATTTATATTGAAATACACTATAAATGCGTCTCTATGGTGCTAATCAAAGGAGCTTCCCTGAACCGTTTTTCTTATGAGTGTGCTTCACCTTCTGCGTCATCGCCGTCACAGTGACGTAGAAGCGTGGTTATTCACATCAGAGTATATATGGGTTTGACACCGGGACCACCACCGTTGGCACAGACGCACGGTGAGTCAGCTTTCAAAGCCCTTAAAACAAAGTCCCCACATCTGATGTGACTATCTGCCTTCAGAAATTCCAAATCCACTCCCATCCAGTCACTGATGACTGACCTGACACGTCTTACTTTACAGTGACATTCAAATACCTCATTGTTATACTTCCGCTACACTAACTGATAACAATGACATACCCTGAACCACAAGATTAAAACTGTGCTGGCAGTTTGTTCAGTCATCTCATTCATCTCAGATTGTTCAGAAATTATTTTAACGTCCCCTGGAAGTCCACAAAACCGTATTTTGGTCCACCGCCCACGGGACTATGTGATGGTGTCGGCACGTGATGCGATGACAAGGCATTACAGGTCCCTAATCCAGTCCCACGTCCTGAGGATCGCGGGATGTGAGAGCGTGTGTGTGAGTCCAAAATTATGTAACTGCGCACTGCTGCTGTATTTATAGCGCATCTGTATCCGTCAGTCAACATCCGCTTATCATTCCTCTGTAGGACTGCTTTTACTATCTATCTATCTATCTATCTATCTATCTATCTATCTATCTATCTATCTATCTATCTATCTATCTATCTAT
>JAUYWH010000006.1:9815244-9881143 GCA_034779795.1 Ctenopoma multispine
CTATCTATCTATCTATCTATCTATCTATCTATCTATCTATCTATCTATCTATCTATCTATCTATCTATCTATCATTTAGGTTAAATACCCTAACAACAGCAAGTTCCCATTATAATTTCTAACAAAGACAACTTGTGCCAAACAGTCTTTGTGCTAAAATTACTTCACATTATACAGTCAGGTCATATATATCCTCCTTACAGAACTGTATGATCAGGAGCATCCCATTATTTAGTCTATGTTTAAATTGTTCAATAGAATATGAAATGAATGACCCTTGACTTTATTTTTTAAAGGCAGTGGTCTCATGTTGCTTCTTTGATCTGTGTCCCCGAGCAAACCCCAGGGGTCAGTAACAGCAAACAGTTGCTTCACCAGCAGCAGCACCAGGTCAGCCGAGTTCCAGGAGCCACTGTTTGTGATGTTTGTGAAATTCCTTCGGTTCCCTTCTCAGGTGATAAATGGGGCCGAAGTGTCGAGTGGTAACCGTCTGCTGTGGTGGTATCAGATGGCAGAGTGCTGACAGGCCTGCTAAAGCTAAACATGGAGTTTGGTGCAAAAACATCATTGACAATTGGTTTTAATCTTCCATCTGAACGTGTTCGCTGGGGGAGGGTGGAGCAGTCTTCTACCAAGTGAGTGAGTGGTTCGATTCCAAGCTACATGTAGAGGTGTCCTTGGATAAGAAACCAAAACTCCACAGTAGCAGCGTCATCTAGTGCAGCTGTCCAAACAACAATTTCCCCAAAGAAATCAATAAAGTATGTGATTATTATTAAAACAAGAATGAGTATCCATTGAGAGGGCTTACTAATTTCACAGATTTGATTTAAATGTTTGGGTTTAGTTTAGTTTTAGTTTTTGTTATTTGTCAGTGTGTTTTAAACCCAAATGTTGTTCTATCCAAAAACTAAAAAGTCAACTATTCTTCAGCTGCATTTAGGCCTAATGGACAAAAATGTACCATGGATCATGATGGTAATACTGACCTCTCCTGGTTTTTTGCAGAACAACCTAAAATTCCACCAAGTACAATACTTTTCTTTTTTCCCCCCACTTATTCTGGAAATTGTATTTATTTGTTATACGCATGGATGGATTACCAAATGGGTCTACCAGGTACAAGCTCAGGGTCCCTAGAGGTGAGGTGATCCATGGGCCAGAGCCTCTGTATTATATGACTGTTAATGTTTCTGGTTTGGAAGTTACAGGGCTCAGTTAAAAGACAGGCAAGGACCAAATACAAAAAAGGTGACCAAAAGGAGACACAGAACAACCCCAAAGAGACGACACTGACTAAAAAATGAACAAAAATGATGCAGCATTTCTTCCAGTCCAGGGGTCACACAGTGTCTAACACTCATAGTGTTATCTAATTTATGAGAGTTAAGTAGCCACCAGCCACAAATTACAGATACAGTTACACAAATATATATAATCTGCTAATCTTTATTGACACCCATAAATCTTACCACATTAAACAGTACTGCCTGCATAACAACGCATCTCTACATTATCTTCAATTGTTGAAGAGCACTATGTGAACTTGGTATATGTGCACATCGGCCATATGCCAGCACAGAACAATTTAATTACATGATGAAATATATGATGTGAGAGTGAGTCAAATAAAATAAATACACAAACAAAGGTAGGAGGAGCTTAAAGGTAAAGTGGAACTATGTATCAAGACAGGTATCGGGAGAGAAGTGCTGCAATGAACTGATGTGTCTGTAATTTAAAAGAGTTAGGATGGTATAAAGTGCTGTCTGTCTCTTAACAGTAGGTAGACGAACTGAATGACACACTAAGGCATCTGAATCGCTTATGTGCCGTAAATGTACTGCACAAAGGAGACAACTTCCACTGATATGTGTAGAGAAATTCAATAGAACAGGCTGGCTAATGAACAGATTTTCTCTTTTATATAAAGCTATATTCAAAAGGCACCTCTTGTAAACTAAAAGTATAAAAAGGAACGAAATGAAGCAGGAAACAAATAAATAATCTAAACATATGTATTTGAACATTTCCCTTTTAGAAAAACACAATGCAGGTTGTTTGATGTCCCTCTTACAGAATACAGTCCTATCATACACTCAGCTTTGTGTTTGTATGTAATAAGACTTCAGCCCTATAATGAATCATAATGACTGTCGATTCTACTCAACTGAGAAACATCAGCAACAAGGCTCTTTTCTCCCTCCTGTCACTCATTAACATCACTTAGTCCACACTTACATTAGGTCAAAAACCATCAGTCATCAACGAGTAGCTGATGAATACATAGGTAGCACCACTAAATTATACTGATTTACAATCAGCATTATTTAAAGTCAACATCAAAAGAAGAAAAGAAAGCATGTCTCATCTTAATGGAATCAATCGGAAATATTGGTAAGGTTGTGAGGGTGACATTCATCAGTCTTTCTGGTTTCACAGGTGGAAACTCATCCTTTCGTTTTTCTCCTGGTTAGAGAAATATTAGGGCAAACTAAAATGGGGTGGAGCTGCTTTAATGTGCTGCTCAGAGATGCGGTAATGAAAACAGAAGTCAGAGGATTTGGGGGAATGTAGAGGGACGATGCCTCCTTCCTTTCACAGTTCTTCCTCTCTCTTGTTCTTCCTTTCACGTCTCTTCAGCGGCTGTCCAATGGACTAATTTCCATGACAACTGTAGTATCAGTTCATCTTGGTGGGATTGTGAAACAAAGTGATGTGCCATTGTTTTTGTACTCAGTGGAGAACTCTAACAATTACATGTTTAAATGTGATATGTAAGATTTCACTTGATATTGTATACGCTTATATGTATCACTGGATGTTCCTCAGAAAGGAATCTCTGTTCTTCTTTTCTTCTCATTTACTTTCCTCTAGACAAAGGCCTCAGGGATGTCCGAGCCATTAATTTTGATGTAGATTTTAGCGTTGTCCTCCTTCTGCTGTTGCTCTTTTTTGAGTGTTCTTCTGTAGCAGATCAGGTAGATAGGCAGCAAGAAGCCCAGCATGCTGACAACAAGAAGTCCAACATTGACCTGGAGGACAACACCAGAATTAGCCATGCCCACGGGTTTAATTTGTGTGTCTATTTGAGTGCGTGTGTTTACATACCCAGAGTGGGTCTCCCCCCAGGGGTCCCATCATAGCCAGAAACAGAGGTTGCTGCAATAAAGCAAACACAGCACTGACCAGAGACTGCATGCCTGTCAGACTGCCGAACTGGGAGGATGGATACCTGGAGAGACAGAGGGAGTAAATTTAGAGTTCCAGGTTGAAGCTACGGTCACATACAAACAATAAAAGTGATGATGATGATGATGATGATGATGTGAGGGGTGTGAAATCAGGGGGAACACTGAGACTTACACAGCAGCATAGAGGCCCCCAACAGCAGAGTGAATGAATCCTCTCACCACAGTATGTAAGATAAATGATACAATCTGTGGAGCGATAAAAACAAAATAAATCAATGTTTAGAATCATTTAGGTAATTCTGTCCTTCATTGTGCTAATTTAAGCTAAGTGCTCCTGAATGTAGCCTCTTATTTAATAGACAGATATGTGAGTTTTATCTGTCTTCTTAAATAACTTAACTTACTTTTGAAAAGAAAGGGATTATGCATATTTACTAAAATGCCAAACTGCTGCTTTAAAATGTCAATTTGCCACTGAATGAACTGTAACCCGGCACAATGCCGTCAACCTGTGTTGGTTATTGAGGGAAATCTGTTTTCAATATATGTTATAATACAATTATTTATTATTAAATTCTACAGAAAAGACTGTGGGTCATAACACTTAGTGAAGAGATGTATGTCATTTTGGAAATTAAATGATGCAATTACATAGAGAGATGCTGTTAATCAGATTTTTTATATAACTGACTGTCTCTGCTGTCAGAAAGCTGCAAAATGAGGCTAATGAATAACCTTTTGAAAGAGTAACTCTGAAGGTCAGAAGAGACGCTGATAACTTTGTTAGCAAGGCAGCTGTTTCCCTGAAGCACGTTGATGGCCTGTGTTATCTCAGACAGTCTAAGTGGACCGCTCACCTGAAGCGGGAGATTGGGCACTAGGCAAGTGATTCCAAATCCCACTAAAAGGACGTTTGTGAGGACGAATGCTCGCAAGGCATTGGTCACCTTCTGGGTCTTTCGGTCTCTGCGCTTTTTCTTTGCCTCACCCCTTGGTGATAAAATCAGAAGAAAGAAAGTGAGATAACATTATTAAAACTTCATTTGTTAGTTCTACTCGTCACACTGGCAAATTAACATTACAGTAATGTCTGACTCTGTAAATGGAAAGTGGTTAAAGCAATCTAAGCCACAATGCAAACTTGACTCACTTGCTGGAGGGTTCCTTTTCTCCCTCTCCATCATCACAGTCCTTGAGCTTCCAGTCCATGATCTGACCAATCACAGGAGTGGTCATCAGGCAAAGCAGCTGCAGCACACCAAAGATGGAGGAGTAGAGGCTCACTAAGAAAGTGATCATAAAAGATGAAAAAGGTGTTTAAAAAAAAAGAATACAATCAACATCAGAAACAGGAAGAGATAAGAAAGGTTGAGAGAGGGAATGATAAAACAAGAAGATGTGGATGGAGGGTTCAGGACCTTTTTTCTATCTGGTTAATGACTATTATGTTCCAGTTAATTATTAGTCTCAGGCAGTGGAGCCATACTGAAAAAAACAACAGGGATACAGAGAAAACAGCTATTAAGAAGTCAATATGATGCCATTATGAGCGGTATTTATGGCCGTGGGAGTAATGATAAATGAAAAGTGCATCATGTGAAACCGCTCACACGATGTGTCAGTCAAAGTTAGTTAATGAGTGCAGCAAATGGCACCTGGTGGTTTCAGAATGACGTTGAAAGACAGCTGCTGGATTGGGTTATTTTAATGGACAATGCCAAGGTCAAATGAGACAAATGATACTGAACTAGCTATGAACGAAACCAGGAAATAGTACTAATAGATCTAGCACAGTATTAGTTTGTGACGGCAAGCAAATGCAAAACTAGAGGTTAAATTCTCATTTGTTGTCAGATAAAAATCAGTCTAATGCTTCAGCAAACTACTACCAAAACTAATTGCTTTTAGCTGTTGCTCTTACCAACTTCCATTTTCTCCACTGAAAAGTCGGATAAAACCAAGTAAGTACAGATGCTTTTAAGTCCCAAAACAAATTCATTGATCATCCTGTGTCATAAGACAGACAGCAAGAAACAACTTGATTCTAGATAAAGCAACGACAACAACAAGAAAAAGTCTATAAACAGAGATGCATATGTAGAAAAACAAACCTGTGTTGAGGTCCCCATCACTGAGTGACTCCAGGACGCTGTTCATGGCTCCCATGTAGAACAGGAGACGCAACTGAGTAACAGACATGGTCACCAGACTGAGCAGGAATATCGGGCTGACGATACTTTTCAAGAATGACTGAGCTGCAGACACACATATCACACATCAGATTTTAAAGCACAAATACAGGGGTAACTTTTTTTTAGTAACATCTTAACTAACGAGCTATACTGGAAGCTTTTCAATTCTGAACTCTTACACTCTTCCTGTGGTTTGCACTCGACTTCCAGGTCCATTGTGGAGAGGCAGAGTGTGTTGCCATCCTTAGTCGCCATCTCCTTCTCTTTCAGGCTGTTTCCCACACTGAGGCGACGACCCACGGTGGTCACTTGTTGGTAGAACTGCTTCCCTGTGATTTTGTGGTCAAAGCCCAACCAACTGAATTTGATCTTGACACTGCACAAGCACAGAAAGAGAGAGAGCGATGAAAGAAGGAAGGCATAGAAGGAATAGAAAAGAAAATAGAACGTATAGCTAACTAATGGGGATGATAGTGTTTTTTTTTGCCATTATTGATTTTTATTATTGTCATATATGATTTGCAATGTCTAGATCTTGTCCTGTGTAAATCAGTCTACTGTAAACATTTTTTGCTGAACAAGCCAGTGAAATGTGTGATTTTAATTAACAAGGATTTACCACAGGAATGAGTTTTGCTGACTAGTACAATCATCAGCAAGTAGACTTTAACCTCATCTAATTGTCTCAATTATGATGAGTACACCATATACTTTGGAACATACATGTGACTGCTTTTTCATCATCTATCTCAACTAGTTGTGTTTCCAAAATATTTAAAGATCCAAATTGTATTTTGAATTTTACCACTGTAATGTCATATTCAGACCTTGAAAAAAGCTCCTTGAGAATGAGAACTGAAACTGATACTATAGACTGTACCTGCACTACAATATGTTGCATTTGTTCCTGTGAGTGTGTTTGTACAGTGTCAATGATGTTTGGGGGCCACAGTGTATCTGCAGTACTAACGTGTAGTCCATGTCCTCTGGTCCTGGGAATGGCTCCAGTGGCCAGTTGAAGTAGCAGTTCAGGAAGACCAGTCCGGCACAAGCAGCCCACACCACCAGAATAGTGATGAAAGATATGCCAAGATCGTATATCACCTGTGCATATCAAAATGTGACTCTTTTTAGCAATTCGGCTGTTTATTGTGTCATTTCACTGGACTAAACAGGACTGAACTGTAGCCCAGTAGTATGGAATGAAAACATGTGTTTATTACCTTGACACCAGGGAAGGTGACAGCAGAGGAAGCATAAGAGCCAATCATCAGGGCGATGAAGGTGGAGCGAAGGTCCCCAAACATGTTAGGCAGCTAGAGACGGTGGCGAGATGAGAGGGAGGAGAAGAGACAGACCAGTTAAGACTTGTCCTTACTATACATTCAAACCTGCATTTTAGCAAGTACATTAATTGTAAATGTAAGTATAAAGTTTAAACCATCTACTGCCAAGATCAGAGTCATCTCAGCTGCACTGCAGTTGCTTTAAGCTTAAGGCTGGGGACAGATTGGGGACAGTTTGAGGATGGTGTCTACTGACACTAGGGTCAAAGTGGACAGCAGTAACCAATTACCAAGCAGACATAGTCTACAGAAAGAACATCATAAGAAAATGACATGGAAGCCCAGTAAAAGCCAACTAAAACAGCATCACATAACACACAGCTGTGCTAAACATGGCACAAATGCAGTGCTGGCAAATTCTATACAGCTGAAACAATCGGGGGGTGGGGGGTTGGTGTGAGGTGATACTCAAGGACAAAAGAGATGCACTGAAGAATTTGCCGTATGTATAATTTGGTAGAGAGAGAGAGAGATAAGTACTAACTTAATTTTCTCTGTCTTTCAGATTCTTTACTCTCGTTTGAGGAGAGAAAAGGCGAGTTGGGAGAGAAAACAGAGAAAATAGGAGACAGTGGGTGGAAGAACATCCAGATACAAAGCCATTCACAAGCTGTTCTGTTTTCGAGAGACTGAACATCAACAAGCACATTCAATTATATAAGAGTGGGAAAGCTAAGGAAGAGGCATGTGTTTGTGTCTGTCTCTAACACATTGCAGAAGTATGAAAAGTGAAGCACCCGACACACAGTTTTTCCAAGAAATATCAATAAGAGAAATTGGAAAACTGTTCCAATAGATTTTTAAACACTGAAGTAGAAAGGTGACCTGACAACTGACATTGGCAGTGAGCCAGTGGTGGCTGCTGAGGGCAGCTGAGTGTTACCCAATACCCCTCAGCTGCAAATGAATGCCTGTATGTCTGAGACAGAGTCATGATCAAGGAGTCAGGGAGCAGGGTAGAGTCTAATTATTAACCCAACACCAAGGCATTTAAGTGCAGAATGTCAGCTTGTGAAGGAGATGAAGTGAAAGGGGGAAAACATGGTTTTATGTACAGACTCTTTCACGGGCTTATGTCTACATGAAAAGAGTAAACAAAGCCCTAAATTATGGCTTTACTACACCTCTGAGGTTAAAGCCAGTTACAGCAACTAATAAGAGATTCAACAGTAACGACCTGTGGTGGTATAGTGGTGTGGTGCTTTATTAGGAGATATTTTGGAATAGTGAGCATCATCACCATGGTACAACCCATGACTCTGGTGCAAGATGCCATACACTGAGCGGAGGGCAAGGTGCTGGGAACAGGAGGAGGAAAAGAATGCAAAGGCGAAGGACTCACCCTGTGAACTCTACAAATCCTCAGTTGTTTTTCTGTCTAAGAGGTTGCATAACCCTTTACAGTCTAATGTACATGAACCATGTACCAATAAAGTGCTTACTGGTTCTTACTGGTACATGCAGGAACAATAGAGGAAACGCGAGAAAGAACTGGATTTTATTGGTACCTGATTCCTACAGTGAAATTGCAAAGTGAATCACAGGCTCAAAATGGCAAAATGTGTTACTGCTTCAAAAGACTGAGATTGTGAAGTCTTGTTTTTATTATTTATTTTTGTATCTTTGTTTATTAGCACAATGCAAAACTGCAAATTGGAGCTGTCCCTCTACTCTGCTGCCTCACTGATCCACTTTAAGAGGGATGCTGCATTGCTTCTTGTTTTTAAGTACATTTCTAAATATTAAGTTATGTGATAAGATACTATTTGTGCGCAATTATCAAAAGTGAATGAACCAGTGAAACGTCCATTATTTTTTGCCTCTAGCTTCCTCTCTAATCAACCCCCTCCCTAACTGCTACCAGAACTGAGCCTGGTTGTCCAAAGGAACACAGAGTGCAGAGTAGGAAGACAAAAGAACACACAGACACAGGGTGGAATGCCAGACAAGAGGGGAGGGAGCGGGTGGACAGAAGGGGACCAGTAAATTATAATGGAGCACTATCAGTGAGACAAAGGGTAATAAAGACAGAAAATATACATCTGGATAAACATTATGTGGCAGGTGGAAATTCTCTGCAGCACACACAACTGAGCACACACTTACTGTGAGAGAGGTGAAGGTCATGCACATGCCCCCAAAGCCATTGAAAGTCAGGGCAATGAAGATAAGGACAGAGAGTTCTGCAAATGACATACATGATAGATCACCAGTCTGTCAACAGGATTGTTTAAAATGCAGTGCAAACAGCTATACATGAGTACTCTTTAGCCACACTTACCGTTTGGCTGGTACGCTCCATAGGAAATCAGTAGACAGGACAATCCAAAGCATGTGCTGAAAATATAATATATGATCACATCAAACACTTATAATGATAACTGAAACTTATCTGTAGCGTGTTGTAATGTTTTTTATAGATAAATTTGAAATAAACATGGTGATAGTTTTGTTCTTATTTGCTGTCTGTACAGTACATAATAATTTATGATGGTTTATGATTTACATTTGTCTTTCCAAAAATAACATCATGCTTAATATAGACAATTTCTTCTCTTCGCTGCATACCTGCCCAGCAGTCGCAGCTTGCGAGGCCCATATTTATCCATGACGATCCCTAGCGGCAGTGTGATGGCTGAGAGGAGGAAGGAACCCACTGTGAATGCCAGGTTCAGCATCTCATCCTGTTCTTTACAGATCAACCAGCCGTTCATCCTCAGGGGCCCATCTACAGGGACCAGGGGCTTCATCTCCACCCCATCTCCTAGACCAACTACGCCACCCTCACTTTCATAGTAGTCACCATACTCATCGGGCGTCTGCGTTGCCACAGGCTGGGACAGGTTATAGCTGGAGCTGTTACCTGAAAAATATGATGAAAGGGAATGGGCATGCAGGTCTTAAATCATAAAAATAAACAAAAGCATCATACAAAAGAGTTCTGTGGATATGTGTGTTAATAGCAAATGGTCTGCATTTCTAACACTTTTTTTTACCTCAGTGGTTCTCTAAACACTTTACACTGCTACTCGTTCACACACACACACACATGCACAGTGTCTTGCCCATGGACATCATGAATGAATGAAATGTGTAAAGAAAGGTTAGGCTGTGATCTCCACTGTGAGTCCTAGGTTATTGTCATACATATGACATTTGAAGTGTTCACGGGAATCTGATGCATCAACACACAGTGGCCTCATTTGCACTGAACACATGTAGAAACCTAAATAATAGATAAATAAATAAAAATAATATCATCAACACATAAGACAACAATATGATTTTACCCCTGCGTAATTAATATGCACAGAAAGATTCAAACCTGTCCTCACTGAGATGGTATTTGATTTTTATTAGTACACTGGAATGTGAAGGATAAAAAGTGATAAGCAGGCTCAGTCAATAAACATCACATTATCATCAGAACCTACAAAGGAGATAATGTGAAAAAGTACAAAAGTCCAGAAGAAGTCCAAGTGAGCGAAGCAGCACTTAGAGCACTGAGCTGATGTTTTCTGGATTACATTCCCTTACACTCCTATAGTGTCAGCCACCTAACACCTTTGAAGTCATGGGAAATAAGTAAGGCTGTGATGTCCTTGTGTGAAATACTGTGATGTAATTCATAACAAAGTGTCAAAGTTAACTTTCAGGTAACCAGATCGTACACTTCATTTATGCACTATGGAGAAAAGTTAAAGAGGGCAACTGGTGGGGAAAGAGTAAGTGTGAAGATAGTTGGTGTTGCTTGGCATGTGTTGCAAGAACATTTGACTGGGCAGGATGATGCAATATGACTATCTTGTAAAGAAAGTACGTAGAAAGCCCATTATATTTTCTTATCTTCAGCCAATGATAAAATTTAGACGAGCACTGAGCAATTGGCACAAGACATATTGGTTACACCATCAGTAAATGCATTATTCTTAAGCAACAGAGAAGTGTGAGGGTGTTTTTAAGTGATTTTGCTGAGGAGTGGGACTCTAGGGTTGGCTTTACATACATTCTTTACTGGCTTATAGTAAGATTTAACCCATAAAGGGGCAAAGGTGAACAAAGAGTTGAAACATATAGCTGTAGCTAGTTAAATGGGGAAGGTGAACAGACAAATCTGCAGTTAATGGATAAGATACTGTGTACAAAGGAGAAAGGAGAACTTGTCTTGTTTGCACTGACACTTCCATTCACTTCAGTCTCACTGCATTCCGTGAAGCTTCTCATACTAAAAAGGGAATTGAATGAAGCAAATACTTAAAATACCGTTCCACAGTCATTTTGACCAACTTTTCTTAAGTCAGAGAGTGATACTACTACTGTGCTGCAAGAACCCGTCATATACAACCACCTGGTTTCTCTTCCATGGAGACTTGTCCCTAATGACTAACCAATAAAATCCAACTTTAACCACTCCCCTCATATCTCTGTTGCATGTGCAAAAAATTCCCAATCTACTCTGCGTCATTGTTATCTTTCATTCTGCCATTTGGTCTGTTAGATTTCTACTGTTCATCACTTTGCTATCAGTCCTACCCCCCACCCCTCCTTGCCCTTTATCAATGAACTTTAAACTTCCATATTACCAGTAATAAAATCCTACTGCAGATCTCTTTGTCCCTCTATCACATGTCACATGCCTGAAAAAAAGCTGTGCTGGTGCCTCTCCCCTCTGACTCTTACATCATCAGAGCAAGATAAGCCGTTTTCCAGGAAGTCACCTACAGTCCTGGATGCTCAAATTGTATTTTTTCACTGGCAGGTGTGCCTCTGTGCACAGCATCCCAAACATATTTAGTCCAGTTTCTGGTAAAACTGAGAAACAGCTTTGAGCAACTCAAGGTTGGAATTGTAGGATGTTCTACTGGATAATCTAAAAAGATTAAATTATGTGTCAGATAAGGTTGGAGAATTTAAATTAATAATAAAAATCTTCTAGTGAGAAAAGTGAATCCAACCAATAGTCCAGAGTCTATGGGAACAGCTGTGCTCAGGACTGTCAGGTCATGGGGTACATCACAATGTCACCTCAGTTCCAAAAGATAAATCTGGCTTGATTCCCTTTTGCTTACTCTCTTCTAACCTGACTGTGTGTATCAGTTCCACCTTCGTACAAAGCACCTGCTTTACTTTGAAAAGCGAAACGAAGACTAAAAAGGAGATAAAGTGTTAGCAACGAGGGACTTGGGGATACTGTAGAACAACTGCACCACTCCAGCTCACCACTGGTCAGTTATCACTTCTCTCTCAGTAAACGTCTGCTTCCACTTTAGCTGTAGCTACTGTCAATGAAAATACTCCACGGGGTAAGTAAAATGAGATACTCTGACACATCTATGAGACATTGGAGTCTTTCACTCTTTTAACTTTAGACCACTTAGCCTACCTGTAACCGTGCTCGCTTTTAATTTGACTAATCAGGTTTAAACTGCAGACTCCAGAAAAAGCAACCCATGACCCTTTCACAGAAGACAGCTATTCTTCCTTAAGAATGGAAGAAGCAAGAAGACAACAGTGTTGAGTTACGACTGCTGAACCAAAGCTTTCACCCGCCTTTACCCTAAATCAAGATGACACTACAAAATACAGGGTATTAGTTCACAATTCACAAACTCACCTTCTTCATTGCAAAGGTAGGAGTAGAAGCCTTCTGACTTGAGCATAATGAGAAGAGATCCCCATCCCAACAGCACAGCAGAGAAGAGCAGATTCTCAATTATAGCAGTCACTGCCATCCACCAGCGCCTGGCGAACGCCGTGGCCAGGGTAGGAGCCATGGTCGAGAGAAAATAGAGTCAGAGAAGATAGATGAAGAAACGAGAAAAGAGAGAGAAAAACCAGACAGCCTAGGAAAGGAGCAAGCTGGGAATACAGAGAGAGGCTCCCTGACTGGCGCTCCAGATGAAGGATCACTGATCTCTTATCTGTGAAAAGAAAGACACAAAAGGACGGGGGAGGTTTTATAGTTGCCTATCACTTAAGTCACTCAAAGGCAGGACAGTTTTTTTAGATGACTTAAAAAAAATACAACACTTTGATCCTAACTGTAGATAACTGGCTTTAATGCACAAAATACTGAAATTAGAATAAAGTTAAAATTTGTAAAGTTAAAAAACTGTTTGTTTAACAAACCTTTGATTCATTCAAAGTCTAACTTCTAATTAGAAACAAGGGATACGTACTGATTAAACTAATAGTAATATTGGAGGGCAAATTATTAACTCTCCTGCCAGTACAAAGATCATTACATCACTCTGCTGCTGGGACAAAGACCTTACATCACTTCACAGACACTAATAACTGAAGAAGCATCCACACTGGTATCCCAGACTTTCTGCTGTGGTCCAAACTGGTCCAAACTGGACAGGAGAAGAATAGGGGTTCTCTCACTGCTGCCTCACTTTGTGGCCTCTCTCTCTCTCTCTCTCCTTTTCTTCTCACACTCACAGCCCCTCTACATGTCCTCTCAGACCCATTCAGCAACAGTTTTTCCTCTGCAATTGCTCGTATGCATCAAAAATCACAAAGGAGTCTCCAGATAAACAGTAAACAAACCAGACAACACACAGACAAACTGTGTGTGTGTCTGTCGCACACGTACTGTACATACTCCCACACAGAATCTGATCCAGCAGTAAGATAAAAATGGCTGCAGACGCATTTTCACTGAACATAAATAGGAATTAAAAGAATAATTAAGGATACATCTTTCGATAAATCTATTGTCACATTTATCACAATAGAGTAATACACTCTCTTTATTCATAACGTTGTCTACAATTCAAAGTAAATGACATACATGTATACAGATACAGGCTATAACATGCACAGTAAATTATAAGCCTCACCTCTCCAGACAGGCTCCTCTTCCAGATGTACTCTGCTTGGAGTTAAGAGACCAGCTATCAGAAAAGCCAAGCTTATATAGTCCAGCTACCTCTACATGGCGCCCCCTACTGACCAGTGAGTCCGATCGCTCTGATCAGCCAACCAGCTCACAACTTTACAGGCCTGCTAGTTTAAGATTTCTCTATAACAGTAAATGTTAGCAGCTTAGTTTGTGGACCCGTGTTGGAAGCGAGGAGCACAGATATCTGCGTGAAAAAGAAAGATATAGTTTAATTTTTAACTGGGTGAAGGATTAATCAAGCCAAACAGCCTGGTTAAAAACATAATGGATTTGTGCAGATAAGGATGCGTCAACAGCTGTCTGGGTCACTAACAGTTATTGATAGGAAGCAGGAGGCAGACTCCCGTGCTCCAGTTGTTGCGTAAACTGTTTATGATTCAGTCGTTTCGTAAAGTGTCTCATGTTGAAAGTTTCCTGAGGTTTGATTTGCTGAGGTCTGAGTCTGTACAGAGAAAAACAGTGGGATGATAGAAGTTCGCACATTATTTGACTGTGACTCCACTAGCTTCTCGGTAATGCTGCATTATCGGGATGCGGAATTTGCATGAATTTGCATACTGTGCCTCCAAAGCAGCCATAAATAATTAAACAGGAGTTGTTTTCTGATTTAAGTTGGTATATTTTTTTCATGGAGGAGCATTATTGTTACCAAACTGTAAGTTAATTAAATTGTTTAATACATCTTTGCAGATCTATTAGAGCCACTTGTTGAGTTGTCGGGTGGTGGAAAATCCTGTTCTAGCAGAAAGTCATACTCCCTTTTTAAATCTAATTTACGGATGAATTCCTTAGGTTTGAAAGTTGTTAAATCATCAGCAACCTGGCAGCCGAGCTGTTTTCCAAGTCGGAGAGTACTGATTGTTCACATGCACTATGCAGAAACTAATCAATATGCAAATCGATCATCAACTGACCAACAACAAACCTATCTGAACAAAAACTGATATGGTAATTTGTGCTGTTACTATGATCAATGACCGCTTTTGAAATTCAGATTTACTTTTAATCTGACAGCCTCATAAAACCACTCATTGCAAAATGAGACATTTAATCTACCAAGCCCCCATGAACCAATCAGATTGTTTGTGTGTCTGCCATTAACTGGTCACCTGACAGTTATTTACACGCCAATTACAAAACACACACATCTGTATCAAAACCATTCACTGACCTGATCATCTACCTTACATCACACAAACACACTCAGTCTATATGGCTGCACATTTCCTATGTTTCTGAACTGTTAGCACTTCCACCAATGTGTGATTCCCTGTCTAAATGCTTGTATATCATTTATGTAACAGCTCTATGTCAAAATACATTAATCAGTATTTTACAAATTTTAAATATTAGAGAAATGTACAAATAATTAAGGAATAAATTGTACAGGTGAACTTATATTTGTTTTCTGGCCTCCTAGTAATCATCTTATATCCACTGAGAATTATGTTTAGTCCCTGTTTCCGGTAACCACTGGTTTAAAGCTGCAACTTCACTAGCTTCACTGCAACAGTTAAAATGCTATCTATATTTCAAAACGACTAATGTAATATGTTGTATCAACATTTATTTTTGATACTTTTATACTTATATATAAGATTTGGTTGTCTGAGATTGAACTACCACTGGATATCTCTATAAAATATTCAGCTATTCTGTATACATTATAGAATTAACTTGCAAAAAATAGCTGCTGCAGATTTGGATGAGGGTCACAAACAAGAAGAAATGACTGATGGGAAACTGGCTGTTTGAAAGTGAATTACTGCCACCTTGTGGTACCAGGTGATACTTGGTCCTACTTAAAAAATAACATTATGGTCAAAATGACCACTGATGCACAAGCACAGTTGAATAGATTTGTTTATTGCACAATAATAACGGTAATCAAATATTTGGTACAGCAGCACTGTGCAAAAACAGCAAAACTAAAAACACCCAAAACAGTGCAACATGCCAGAAAACAGAGCAACACAGAAAAAAATCCACAAATATAGAATTCCTTCAGTTTTAAGAAATTAAATATTCTTGAACTTTCTACATGATTGTATAGTTGATATATAGTGACTGGCCTAGTCACTGGTTGATATTTATATACAAAACTTCCAGTGATCACATATGCAACAGTGATTTTGTCCCATAACTTCAAAATCCATTTATGACCGCACACACACACACACACACACACACACACACACACACACACACACACACACACACACAGTCCAGTGTCAGAGTCCCTTCATCAGTGCAGTCCGCCTGCAGCCATAAGACCAAGTGCCAGTGAAAGCAGCAGTGTCTTTGTGGCACCTTCAGCTCCTGGTGCTGCAATAGGATAGAGGACATTTAGCAAGAAATCAGAAAACGAAATCAGAGACAGGAAGTGAGGCACGTGATACATACATTAATTTTCACCATAGCGTCTTGCTTCATTCAGGGTTTTACGATCTTTGACTTATCTGTCCACACTAAGTGCACAGCTTGCATAAAAACGTTTTCTGTGTGTCTCTACTACATGTTCACTTCACAAAGCCACTAATCCTTAATACTGGCCTTGAAGATCAAAATCTTTTTTTTTACTTTTTCCACATTCTTTGGTTTGTTTAATTAGGGCTTTAAAACTGGTTTCACAGATAAAATACATTCTTTTAAAAGTTCAAGAGTTTATCGGCAGCATTACATTACTCAAAGAAAAGGTAGAACTGAACAAATATGAATAAAAATAATATCTGTGCTGAACTGGGAGTGGGGAAAGAATCATATGCTATCAAAGTGAGAGACCAGATGAAACCATTTAAAGGATTATTCCCATTGTTATGCATGTTTCAGTGTATTTATTAACAGCACATTCTTGAAACATGTCTGTGTTGAATATTAATAATATATTACAATCTTTACAGTTTTACTATTAACCCACCATAGCGAATACCTAAATTATAATAATTTTCTTTAGTGTTACTGCACATTATACTGTAATACAGAGTCTGTTCATTAACTGCTGAGTCTAGGTCACAAAAAAAGAAACATGTTACATATTCTAACTGTAAGATACTTACCATTTGCAGAATTTTCTGGAATTAAAAAATAAAACAAGACATAGACATTAGAAACTCCACCTCAAGAGATGCTATATTACATATTTGTATGTATCAATGTGCATGCATGTTCGAGGCATTGTGCATCATTTACACAGACACACATCTGCACCTTTGATGGTGAAAGTGGTCTCCATGCCAGCGTGGATGTGATCAGTCACATGACAGTGAAGGAACCAAGTCCCTGGGTTCCCGGCAACCATTTCTATAGTCTGGAAGGTCCCGGGGAAGAGGTCAAAGACATCTGCACGGTGCACATGATCAGTCTGTTGCACGCGCGCACACAAACACACACACACACACACACACACACACACACACAGACAATCAAAAAACATTCAACAAAAAAGAGCAACAAACAAGAGGAAATATGCATTCGGTCCAGATACTTCCCATATAAGCACAGGATATGTTTTCATGGTAAAACAACCACACCCACTTAAAAATAGACCAACAGTTGTATTTTTAATAATATTTTTCTTATAATAATAATTTACCTAGTGCTGTTTTTGTCAAAAATAATAATAGGCTATAATTGTGAGGATGGAGGTTACCTTGTAGATAAAAGTCTCAGCGTGGAAATGAACAGTGTGCATATCTACTTCGTTGCCCATGCCTAGTAGATACCAGTCAACTTTTTGGCCTTGCACCATCTCCAGCCCGTGGAGGTTACCGTACAGCTTACCATTGATGCCTTCAACAGACATTGACACACACAGAGATTAGCACACACTCACACTGTCACACAGAAGAGAAATGCAAAATCGGAATATATCCATTTGTGTGTTCTCAGGAGGAGCAGTGTTTTCTAGCTTACATGTTTACATGTTAGTTTACTGTTAGGCTACAGCTTGGTATAAACATTTTGTGCTTGAGTTTATGCATTAGTTTGGCATATGTTTTATGTATTTTATTATGTTTTACTGTTTTGAGTCTGCATGTTCCATATTGCTTTCCTTCTTATTTCCAAGTCGCTCTCTTCTTATCTCTTACCGTGCATTAAGTTACTCTCCTCAAACTCTTCGTCTTGCTTAAACGTATCAGGATCAATGCCAAGATATGTTCTGATATTGTCGTCCAAATACCAGGACTGGTTTTCATCGTGCACCATAAACAGCAGAGCAAACTCTTTGTCCACATCTCCCCTCCGTCTCTCAGGCCCCTCACCGTGCTGCAGAGTCCCGGGCCTGCATAACACCAGAGGCCCCAAAAGACCACTGTACAGATCCTAAACATAAACAAATGAACATTCTCTGTCAAGAACATCTAATAATTCAACTCCTGCCTAAACATTTAAGTCTACACTGTGACTGATGTGCTTCCATGTGGCTGTTACTGTACACAGGGAATACTGAATGTACCATAATGAAATTAACACTGGAGTAGTAGGCATATGAGATGCAGTTAGGATCTGAGACCCCTGGACCAGAGCTTGCTGGCACATCCCACGTCAACTCAAGTATGTGACCTGAGACAAGAGACATAGGACAGATACACATCAGTCTTACTGCTGCTGAGAAAAGGAGGGTTGTTTGTTTGGCTCAATTTACCTGGTAGAAAACATTAGAAAGTATTTTATTTATATTTACTTGAAATGTAATTCTCACCAGGTTTAACAGGAACGTGTGCGCCACTGGCCCTAACTCCATGTGCGGTTATAGAGTATGGTCGGCTGGCTTTGTTCTTGAATGTGATTACAATTTTCTCTCCTACCTCTGCTTTGATTATTGGACCTACAAAGGAAAATAAATCTCATGTTGTCTTCTGTATTTTCTTAGATAAACATGACATGGAAAGCAACTAAGCTTACCCAGAATTCCCAAGTGTTGTTGGTCAGGTTGCTGTTTCTTTTTATGTTTGAAGGTGCCATCAGTGTATTCTCTATACACTACCTTCTTATATCGCGAACCAATCCTGCTCTCTCCTCTTTCTATAAATATGTTGCCTGGACTGGGAGACGTGCCAATATGTTTACATTAACAAGCAGTGATTAGTTATGCAGACACATTCTACAACACTAAAAATACATCATCCAGCAATTATCTTGCTCACACACCTGTCCTCTAATGTTCCATTGTTTTTCTCCAGCTCCCAGTTTCTCTCAGGTGAGTAGTCCCACACTATTTCTTCAGCACTAATGAAATATTGTACAATCTTAGTTGGCTCTGAGTGCCTGAGTTTCACCTTGTGTGCTGCGCATTGGTTCACTCTGTACTGCTGCCTCATCCCAGCTGAGTAGTGATCTGTTACGCGACAGTTTACCTCGTGCACACCTGTGAGGAGAACGAAAAGAGTAACACCGTCCACAACACCACCTTTGTATCTTTCATATCTTTCATAAACAGCGAGCATTAGTGTAGTACAGTGATGTATAGTTGTAGTGCTTTACAAATGCATGCTGGGTTACTTAAATTACACTGTACATAATCACACCATCATTGTAATCTCTGTATTTAGAGTGTATGTTTTGTTCTCCTTAACTCAGAAATATGTTTTACTTATTGTTAAGTCTCTTGTGAATGTGTGACCCTCGCTGAGCACAATGACGTATGTGCAAAATCTGAGATGAAATATTTATTTGCCAGGCTTACAACTTTTTCTTTACTCTCTATACTCTGCTTTTACACTGTAGACATAAACATACAGTATTTGAGGATTTGACCACACTCAAGTTATTCAAATGTAAAAGTTTAAATTCTTCTTACCCGAAAAGCTATATCACCACCCGTTATATGTTCCTTCTCACTTTATCAGGCACCGGATAACTTTATGAAATACTCTATCTTTGCATCTTTAACATTTAACAGTTTAATGTTGACATTTCCTTTAACTGGACTTGGGCGGAGCTTCAAACATATGTCAGGCTACTGTACAAGTAATGGACATGGACACTTCCTGTTAGTATAATAGATACTGTATCTAAATGGATTTGGTTTCCTGCTCTCAAGTGTTTAGAACAGTCTACACGTCATAAGAGAACCTTCACATAAGGTTAGCCAAGTATGTTGTCATGCCTATGGAAACATTAAGTTATAACAGGGTTTGTTTAATTCCTTTTCACAATTGGGTTTGTGTGAGTGTGTGTTTGAGATATTTAGAGAATAACATACATCTGTAGTGTGCATGTGTGTACGTTGACTAACCGGGAGAGTTTGGCTGCATGGTGAACGCAGCAGTGGTGTGAGGGAACAGGCTGACAGTGTCACGTGTTGTGCTGTGCTTATTGAAAGTGTTCCCCTCAAAATAAACACCATGGATGTCCACCTCGGTACCTAGCCCAAAGGTGTACCACCTAACTTTCTCCCCAGCACACATTTCCAGTCCAGCAAGGTTTCCATACATGCGTCCATTTACGGCTGAAATAAAAGGGAAAAATAAATAAGATTAGACATTACTAAAGAAATATTAGAAGGGATTCAAATATGGCACCAATACTATTGTATGTGGGATACAGTCAGCATCAGATAATACTTTAAATGCAGACAGGGAGGTAAAAACAAACCATGCATCTTATTGCTCTCCTTGAAATCTTCGTCGTCTGGTTTTGTCTCTTCGCTCCCAAATTTCCTAATATTTTCCTCCAAATACCAGCTCATATTTTCATCCATGACAGAGAACAGAAGGAAGAACTCCTTATTCACATCCTTTTGTTAAAACACACACACATAAACAGTAAGGACATACAGTAATTAAAGTTACAACTAAACATGTATTTACTTGTCTTAAGCTCTCAAACACATCTTTGAACATGCATTAGAGAGGTCAGCTGTTTTATTGCTTCAATTAACTCATCACACTATATTTTGTTCAAATTTTAGCTTATCTGAAAAAAGCCCCAGAAATGATTAATCTTATCCAATTCCAATTGTGCTCAATTATTCAATTCACTGATTGAAACACAATCACTCATTGAAAGTTCATACTTGAATAAATCTTTGAAAAGCATTCTATATCTCTGTGTGAGAAAGTTTGTTAGTTAGTGGATTATTTAGGAGCACCTGAGTTCCTTTTCCTCCCAGCGTTCCTTTCTTGCACACAAGCAGAGGTCCCACCAAACCAGAGTTGGTGTCCTTGACGGGATCAGTGGCAGAGTAATACAGGTAGGGGATACAGGGAGAATCGGATGAAGACGGACCTTCTAGCACCTGCCAAGTGTAGGTGAAGTGTTCGCCTGGAGCAACGTGGGAGCCGGGTGTCACCTCAGCCATTTGTTCATCTGCACAGACAACAGTCAAAGGGGTCATTTGGTTTTTCCAAACTCTTCTTTGTCCATAACTTGAGAAAGTGTTAAACCCGTAAACGTTTGTGTGGTAGTGGTACTTTGAAATAGATTAGGTCATGTTGCTTGATTCTTTAAGTGCTACTGTTTTATTTAATAAGCGACCTGGTAGCTCAATGGGTTAAGTGTGTCCCTGAGCCAGACACTCCCTGTAAGTTGCTGTGGATAAAAGTGTCTGCAAGGCAAAGTGAAGTAATAATAGGAGCTGTATTATTCTTACTTAATATAAATGTGTAAGCTAATTAATGTCTTCGTGAAATTATTATTTTATATTTTATTTGTATGAAACCAGACAATAGTGTTAAACTCAACTTAAAGTCTAACAATTCTATTACAGCTACTGAAGTTTTTTTTCTTGATGGCCAGCTGCTTTCTCACCGTTCTCAGAGCGGTTCCCTTGGGAAAGTTGGTCAAATTGCAGCCCATGAGGCTGAATGCTGTAGTTTCTATCGGCTTTATTCATGAATGTCACTCTGACTGTGTCTCCTTCTTCTGCCCTCAGGACCGGACCTGGACAAATGCAGAACACTGTAACCAAGTGTACTGAGAGACGTTTAGTGAACAACAAGACGTCAGCGTACCAGCAAATATACCTCAGAAAAGGGATTTCAGAGAAACCTGTAACTTAGTAAAGAAGGGAGGCCATACCTAAGATTCCCAAGTGTTCACTCTCAGGTGCTCCTAATTTTCTGATGGTGAAGGTATTGTCTGTGTATTCACTGAATGTCACCTTCAAGTACTGACCTCCGAGCCTTCCACCACCTCTGCCAAAAAACACCTCTGATGAACTATAAGAGGAAGGGGTGGGGGTGGGATGAAGAATATGGAGCACAAGATCATGTAAGTTGAAATAAGTATGTGACTTAGATGAAGCAGCCAGGCGGAATCTCTCAGAGGGTTTTTACTGAGTCAGGTCAGAAACACAACGACTGCAGAGTCATTGCATTGCTTTTCACATTGTTTACACTAGACACCTCAAACAGGTACGATCAGCTCATATACATTGATCAGCCATAAAACAGCCAACATTAAAAGCACCTGTTTTTTTTTCCCCCTGACCACTGTTCACCACAAGATTATAACCACCTGGGGGTGTCGCTCTGTCGGACTTTAATTAGTCCTATCCAAAAGCCACAGACACAGAGAGGCAGCAACTTTGCTCATGGGTTTTCCTGTACTTCCTTCTCCAAAACTACTGAGGTTGTACTTTCTAGCTGTAACCTTTGAACTCATATTACAACAATCTGGTAATGAAACACAGGGTTTACTCTGTATGAGACATTTGATGCATATCTTCTGCTTTTATTACAGTTGTAAAGCAATTAGCTCCAGTTGCAACATATACCAACACCAAGCTTTAGATTAACCCCAACCTACGCCCAGAGAAAGAATAAATACATACTTTAAATTTCTTAAAATTTAAATAATAAATTGCAAACATGACAACAGTATCAACTAATACAGTTCTGACATTTGACTTGGTCTGACTGCTGTGGAGATCAGATTAGGAATTAAACAAAAAAAAAAAGGCCATGACACCTGAAAAGTTGAAAACCTTGAGAGAAAACTGATTCCAGCTGACTTCATATTTGGTACACAGTTTACAAATTGCAAAAAACATAGTATGTCACTTATACTTTAAAATGTCTGCTCACCTGTCAGCCTCAGTTAGGGACACGTTATTAATTACATCCATTTCTGAAGGGGCATAACTCCACACAGATTTCTCTGCTGCCAGGTAGTAATTCCTCACAACACCACCAGTCACTGTGGTTCTGACCTCACTGTCACATGACCTCACTTCATAAAAAGCCTGCATCCCAGCTGAAATACATGCACAAACACAAACACACACACATTACGCAGACTGTCATAATTCACATGTACATGATGAAACTGCACCATCAGAGCCAGAAGCTGTTTTAATGGCTAAAAATCAACCTGATGACTCTAAGATAATTAGATTCAATAATCATTAAAATAAATCAATAAATATTCCAGTGGTCAGTTTACATTTTCATCTTTCTTCTCTTTTAGCGTTTCTCACATTGAAGAAAATCTGAGACGACCCAGGTATGTAAAATTACCAAAGGTCTAATTTGTAAGATAAACATATAATCAGTTTTCCTAAAAAGCATAGAAATTAAAATGGACCATTGTAAGAAGCCTGGTATAATACAAAAGACATCTGACCAAGGAGCAGTACCAGTAGCCTTAAATAACAGGTCCTGGCGCGATCAGAGTAGAAATACAAGCTCTGCTGTAGGAAGGCTTGTAAGATTATGCTCTGACAAAGTAGCAGCAGGGTGCCTCACAAAAAAGCATTCTCCCCTGTCAGCTACTCTGCACAGCCAGTAATGTCTTAGAGCAGAGGTCAGAGGTGACACAGAGGTTAAAGATTAGGTACCCTACCCTGAAAGTGGTCATTAACCTGGCAGGTCAGTAGCCACTTTCCTCTTGCTTTAGGGACCATCTCAGCTGTCGCAAATGTGGCTGGGAACAGGCTGAGGACGTCGGTGCGGTGGCCACGGTCCAGCAGTGTGTTCCCATGGAAAAAGGCAGAATGAATGTCCACCTCGTTACCCATGCCAAACAAATGCCAGGCTACCGCATAGTGCTGGCATAACTTGATCCCAGGCAGATTACCAAACAAGTACCCATTAATAGCTGTCACACAGAAAAACACAGACAGGGTTTAAAGGAATGGACAAAGAGAACAAATGCAGTCAGCACTGTTTTTTAAGGAGTTATTGCAGTTTTTCAAGAAATTAATAATGTCAAGTAACTTCATTAGGATTTTAATAATTTCACAACGTTGCAAACTTCAAAATTTCAAATGTTGTGTTTTGAGTTTTCGTGTTAAGGAAGAAAATCACCATGCATCAGATTTGACTCTTCAAATTCTAGGTCTTTTAGGGCAACATCTGGATCAGAGCAGTTCAGAATGTTGTCCTCCAGGTACCAACTCAGGTTCTCATCCACCACAGTGAACATCAGGAAGAAATCCTGGTCCACATCATTGCGGACTGACTTAGTGACAGATTCTGAATTTGTCTGAAATGGTTCATTAGTCTCCTTCAAGATTCCTGTGCTCAAATAGAAACATGAGGGTTAATGTTTATGTAATCAGTGGGGTGCTCTTACTACACATAATAATATGTGCTAAGGAGCATAATGTAGTTATATTAACTTCATACCTTTCCTGCAGGTGAGCAGAGCCCCGATGAGTCCTGCGGCAATGTCTCTGGGGGCGTCCACGTGAGAGTGGTACACCCAGGTCAGGCAGTTGGCATCATCATCTGTGGGAGCGAATTCTGGTCTGACCTCCCAGCGGTAGGTGTAGCTTGCCCCCGGAGGAACAGCATCGTCCTCCTTCAACCTATTTGATGTCCCATCTGGATACAACGCCCCTGGTAGACAAAGACACAGTGTTGATGCTGAGATTTGCTGAGTTTTTAAACACTACAGAACAGATTTATGTCACTGAAAAAAAGCCGCTGCGACTTCACCAGACGACAAGCTGCATAGGTGCTGTAAAACACAGACATTAAAAAATTTATTAGATTAAATTATTTTTTAAAATTACATTATGAAGATAGCCCTGTGCTGAAATGCATTGTTGTAATAAATATCATTATTAGTGAAAAAGTGAAAAACAACTATATAGTCTTTCTGCTATGGTGCTAACATGAACAAATTTAGCCTTTGTAGTTTAAAAGAGGAAACAGAGTGCTGTAGAATGACTTAGAAAATAAGTGATAACTAAACCACAAAAAGGTTTAATATTCACATCAGTGCAATGGAAAATTGAGGTTATATCCATTTCCTTTATGGGTCTTATACCTGATAAGAATTCAGCTTTTAATGTGTAAGTGTGTGTGATCTATAAACACATGACTTCAGTAACAAATGTCATGGGTACAATAACCTCTGAACCAGTTTTACTTATCATGAAACCCTTCTACACAAAAGTAGCTGATTAAGCCAGTTTTAATTCTTGATTTCTTGACTTCACTCCTCCCTTTCTCTTCCTCCTTCTTCTCTATCTCTGTCTCTCTCTCTCTGATTTTCGGCCCAAGATGTGGATTTACACACAGTAAATCCCTCTATAAATCAGGACAAAAGCCATAGACAAACCTTTTACATTCAAACCCCTCAAGGCTCTTGAAATTCTTAAGTAGGATGCTTTGCCACAGACGAGTAGGAGGTGGGGGTTTGTTGCATAACAAAGGGCTGCAAAGTTAAGAATACTCAGGAGACACATTTGACAGGAGGCCAAATCTACCATAATAGCCACTGTTGTATAGAAACTGTGTAGTGTCACTTTTTGCATTCTTTCACAGACCTAAATAGACCCTTTGAATCAGTATCACATTTGTCTGTTTCTTGTCTTTCGAACCTGTTACTATCTTGTTATCAGAGAAAGTCTGGGACAGATACTGAAGTAGAGCAGCAAAACTTTCAGGGTAGCTTTTACATAAAGCCTCAGCTTTCTGCATTAAATGTCATTGTTACATCACTCAGTTCGTAAGGTTTAAGTGTTCTACGGTTCTAAAATAAAGCCAAAGATTCCAGTATGGTGAAGACTCTTGATAACAGTTCCTTTACAGATTAAATTCTACAAAATAAAAATATATACTTATCTAATTTTGTAAAATAATAATAAAAAAAATAGCCTGAACAAAATTCTCATTTAAATAAATCTATTTTTACCAAACAGTGTCACTTGTTGAGTGAATCTGTAGCTCTGTGAACACTCAGTCTCACTATCTGTAGTGATACAGTATCATCATCATTACTGGAGAGAAAATACCACAGTTTAACTACCTTTTATTTTAGTTTTGTAACACGTGCTCATACACAAACTGAGAAATTATGCTATTTATGATCATGCTATAACTACTTTACTATTAGACTTAGGGTAGCGTATATATGAAAGGCATGTTTAATTAATTAAAGGATGTTCCTGTGACTTTTTGTTCAAATACAATATATGTGTGTTTCCATGTGCACATATTTATTCTGCAACATCATACCCTCTGAATCCTTCTTATAGAAAACGCCATGGGGATGCATTGAGTAGCTCCTGGTTGCAAAGTTTTTCAGATGAACCACTATAACGTCATCAACCTCAGCTCGCAGTATGGGCCCCAGGAAGCCCAACCACTCGGGTCGGGGAGCTAAGTGGCTGTACGTAGCATCGGTAAACTGCCGGAACATTGCCTTCTTATAAACACGGCCAATGCGGTGGGGTCCTTTTTCCAGGAATATAAATGCATGTCTGAGATAGAAGTGGAAAGATATAAAGATACAAAGAATGAGAGATACAGACAGAGTCATGGTTATAATGAATAAATTAGGAATTTGTTTGGAATTTCTTAAGGTCAACGCTGAGTACTGTCATATTATACAACACAAGATTATGCAGTGACATCAGTTCTATCTCCTTATTGTCAAAACAAGGCAGTGTAAAGAACGTTATAGCACATAAAATAAAATAAAAACATGGTATACAGCAAAAAGAGGAACACATGCTCTCTAAATACAACTATGAAGACAATATATAACAATTTAAACTATTAAGTAAAAATGTTACAATAAAAAGCAGTGAAGTGCAAATACAGCAGAAAAAAGTCACACCCCAATGACAGCAGCATTGTGGTGTGCTCTCTAAGATTTCATTAAATGCTCTAAATGCAATGCCACAGAACAAATTGTATCTGGTTGCAGCTCTCCAACAATTAGACATATCATTATTGTAATTACATGTTTCTGTGGTCTAATAACCTGTTACTGGAGCTGTGGCAAACACACAGTTTTGCTACCGTATATCCAGCTCAAGCAGCAAGCAACAAGGAGGACAAAGAGCATTATGTTTCGGCTGCTTGATTACAGATAGGCTGAGCTGACAGTTTAAAAGAGAGGCAGAGCTAATTGTTATTAATGTGCTACCTTGACTTCTCATTACATGGATTTCAAGGACTTCATGTATGGAACGCCGAATGATAAGGCTGTTTCAGTGATTATGTAGGTGTGTTACAATCCTCTACATTACAATGTATACAACCTTTGTTACTGAAATATCATGCAACAGCATCATACTTAAGTGAAACAGGCCACATCCTGGTTTTCTATTAGATGATAATTTATATATTTTTTTATAATAGGAGGAAACAACAGCAACAAATTAATGTTACATTTATGCCATAATAGCTTGGTTGCTGTGCAGGTGGTGCCTGTGTCTATGTGGCATTAGTCATGATGGTTGAAAAAGTCAGTAAAATCCAGAATTATGCAAGGAAGCAGCAGTTACAGTATGTTGAAATGTTAAACTGATCTAAAGAATCAGATAAACTTTGGTACAGTCTCAGCCTCCATAAAGGAAATGGATATAACCTCAATTTATTTCATAATTCATACATAACATTAGAATTGCTGTCTTCTATAGTGTTTAAAATGCCAGCTGCAAACATCACTATAAACATAATGAGTGTTGGCAGGTACCACATTAACTGAAATATCAGCCCCTGTCTGCAGTGGTCAAAAATGATAGAGACACAATTGTTTTGTGGGTTTTACTACTCATCTAAAACTTTACTGCAAAATAACAAATGAGCATGGTCACAGTTTGTAATCACACTCACCACAGCCTCCTACTCTTCTGTCTACTCCTCTTGTTTTTAGTCATCCCTTTCACATCTAACGGTGACGATACTGACTCATTCATACGAAAAAAGCAGCGGCCTGTGTGTTTTCTTTTCAAAGCCTCTGTTTGCATAAAAAAAGAGTCATTCACTCTTGTTCGCCCATTTTTCCAGGCTCAACAAAACACTCAAGAATCTCTTCAGAGGTCTAGACACGGTCACACCCTGACAAGATGACACAGAACTTTTAACCTTTTTTAATATTTAGGGTGTTTACGCTTAACATTGTTTTAAATATGTAGATAATCTTAGAAAATCGTGTGTGAACTGTACATAACACGAATGATCAAATAAATTGGTGATGACATTAATTGATCCGTTAATAATCCTTCAGATAACTGTTTCACAACTCACTCATCATTCTCGACGTCTTTCCCATTCAGGAGGTTTTTCCCACTTGGTGCATAATCCCAAAAGTCCTCAATGATCCCCACGTAGTAAACTCTCTCCCTGCTGTGACTGGAGCAGAAAAGAAACAGGAGGCAACTTGCAAACAGCCTCAGAGCCTGTGCCATAGTGAGAGCGGCGAGTCCGTCAGGCGCAGCACGCAGTGATTCGCGGGGTTTTGGTTCAAGAGGAACAAGTGGAAACCTCCACTGGCTCCATGTACACACGTACTTGCTCTGTGCGTCGCTGCTGCAGCACTTATGAAACTCTGCAAAAGAAAACAGTCGGTCTATTCACGCAGAGCGCAGCGAGCAGAGCGCGCAGTGACCGCCTCCTGGCGCCCTGACCGGCCAATGTTCTCGCGTTACTATAAGATGTTATTGGACTGAAAATTTAATGTAACTGTCTACCTATGCTAAAATGATGAATTGTCTGTCAGTTCAGGAGGTTTCTTTACAGTTCTGAGACGTGCGTATATTGAGTAATATTTCAGAGAAACTCGCTAAATTATGGACTTTTTTTCGATAAAATGTTTTTAGGTCTAAAATGATGGTGATGGTAAATAAACGCATTTGTTCACTGATAAATCACTTTAAATTATCACTTCCTAGTGGTGTTATTGGTGGTTAGTACTAATGGGTTCCAGGTAATTAATAAAAGCCCAATAAAAACAACATTGTTGTGGTGATGTCGTTCAGGAAGTTTACTTTTAAAGCTGAATCACCCTGATAGTCACATTCCTCTTCAACCAACACCCACATCCCCGCATCTCAGCCCGGAGCCTTGTGTCATCCAGCATCAAGCTGACACCTGCTGACCAGCTCTGAGCAGTACAACTGCAGACCACGTTGATGGTACGGCTGGGTCTGTCTTTTCATACTTATATGTTATCAATCTAGTTCTTATATTTATACAGTACCAGTCAAAAGATAGAAAAATAATATGTTTTTCAAAGAAAAGCAGATTGTATGTTAAATTGATCAGAAATACAGTGTAGACATTGTCAATGTTGTAAATGATTTTTGTACAGTAGCTGGAAACAATTGTCTTAAATAATATTATATTAATTATTAATAAATCATCAGCAAACATTAGTAATGTCTTCTAGCACGTTATGTTATAGTGCAAATGTATTCATTTAAAAGGAGAAGTGATCATTTGAAACCCTCTAACACAGCTGTGTGACATGAATGCTTTTTATGAAAACATGGTATTTCCTTTGTGTATCCAAACTTTTGACTGGCATTGTATATGATTTTGATCTCAAAATAATTCATATTGTCTCATTGAATTTGATGATGGGTATTGATGATAGATGTTTTAGTAAGTTTAAATCAGTGAATCTCGAAGTATGTACAAGATAACATGGTAACGGATAGCAAGATATGTTCAGTAAACTGTTATAATTTATTTATTTACACAGTGGTGGAAAGTAATCTTTGAGTGTCCCCACAGCAGCGTGCATGCGCGCAGCTTTTGCGCTTGAGCGCGCAGCCATCGCAGTGAGCGCGCACGCCAGCGCGCTGCTGCTGCCTCTCTGCTGTTGGCTGTCAGTGAACAGACAGACATGGCTGCGCTCAGTAAAATACCTTACAACTGCTACGAGATCGGTCATACCTGGGACCCGTCGTGTGTGCAGTCTGCTCTTGATATAACCAGGGGTGCTCTGGAGGTCTCGTTCAAAATCTACGCACCTCTGTATCTGGTAGGTTTTGCCGTGTACCCTGCAACCTTTGGACTGTAAAGCTAAAGTTAGCTAGCTAACACCTAAAGCTAACTAGTTAAGACAAAACGAAAGAAAGATTAACTAGGTGATACGTCGCCTGTTGTTAGTACACAAGAGGACTAAGTTCAGGTTCAGGTTCACCTTCGTGCATAGACAGTGACAGAGGTAAAACAAACAAAAAAAAAACACCACACCCGTTTTGTTGTCCTTTAAAACACAGCACGACACACGTATAGTTTACCGGTTAATTTACACTGACTGAAAACTTCATCTGATAATTTATGAAAACTTGTTATTTCCAGAGGTAACTCGTCTGACCAGTTAGCCAGGGAATCCTTTGCAGTTTTTGGTGTTCTATTAAAATTGTAAGATCAAACCCAAAGTTCACTACATTTAATTTCGTATGCAGTGATCTTGCAACAAAATGTGAATAGAAATGAAATGACCACTCATCTCCATGTACTGCAGATAGCAGCAGTTCTTAGGAGAAAGAAGAAGGACTACTATTTAAAAAGGCTTCTTCCTGAAATCCTGTGGTCTACCTCATTCCTCACCACAAATGGAGGTCTCTACATCGTCTTCTTCTGCATTTTCAGGTTCGTAGGTAAATGTCAGACAGACACAAACAGTCAGTAACACTGAAACTAAAATGCGAGGATTTTACACGTCAGATGTGACATGACATGGCAACTCTGTTGATCTGGGCTCTGACTGGGTCCAATAGCAGATTGTCTTTGTTTCAGATCATTCTCCAGTAGATTTGCTTTAATGTTTGGGGTCATTGTTCTACTACATCATCTATAACCTACTGATCTTAAGTTAGTGTGCGACTATATCGTCATTATCCTGTTGATAAAGTTGGGAATTTATTTTTTCCTTTGACGATGGCAAAGTGTCTGGGTCCAGAGTGAGCAAAGCAACCGCAAATCATGATGCTCCCTCCGCTGGACATTACTGTTGGAATAATGCAGTGCCCTAATATGAACATATGTAGCGCTGCTTGTTCTTTAATTGAACTTTAGTCTTTAAATACAGACAGTCTTATGAATATTGACTAGTCTGTATCTGTTGACACTCGAAACCATGATCAGCAGGTTTCCCATTGACTACATAAAGTTTATGGGTATAGTTTTAAAGATGTAACTCAGATAAAGCTACAAATTGTGGATAATGTTGAAGAAAAAAAAAGAACTTACCACAACTGAATGTCCATTTATATAATGGACCATTTATAATAACCTTAACACCATTAATATTTAACAATTAATCAATCAAGTAAATCCAATTTTCTTTAAAGAATAATAGATTTCTGTATGTTGTAAAGATAAAGGCAGACGTGTGGGAAACATCGAGATACTGAAAAGAAGCTTACATCCTCTGAGCGACAGGCAGGAACCAAAAGTGGAAGCTGTTATCTTTGCAGATAAATACATTTTAAGTGACACATTTCTGTCTTTAAAACAACTTCATAGACTGCTAAAAGCCATGCAGATGTTTTAAATATGTTGTTAGATGTTTATAATTCAATTTTGATTTAAAAAAGGGGAAAAATAATAACAGTATTTCTCACTTTAGGAAACTGCTGGGAGGGTTCTACTCCTGGTCTGCTGGGTTTGGTGCAGCCCTGCCTGCCTCGTACATCGCCATTCTCCTGGAGCGCAAGAGCCGGTGAGATTTCTGTTTGTTTGTTTTTTATATTTGCACCCTGAGCAAATACAACACTGCACAAAATGGCACAGTGAAGTTGTTGGATATCACAAATAGACAAATTAATGCTGTGTTTTCTGAGAATCTATATGTCTCACATTTTCTCTCCCCCCTAACAGGAGAGGGCTGCTGACAATATACATGGCAAATCTTGTAAGAGCAGTTGTATTCATTTATACTTTATTAGCTAAACATAAAGAGATGTATCTGCTTTTAACACACAGTCATTGTAACAGTATAATCTTGTTGTCAGGCCACTGAGACTTTGTTCCGCATGGCAGTGACACGAGGTCACATCAAACCCATCAAACATGGCGAGGTAAGGTGAATGTTGGTGAGTGAAAAGTGAAAATGCCTCCTGGCTCTGTGTATATCTGTGTCTTGTTGATAGCCACACTTCCTCTGTCTGTCTTCTCATTAGGTGCTCTTGTTCTGCATAACTGCGTCACTCTACATGTTCTTCTTCAGGTCAGAGCAACACAGTTGGCAGATTGTTAAAGTGGAATATGTAATATCCGTTGGTTATAAATACACTTCAATTATTAAAAACAAGACCAAGTGAGGTTAGGAAGTTAGAGTTTGAGTTGACTCTTGTGTTTTATATTGCAGGAGTAAAGATGGTCTCAAAGGCTTTGCGTTCTCTGCATTAAAGTAAGTTAACCATATTCATAACAATGCCTTAGTTTAGGCACTGACAGTGTTTTGGTAAAGCTTACGGAGATGTGGTGCATCTTCTGTCATAGGTTCATTGTTGGGAAAGAAGAGATTCCAGCTCACTCTGGTACCGCAGAACATGTCTGCACACTTCCCACTGAGACGGCAGCTGCGATAGACAGCGAGGTTTCACAGGCATTGGCCAAAAGGCCCAGCTCCAGGAGGAAAACTGTGGTAGCCTTCATCAGGAAACTGCTAGAATCAATGTGAGAGAAAACACACCTTTACACAGACACATATGAGTTTGTACAGAGTGGTAGTCAGTAGTAATTTTTCTCTATTTTTTTTTTTTAATGCAGATGCAAAAGGGGTCCAAGACACAGATGTTGTAAGCATCATCAAGACAACTGCATTTCCTACTGTGTTAAAGTAAGCTATTTTCTCAAATAAGATACTACCTTTAGTGTTCTTACTCTGTATTATTCAATGATATAAATACTAGATGAAATCATTCTTTTTTTTTTTCTTTCATTGCCCAGGGATTTGTCAGGATGTTCAGTGTTGGTTACCTGATTCAATGTTGTCTTAAAGTGCCCTCAGCATTCAGACAAATGTTCTCCAAACCCTCACGGCTCCCCTCTCTCTTCTACAACAAAGAGAACTTCCAGCTTGGAGCCTTCTTAGGATCTTTTGTCAGTATCTATAAGGTACATCTCATACTACATTTTTCTTTCTCTTTTTTTCACTTTTCTATTTTTGCTTTCATGTATGCAGATATATTTACTGATTTCAACTAACAATAGTTAGTTGCCTTCTCCTTGGACATTTGATTTGTTTTGTCATTATGTGTGCTAACATCTCTCATCCTTTCCCTTTAGTTAAAATACTAAATGCTTCTCTGTTTTGCTCAGGGAACCAGCTGCTTGCTGCGCTGGCTGCGTAACATTGATGATGAACTTCATGCACTGATAGCTGGTAAGAACATATTGTGTAAACTGTCTAATAAAATCCCTGATTTCCTCATAGCTCAGCTTATTTACTCTGTTTAAACTTGTCTCTTGCCTTTCTCCCCTGAATTTTCAAGGCTTCCTGGCTGGTCTCTCAATGTTCTTCTACAAAAGCACGACAATATCCATGTATCTCTTCTCTAAGCTGGTGGAGGTAAAAAAAAAAAAGAAAAGAAAAAAAGTATTGGACATAAAGCAATTTCATATTCAAGTGTTAAAAATACATAGCAAAAATATATTATTTTAATGAATGCAAGTGATATGTGCAGCATGTGATTGACGTTTAGGGTTGACCATTGACGTTACTTGGAAAATCTGAAAAAAAAAACCGCACATACTGCAGTAACCTGGTTATGACAACATGCTGCTATAAATGTATGCTTATCTGGATCGACCAGTTGATCATTAACAACAGATGTAATTATGTCTTTAGACCATGTACTTCAAAGGCATTGAGGCTGGTCGGTTTCCCTACTTTCCTCATGCAGACACAGTCCTTTATGCTGTGTCCACTGCTATCTGTTTCCAAGCTGTAAGTATCACATGCACAAACACACACATTTTTCTCCTTTGTTTGTTTTGTAAGTATGGATATAATGGATGACCCATTACTGTTACACAGGCTGTGATGGAAGTGCAGAACCTCAGGCCCTCATACTGGAAGTTCCTGCTGCGTTTAACTAAGGGCAGGTATGGATACACAGTGTGGAACTTGTCATCTGTCAAACCATGTTTTGTTTGAGAATTAGACAGAATTAGAACATCAAATGCACAGTGGTCTTAGTTTATATATGGACTGTGATTAAACATGCAAGAAGTAAACCACATACAGTACATAAAACAGATGCTGTGTAGCTGCTGTTTGTATGTCAAGACATTATTTTGTCTCCCTCAGGTTTGCTCTGATGAACAGGCAGTTGCTAGATGTGTTTGGCACTCAGGCATCCAGGGACTTTAAAGGCTTTGTGCCCAAATTGGATCCTCATTTCATCACCAAGCTTCCACCAGGAGCCGACATCCAACTTGGATGAATTAAGACCAGGCTCTGGGAGGGGCTTTAGGGTTACCTCACTAGGAAACGGACAGTTTGCCTGTTCTTCTTCAGTAATTTAAATATTGTTAAACACGTTTCAGCTCAGACGTGGTGATGTTGTTTCGAGATGAGATATGCTGTGAAGGATGTCAAAGCCCAAGATTTGCCCAAAGTTGGATGGATCCCTAACGAGATCCTTGATAAATCAAGGGATATAAGAGGAAAAGAAATCCACTTAACTGATTCATTTATATTTGTCAAGTTGTGGGTTTGCATTTGGCCAGATCACATGAACCAATTCTGTAAGGTGTGGATAGTGTGATTAAGGTAGAAATGCTTATAAGATCAATTTACCCAACTCATAAAAACTAAAATTGGTTTATTGCAGAATGAAAATACCTTTACTTACAGTAGGATGCAGCAACATTCCCTTTATTTTTTTATTCTGAAGCTTCTTCATTGGGTTACCTGTAGGTTGGTACTGACTGAACTCTGTTATTTGAAGGTTGCTTTCAGTTCTGAGGGTGAAACTCAGTGACTAATGTTTTCAGTATGTGCACAGTGATACCTAATTTATGAATCAGATTTAAGAAGACAGTGAATTTCAAAGTATTACTTCCTGATCATTTCTGAATGTTTACTTTTTCCAGACAATGTGTGCAATCTGATATCTGATTCTGTAGTAGACAATGGGAAATGTATTTAAGTTGTGTTCTGTAAAAATATGTAAAACACTGAGGTGGAAAGTCACAATTTCTAACTTACAATGACTATTATCCATAATCTCTTTTTTTTATTACAACTGGCCATTTTTTCCCCAAAGCTTTTTCTCACTGCACAACAGTAATGACTACAATGGACACATTTATAGATACTTACCAGGGTATCAAGGACCAAGATAAAATTAATTTAATTAACTTCAAAACATAACAATAATTTCAGCTAACAGCTGATCCATTGTTTACTGATAAACTGTACTGTGACTACTACACACAAGAAGTTATGCTATATGTATCAAGAGTCACGTAAATACAGGCAATCAGAGAATGCAGAGCACTAACCAGAATGTTTTATAAGCTGTATTTACAGTTTATATATTATAAGTAATCATATTTCTCTCTCACCATATTTTTACAGTAATAGCATACTGAGGGCCTGGTAGAGGATGTTGTGAGTACATGTCTTAAGTTTTACTGAGGACCTGCTTTTAAATATACTATTATTATTATTTTTACTGATATTATTATCTGGTTTGGCTACTTGAACACAGTCCCTCCAGGTAATAGTCTTTCCATTATTCACACTGCCCTGTCCTCAGAATTTGGCACCTATAGTTGCAGCTACATCCTTTATTGTTCCTTAACAGTTTGTACCCTATATATCAAGTAAAATTGTTTTAAATCAAATTAATTGATTAGAAAGTAGGCTTCTAAACTTAGAAATAGCCTTTTAATTTACAGCTGGATTACATAAACTGTAAAAAAAAAAAGAGAGAGAACAAAATGTACAAAGCTATTGTGTAAAATTCTATATAATTTGAAAAAAAAAAAGGCTAATTAAAACTGTGTCCCAGTGCTTATATAAACCACATATATTGATATATTTACTGAGGCAATCTGTGTGGATAAAAAATAGAACTCAGCTCAATCTCATTTATAAATCATTCAATACAAATCACAATCTTTCAATTTCAATCCTTAAATTTTTAGTCGGACCATTCATGACAACTTAATTCCAGATGTGAAAATAATTAGACTGTACAGTAACTTGTACAAATCTTTTCTGTCAGTTATTTACTGCCAGTTCGTTTACTTGAAATTATTTAGTTGTTGGATCCAGATTTAGATCCATCTGACCACCATGCCAGAAGCTATGATTGAGAAATAAGGAGAAAAATAAAGTGCAAAATTAATGTTTAGACTAAAGCAGAAGTGCTAAAAATAGTAATAACTAAACCTGTTGTATATAATATATTATAATACAACTTTGTGAAAATGTGTTTGATTTACGTAAAAAGGGTGCATATTAAAAATGTATTTTGACTCAGAGTGTACACATTGTTTCCTGTGCTATCTGTGTTTAATTTCAAAATTTAATATGAAGGAAAAAGATTAAATGAAGATTATTACCAAAGGTTTTTGATCTTCATTCAGGGTGTTGGTTCTAAACCTAATAAGAAACTTATTTCAGCTGAGATCTACTTTCTGGTAAAATGTCTTATAAAGGTAAAGTGTTCAGGCCTCAGGTGATAACAATATAAAAACTGGAAGAGCACAACATCAGAATTACTGTAGCAAACTCCTGATACTGCAAAAATTGTTTTTGAAAACCCTGTTGGTGGACTGAAACAGAGACTTTTAAAATTCAGTGACACATATTGTGAATTTTAATGCAATGATTGACACTGATTTAATACAGATGCAGAGAAGTCTGTACAGTGTGAAGCTCTGTTGAATGTGTTGATTTTAGATCTCTCGATAAATCATTTTCCAGTGTATTCAGTGTTGTGGATTTATTATGTTATAATAAATATATTATTTATTATGCTAAAAGAACTAGCAGCAAATTCAGAAGATGACAAGATGTCAGCTACCTCATTGCAATTTTATAAGATATTCATAACAGTAATCCTTGTGATTTTGAAAATCTAAACCTTTCACCTAACAACAAAATATCACATAGATTTCTCCTTAAAATTCCTTAAAATTTCTGGATTTCAGTAAACTTGGATCATTGAAAAACTGTGGCTCACAGGATGCCACTGAAATCAAAAGAAATCTAACTGTTAGTAATGTTTACTGCAGTTAGTAATAATCAGTGAGGAGGACTTCTTTATCTTTTGCCCTGTATGTGTGCAGTATTCTTTTTGTTGTGCAATCAGGTCAAATATCAACATTATAGAAAAGGTAGCCAGAACTAGTAGCCATTTCTAGGAAATTTGCTGTGTCAGTAAATATAAATGTTTGTAAAGACACTTGACCTTTCCTTTAGTCTGACCATCTGGCTATTATTTCTAATATGTAATAGCTCTCATGGGTAGCAGTAGCTACTGATTAAATGTTTGCTCTCCACAGGACACTTCATCACCTTCAAGATAAAATGAACTTTCTTTAACCCTACAGTCTGACAACGAATCCTGTTTATAATTTGCAGGGCTGCAGTGTGATTGTATGGGGCAGGGATGAGCACATCAGGCTTTGGGGTCACTTCTAATGAACAAGAAGAAGAAATTCATGGCGGAAGTAAATATGTCTGTCAAGTACGCAAATGTAATCCCTTCTGTTTTGGGATCTACAATTCAAAATAAAGGCGTATAATTTATCCTAGATTCTTCGTTAGTTGACAGATAGCTTTATCTACTTTTTGCCATTTCCAGAAAACTGACGGACCTTACTGTTTGCAGTTTGCATTGGTAACCCAAGGAAAATAGTGAAGCCTATCATCTCGTCGCCTTACAGTGGTTTGTGAAAACTTTATTTTGAAAAAAAAAAACGACAGGACGTCTTCCGTTCTGTAGCACAAGCGCCATAGGCGTCTCTCACTCCATATCATTTAATACTGCCGACACTTATAAGTTACCAGAGGAAACGAATAGCTCAAAGAACAAGGGCTGCCGATGGGGGGGAAAAATAAACAGCGGACCAAAGGAAATGTCCGGGTAAGTACCAATATATATATAAGTTAACAGACGTCGTTCAAGTCACGTTAAGCAACAAACCCGAACACAAGCTAATAACGTTAGCTACTTGTCAGCTAAGACGACGTGTGACTGTGTTGCTCGTTACTCACACTTACTGTTTTTACTTTTCTGATTTCCGTCTTTCTCAAATAGTCGCTCTTTCATAAATTTCTTTCCCACTGTTAGCCGTCCAGTAGCGGCCGAGCTGCTGAAGTACTGGCCCGGGAGGGTGGCGTTATCCCGGGGTTTGTTGGCTTCGGTTCAACGGTCACTTCAGAGCTGAGTTATGTCCCCGCTGTCCACGGGGCTGAGGAGATAGACAACCTGGTGGATGCAGACTTCCGACTGGTGCTCAGGAAACTATCCAAGAGAGATGTTGTCACAAGACTGAAAGTGAGTTTTTACTAATTTTTTCTAATTTAATGGCGGTTAGACAGTTCATCCTAACAATTATAATACAGCTTAAGTTGCATGAAACCTGAAAAGCAATCTCGCATTGAATATGTTGAAGCATCCCTATGATGTTTTTGGTTTGTGCACTGATTTTATGTGCTCTCTCCAGGCTGTGCAGGATTTTGGGTCCATGTGTCAGGAGCGGGATGCTGAAGAGGTTAAAGGGGTCTTGCCGTACTGGCCTCGGATTTACTGCAAGATATCAATGGTGAGCTGGTGATGGGCCATGCATTCAAAAAAATAACTTTTTTGTGTCAGTGTCACATTCAGATTAGGATTATGAAAATACTGCATCTTTAATGTGTTCATATATCACTTTCTATCATCATTCCTATCAAATTTAAGCGACATATCCTATTTCAACAGAAAATGTATTAAATACATGGCTGGAAATACCTCTGATTAAAAGTTAGTCTAAAATTACACTTACATTACAGATGATGTTTAGTGTAATTATGTGTTAGTGCTTGTGTTTGGTGTGTCCACATCAGGACAATTTTGTCTTCTTTATTATGTTCCTCAGGATCATGATCGCCGAATCAGAGAGGCCACCCAGCAGGCCTTTGAGCAGCTGGTGCTAAAAGTCCGTCGCAGCTTGGCCCCATTTCTGAAGAGCTTGATGGGCCACTGGATTCTGTCCCAGTGTGACACTTACACACCTGCAGCCTATGCTGCGTGCCAGGCCTTCCAGGCTGCTTTCTCACCCACCAAACAACCTGAGGCTCTCAGCTTCTGCAAGGATGAGATCCTTACTGTGAGTAGTAGTGAATTTGGTACACACCGGGATGTGCAGCATAACATAATGAGGTAGAATTAACAAAATTTAATTATAAATTTTAAACTGCAGGTACTTCAAGACACTTTGTTAAAAGAAACAGCAGAAACACTGAGTGATCCACTGTAAGTTCAGCGTCTTTGTCCATTCCTTTCATTTTATGTGTACAATAATACTGTATATTCTGTTAGCATATTTGCTGATCCCCTTGTTCTCTAGAAGTGTGACACAGGAGGAGAGGGAAGCCAAATATGTACGCATGCTGACCAGTTCCTTGCTGGGGGTGAAGAGACTGCTCTCCCTGCTACTCCAGGAAGACAGAGTGGCCCTGGAGCAAACACTAGCAGATCTGGTTAGCTCTGGGAAGTTCTGGAAATACAGCAAACACAAGACACCACAGGTACTGAAGCTGAGTACAGTTTCACCCCAATAAAATATATTACAGAATTATATTCTTCCATTTAAATTTCCTAATATCATATTTGATTTTCATTTAGGTCTAATACAAAGCTGTAGTTTGTATAGATTGTATGCAATAATATTTGATTTATCAAAATCTATGTGTATAGCAAAACCTCACTGTAATGAGGCCACCAAGCCTATAGTTCAAAACACCCAAAATAAACTTATTGAGTGGAGTTTTATAAAGTATCTGACGGTGAGGTTTCATAGGATTTATCTTGGGTGCTGTTCTTACTATGTCAGCATTTACATTTGAAGGCAAAATGTTAAAGAGAAGATGTCGCTATATGTCCCACACACACATTTTGTAGTGTATTCTTATATGTCAAGAAGAGAGAATATAAATAATATTTCACAAAGTACTAATATGTGTCTCTTCACAGGTACGAGGAGCATTTTTCGAGATGATATGTGCTCTGTGTGAGTTCACTCCAGGACTGGTCCAGGCTGAAGCAGCACGACTCTGCCCGGCTGTACTCCTAAGTATTGATGACACAGACCCTATAGTGCTGCCTCCTGTGTGGGAAGCTGTTCTTCGCGTTGTAACTACAATCCCTGTAAGATTTTGTTTAAAGGATGACCTCAATATACAGTAATGGCAGATGCCAATGTTTTGTTAGGTTTCTGTAATGTTTTCTGTATTATAGTAGACTAAACAGATTATTAGTCATTGTAATCAGCATTATGGAGTCACAGATACCGAAGTAGATGTGTTTTCATTTTTGTAGAGCTAGGTTCTGTCTTATATTTAATATTTCTGTTCCTATTCAAGGATTGCTGGGTACATGTAAATCCCAAGAAGGGCTTCTTACCTAAACTCTGGTCTCTACTAAAAGAAGGTGGTAAAGGCATGGCTAAATCACTCCACCCTAATTTAATGCCACTGCTCAGCAAACTGCCCCCACAGGTCACTGATCCAGCTTTAGACTTCTACACCACCTTCTTCACATCATTCATACAAGGGTAATTTTTTGTTGCACACTTGTACTTCACTGTACTTTTTCTGCATTTTTTTTAACATAGTAACATTTAATTCAAATTATTTTTTAATTTCAATAATACACTTATTACTGTTTATATTGCAGTATTGATTAAAAATGTAAGAATTCCTGTATTGTGCTCTATAACATTTAGTGTCTCTCTTAGCCTGTCTAGTGAGCGTGCTGCAACAAGTTCATCGGAAAGCGCAGTTATAGTAACGTCTGTTGTTGAGTGCTTGAGATACTGCATACTGCACAATACAGAAAATGAGGAGCATCAGAGAAAAATAAGGACCATGCTCATCTCACAGCAGGTGGGATCACACAGTTGCACATACATTTCTCATAATTTTCAAATGTAATGAGGTCCCCACCTGTCTCACTTTATATTTGTTGTTTGCATTTTGTAGCTTCTACCACTCATAGAGAAGGCTTTGGGAACTCCTTTTCTTCAGAATGGCCCTTTCTTCCTTTTGGTCACTGGAATGCTTATTTCCTTGGAGAAAAAGGCAGGTTTACATAAGGAAGATGAAGCTAGTGACAGCAAGGACGTCTTTCAAGGGCTTCTTGCAGACTTTTGGGAAGGCCTTGGTCTTCTCTTTGTGTGTTATGTTGACAATGAGGAAGCAGACCCACAGGCTTTGGAAGGGGTGGCTACCTTGCTGCAGGTGAGTTTAGTTTCTGATTCTTACGTATTCCCCACTGGAATCTCCATGTTGACATGAAGGATACAGCAGATCAATAAAGCTGTCAGAGCAATTCTTGTCTTAAAAAGTGGCTAAAGTGAAACAGAAAACACAATGCCTAAATGCATTTATTCTCACTTTCTCATGTGTCATCAGGTGATGCGATACCCTGAGCAAGTAAACAGAAAGCACATCCAGAAGACGAAATCTGTCAAGATCCGTTTTTCTAAGCCAGAGGATAATGAGAAAACTGGAGTTGAAGGAGATTGTGTTGAGAAGCCTGTGCAGACAGTGTCGCTTGTGAATGAGAAGGCATTTGGGTCCCTACAGACCCAGCATTTTGAGGATGTTGTGTGCCAGCTGGCACAACTGTGCCTGGTGCATGTGAATGAGAAAAACTCAGAGAGACATCTTATTTTCCTCTCCCATCTCCTGCGGTCATTCCACACACCCAGGGTCTTCAGTGTAAGTCATATTACAGATAAGTCATGTTTATCTTTTTGTAAATCATTGCTGTTTACAGGATTTCTATGCCACATTGTCTTTGTAATGGTAATTCCAAATGTATATGTATAAATGTATATTTCTCTATAAAAACTGGTATTCTTTAAAAAATATTTGGCAATTTTAAGAATTAGCAATATTTAGTGGACTGATGAGGTTTTTTTTTTATCAAATTTTTTTTTTTTTTATAATAATTGACTTTTTTCCTGAACTATGTTTGTTTTAGACATTGGTCGAATTTGACAATAAAATATCAAAGGACAGTGAAAGGGATGAGGTGGATATGAAAAATCCAGCACTGCAGTTCCTGTTGGAGCGAGTGCTGCTGTGGCTTACTGAGAAGAGCCGCAGTGACATTGGACACCTGGTGGATATGGTCTTCAGCTCACTCCACTGCTGCAGCCAGCAGGAGACCACTCGCATACTCAACCACATCACCACGGTAACCTAACATTGCAGATGTCCTAATGTGACGTGATGCTGACTCACATCTCTGTTTTGTGCAATTAGATCCTTCTTTAGTCACAGTTTTAACTCTTCACTCTGTTTTCTAGATGGATTTACAGTGGGGAATTATCCTGCAAATAACACAGAGGGTATGGATCATTCTATTTGTGCAGACTTTGTGTCAATGAATCAGAATTTCACAGTTAAATGTCTTGTGCTAACTTTCCTATCAGGTATGTGCAGATCCTGAAAATCTGAAGAGCTGTAATGATTGGCTAAAAGGTTCAGTTCTAGGTGAAAAACTCCTGGGATTGACTGAGGAGCTGTGCAAGGTGGGACACTGCTCTACTAGTTCTACTTCCTCTACAAGCAGCCACGGTTGGACGCTTATCAGCCTAGTCCTCTCTCAACCCCACAACAATGGTGAACACAAATAAACACACAATCAAATATTTCTTTGTCTGCACAAGTATCTTTTGGTTAGATTCTAAAAGCATGTCATTTATGGATTTTCAGATCAGTCGCCAAACCATCTAATCTTTTTTATCTGTTTTTACTTGCACAGTGCCTCTAATAGGGCAGGTGTACATGGAGAAGATCTTAGAGAAGCTCCACGCCACTCTATCTGAGGCCAAGAGTCTGTCAGATGCAGGAAACATAGAGCCACTCATCTCCTTCATCTGTGATGTAGCCTCCACATTCTTCTCTTCTGTACAAGACTGTCTTGTGCTACTCTCTGCTGAGGAACTTTTGCTCACTGTCTTCCAACTCACTGCTCAAGATCAAACACATACTCACCTGTCAGGTAGGTACTCACACAGGTTCTCCATAAAATGCATGCATGTACTGAATTAAGTGAACTAAGTCATTAATTTGTGTTTGATTTAAAAGACCTACTTTTAGAAAAGCTAAGGAAAGTGTGTTTCACTGGGGTCCAGTCACTGATCCAGCACTCTGACTGTGAGGTCAAAGAAGGGGGTTTCCTGCACAGTGCGGCCATTTGGGTGAAGAACCAACTACTCACTGGGTGTATGGACATTAAAAGGTAGCAAAACAACTTCCTCTGGTGTGGTTCAGAAAAACCCAATAAATGTTTCCTTTAATCCGTCCCGAAATTTGGACAACTAAAATTTTAAATTGGTACAACTGTATCTTAGAAATCTCTCTCAAGGCTCTGTTGTGGTCCCAGCTAACTTCCTGATCTCATATTTTAGTTTACAGGTTCTTGTTCTTGCTGTACAGAGCATAGTGGAGACAATCACTTCTGTCTGCAGCCAAGACTTCTCCCCTCTTGTTGAGTTTTATACCCTGTTGATGCCAGTCCAGACAGAATGGACAAGAATCAGACGGGCGTTGCCTCCTCAGGTTGGCAAGCCAATCCATCATCCAATAAGATAGTCCCTAATTCAGGCACTACCATACATTGGTTCTGACAGATTTTCTGTGTAAGGATTGTGCTTTTACTTAACCCTGCTGATGAAACCCTTTTTTCTGTCCTGCAGTGGATTAAAACCCCCTTACTATCTAGTCGTCATCGAGGAGTCTGTGAAAAACCCTCCATGGACATGTGGAAGTTTAGGTTGTCATCCAGACTTCCAGCCCACCTATGTGCCTGTGCCCTGCTGGGAAGAGTTGCCAAAACTGCATTCACACCCTGTGACCAAAAGAAGGAAGAATGTCCTTCACATGTACTAAACCTTAAAAACACAGGTAAATACATGTAGACACACAAATCATGAGTTCTTTTTACTGTAACTGTAACATGTGCAAAACACATTCTATGATTTTGTTTAGTTTGTTTGTATTTTTATGTTTTTGTTTGGCAGTTTCAGAGTTGCTGTATGCGCTGCAGTGGTGTAAGGAGGTAGAATACAGCCCTTCTATAATATCGACCTATCACAGGCTGCTGACTGACTGGGGGCTGTCAGAAGGACTCCAAAGCCACGTCCCAAAGAAAAAACTGCTGGAAACACTCTACTCAAGGTGAGGCGCATGCTTGATTTGTGATTAAGAAGCGCAGATTGGAAGAGTTTGGGTTAGCTGAAAAAAAACCTGTGCCACATTAACATGTGGTATGATTTCCTACATTAATGGAATCAATCATTTAAAACACCTTCTACTTGATATAATGTGCATTATATTGTTACCTTGTAGGTCAGTGGAGGATGGAGGTCTATGGTCTCTGACTCTAGAAAACTACATCCACACCAGCAACTACACGAGTGAAAATGTGAGGAAGCTTTACGACGGTGTAGACAGGTCAGTAACTTACTGACTAACTTAAGTAATTTAACGGTGCAATGTGGAACATTTATTTTTATGTTTTCATTAGTGTGTGATCACCTGAAAGTAAGAATCACTGCAGTTTCTTTAGCTTATAATGAGCCTTTTATATTTACATATGAAGTGGGTTTCCTTTTCACAAAACTTGCCATCTTGCGCCGCCATCTTTTTACTATAGCTCAGAACACACACGGGCTCTAGAGAGGAAGTTCTTACCTTGAAGGTGATAACGCTGTAACTCCACTGTAAGGAGGAAGAAGAATATAAGTATCTAAACTAACATCCTAACTTCACAGATTTCTACTCGATGCAGTCATAGACGACAAATATAGAACTTGGCAGCCACCATAGGCTCTCTAATGCTTTCGAAAGGGAGAGGTGACGGGTATTAATGAGACGATTAATGACAATAGATGTCACTAAATCTTACACACTGCACAAGTTTCATATTCAGACCTGTTATGTGGTCACTGTTAATAATGTGTTGTGTTTTGAATTTGTGTTTGATCAGTTTGTTCCCAGCATCTCAAAGCAAACTGAGCACGCTCCAGGTGCTCTGCCCCATTATGACCAAAGAAGACAGAGAGACTCTTGTAGCCCTGGCTACTGCTGGATTGATCAACTGGCAACAGAATGACGGTGAGAATACAAACAGATGTGTACACACACACACACACACACACACACAAATTTCTTTACCTAGAAATGAGCAAATACTAATTTTGTGCTGTTTGTCACAGATGTGTACTGGTGTCTGACAGTGTTGCTGTGCTGTCTAAAAGTCAGCACACAAATAGAGGAGGAGGTTGTGCAGGCTATCCTGGCTACGATGATGGAATGGAGAAACAGCAAAGAAGATTGGTTCCTCTTTAACAGGTAATCACATAAATCATTCATACATTTAAACACAGTTTTATTAATCTTCACTTCCATCTTTTGAAACACTGTTCTAATTGTATGTTCATCACACCATTTGTATTTCAGTGACCTGTCTAAAGCAACTGTGGAACAGTTGAACCTTACTGTCGAGATGATGCGTTTCCTGTCCTGGATGGTGACTCATTCTCCGACACTTCTCAGCACCAACCAGTGGGACTTCTTGCTCTGTTCTATGTTAGCCTGGTTGGAGGTGAGATGTAGATCAGGCATGTTGTCTTGCTTTGTGGTCAGAGGTCACGGTCAGCCACAAAGTATTGCCTCAAATAGTTGTCAAGGATTCAGCTTCCAGAGAAGCAGGTTGGATGCTTGCCATCACAGGGTGTTTTATTTATTGAACTTCTCCTAATTATAACTCACTTTTCCACTCTGCCGTCTCTGATAGTATTATGTGATTAAATAATATATTTTTCCAATAATTTTTGTTACAAACATTTTCAGCAATTGCCTTTATCTCCTGTGAATCTTTGACTTTTCCTTTTGCCAATATCAGACTTCCAGTGAGAATGTAAGCAGTCTGTGGAACCCATGGGTGCAGCTGTTTGTGTGTGAGAACACCGCATTGATAGTGAAGCTGAACCAATTCTTCACATCATCCTCACCTGTTGTTCTGGAGATTCTGCCATCAGAACTGACTGGTGAATGGACAGACTTCTTTGTTGAGGGAATCTACAACCTGCTGTTGCCCCTGCCTAACAGGATCATAGGTACAAGCCGAGCGTATTCTGAAACAGAATCACCATAATTTATCTAGTATGCGTTTTTCACTGGTTATTAATATGATTAATAAAGTATGCCAGCATCTGGGTAAGTGAATGTTTATAAATACAGCTTGTAGCATGCCCGACTTCACAAGTAACAGTCCTTGTTTTCTGTTTGCTGTCCGATTGCAGATACCTTCAATGAACCAGATGATCCTCTGTTTCCACTGGCAGTACTGCAGTCTGTCGGTATGGCTCTGTCATATGTGCCTGTGCAACAACTAAACCAAAACTCTCTGCCACCACGGTTCATAGCAGATCAGAAGACAAACTTGCCAGAGCCCCTACAGACTCTCCTCAACACTTTCTGCCCTCTACTGCTGTTTAAGGCCAGGCCTCTGCAGATCGCTGTTTATCACGTGTTGGAAAAGTAAGGATAACTCTTCCAGTCTTCCAGTAGGTTAGGAATGATCACCTCCTGTTTACCAGAATGTATGAAACTAAATAAATTAACTCATTTGCTTATTTTCAAAAATGTTCAATAATAAAAATTGTATTTAATTTAATACAGGGTCATGCCTCAGCTGCCTGAGTGTGATGGAGAAGGAGACAACAAGTCTGATGATGACAGAGATGAGCCATGCCTGTAAGTAAATGGTAGAGATCTCATGACTGTGGGTTTTACACAAGTGATTTTTACTGAATTCTTGGTATTATTCTTACAGTACTAGATCTGCCGCTTAGTGTAGATTAAAATTGTTTTTTAACAATTCATATTGTTGTGTTTGTGTTCAGTTCACCTCCAGCTTCTCTGATGGCTATCCTGTCGACCTGTGAGGAGCTTTGTGATAGTATCCTGGCAGCGGTTCAAGTAGGAGAGTTTGCAGTAGTCCAGCCCTTCAGTGTGGAGTACTCTTGCATCCTGGGCTACCTGCTGGCTTGGAAGCTGCTTCTCACTTTTTTCAAATCCTCACCCTCACATGTGAGTCATGAGAGGTCTTGGCTTTGCATTATTAGATATTTGCACAATATGTTGTTTTTGACTTTTAGCTTCAGTATACAAGAGTATATACGTAGCAGCAGATTTATAAATTCTCTGGAGAGAGTAGACTTTGCTGTTTGTAATGTTGATCTCAGATGATTATCACAGTATTGACTCCTCGTCTGGTTTATCTATAGCTGCGTGCCCATTATGCCCAGTATCTGAAGAGAAGCTGTTCCCTTAATAAGCTCCTCCTTCACCTCTTCAAACTGATGCCTGAGAACCCTGTCTACCCAGGCCAAGGGTCAGAGACGAAGGAGACCAAAACCTTCTTTACAGAAAGCCAATCTCTGGTTGTTGACAGTACGTACACACCTCACACTGTTTCTGTACACATCTCTGAAATGTAAACGAGGTTAGATTTTCTCTCCTTTATGTTTCGCCTGCAGGAAGTGACTGTGTTGAATGGGAGCTCCCTCACCTGGCTTGCAGTGTATACTACAGCACAGTACAGGACCTGCCTGCCATGGTGCGGCTGTGGTGGAACAGCCAGGAGAAGAGAGTGAGCGCAGCTGTGGAGAAGTTCACCATTAAATATGTCAGTCCTGTCCTCTCAGCCGAGGAGATTTCATCTGTCCACTCCAGCACTCAAATGTTCGACAGCATGACTGTAAGTTAGCAAATACATTGTTCGGTATATGACAATATCTTATGTAAACAACAATCTGATTATACTTAAGATCTTTAAATGTCAAATTTAGAAATGAAAAGCAGGCAAATTAGTGCTTGATAGGTGTAAATAACAGTTAACAAATCCTGTGGTCTAACATGTGCATCACATTGATCAATAGTGTATCAATAGATTGTTGGACTGTAAAGCACAGTCAAAATGTGTATTCATCTCATTGCTTTAGGTGAAGGCCCGCTCAGCAGCACGTGAGGTGATTGCTACCTATTCTGTGGATGACATCTTCATTGAGTTGGTGATTCAGCTACCGCAGAACTACCCTCTAGGCTCTATTGCTGTAGAGAGTGGGAGGCGAGTGGGCGTTGCCGTACAGCAGTGGAGGAACTGGATGCTGCAACTGAGCACATACCTCACACATCAGGTAGAAACACTGGATATACAGTAAACAAGAAAATTGGTAGTAACTTGGGACTATTCAACTTGTAGCCAGATTGTATCCATATCAGTGAAGTTTTTCTATGCAAGGCAGGCCAAGAGGTGTATGAAAATACTTTTGTTTTAGAGATCAAAAAAGAAAGAAGTTGAAACAATTAAAATGTGTATTTGTGTTCAGAATGGCAGTATTATGGAAGGCCTGGGTCTGTGGAAGAACAATGTGGATAAGCGTTTCGAGGGAATAGAAGACTGTATGATTTGCTTCTCGGTTATCCATGGCTCCAACTACTCCCTGCCTAAGAAGGGTTGCCGCACCTGCAAAAAGAAATTCCACTCAGCATGTTTGGTGAGATACATGTATATACACGTACATCATGTTACAGTCATTGGTGTGGTGTCAGTGTCTTCAGTGCCTTTTTTCTTTTTTTTAGGTTATTCTTTATTTCTCATCAGTCATCTGATTTTTCTAATCTCACGAATACATAGTGCAACAATGCAACACCATATCATTTATAGAGAACATTGTTTTTTTACATCAAGATATTTCTGTCATCTTTCTACAGTACAAATGGTTTACTTCCAGCAACAAGTCCACCTGTCCACTCTGCCGAGAAACCTTCTTCTAACATGCACCTTCTAATGACCATGTTCTTCAATCAACCACGACTTCGTCAGCTGTGATCACCCGCAGAAGGTTATTAAGAAATAAATCTATATTGAGATCTAATTTGTTACATCACAATTTGATTGGGAAGTTTCTCTGAGGCTTTCTCTGAATGAAAAGACAGACATTGTTTGATTCTGAAAATCCTGTTTCATGTGCTCAGTGGGAGCTTGAACTAAAGTACCATTTATACCACTCCTATTCTGCACGGCATCAGTAGTTCCCTGCTGATGTGTTCTGTAATTAATGAGTTTTTAATCTTTTTTTTTTTTTTTTTTCGGTGGGTTTAAATTTTTTATCTTTTGAAATGTGCAGGTGTGTTTAAAAAAAAAAGGTTGAATCACAAAGCTGGCCAGGTGCTGCAGTCGGACTCGAGCATCTGTTGAATTGAGTGATTTTGCGAACAAAAAAAGAATGGGCTACATAATGCAGTTCCAGGACAGGTTTCACAAATATTTCCTAATATTTAGGATTATAAAGAGATTGTGTCTGATTAGTGACATGCCTTAAACTGTTACGACATGGTGACTAAAAAAAGCAGAAACGGGAATTTCTTTAAGTTGGTCTTTAATTTCATAATGCCAGTTCTCACAAATATCAGTACCTAATGGTAGGTGTCTTTCCCTATGCCTGCATATAGATGTAAATGATGCTGGAAAGCAAATAAAATCAAGTGAAATTGATATTAAGGGATGCATTTTGTCTTTTATTCAGCACTTACTACAGCGAAATAAAAGGTACAATCCACACACAAAACACTGTAATGTGTACTTTAATGTTCATGTATTTTTGAGTCCTATTTCAAATGTGATGCTGTAGATTGTTAGATGTGTATTTCCATCAGCAGCCCATTATGACTTCTACACTAGTTTGTGCTGACTTGTATAACAATACAAAAAGCTGATCTGGCAACCTTACAGAATGATACAAGGACCACACCAAGTACAGGACAAAGTACAGTGCACACATTTTTGCGACGTCAGTTGTGTAACTGAGCAATGCATATGCAGAAAGATATTTATAAATCTGGCACATATTCATACAGTGTATATTCATATTTTTACTTTGTGTATACACAGACATTTATTTTGAAATCAAAGTTTGAGCATAACAATACACCTGGCCCTAGGTGTATTGTTATGCTTGAGATCCATTAAATTTCTTTGCCAAAGGGTTGGGGGTAGGGTTTAGGGTTATTTTATGAATTGACAGCTGTTATGAATATTGTAGTTTCTGGGTTGAGTGTAATGTTAAATTCTTAGAGATTTGCTCTGCTAAAAACAATCACTTTATTTTAATAACCTGTATCAAAGTCAGCTATAATGAAGTGCTTTCATGAACTGTTGTATGAACCTAAGCCTCCAATTACAGTTAAACTGTATGGTATTTCCATGTAACTGTTGCTGTAAGTTAACCTGTGCTAGTTTCTTAGAAAAGACTGTAATTAGCCTCAGTCTGTGACTGCTGGCACCAGTCTCCCACAGTCATTTTTCTTGGGTCTACCTCCTCCTCATGTTGAATAATTTATCTGTTTAATGGAGGCTTGCTCTCATCACACTTGTTCCTATGGAATTAATTGTGACAGATTGAGCACGATCAATGAATTAATCCCTATCATTTTCTCTGCCATCTATGTGCATATGTCTAAGTGTGTGTGCATTTGTATTTCCAAACGGTGGTCAAAATTTATCAATACATACAGCCAGCATCCATCATCATCTGCCTTTGACCTTTTTAATAGCCATTGATCTGTATGCCAGGCATAAATATTTATACTGAAATCCCCATCTCTCATGAGTTTTGATGCGCACACACACACTCACAGCGACTGCCTCAAATCTTATTGCTCATTATCTGCTTGATTAAGCAGCAGTGCAAATGTTATGCACTGCAGTTCAGACTTGTACTCAGCTTATTCTTTTTATAATATAGCTCAACCTTTACCAGCAGATGGCAGCATAAGCACGAGCCACAGCTTGTAAAATAAAACTACTATTTAGGGAGATGTGTCCATATTAACCTGAAAGAAAAAGGATTACTGTTTCTGACTCTCTAGAGAGATAAAACTACATACAGACCTTCTGTCTCCTGTTGCTTTTCATACAAATTGTTTTTCATTTCGCCCAAATAATTAATAGGGAAATTTAAATTGGAATTAATAAGGAATCCCACAGGGTTGCCCATCCTTAATTACTCAAATGAATTTGATGAATAAATTCAGTCACTATGTTGGAACCCATCTGATGTTGGAGAAAATATTGCCAACATCCTTGTGTATGTTGGCAATATAGTTTAATGGGAAGAGGTGCCCTTCAAGATCGGGAGAAATGACTTCAGTCATTCTGAAAATAGTTGAAAATTAATCATTAATATTGCAAATGTCAGTGTATACACTCAAACATACCTACTGAACTACTTTGCTCTTCTAACAAAATATGAAAATAATGGAGTATATTCAAAGGATCAGATTGACTGATGAAAGTTTGATTTGTTTTAATGAAAAAGACAAAGAGCACGGATCCGATTCATTCTGCATGTGTCTCATTCCTTGATGAAGTGCTTAAAATGCCATCTATCCAGTAATGATCCTCTTATACTGACCCACTTGCATGAAACCACTAGAATAAGCTAACTGGCAGACAACCAGTCTGCAATCAGTCAGTTCACTGGCCGATCTGGCCTTTGAACCTGATTGGTGGAGGCCTGGTTACCGCATAATTAGCCAGACTGAGTTAGCTGTCATTTAGCTTTCACTGCCCCATTTGTGAGCCTATTAGCATGCCAAGCCATTTGTAGGAGGCTGGTCCCATCCCAGTTGTGCCACTCCTAAACTCTGCAGGCAAGTACTCAGCTCTGGAAATGGGTTTGAATTACTCTGTGTGAATGCGTGCATGAGTTTTGTGCATGTACACATGCCTATCAGTATGACTCTGCTGATATTAGCTCTATGGAAATGTGTCCCGCACAGTCGATTTATGTGCCTCTGTGTAGCTGGTCTCCCTCACTTCCTCCATCTTTCCGTGCCTTTCTTTCACAGCCCCATCATATAGCACACAGCATGAAATCAATATCTGAATTTGGATGTAATCCTGGGAATTTATCAGGTTCATTTATCCTAAACCAAAGCAGGGAACTATATAGTTCTGTCAGGGTTATTTCCTCCACTGCACTTAACTCAAATGTAAAATGATAAATTTTATTAACATTTGCTGTTTTCATATAACCAAGGTAATAAACAATGATTATTGACCTCAATCTATTGGCTCCCAGACATGCATTCGAATTAGTCATCATGGCTGGGAAGGGCTGCCTGGTCTGCCACAGTTTAAATCTACTGTTATTACTCTGTCATCTTGTACAGGTCTTTTATAGTTTTCTATTACTGCTGCCATGTTATAGCAACAATGAAGGACACCAAAGACCAGGTGGCTGAGTGTGCTGTTTGCAAGAGATTCTGCCTGTGATTCAGAATCACAGTGAGTAGATTTAAAGATTTAAGACTACAGAAATTAAAAAGACAAAATCAATCAGTGGAGCATGCATACAACAATATTTATATTACACATTTCAAAATAATTGCAATGAAACTAAATAATCCAATAGCTTAGAATCACACTTTTAAGACCAACTAACATAACGCTTTCTATGATGACATTTATTACAATGCATTCAATAGCGATGCATAGCAAGGGACTATTTAAGTATTCTAAAGTGTTGCTTCAAGTTCACAGTGCCATCAGTGCAAGCCTGTCTTCAAACAACACTGCCTGTGTACTTTTTGTCGTACCAGAAAACTCTCCTTGTGCATCTTCATTCAACCGACTCCAAGACCAACTCTCTAGTCTACATGGAAATAACAGCACACTAGGACTGTAAAAAGAAACTGAGCATGACCAAATCCTTTTAGATGCAACTGGGACAAACACATGAGTGGTACTCCCTGAATATTTTAGGTGGGGTGTGTTAACCCCTGCACATGAGCTAAATACTGTCAGGGAATAGGGGCAGTAAGGCTTCACACTTCTAAATTAATTCTAGGTTGTTATTCTTATATAAAGTGACAGGATGGGGATGGGATGAATCTATTGTGCACTCATTATGACCCACAGTGTGAAGGCAGCAAGAATTCACATATGATAGATCTTTATCACAACCCATTCCCTAAATTTAGAGAAACCCACTGGCATGATCATATATTGTACAAATGCTCTATATATTGTGATAGAAGCAAAGAAAATGGACTTCTATTCCCTCTGGCAAAGTTTGATTTACAGTTCTATTTAAATGGCTGCACTGTTTCAGAGGTTAGTGTTTCTATAGCTAAGCCTAAAGGTGTTTAGATTTGTCATGCTGTAAAGTAACCAGAAATTTAACATACAGCATAGAGGGCACAGTCAGCTAGGAAACCACAGCACATAGTCCACCAAAATCCTAGTCTGCATCTGATTAAAACATTTGGTTCTGATACTTTTCCCATCTTTCTTTTACTGACACAGCTTTAATCAACTGTTGTTTTCTATGAGGTAAAATCTAAAATTTCTACAGTAAGATTCTATAAATACAGGGCCATGGTTATTTTTTCCCCTGCTTTGGATCTGGGAGGTTGTCAGTAGGACCACAGTTTTGCATATGTATGGTCTTCAGGGGAGGAATTCCTATCTTCCTTTTGATGACTTTTCCTCTTTGACCACCAAGAGGTTGATGTTTGCAGTTTTGAGTGAAATATCTTGATCATTTGGTACAGGGACTCATGAATTGTAAATTCTTTGGTGATTTTTCATTGGTGCCATCATAAGGTCAAAATTCAACTTGTCAACTACTTGAATGACCAAATACCTTAAGAATAACATACTATAATTATATGTTAAACACTGCAAACACAACTTATAGCTTATAAATTACATTGTGACAGAACGGTGACATTAGCATTGAGCTTATTGCACCTTGTGCCATGTACTGGAATTTAGTTTGCTTCATTATCATTTCAGCGACTGATTGGCCAGTTTGTTGCCAATGGCGACAGTGGCTGTCGCTGATTGGTCACTTCGGTGTCAGGTGTTCTGTTAGCTACTTTGGCGTCTCTGAACGACGAAATAACCCCTAAAAGTCGTAGGGGCTGTATTTAAAAATCATGAGAGCGGTGCTCAAAATGTAGCAGGCTCATGTAGATAAAAAAACATTGCCAAAGTTAGCTGGAGTTTTCAAAATCACAAAGTCTGAATGCGTGATATGCGACTGAGCCACCAAACAACTTTTGGCGGCCGGCTAATGTTAGCATGGTGCCTCAGGAGAGTGTCATTAGCCAAGATGAGAGTGAGCACACCTTCTTGTGTCAAAATGCCAGCTGTGAAGGACACTAAATACTGACTTTACCGGACATTTCCTCGGAAACATCCACAGCAGTGTTACCACTGTTCGTTGCGACTACTGGCCCAAGGATGTCCTGGATACTGATTCAATGAGTTAATCAGGAATTTTGCTTCCATGAAAGCCAGACATTTTCGAGGGTAAGTCAGTGTTTGATTTTAATATCATGTCCTTAACTTATTTTGTCACGTGTCTTGCACTTGCTGTTGTAGAGAGATGTTGGTGTTGTTCTAAACACTGGATGAAGTGCAAATGAGGCGGATTAATGCAGGCTACATATTGCTTGTTGTCACGAGACAATAATTAGCAATATCACTACCTGTGGTAAATCTGTTTCTTGTGGTTAGGGGAGGGTAGGACGGCAAAAGGCCCCGGGGGCCTATGGCAGGATAAACATTAAATCACACATGAGTATTACTCTCAAGAAAAAGATAAGCTCAAGCAAAACTTGTCATGTTCTCGCCTTGACATCAAGGTTGTTCTAATATTCTTACAGACACAATTCAGATAAATATAGACACACTTTTACCTTTTTTTTGTTACTGGACTACCTGTCCCTCTCTGCTTCAGCTGTACTGTTTACTGTGGTTGATATATAAAATGTGATCCAGACGGGTTTTGCTTGTCCACATCAATCATCAGAATGGCTCAACTGATAAACAAGTTTAGTGTCTTATGGCACTGTGTAGTGCCACAAACTATGTGAGAAGCCATCAGATCCTTGAAGTTTCACACAATTAGGTAAATCCTAATTGCCAGTTACTTTGATTTGTAATCCTAAAAGTATTTAATGAGCTCATTTAATGGTGCCATGGAGCATGATAGAGTATGGTAATTGGTTTTTATAAGAAGTATAAAAATCAAGGTGAGCTTGTGAGTTTGGTGTTGCCATTTATTCACCAAGACATTATGTGGCATTAAGAGAAACTTTTCTAAAGAAGTAGTTTCGGAAAGAGTCTCCAAATCCCAGGTCTAGTCCCTCAGATAAAAATAGACACACATGGAGTTTTGAACTGAGATGTTTTGGTGCTGGCAGCTCTCTTCTTAATGATCATCCCCTGATGATGATGTGTTTATGTACAGCCATCTTCAAGGGTAAAACCAAAAGGTAAAAAAAGTCATATGGCTGCCCTTGCAGCTTTTTTATTTTTTTACAGCTGTGAAAGAGGACGTCTCACTCTCCAGTTCTAACAAGGTCGGAGCTGTCAGGAAAGAGTGAGGCCGAAGAGCTAATATACTCAGTTCAGGAGGAAGAATCATCCCTCATACACACAGCAGACACAGAACTGAAGGAGAGAGAGGAGGGAGGAACAGTGTGAGACCAAGAAAAGGATGGAGATGAGTGTGCAGGGGGGGGAGAAGGACAGATTAGTACAGGGAAGACAGAAAGAGGGGCAATGAGATATTGGAGAACTGGAGCAGGGAGTGGGGGGATGAAGAGTGGAGAGAAGCTGGCTGCCCTACCCTAAAGCAGTGTTGATATGACAGTTGTCTGAGGCCAAATCTGAGGCCAGCTCATTCCACTGATAAATGCCTCTGGCTTTACCAACCTTCACACTGAGGGATGCATGCAGACTATTCTCTCTCTTTCTTTCTCTATCTAAGAGAGCAACTCATTCATAACATTTCAGTTTTAGATAAGTTTTATCTGATCCATCATTATAAAGTCCCAACAAAAGGAGACCATTAGTGGCTGTTCTGAAACATAATTTATTCTTGTGCTGTGTTCTTACACAGCCTTTATCTTTGTGACATTAGCGTGACTCAGTCATGCTGACACCAGTCAGCAGCACTCATGCGCTCTCATATGCCCTGCTTATCATTTTTGTGCTGGATTGGATGTATTCAGCTAATGGCTAATAAATACAACTAATTAAGCTTATGATAATGGAATGATAATTTGACATCAATTACCCACTCACTGCACAACTAGGACACTTGTATTTCGCTGAGTGAATCAAGAGCAGAGAGAGGCGAGACAGAGATACCTGAAACTGTTGCAGCCTATTGGCTAATATGCACATTTTGTCTGCATTATCTCACTATGCAATGGAGCTATATCAAGGCCAGCAAAATAACAAGGTAATCAATTAAGTTAACCATGCAATTAAGTTAATTAATTGCTTGTATGCCCCAGAGTTTCCTGGGGCTTTTGCTGTAGGCCGCATTACTACACTGGCCAGTGATTTGATTACAGAGTTAGTAATGCCATTTGAGGCACAAGTGTGAGAGCTGCAAAGTGGAGTCCCACTGGTTGCTGAAAGCTTCTATCATTAAATTAACAGTATTATGCATCCGACTGCATCAGCAGCAAAAAATAGGGAAGTTGTTTGTAGGGATACAGGTTCCAGTGGAGTGAGACTCTTTTCTTTAGGTAAGTGTAGAGTTGAATTAAATCTTTTTTCACAGAATCTTCATAAAAATGAAGATTATATCACCCCATTTCAGTGTGCTTATATTATATACTTTTTGCTTTACAGAATAGAGCAAAATTGCTTTGCCATCTTACAACTACATACTTCAGATAGTTTGCTTACTATACATAGATAAACAACTGATGGAAACAGCCCAGCAGGCTGTGCAAGTTCCACAAAAACGAGAAAAAATTTAATTGTTGAGATGTAGTTTGTTTTATACATCTTTCAGTTTGAGATTTTCTGTATGAACTGTGCTAGATTTAAAGGCAGCAGGCACACTGTGGCAACAATGAAAACTCACTTATGTGTATCAACAGCATATTGCCACTTAATAGTAAGCTAATAGTAAGCTGGTTTCACACCTTACACAGCATTCAATTTCAATTTTTTTTCAGACTGATCCTACTTCAAAACTGCCTAACTGCAACTTGTTTTTGTCAAATATCCCTATTTGTGTTAAATAAATAGACATGCTAAATATCTTAATGTTTATTAGGCATCTTAATCTCATCAGTTTTTTAGTAAATATGGAAAAACAATTAACACATTCTAGTGAAACATAATATTCAGATAATTTGTTTTGGCATCACATATTCAGCATGTTACATTTGTACTTACTTGTTGGCTGTGTTTTCACTTGTTAAATCACGTTGACATGAGAAAGCTCTGTAAGCAGTCATCTCAGTGATACTGCTGAATATGCAAATCAGATTCGTGATTAGTGTTACTGAAGTAAACAGTCACTCTACAAACGTCCATCTTATCAATTCACTCCTCTGTCATATTTGTTTATTATAAACTGAGTAAAAGTTGGCTGTGTATTAATGAAATGAATCCCGGCACACTTTCTGAATCTTTACTGGACTTGACATTTTTGGCCCTATATATGCCATATGTTGCAACCATGGAATGTAACCATGTAACACAATTTTACACAAAATTTTACCCTGAGGTTTTACCCTAAAGATCATTATAGTGTGGCTTCACTTGCGTAAGAGAAAATAAAATTGTACACTGTGTACAATTGTACACATTTTTCTGTCGACACATTTTGTCATTTGGATATTTTTTTCTTCGTTAACAAATTTCAAATTAACCTGTACAAAACAAACACAAAGACAGTAAATTGATTTATAGTAATTTATATTTGTCTTTCTCTATTTTACTGCCAATATCTCAGTTCTCCACACAGTATTGAAGATAAGAGACGCTGTCATTATTGTAATGTGTTTGACCACCGTACTACTAAACTAAACATCTTGGGTGGATTTTACCAGAGCAGAATATGTTTCTGTCCATTTGTACTATTTTCTCTTGTTGTAATGAACACGCTGACAGTCGAATTAACATGGTGTCACTGTGGTAGTATTCTTCAGCGACATGGCTCCACAGCTGTCTTACTGCGATAGCACACCACGCTCTGTTAAAGGATCATAGTGCTACTGAGACATGTAAGATGGTCTGTAGTGATGTAGGATGACTCTACCTTTTTTAGACTCTGTTATTGTCAGAAATGGCTTAAACCTTTAAATCAATTTTAGGATTTTGGGATATTCTTCTCTTACTGCAAGGGAGCCATAGCCTAGTTTTAGACACCTTTTTTACAATAAACACTTAATTTGCCTAGTCCAGAAAATGTTAAATAGTACATAATGTACGGTAATGACTGTACATTTCCGTTTACAAAGGAATTTAATGGCTATACATCTAAGCTTTTGCCCCCAACATCCCTTTTATAAGCGTCAATCCTCTAGTTTGTAGTGTCTGTTAAAGTGAAGCCAAAATGCTGAAGAAGTCTATAAGAACAACCCCTAGTCTTAGTAGGGCTGAGGTAGCCCTAGTAAGGCACCAGTCCTTGTCTTCTGGATATCTCTCTCTCATACACAAAAACACACAGACTCGCACAAAACCATGTTTGAGGCCTACACCTGTGTCCTTGTACTGCAGGTGAGAGAAGTGGAAAAAATGTTCATTTTAATTCAGTCCCCCAGAGTAAACGGGATATGTTCACCCGTCACTCTTAACACATGGTTTCTATTTTTAAAAACAAGCACGCACACATGCGCACATTTGAGAGACGTACTCTTTAATAGGCTCCCCTGGGTTATAATGTTGTTGATTTCCATGCAGAACACACAAAGATGTACATAATCAAATTCACATGGTAAGCACGAACAGAAACACTCTGCACACATGCATGAATACATGAACACTAGCAGAACCACAAGCACATATTTCTCACTTCGTTTTACTCTTTCCCTTCAATGCACAGGTGCAAACACACACTACACATCATCTAGACTTCCAACATTATTTTGTTAGTCGTATTATTTCTCTAAACCTGAATGTGAGCCAAAGTGTGTTGTAAAGTCTATGTGAATTTTATTGCAATAGTCGTTTCAGAGAGTGATGAGTATTTAAACTGTGACTGTATAAATCTTTACTTTTTGTTTGGCCAGAGTTAAATGAGTTAATAAAGTGCTTTAATGCAAACAGACCCAAATTTTCTCCTTTTAGCCACTTTATCTTGTCCAGTCAGCATGCACTTAGTGAGGCAATAAAAAACTTGTTGTTAGTGTCTCCTTCCTCCCTGTCTGATTTATTGTGGGAGATATTTTTATGGAGGAAAAGTGCATCTGTGTGGGTAAAAGTTAAAGAAGGACACCCATACAGTATTGCTTTATGAGTTTAGTGTAATGCAGTTATACCCGTTAATAACATACTAAATCTTTACCATATTTTTGATGATATTGTGCATACACCACTTTTGTTTGTAGTGTCAGTTTAGTCAAGTGTTTCTGTGACCTTGAAAATGTAAATCATATTATGTTCCAAAGAATCACTCAAAGCAATTCTGGCATGCCTTACATACATATGTATATCAGATTAAGTCAGGAAGACTGACTTTGAACATTTTTGACATGAGGGGCCACGTACATAAAACACAGTTTTGATTCATGACTAAAAGTACAAAGACAGAAATATTTCTATGCCTTTTTTTCAGTTTTACAGAGCTGCATTTACACTTTTTTTTGCTCTACAATTGAGCCTAATTTTCACTGCACTTCACCGTGGTACGATGTCCTCATACTACAGTATATATTGCATGTGCCTTCTGCAACTGGAATGTCAGACACCTCTTAAATGAAGATGTATCCCTCTGCTTTAATAACACTCAGTCTAATTGCGGTTTTACAGTGAAGCTACAAAGTGTAGCATCTTTTCTTATATATAATCTTTGGCTGAGTATAGTTAGACAGGCTACATAAACTCCAACAAGTAACTATAGAATGAATGTTTTTGAGTGAAGCTGAAATGCTGGACACTGGCCATTTTACCAGTAAATGCAGCATCAGTGCTGACAAAAAACGAGAAGCTGTTTGCTGGATGTTTAATGCATTGCCTTTTGCCTGTGACAATAGTGGTATTTTTTGTGCATTTTAACATCTATGTCTGAACTCGGTCAGTCTCTGTGTTCTTATTTGTATGCACTTACCTGTGGCAGGACTGTTATTACTGGATGATTTTGTTCTATTTTTTTTCTAAAGGCTGCAGCTTTGTTGTCAAATTGTTGAAGTTTTCTTAATTTTTTTTGTGTTTTGAACATTTGCACTTGTTTCTTTGAGTTGCAATGCATTGAGCTCTCAGGGTTATCATAGAAAATAGATGTGACAACATCAACAAGCCTTTTCTTCATGTGTCTATAGGCAAACTTTTGCATAGTACAAATATACTGCTAGTTTAGCATAAAATGTTTAGTTTAGAACTTCCTGGAATAATTTTGCTGTTTTAGCTGTAAAAGTGTCATAAAATCTGCATTGAGTCAAAACTGTCAGTTTCCCATTGGCAGGTGGGTCACACATTAGCCTTAAACTAGGATTTGGTCATGCGTGTCATATGTTATACAGCTCAACAAGGGGGAATCGTAGGCGATGTTTCATAAGTGGTTGCTCGACAAACAAGAAGCTGGTGATTTAATTGCAGATTGAGCAGAAACTTAAGATGATTATACAAGAGAAAAAAGGAGAAAGTACTCGTGAGTATCTGCCACTGTGATTTACAAGTGTGGGACCCGAAGACGACCTCCAACCTGTCTGTGTTATGTGCTCAGAGAAATTAGGCCCTCTATGCTATCATCTACAAACTAAACACGGACAGTATTCATCCTAGTTGTGGGAGTTTTTTGAAAACAAGCTACAAGAAAGCAATAGAAACCATGTGTGTCACTAGGAGTGAAAGTGCCAAGGCAGTGGAGGCATCTTACAGAGTGGCAAAACTAATAGAAAAGACTGGGAAGCAGCACACCATTGGGGCGGGTTTGATTTTACCTACTTCTAAAGAGATGGTTGGAGAAAAAGTAGCCAAACAGCTAAATGATTTCTTAGGGCACTTTCACACCACTAGTCCGATTATTTGGTCCGAATCAGTTGGTGAGTTTGTAACATTGTATCATTTTCCTCTTGGTTCGGTCTCCTTTCACACGGAAAGATCCAAGTAAACCAAAATGCGTCACTTCAAATCACGCAAGAACTTTCCCTCTGCTTATTGGTCAGACGTACCGTGGGAAGAACAAAAGTAAATACAGGAAGTAGATCATTGACCGCTGTATATTTCTGTGACAGACGAAAAAATTACATGACGAATATTAACGCGGATCCGTCGTCCTCCCGGTGATTGTTTATCACGTTAAATCACTTGTACATTCATTCGACCAGGCGTGTGTGACACACTGCACCTTCTCGACGCATCACGTTTGTCCGCGATTCATCCTGCAGCATGTTTTACGTGTTCTAACGAAATAAATTAAAGTCTACAAATGATTTAATGCCATCAGATAATGCGATTCATAGCGTTTGGTCCTGTTTTGGTTTGGTACGTGTTCTCACCAGGCGGACCGCACCAGAGTTCGGCATTTGGTGCGGAGTCAAGTGAATCAAGACCACTAGTTTTTGAAGGTCTCTGTTCACTATATTTAGTGCGCACCCAAGTGCGATTGATGCTTTCACACCAACAAAATTTAACCGAACTTAGGCCTTTTGGTCCGAATGGGCTGTTTGGTGCACACCAACTACTGTTGGACTGTTAGACTAATCTGATAAAATGAGAGCTGTATTGAAGACATAGCTAAAGATGTGTTAAAGCAGTTAGTGAGCGAAATATGAGCGAGAAGCTTTAAGACTCCAGACTAACGAGTCTACAGACAGACATGGACATAACAGAGAAATTTTCTATTCTGGTGGAAAAACTGACTGAAGTTGTAAGGATGTCAAGGATGCAGCCCAGCTTCTTACAGCTGTCCACTGCAGCATCCACCGATAGGCACTGGCCACAAATACTTTGCCTGCAGATTTGAAGATGGTTTTGGATGAAGCTATGAGGAGTTTAAACTAACTCACAAGTTGCCCACTACATTCGCCCCTGTTTGCATGGAGATGGGAAGCAGTTATCTGTAGCTTCTCCTTGCTTGTAGGTGAGCGCTTTTGTGCGTTTAACTCACAAATACTACACAGCTTCTAGATGTGGTCAATCAAAATCAGTACAGCGCTTTTCCTATTTTTTTTTTCTTGATATTTAAGTTGGAAACTTTAAAATTTTTTGCACCTGATAAGTGTGTTTTAACCAGCATGAAACGGGGCATTATTTGCACTTAACAGTTCCATGTGGTATTGAATAATTATTATTAATTATTTTACAGCCAACAGCCTGTGATGTTTATGCTTTTTGAATAAGGCAAAAATTTGAATTAGTGTTGTATTCTGATTAAAGTGAAGATTTAAAATTTGTTGGGCTGCACAGGATTTTCTGATTATTAAGTGGGCTGCATGCCGAGGGATTAATAAAGTTCTATTTCTGCTTTGTGTTTAGCTATGAGACTTAAATTGTTATCTTTAAAAAGTTATCTTTACTAACAGTGACCCTCTTAATTAATATAGTATATAGTAATATAGAGTATTTAACTTTTTGTTTGATGGTCCATGAGCTGCTGTTTTTCTATCATTGTACTAGCTTTGCTTTGTGTATCTTTCTCTGTAGTGCTGAAATAATTAAATTTAATGGTCTCTCTTTGTGTTTATATCATGTTAAAATAAACTGACTAGTGATATTACTCGTGCAACATAATTTCTAGAGATGTACCAATTGATCGTCTGGAGATCAGAAAGGGTCAGTTTTATGCTTGACCGACTATGACCGGTGACCGGCTGATCAGTCTGAAATGCACAATTTGTCAGTGTAACATTTCACTATTAAGTGTGAATATACTATGGAATTTAGCAACCACAGTTTCCTGTATCACATTTTAAATTGTATTAATACAATAAGCTTTAGGTGTTTTTATGGTTCGGACAAGGTCAGAATTTCCTTCACTTCATTATTGTACAATATTGTTGACCCCTCGCATGACCCTATTCAATTTGCATGTTCCTCAGACAGATGGACAGATGAGGTAATCACTTTTTCTCTTTAACTACTTTTACAGGCATCAGGAGGGCTGTAAAACACATCTAAGACTTGGCTGCAGTCATTAGCTATTAGTCATTAGTATTCATCTTGCTGAAAGATTGAAAGAAGTTTGAACTGGACAATAAAATTACCTCGCGGGCTTTTTTGCCACACTTGCCCTAGCACGAGTCACCTGGTAGCTACAAAAAAGTCAACTCCTCTAAGTGCTACACTTAATTATTTTCACATAAAACAGCACATCTTTACATCATCATGTTGAAAACCAGTGAACTGAACTTTTGCAGAAATGATTTCATGGAGAAAGGTGTTGCCAGTAATTGAAGATTCATGACTTTAGGATAGAAGATGTGCCCTCCACTTTTAAATGGCCTGTGTGTCAGCTTTTTGGGTACCCAGTCTAAACAACAAAAACGACAACAGACTGAGAGATAAGACATGAACGATGTGGAAGCACTGTAAAGAAATGGTTCCATACACTGCGGATAAAAAAGCACAAGTCCTCTGAACTGCTCCAACGTGCTTACCGTAAATGTCTCAAATGCCCACTTTATCTAAAGTGGCGGCTGTTTTGACCAAGCAAACACAAATGGCAACTCACTTGACCGCAGTTCAGGAGACATAGGTACTGCTACCAGAAATGTAGACATGCTTATATTCTTCAAAAAGAAAGTGGCCATATCATAGGCTGATCCCTGTAGGTAATCATCTCGGAACTCTTACTTCTGTTCTGGTTGACTCTGTTTGAAACTCTGTTAAAACACATTTGCACAGTATTGAGAGAGTACTACTTTCATTATTGTTGCACTTCCTGTTTGCACTGAAAAAATAAGACTAAAAAGACTTATTTTTTTTTGTGGATAGGGGTTCAGCTAGAAGGTCACACACAGCATCATTTAGTAGTTAGAGGTTTATGCATAGTTCGTGCAAAGTTAGATTCATGAAATCATACAAGAGAAGATTTACAGTGTGTGCATATTTTTTTAATGCAGAAAAAACTTTTCAAAATCACACTTTGTCACTGAAGATATCTTAAAAATAATGTTAAAATAGTGTCACAACCCTAGAAAGCACAACTGTCAATCCAGGCATCTTGCTGTAAACATAGTCAAATGAACTAAAACATATTTCTAAGTAGCAGCCGTATTTCAGTTGTGAAATTTGTCACAGAATAGACACAGAGCCCATTTCACTCAATTCTGCTATGTGTTAATCATGTTTACAGCACATGATGCAGATTCCGAGTTGATTTACTCTACTAAATGTGATATGATGATGTCTATCCACAAAACTGACTAAATAAAAGTTCTTGATTAGGTAATTATATGATTGCACAGAAAATTAAGCCATGCCAGCTTTCCAGAAAAGAACAAGGTGCCAAACTCCATGCTAATTTAACCATATGGCAGTTTAAAATTCATGCTTCACAGCCACACAGTTAAACAAGCTCAAGTTGCACAGAACATGGGAGAGGTTGTTAGTCTTTGCATACAAAATACTGTAAATGTCAAATATAGTGCAAGTTTCAAGTTAACCAATGCTTGCTTGACCTGAAATGTGTCTGATGGTTTGCCCTTGTGATCTCTATTGATTTTAGGTAATGTTCTATGCTTTTTGATTTACATTTAGCTGTAAATCTAGCCGTACTGACACATTAGCATTTTGATACCTCCCCTGCACTCTGCATACTTATGTGCATTGATGTTTGGGTAACGCTGAAATCATCTGCTTGACATCCGATTTGCACTTTTGATCTTATGAACTTGGGGAAAAAATTAAAACCTTGATGTCATTGCAGTTGCTGTAAGTTTACTAACACATATATGTTCTATAGTATTCCACAAATCCTAATAAAGGCGCAACTGAATGTTTCAACTGATAAACTCATACTGTACCATATGAACATACACAATTGATCACTCTGATCCCATTGTACTGGCGTTCATACCCAGATTTATGGTACAATAACTTTGTACAATAATTTTAATCACACTAACATGATACGCCTGCATCAAGTGGCTACATCCTCCTTAAAAGTGACATTATTTAAATGAGAATGCAAAACAAATATTAACACTAACAGAGACTAAAGGTTGTTTAACTACAAGTCTCTCCAAAGTCTGCAGGCAGCAGGAATCACTTCTGTCAATGTGCTAACAGGCTAAAGAGCTAACAGGCTAACAAGCACCGAGTTTGCTGTCTGCGTTTTCTGATATACAGATGGCGGCTTGGTATCTATGGAAAGTATTGAGGGAAAGCGAGTCCGTGTGAAAGATGGTACCACAGTTTGTATTGATGTGAATTCTTTGCGCAGTCTGCAGCCATGGGTGGGAGGGTACCTCTAGAGTCCGTCGATCTGTGAGACCACTGCAAGCATTAAGCTTGATGGTTGATGCTGGACTGTACTTTTCAGCAGGGGAGTTTTTTGAAGTGGCCATGGTTTTAATGATCAGTAAATTGTGATACAATAATGCTAATCGCTGAAAACTTTACTGTGAAACCGGTTATCATTTCATCCCTATCGTAGGCTAATGACTAATTATTTATTTATTTGTCATTTTTCTCTGTCAGTGTTTCTTGATTTCATTTTTTGGTGTGCACTGATGCAAACATTTATGTGCTCTGTGTCTGGGAAAAAAACTACTACTACTGTTTCTTTGTTTCATTTAATATCACACACACACACACACACACACACACACACACACACACACACACACACACACACACACACAAACAAACAAACAAAC
>JAUYWH010000006.1:9881243-9934633 GCA_034779795.1 Ctenopoma multispine
CACACACACACACACACACACACACACACACACACACACACACACACACACACACACACACACACACACAAATGCATAGACAGAAGTGCAAAGGCACATTGAACTACACAAAATACTTTGGCAGCTGATCTAAACTGGGCCAGGCAGGGCCTTGGAGGGAGGATGTAGCAGGAGAGAAAGCACAGCAGCCAAATGGAGGAGAGCAGGGGCCAGAGGACTGGTGTGAGTGAGAAAATAAAATAAATGGGAAAAGGGAAAGTGTGTGAGAGTAGAGAAAGAAGAGAGTTTATGTAGTGCCTTTAGCTTAAAAACACATTGACATTGAAAGTTTTTTTTTCTCATGTCACTTGGGTGGTTAAAATCAGACCAGTATTTTCAAAATCAGTATTTTATGAGACACTGTAGTGACGCTAAGGTGATTTTTACTAAGTCAAAGATTTCAGTCCTTAACTAGAAACTGTACATCTCCTGTTTATGTCCCTAACACCTGTATTAATATCCAGACAGTGCGCCTGTCTGCACCTCCGTCCACCAAACAGATAGATATTAATACACTTTTTTATTTTCTTACCTAGAAATCTTATGCCACTTAACAAGGCTTCACACATCATCTCACCAGACTTGGGTAGGTAAGTCAGATACACTAGACCTGGGGCTGTAAAGAGTTACAAATGTCCTTACATGATGGTGGAGCATGCCTGCTCTCTAACAGCATTTCCAGTTTATCTTCTAAACTAGAAGTGTATTACAGAAGTGAAACAATAGATGTTTTCTTATGGTCTAGCAAAGGGTCATTTTGGCCCATCTTAATAGCACATATTAAATAAATATTTATAAGGGCGCTAACAAATGATTTTGACAAGGACATATCTGATAGATGGCTGTTACAAAGTCTTTACAAACAATGAATGCAACAACCCCAAGGGCAGTAGAGAGACTAGCTTTTATGGAAGAGAATTAACCAAAATATATGGGGATTTGGAAAAGTTCAATATACTGTATGTACGGTTTGAAAAATGCTGCTAAATGAGTGACTGTAATCGTCTACAGTGGCTGTGTTTAGTAGCTCTTAACATTGTTCAGGAGTCATGTAATCATCACAGATCTTATCTGGTAGAACTGATTTGTTTTTGTATGTTCATGTACCCATAAAAAAACAGTATACAGTAGGTTTACGTTGCTTATGCTTTTTCACTTTTTTTAACTGCTTTAGCAGCTCATGGATGCATGCATGCTTGTAAACATAAGGCTTGTGCATCCCATATGTTTCTTCTGTTTTTTATGAGGAAATATAGTAAGTTAGCAGTTTGTAGTAATACATCTTTTTAAAATGAGTAACAATATATAATCACTTCACAAAAATATACAAATATCAGATAAGATAAGTTGGTCATTGATTGTAGTGGACTTGCAACCACATTTTGATCATAATAAAATCATCTGATTTATGTTCATTTTAGTGGGCACCATAGCTACTCCTACACACTCCATCTGCTGTTGACATTAACCTTAATTTAAGCCTGATAATCATTACATTACCCCATAATCACTTTTATTTCAAATCCAATGCGCTGCAGTAGAGAGCTATCTTAAAACTCTCTGACTGCAATGTATCAACTACTGGCTGACCAATAGAGGTTTTTCAGTTGCAGATGCCGATGTTTAAAAAGCAAGGAGGTCGATAGAGCTTCAGACATCACGTGACTAGGCCACCTTGTTGGCAGGAACACCCAGTAAGATGAAGATAGATTGTGTTTGGGCCACCAGACTTTAACAGTTTTAACATTTCTGACACTCATGCCCCTGTAATATATTAATCTGGTCCGTGGTTCACCTGACTGCAGTAACGTTAGTGAATTACACTATTTATACAGTTTAACATTGCATCCAGGTGTAAATGGGGGAGAAAAAATGTTTTATCAGTGGCATCTGTAATATGATTAACGTCCTCATCATGTTCATTTTTAGATCTGCACTATCCAGATGTCTTTTTAGATGGTTAATAGATTAGTTAATTTTAGCATAATCAACAAGCAGTATATGTCACTGATGTACTTACTAAATTTAGCTAATATAGACAGCTATAATTTGTCTGACATATAAAGGCTTAAATAAGGAATTGCCACAGGAAAAGCGTTTGGGAAAGCAGTTGCCATGTAACTTAAAAGTAATATAGATCAGATAGTTGGTATAGCATTTATAATAATATAATTTCTGCATTATTTATCAAAGGAAACAAAAAAATGTTATGCTGACAGAGAGAAGGACGGAAAAGATCCAGCAAATACATGTAAGACAAAAACTGTGTTTATTTGCATACACTTCTTTGATAGGTGAGTTTGATGAGAACACTTTACTCCCACAAAAACCTGAAAGTGTGAACTCCTTAATAAATTTCAGTGTTCAGAAATTCTAGATGATTTGTCTCCTGAGCTCAGATTATTGTTGACTGTGCTGTCAGATTTCTACAAACAGCCAAAAACTGTTGTTGCAGCTTTTCCATATACACGATAACAACTACAGCAACATGCTTCAGCTGATGTCAAACCACACCTTTAATGAGACCCTGAATGTGCAGAGCTGGCCAGAGTGCAGCCTTATTGATGTGCATGGTTCAGACTCTACCTGCCTTCTGGCAAACTTGACTCAGGATACTCTGCTCTTACTATGAAAAGGTAAAAAAAAAAACTGCTGTAAACATCTTGTCTTGGCATAAATAGATAGGCATTCAGTTGTTTAATTGTTCTTTTAGTAATAATGTAGACAAATACATGCTGTATTTTATCAGAAGATGCTTTTATTTAAAGGGATAAAAAATATTTATTTTTCAGTTATTCCTATATATTTGAGCTAATCATCTAGTTACAGTATGATCCATTGTACTGTGGGGACTTTCATAAATTGAGGACTGTTAAACTGTATGACCTACTGGGAGAACTAATAAGACTGATTTTGACCTGCTGATTTGTTGAAATACAGTAGACTGTCTTCTGCCCCCTAATATCACCCCTTAAAGAAAAAACACTCAATTTCATGAGCTCTATCTTGCCACATAATCTGAAGCAGTTGCTGCCATAGCTTTTGAGACTTTCTGGTGCTGTGTGGTATTTAAAGGAACTTAATATGACCCTGCAGTATTCATTAAAATTAAGATGCAACTCTGATTATTTTTAACATCTGCTTCATATAATAAGATGCACTCCCAGGTCACAAACCCCTAGGGACATCCTCTCCCATTATGCTAAGCCGACATTTGACCATAAGAGATGGATTAATTAAGGTTTTTTTCTTTACAACATCCAGGCGAAAATATAACATAATTTTCATAATTGGGAAAATTTTATATCCCGTCTACAGTAATGCTGACAGGTGATGCATGCTTGTTCAGGTGCAGAGTTTCTAGGTTCTCCTAGGCTTTTTCCCTGGAGCTGTCGTTTATCTCTCTGTTATTTCAGTTATCTCTGGAGCCCATTACTAAAGCAGTATGAGTCTGTCAGCCATCAGCCAATCACCATTTATAATACTTCCCAGTTTGTCCCTCTTTTTGCTGATGACATCTTGATTTTCATCCCTAAAAACATGTTATGTAATTTCCGTTAAGAGGCGTACTGTGTGTTCTGTCATTGTTGAGAAGATCGCACATAAATCTGCTCGGTACTCTTTGACACAAGTATGAGGGAGCTGATTGACAGAACCAGCTGTTTAGTGTTTTATCTCAAATCTTCTGAGGAAAATTTCCCTACCCAATAGGTTCCCTCTCGTAGTGAATGATTCAGCTTGGCCATTAATCAAGTCATATCAGTGAAACGTCTCAAAAGTTTGCTGAAGCTAAATGCAATTCATCCATCACATTACTAAAACACTTCATATGTAAGCGATGTAGACATTTTTCTTTTCTATCCCTTGTCAACAGGGATATGATCTATATGCAAAGTCAGGCTCTCCCCACAGGTGATTAGTTTGTGAGGTCCTCTGGAAAGAGAGGGGGTGAAAGACAGCTGGAAAAACAGCAAAAGGTACAAGTGGAATAAAGGAAAGATCTAGAAATGGAGAAAGTTGGAGGGTGAAGGATAAATAGAAAGAAAGACAAATGGAGGGGCGAGGGGGAGATTGGGTTACTTGCAGATAACATCGCAGTGTGATAGATTCTTGTGGAGATTAAATTGGGCTCGTGGGCTGTGAGGGAATCAGTCTAAGTCCTGAGTGACAGGCAAGGAGAGAGCTTATCAACGACGAGTGGGGGGGGGGACTGGACATGTCCTGAATGGCCTCATGATAAAGCTGCTCATTTAAGTGTGTTTCTTGAATGGTGCACAGTGTGCTAATCGATAATTCTATTACATCAGTTCAGTATGCACCTTTGTCTGATCTGTAGTTAGGATGATGTAGATATTAGTCTGACGATTATGGCTGCACTTCAAATGAACAGCAGCTGCCTACACATGGGAGAGGAGGAAGCACCTCAAACTTAGCAAAACATCTCAGAGGATCATATCTTGGTGTTTGTGAAGAGTGATGCAGCTGCATCTGTTGGATCAGTTCTCCACACGCAGTGTTCACAAAGGCTAACGTTAGCTTGTTTAGATTAGCAAAGTGACGGCTAATAACATGAGCCGGGGCTCACGTTACCACTCGGCTGCACATGTCTTTTTTAGTAGTGGATTGGATTGTTTTTTGTTTTTTTAAGTCCAATATTGTTTTGGTTTAAATAATAGTTCCACTATCTTTGTCACATGAAGGTTTAATCTTACTATAGTTGCTGGAATGTAATTTAAGAGTTCATGTTAAAATAATTTAATTAGTTATTGAAGCTGTGTTATTGAAATTGTAATTGAGTGTTGTAGAGCTTCAGTGTTATTGGTACCAACTACTGAATTTCTGGTATTGTGACATCCCCAACTGCACAAACCGTACTGCCTAAATAATTATACATGTTATTTTTACTGTTAATAACCCACTGCTGTTTTTTTCACCAGACTTTCAAAGTTGAATTCGTAAAACCTATACTGGTTGTATAATCTACCTGCTACTCCAACTGGGGCAAGTGCTGTCTCCCTCTCTTTCCTGTCCAGCACAGCCAGCCTCTCCCTCCACCCTGCTCTCAACTGCAGGCTGTGTCTCTACTCTCTGACACAAACCAGATGTTTCTATCAGTTTCAGAATTATTTTCTGAGGATTGGACTTTTTGTTGACTGACCATTTGTAAAGTGAGATGGTACAGTAGCATGACAGACGAAACGTAGCTTCTCACAATGACAGCTAGATCAGAGCTGACAAACCACTACCTAGAGTATTGAGGTATTGGTATTAATGACAAGGTAACCAGAAAGTAGCTGTGCTTCCTCTTTGTTGAGCTGCTGCTCTTGTTCCCATGTTCACCTTATTCTCTCTTTCTCTCTCCTTCTGTCAGTGCTCACTGTCCCACTAAACTGGCTCTAAAAGCTCTGACCACATGGCTCAAGAAAATGAATGGCTCTGCGTGTGTGTGCAAGTGCTCGCACAGTGACAGATTCAGGGTTAAGAGAGACATTAGTGAAAAGTGATGTTGACACCCCATCAGGGAAAGAAATTTTAGTCCTTCACCTCATTCATTCATCTCTATCTCTAAATCTCTCCTTCACTTATTCAGTCTTGCCTTTGCTGTCTATATTTTGCATGAGCATCTATTTAGTTCTCAAACGGGGTTATTTTAAAGTGCTGTCTGGCATGACTTAGTGCTGTGAAGTCAAGTCAGCGCTGGAAAATAAACATGAAGGTCATAAACACCTTATTTTAACAGCTTACATTTTTGGTGAATAAGGGTTGTGTGGACTCGCTGTACACGTACTGTATATGTCAAAAGGCAACATCAGTTCTTTTTTTTTTTTCTTTTTTACAATAAATTATGCTCCCCTCTTTCTGATGTGAATCTCACATTTGTGAAAAAAAACAGCAAGTCTGTTACTGTATTATATTTAGTCTTATTCTAAAGATAAGAAGTTAAACAACTGTGATTCCATAATGTAGACTCTATTCATAATTGTTCAGTCATAATTATTTCCCATTAACAGAGACATAATTCCAAGGCAAAGGTATTGTTTGTATTGTTTACTTTGAAATACTATTGGAAATAGTGTTAAACAGAGGAAACTGAATCATATTGTATCATATTAAACTGCCTCTCTGTTTTACTTAAAGAAAGGCACAGTGTTGTTAAACCTGTATATGTCCTGTATGCGTAAGTGTGGAATGTCATGCAGGGTATAAAGAGTTGAGCTATGCGTGACTAAAGGTATAATGGGAACTGATTTATTGTGTTATACAAATACACACTATGGATAAATGATAAAGATGATTCATAATGCATATTTTTTACTGAGGGGATTCACTTTTCCACTATATCACAGACATATTAATCACCTCATGGAGGGAGAGTGACAGCATGATGGTTTCATGAATTAATAAAGCTTTTGCTATACAACAAAGCCTTCTGGTTAATCCAAATAAGGCCATAACTCAGTTACATTTGTTTTCCCGTAGTCGCACAATTACACTGCACGCGCACACACACTCCCACAAGCATCTTGTACTGCTCTATTGCAGCATTATTCATTGAGGAGATAGTACAATGTTAATACTTATTATTCAGAAACAGTGGGGAGATGTCGAGCTCAGCAGTCTACCCCTTTTCTAATAAACAGCACACTGCTGAGCTAAATCATATCGTAGAAACTGTTTGTGTGCCTGTCAGTGCATCCGTTTGCATGGAAACACTAACACTAAAAACTAAGAGACCAGAATATTTGTTTTTACTATTTAAAGTGAAACAATTAAATTGCATAATTGTATTCATGCCTTGTCCCAATGGATTAAAAAATATTAACACATCTTAAAATTATGAACACTGTGAACTGTGAGACATTCCTGTGCTACTGAGAGGGAACAGCAAGAACAAAATGATGAAACACTTCATTTGCAATTGTTCCCACAGAAAGAAGCGCTGAGCTGCATACTGTGAGGGAAGTGAGAAAATAAAACTATGAACTAAGTCATTCCTGAACACAAAGTGTACTTTTAAAGATAAACTAACAATTGGAGCACTATCACGACTGATTAATAATAAGTCAGTGCAGTAGAACTGGTGAGCATGTGACAATAATCATTATCAATTTAATCAATGAACACACCTTTTTGCGTATTTTTTATTTCTTTTTTCACTTCTATTTCACTCTACCTTTTTCCCAATATTCCATACATGTGGTTGGACTTAGTTATTTTTTCTAAATTCTCACAGTACTTAAAATGTGCTCTATTAATGTAACACCTGCATTAGAAACAAACTAATCACATAAATCATTCTAAATCAAGTGTTTGAACATCACTTTTCAGAATGAGGCGTGCCATGGGGTGTGCATTACACTGTTGCAATGAGTAGAAACAAGGAGCAATTGCACCATATTTGATAAAGTGTTTCCGTTTTATAGCAGTTTTAATATTACACAAAGATAAACTGAGAAAATACAAAATGCAGTTTTAAATGATTATTTAATTTAATAAAAGCTGTCCAAACCTGCCTGGCCCTAATGTGGAAAAAATAATTTCCCCCACTTGCTAGATTAGGAATGAACTGAACCACATCTATTGGAAATGAGTGTAGTTTCACTTGCCACACCCAGGCCTGGTTATTGCCAGACCTGTTGAAACAAGAAATCAAAACGTAACGCATCATGCCAGGATCTAAAGAAATTAAAAAACTGATGAAAAACAAAGTAATTGACATGTATCAGTCTGGAAGGGCCTTAAGCTCAAGCGCACCTCGGTTCTGCAGCAGGACAATGATCTGTACACATCAGCAAGTCAATTTACATGGCCATAAAATCTCAGTGTTGGGTGTACATGTGAAAATGTAATTAGATGAAATACTGAGTTGCATTTTGGAGCAAACCATCCTATGTGAAAATGTAATTGCCCCCTGAGTAATTGCATACTTGCTGTAACATTTATACAAATAATATACAGTATATTAGTGTAGGGCTGAGTGATATGGTCCGTGTAGTCTTGATTTTTCTTTCTTTTTTTTTTTTTGGTGTTACAGATGTCTCATATTTTTTATGTTTTTAACATAAACTAAACAAAGTTTTGAACATACCACAGTGAGTAGGAGCATACAGTATGCAAAACATATAACAAAAGTCACTAGCAAGGACACTGTAAAGTTTGTTGCAAGGTGTCTCCAAGGAAACGACTGCAACTTGCATTAATGTTATAACTCCGGAGAACTGCTGTTGTTTAAATGACCGCATAGGAAGCACTAGACTAGGTGTAAAAAAGTAATCCTGAGTCATTTGTTAAAAGGGAATTCTATCTGTTCTTTGAGAAGACTGATGTAAAACACTTTCTATGTGATTAAGTATTCAAAGATGCTGCACATTGGGAGCAAAGAAACGTTTTGTAACAAATGCACAAAATATAAATGTGTTGAATATTCATGATCTGAAGTACAAATGACCTCCGTCAACACTGCTGCTTAAAGGTGACATAGTCAGCAAACAGACCAGTATAATTTAGAATTCATACAAACACTTTAAGACTTTAGTCTCTGGAGACGCTTGCTTATTTTTTATTCAAGCGTTCATCAGGGACGTCGTGACACCTGCACATCAGAGCAACAGCTTTGTGAGAAAATAGCTGATTTGCTTGTCAATATTTCCAGAAATGCAAAGCACATACTGTAACCCTGTAGTAGGAAGTCAAACACATTATAGTGAAAGACATTCTGAGGTCAGGCATGTACTGCACGGTCTTCAGTCACAATACTGTGAGCTGTTTGTAGCTTTCTGATTAGAAAACTGTTTCCATCTCTTCAGCAGATTTGCTTCCGGAAAAGTCGAACACAATGTTAAGGAGGTCTATGCTTATTACTTTGACAGTAAGAAGAGAAATGGAACACAGAACACACATTTATTTTGCCACAGGCAACCGGATAAGGTGTCATTGTGCTACCATTTCAATGCTACACTTACTGTAACTGTATTTAATAAATACAGTTTTTTTCCCCCCTCCTTACTAGATAATCCTGTTCCTCGTTACAGAATAGTAAGGCAGTTATGCGGTATGTGTGGATGCCAGTTATCATCATCTACACTCAGTACTTTAACTGTTTAATTCATTCTTGCAATACGCTCTCAGGTTTATAGGCAAGAGTGTACTATCATTGCCAAAGTTTAACCAAGATGACAGTGATTTTGTATTTTAGCAGCGTGATAATGCATTTCATTCCCTGCTAACTGAGCAGACATGTTAAAACGTGTATCTGACAAAATGTAGAATGCAGTCACGGAGTTTCCAAATAAAACAAGTCAATCAGCCAGTTGTATGTGTGAGCCGTGTTTAAAAGGGATTCAGCTCTCACTACAGTTGGCTTTCAATAACAAATGTATTTTGTTTAAGCTGTGCTAAATTATTGCAGAGTAATCTTTATCACACAGGTTGGTTCTTGCTGTACACGAGATGGCAGCTGACAGCGGTTTCTTTCATGGTTTGATTTTGCTTTCTCATAATAATGTAACATTAGTTATTTCTTAGCAACGGCATAAAGCTGGACTCGTGCTGTTTCACCAACAAGCAGGGGGTCTCTTAACAGAAACTGCAGCATTTAGTCAGCTCAAAGAGGCTATGACAAGCTAATCCCTTCTGGTCTGCAACATCTGCTTAATACTGACCCATGTCCCACTGCACTGGCAGCAACCCCTGCCATAACATCTGTTTAAAGGTGACCCTGACCCCTGTGTAGCACCTTGGTGTAAAGTCGTATCTTTCTCTCGACATAGATCATTACCTCTGGACAACCCAGAAGGAGTAGCATGTGTGAATTGAGAAGCATGTGGAGTCAGGGCTCAGTGAAAAACATCTGGTTCACCGTGACCCACTGATAGAGTTACAAGTTTTTCAACCCTTTTTCATTCATACAGTGGGTGGTGTCTGCCTGCTAGGTCTCAGCGAAAGGTGGAATTACTGTTATAATGACATTTAGAAGCTGTGCAATGACTTTAATGCAGCTGTCACATCGACTTCATACTTCTGGTGGGTTTTAAAGTAGGTTTGAATTAAAAATCATATTGTGAGGTCACACATCTCTTTTCGCTTGAGGCCAAAATTAGGTTTTGATAACTCCTGTTTTATAATTTAGGGCTGCTCTAGGTTTTCTACAGTTTCATCTATTTACAAGGCCTATATTGGGAATTTAAAACTCCAAACCTACATACAACCAATTCTGAATAAATGATAGCAAAATAGTTCACTTTTTATGTACTATATTGTTGTGCATAAAGTGTAAAAGATGTAATTTCTTTACTGTTTGATCAATAAAGTAGGACTTAGAAGCAATTGTTACATTTTGCCATGTTACGTTTTGCCATGTAATGTTTTTCTCATGGGGCGGCATAAAGTCGGCCTGGTAGCTCAATGGGTTAAGCATCAGACTCGGATGCAGAAGGTTCGAATCCCAGTCTGACTCCTAGCCCATCCCCCACCAGGTGTGTCCCTGAGCCAGACAATCAGAGCTAGCTCTCTGTAAGTCGCTTTGGATAAAAGCCTCTGCCAAGCAAAGTAAAGTAAAAGAAGGACTCATGTTCTTCATGTTTTTCATGAGTGATATACTCAATAATGTCAGCTCACACGTCATTAAAACAACACTTAAAATATTATTATGAAGACAGTTAATATTGCACACTCATGACTAAATCAGAACATTAAGATATTACCTATATTGCAACTGACTGACTAGTAATAACACACATGTATGTGTATGTATATATATGTATGTGTATGTATATATATGTATATATATATATATATGTATATGTATGTATATGTGTATGTGTATATATATGTGTATGTGTGTGTATGTATATAACAAAAAGAAAGTTTAATCTGATCTAATGAACTACATTAATTCTGCAGCTATTTAACGAGGCACCACCTACAGACCACCCGAGCACATGCATGCTCTAACTGCTGCAAAACTCTAATTTAACACTGCTTTCTCATCATTTAGAGCTGTGCCCTAAACTGCACAGTCTGGAATGGTCAAACCAGAGGCCTTTTATATCCTTCATTAGGTTTGCAGCAGAAATAAATTAGCAGTATCACTGCAACCACAGCAGTATCCAGCCAGAGATCGACTAATGCTTTGCAATTCTCCATAAAACTCCCATTCCACCATGATATACTCCTACCACACTGGTGTCTCACATAAAATGAGCTTCATAGGAATTTGGACAGACATACAGTGATGTTTGGCTCTGTGCCGTTATTACTTTAGATGTGAAACAGCACAGCTGCTATTACTTTCATACCCAGACTGTCACCTTTAATGGATATGTTCTCCTACACGAAATAAGAAGCTGGAGAACTTCTGACACATTTTGACCGTATTACACAGTGCCAGTGCACCAAAATCTGTTCAGAGGATCCAGTTGATAAAATGAAATAAAATACCTCCAAAAACATCCCTGTTTTTGGAGGTTAGATAAGAGTTAAACACTTTCCTATGCTTTAAATGTTGCTTAAATAGTGTTACCTATTTACCTAAGATGTTTTATTTGATACATTAACTATATAGAATAAAAAAACACCAGGTGATGTTAATGTTTTACTGTATACACTGTATACTCCACCATGATTTACTGTTTGTTGATAATACAAAAAATAATTGCAATCACAATGTTGATTTACAAAATGAAATTGAAAGTATGATATAGTAAAAATTGTTCTTCAAATGTACAAAGCACTTTACAAATGCTGATCTGCCCAATGCAAGTAACTGGGGGTTCAGTGTGTTGCCCTGGAACAACATGTGAACAGAGGGAGCTAGTAACCCTGCAGATAGTTGACAGCCTGCTCTACAAACTGAGCCACAGCAAACTGTCTTTTGATCCCTGAATGAATAGATATTTGAAATTTTGTGTAAAGATAAAAAAAAAAAACAGCTTGAGAACCAAAACCTGTTTTCCTCCCCTAAATCACAAGCAGATCACAACCACCTGAGTGATGAATGTGTTTATGCCTTTATACTGTCTGACAGAGATTTTGAAATATTGCTTTATTAAATTAGCTTGGAGCTATCAGTGCAGTGTGCAAATCTTCCGTTGTCTCAGTTTTTAATAAAATACCAGAATTTCTAATAGACATCTGTTTCAGATAGACGTGAGTACAATAAACAAAGAAATATTTAACAGAATATAGTGAGAAACCTTAACAGTTGGTAAACATAAACTGTCAAACTTAGATCTTACTGCAGCGGTTATTTAGATTTTAGCACCACAAAAAAAACAAAAAAACAGTCAAACACATTTTTTTTAGATCTTTGTTGTATCCAAGAGAAAGGAACAAACATCTGAGGAAAAAAACTTTAATCTAGTTTAAGACCTTGAGAATTTCAAATAGGATAAGAAATATAGGAAATTGGTCAACATTGTATACTGGTGTTAAAACAAGCAATCCAGGCACGATCCTCTTCAGAATTTTGTTTTTTAAGAGAAAGCAAATGACAAAAAAAACAACTTTGCTTTATGTTCTCACATGAGCTGTATATAAATTACCATTCTCTACTAATAGTTGTCCTTGGGTTGGACCAGTGGTAGTAGGACTACTTCTTGCACCATGTCGACAAAGACTCTTGTGAATTGTAAACAGGCTTTTGCATGTTTATTCTGCCTGCTATTATTATTAAGAGCAGGGTCTCCGTGTCTCCGTGTCTGAGTTCTGCAGCATATGACAGAGCTGTCCTCTCACAGACTCTTTGAACGGTCTCTCATCTGGATTAGGAATAGTGAAAATGCATAACAGATGAATGTCATAGTCAGAAACGGTGAGTTAAATGTGCAAGATAACTTTAATGAGACAATAATAAATAGGAAGTCTGTTTTCTTAGTTTCACCCATACTGACATCAGAACCCGACCATATCGATGTTATGTTCTAATATTTTAGCCCCAGTGTTCGTTGGATACTGGGTTTCTATATTCATCCTTACTTACACTTTTGTCTTTTGTGCTCATGGTTAAGGTTCTGGCAGCAAGTGTTATTGTGCTCAAGCTCTTTGACAAGTATGATAAATGCAACAAAATTGTGTATTTTCCCATAAGCCCAGCTGCTTGGGGCAACATGACAGGGTGGCAGACCTGTTTCCAGAGACAAGGCTTCATTTGTATCCACATCATGTGAAATATCACTGTAGTCCCTGCATGTCTCCGTGACATGTGCCTGTAAAACATCTTAACTGGAGGTCACCTGACTGATCACCTCTGGTCTTTGGCTTGAACTTAAAAAAAAAAGTCAAAGAGTTCCAGCTTGAGGATCTCAGTGTGTTCTTGGGCTCATGTAGGGAAAATTCCCTCAAAGTAAAACTGGTAGACATCAAAGCCTTTTTCTACACAAATTCTCTGTGATGGCATCTCGAAGCACAGCAAACAGCCCATTGTGTTGTGTGTGTTGTGTGTGTTGTGTGTGTTGTGTGTGTTGTGTGTGTTGTGTGTGTTGTGTGTGTTGTGTGTGTGTTGTGCGTGCGTGTGTTGTGTGTGTGTTGTGCGTGCGTGTGTGTGTGTGTGTTGTGGCTGCACATGGTCAGCACAATTACTGAACATCAAAGGCTACTAACATCTCTGCTGTCATCCCCGGTCGATTCTTCCAAACTGAATCATCCTGCAAGGTAAACGGAGAACTGGCTGCACGGATGGTGCAAAAGAGGAAGAAGAGAGGGAGAGATGAAGAGGGAATTGAAGATGAGTAAAGAGGCCTGTTTTGAAGGCAGGCAATATAATGGAGAAAAGTGGCTGAGGAGAAGATTAGGGTTGATAGAGGGATGGAACAAAGTGGCTCTGACTTAAGGTCTGAAAAGAGGTGACCAGAGATGTGGGCAGGTGAATCCACATCATAAAGAAGGAGAATGGATTTGCATATGGAGCAGCTCATACATTTGAGACAGCTCCTGCTCTCACAGCTGGCAGACTGACAGCACTGGGCAGGTGTGAAGCTCGACACTGTGGCTCATTCGGAAAGTGACACTTAACGAGTGGTGTGTGTGTGTGTGTGTGTGTGTGTGTGTGTGTGTGCGCGCGTGCACACACTCACACACCAGTAACCATTCATCTTAAACAGCCCTTTGTGCAACAGCCTTCAAAAATAGAGATATAGTCATCAGTTCTCTCTCTTTCCCCCAGCATATCAGTCTGCGTCCTTCTTTCTAATTGCCATTCCCTTCTCTGCAGTTTTTTAAGTGCTTCATCGAGTGAACATTGAACATTCCTGCAATTACATTATATGAAAGCCTGAAGTGCTGTATGTGTCTGTACTGATGACTGATTTTAGGGCCAATTTCATTATCTGTGAATCTCAACATTGCAGAAAAACGTCCTTCATGACCATGTTTAACTTGTCACTCTGTTGCTTGGATAATACAGTTGGTGGACTGTTCTTCATTCTGAAACATTCTTGCTCTGGCAAACCTAAATGAATGCATCTATCAATATTCTCTGTGGCTTCCTGTCTTGCTTTATTCCTGTGTTATTTCACTGGTGGCAACAAAAGCAGCACATTTTTAACAGGCAGCACAGATTGGTAAAGTTAAGGTCAATATATTTTGTCATCTCTCTTTAATTTAACATAATATCCTTTTGGAAATGCTCATGTTTCACCATATTTGTATATCACTTTCTGACGTGTTTAATTCCAGGTCATTGTTATATATTTGCATGTAGTGTCAATATTACCTGTTGTTGATTCTCAGTCTTATAGGTCATGTGTCTGTGTCAGTCCCAAAAAACTGGCCATGAATGAATGAATTATTGGGACCGAACCTTTTAGAAATGTTCGGTAATCCTTGTCCTCTTTTCACTTACACACTTATAGGCAAATCTAATATTTATTATAGAAAGTGGAATAACTCAGAGCAAGAAATACATTTACAAACCTTTTCATTAGAAGAAAGAACCAATCACATTTGCTCAGTTCTGGTGAAGCTGTAGGTCTGGATAATTGTTTCCATCAGCAGCAGACACACCAAAAGTCTGCAATTTGTTTTTACAAGTTCTTTTTTACTGTCGCAGAAACTTGCATTACACAACGTGTTAAACACATGAAGAAGACTGCACGATTTGTTTCTGTCTGTTTTGTTTAAAATTCATCCATGTCAGGTGGTAAAGTTGAGCCTTTCTTAACTTTCCTCTAACACGTTGCTGGAGTCCTTTTGTCTCTGTCTCTCACAGAGCAATGACACTGAATTTCCATTGACAATGAATACCTGCTGTTCATGCACCGCAAGTGATTTGTTTTAGGTACTGTGAGCGCTGCGTAAAGTTATAACACTTCTGAGTTTCTCAGTAATGAGTTTGAGTTATTCAGTTGTTGCATTCGGGAGGGATTAAAAAAAATGTTTGAATAATACAGTTCTGGGGTGTCATTGTAATATTCACTTTAACGTTACATTTATGGTGTGATTGGCCATGAAGCATGATGTTGACAAGGTGTTGAATATAGATGTACAAAAATACAGTGGTTGGATTGGGTTTTGTGACAGCTCAGTGGACAGTGTTGCATGCTGTTTATTCATTGCATAGCTTCAAATCCATTGTTGCCTGTCATCCCACCTGTCTCTTCCATCTGTCCTGTTATTCTTCTACACCATCTAACAAAACTGGAAGACTATAAAGGAAAAACCTAACAAAATTCCAACAAAAGTTGGAAAACAATTTCCCCTAGGGAATGCAAACACACTGCAAATTGATGGCTACAAAATCTGCTTGTCATGTGAAAAGGGGGGTGGGGGGGTGGGAAACATTCATGCCAAACATTATTTCGCAAGAAAAGCAATTTCTGTCTGGTCTTCCTTCACCTCCATGTCCCAGCTCACAAAACTGCTCCTGATGGATTGAGTGGTAATTGAGTTTTTCACTGACCCCTCACTTTTCATCAGCAGAAGAATCACACCTCAGCTGCAGGAAAGCAAACCTCTCTGGGCTGTATTTATTCCAGACAGGTGCGCTGATTGCGGCTGCTTTCTTCAGTCTAACATGACGTCTTATTGCCATTACTTAATTCCCCCCTCAGTCATCATGTTCTGACTCACTGAAATGAGTGGATACCTCTCCCTCTGGTCTCTCAAGCTCTGCTGCATCCACAGCTTCCTCAGCTCTACTTTTTCCATATACTCTTCTTTGTATGTTTCATTTTTCCTGCATTCTTAATTCTCTTGTTGTTGTTGGAACACAAACGATTTAGTCAAGATTTACTTTACCATGACCAAACACAGCTATATCCCAAGCTGTATAATCCCTAAATGTGACCACGAGGGGATTGATAATTTTTTTCAATCTGAAGCTGTAAAAAACGTGCGAAAGCTGAACTTAATCTAGCATTATATAACTGTGGCCTACACATTGTCTTGGTTTTGGTTTGAAGATTTCACCTGTTTTTCCAGCGTCAGTCTGATTTTATTCTCAGAAAACTGTACTTTTATCGTTTCTCATTCTTTTCAATTACTTTGCAGAAAGACTTCACGTGGCAAATTGAATGGCATAATAACACCGCCACCACAGAGCACAGAGAGGAGAGCTGAACACATGAATTATTATTGTTAATAAAAATTCACAAACATGTGTTTGCTTGTGTTTTTGTGAGGGTGTTCATGGATCCTTGTGAATTTAGATGTTTTCAGAGCGGCAGTGTTTATTTTATTTAGTATCGTCAGTGCTTATCTCTCAGTTCAGAAATGCTGAGGCAAGAGGCTTCCAGATGACATATTATGAATAAAAAATAGAATCAGGCTTATACAGATGTTTTGGCAACTATTTATTCAACAATTTTCATTTCATACATGAGAACGAACTAAATTAAATATAATAAATCCCACAGACAATGGGAGAAAAACACCTCTATTATGGTGCTATATATTAAACCAAGCTCCCTCAGTGCAGCTTGATATGAAACCCCTTATTTCACCATGGTACACCAGAAGTCAAACTAACATGTCTACCTCTAATCCTGATCTTTACTGTGGATATTTTGCATTTAGTGAGTGGTAGTGCATGGCAACCCCCTTCCATCTAAAAACTGATATACATAAAGATTGATGTTGCTACAAGAAAAACAAGAAGCATCAAACTGTTTACATACGTAAGCTCAAATGAGATAACATTGTGTATAAACACAACTTCATTATTGAATGAACTATCATTTACTGAAAGTCATGATTATTTTCAGCATTTTTTTTAAGTCAGTATTTCAAGTCAGTGATTGTATCAAAAACTGCTTCTTAATGACAGCAAGATGACAGAATTACTGAAGAATCACTGAATAATTTTATTAACATTGTGATAATCTTAAACTCATCAAATACATGGTGTCGGCATACAGGGACAAGCAGAATGAGAAGTGCTCACAAGTCCCCATTGTAAGACAGAAACAAAGGAAAAAGAAGGAAAAAAAACTAAAAACTAAATGAAAAATATTCCTGAGATGCAAAAGAAAAGAAACAGATAATAAAAAAACAAAACATCACTACATGCGATTGTGTCACATGTTGCTGTCATCATTGTGACAATATGAGGATTGGGCTGATTGATTCTAGTGTCAATATTGCGGAGGAACAAAGAAGTGCACTCAAGCCAACCTGTACAGCAGGGACATAACGGAGGGTCAGAGGAGGAGAAATTAGACTAGCCTGGGTCATTTAGTAAACAAAACCATTAAAAGCACAACTTAAAATGTAAACCAGTACAGTTAAAAAAAATCTAGATATATTAAGACTGAAAGTAACCATTAATTTCATTCCATCCCTTTATCCACAGGGTTTCAGAGTTGATATTTTCTTTCATATGGGCCTCTAATTTCCTGACACTGGGGACAAGTGCAATTGTTAGAGCAAACACAAGACCAAATGAATGTGTTTGCCTGACTTACGGCAATGTTTTGTCTTTGACCAAAATTGATTTAGGAGCAGTGCAGTTGGGTGAAAAGCTGTAGCAGGATGAATACACAATGCAGTACCAGCACATGGATTTTGGACAAACTTCAATCACATCAACTACTATCATGCCAATGGTGGGAGATGGTAGGAGGAGGGTAAAGGCGCAACCCAGACGTGCAGAGTTGCAAGGCACAAATAAATGGCTCTTACTCTCTCTCACTGTATGTAGCTAAAGATGTTCTCTTGTTGCTTTTCTTAGTTGAATTTACATTGCCAGATATACTGAAATGTTGGTTTGCTTTATTAGAGATATCACTGCGTTAGTCAACACTGACAGCAGCTTAAAGTGTAATACAGTTTGCTTTTAATTATTACTGTCTTTTGTCTGAGGGATACACACGTACTTCTTCTGCATGATGCCCTCAGCTTTTATCTGTAAGCAGTTGTGAAACAACATTGGTGTAAATCACCTATGTTTCTGACCTACTTTTTAAAAATCAGGTAATTTACTGCAAAAGAGGCTAAACCCTGCACATACTGTATAGTTTGTAACTTTGTTCCTTCGCCAACATCAATATAATTCACAAAAGTGTTGTGCATAAAAAAAATTTTATGCCTAAATTACAACCAGTATGCACTCCTTAAACTGCATAAACACATAACCTCAGCTGCACGACTCCCACCCTCACTAGAAGAAGGTGAGTTCACCTGAAGCCAAGAAATTATCAAACGGAGACAAAAGCAAAAAAAAAATGGACTCATGCCCAATAAAAATGGCACTGTGACTGCGGTATACGATTCATTGTCTTGGTGCCAGAATGAAATTAGAGGCCCATGATGCTGTGGATATTATCCAAACTGATATATGATGGAAAGCAAGGAGGCAACAAGTTTAAAGCTTTGTTTCAACCAACAACAACAAAGAAATGCGACAAATAACTGACCCCAACATGTAACCGAGATACTGTTGTTTCTGTCATAGTAAGATAGTGCATGATGGTATGTGCCAGGCTGTTAACACAACAAATTAAAAAAAGATTGACATTTGGTCTAACTATTATAAAAAGCCATTTGCAACAAATTAGCTCATTACCATCATGTCAAAACAAATATTTACATGTGATTTTTAGAAAAGAACAAAACAAAACAAATTTTACCACTTACTAAGAAGTATCCATCAAATTATTCAGAGTGCATAATTCAGTAAATGGCACCTGTTTCATTTCTAATGCAAACACTAATTCACCATAGACCTGGTTATTTATGAGTGCTCATTTAATATAAAACAGCCTTTTCTCTTCATCTAATCAACAAATCTATTCGACTGCTTTCTTATTTCTAATGTGGATACATAGGCGTGAAGTGACAGAAAATGTGATTGACACCATCACAGATTTAAGACGATGAAAAGACAGAGATAGACAAACAGAAAACCTAAAAGAATGCATTACATCATTGTGATCAATGTATCTATACACGTGATATAAAAGGTTTCTAAAGATCAGAGCCAAACTAGAACACTTGCACTAGTTTATGGTGTGGCTGAAGTTATACCTGTAAATTGCGTATTGATTTAAGTAAAATTGTAAAATATGGAAACTGTGGCGAGGCTTCTGTATAAAAAAAGACATTTAAAATGTAATGTGCAACCTAAATCCTACATGTGGCCAAAACCGAGGTGATCGATCTAATGAATCCCAACTTGTGATTCACTCCAGCAGTGCTTGAGTTATAACACATAGGGAAAAACCTTACTTTGTGACCTTATTTGCATAATGTTGTAAATTGGCCACCAAATTGATGGCAGCTGGGCCCACTATTTTATTGCCCTTGGTAATAATTTGCTTCCTCTTAGCAAATTACTGACTTTCCTTTAGGTCTTTCATTCCAGAAGCCACAGTGTTTACTGCTCTTTTACAGGAGAGAAAACCAGCTAAATTCCTGCAAACTGATAAAAGATGAATACAGGGGACATATGACAAGAAATGTAAATAGTTTACTACAATATGTTATGTTTGTCTTAGTGTGTGTCAAACTTTCATCGCCTCCAGAATAAAAATGTTTCTTTTAACATATTTCAATTCTGATTTGCAATTTAAGTTTCTATTTTTGTGGACAACAGCACACTTAACAGGGCATCATCATTTGTTTCACAAAATTTTGAAATTTTTCATATTTTTTATACATGTTTTTACACCAAATCCTTCAGATTTGTAGCACTTAAAGCATGCCACAAACAAAAAGACACTGTCCAAAATTAGCTACAAACATACTTTCCTTGTAGTTATCTTTCAAATATATTCAATTCAGATAAATTAAACATGAAAAACCAAAGTTTAGTGTCATACATTATATACATACCTTGTGACAAAACTAAATAATTTTGTTTAAACTATTTATAATAGGGATCAGCTTTGAAAAATGGAAAAAGTAAATAAAGTGGCTAATATACAAATTTGAAGGAATACTGGAATCCAGTATTTAACAGCAATTTTCACAATCAATCACATTTTAGCAGACACAATATACAGCAGGGAGATTAGAATTGTTTAAACCAAAAGTATTAGAAACATTTATTTGTATATAAAAACATGATTTAGCTTACATTTTCAAAAAAAGATGCACTGTATTTGTTTTCTCCAGAATTGAATCAAAGACAGCCTTGTCATCTTTACTATCCATTTGAACAGAACAACCATTCCCAAGGCGATCTAGCTGTTGGCAAAAGAACACACTTACTCATTCAGAAATGTTTGTGCTTCTATATTTGTCTTCAGGTTTTAGTTTTTGGAAAGGAGGCCCCTGCAGATTTATGACCCACCATACACACGCACACACACAATTTTCTTTTTTATTTTAGTTTTTCCTTTTTGCTTGAAGACCCCATGAAATGGAAATCAAAGTGCTGCTCATGGAGAGCGACTCTGACAAAACTGTAATAAAAAGAGCAGTTATGCAGTTTGAGAGGTGAGAGAGATGTTGGTGATATCTACTGCTATATCATAGTTAAACTGATATTATCAATATCGATAAAGCAATGATATGATTAGTTCCTTAACTGTGAGCCAGTAAATTAACAGAAAGGTGAATTCAAACCACTGTGGAAAGCTGCCTGGACCTCAGCCTTACAAGAGGTATCAACAGAATGATTTTACTGGAGGCAAATTGATTTAACACTAAAATTCCTGTACAAACTAACTCTGTACTTGTTTTGTCAATATTAACTCTAATGATTTGTTTTACATTTCACAGGGTCCTTGAACCTTAAAATTATTTCAATGTAACATAAACGCAAACAAAAATCTTCAAAGTTAAAAGCTACACTCACTTCAATACTATTTATACAACTTTTAGAGAGAGGAGCTCTTTCTGTACACCTGAACCGTTTATGTTGAGGAGAAAACTACTGTAGTCTGTTAAGAGGAGACTGAAGGTGTTGGTGTTTCAGTAAACTGCAGCCTGGATAGTGCAGGAATATACAGACAAAAGTGACAGCAGATTTAGGAAACGTGTTTTTTTTTATAATGTATTTGATTGCGTTTATTTGATGGAATGCTTCATCTAGTGTCTTTCATATATATTTTTGGTGTGTATTCTCTGCTCTAAATAATACCACACTACCCTTTATTACCCCTACCCTAAAAATGAAAATCATACACTTATCTGACAAATCTTGTTACAGTGTAACACAAAACCTTCTTATCTTACACAGGTCAACAGTTTAATTACAAGTCTATTTAGAGGGGATGGGGTTTGGGGAGGTGGCTCTAAAAGTATCATATTCAGTGTGATAGGCATGTATAAGGCGTACACAGCACACATCTTCATTCAAATAAAAAATATGCAATGCATAATCAAAAGCTGTGAACTAAGCTATGAAATAATGGTCCAGTTAACCATCTACAAGCATTTACATTGCTACTGACAGACGATACATGAAGGCATTGACAGAAGTTCAGTGGCGTCTGTATTTTTAGGCACCGTGTTGATGTGAGTTATGATATGTGTTTGTGGGTGTGTTTGAACAAATGGGACACAGCATGTGTTTGGGTGTCTGATTGGAAGGAAACGGCAGAGAACATGAGCAAAGGGTCATGTAAGAAGCAGTCATGGTAGATATACAGATTTCCAGGGTATCAAAGAAGAGGAAAAATGTGAGAAAGGGGACCACTTCGGCAGCAACGGCAAGCTGCCTGTGAAAACTGGCTGCCAGAGAGAAACAAAAAAGACATAAAGGTCAAGATGTGTATGACAGAAATGGGCTCAACAAAGGCAATAACAGGAAAACACTTGGGGAACTTCTCTGTGTGTGGACAGCCTGCTGGTTCCTCATTGTCATGATGGGGGCAGGGGTCACAGGTGGAGAAGAAAAAGGGGAGACAGAGAAAAGAGATAGAGACCAGAGACACAGCTCCCTCTGCAGTCTAAATGAAGTATTCTTTCTTTTCTTCTGCGTGTGCATGGTTGCCTTCAGCGTTGATGATGGCTGTGTCAGCGTCGGGCGCATCGTCCGCTCCTTTGGCCTCGTTTGTCAAGTATGTTCCTGAGGAAACGAAAAAACAAACCTATATCAAGGAAAACAAATACAGAGCAGCTCTGCACGGTGTTTGCTGCCTGAGGCAAAAAAACATCTGAAGACAACATCATTATTTATATATGGAATGATGAGAATCTGGGATAGTACAGCATATGCACATACAGCAGAGATAAAGCATAAAAACCCAGTATCAACAACCCACTTTATTGTTCTCAGTGGTCACAGCATGGACTTTAAGTTGTACGTCCAAATTAAGTGATGCTAACTCAAATTTCTAGCATGCTAGCATCACTCATTTGTTCTTTCTGTTTCTCTTTCTTTAGCAGTAATAGGGCCTAAATGTAATATCCAAGTACAGCATATATTTCATGTATTATCAGAATAACATGGGCTACTAAGAAATGTGAGAAAATATATTACATACTGCAGCAAAATAATGTAATATTAATAATTGTTGACCCTTCTTTTAATGCATTACTTGTTGGGAGGTTAAAGTACTTATATCGGTTCAGTAAGCATGAAGTGTAATGTCGCCATGGATTCACTAAATCTGAGGGCAGCCATTTGTAGCCTGAATTTATGTACATTTTGTCAAATTGACACTATTAAAATTAGCTATTACCACCAACGTCATAGACTATAAGCATATTTGTGAGCATTTATTCACAAGACTTTGAAGGTGACAATAATATACTCCAGTAATAATAATTATGGATTATGTAAAACAGAATCATCAAAAGTACGTCCAAAATCAGGCTTTCATTCTTTGTTTTCCCTGTATGTATGTCATGCACTTAAAACTTGGGAATTGTGGAAGTGTGCATGTCCTACTTGTCCAGAGGGACAAGTAGGACATGCTTCACTCGTTCAATGAGTCCTGAGAGACTCAGGTCTGCTCCACTGTGGTTTTACCTTTATGCCTGGCCAGGTATCTTCCCAGAACAATGATTAAACACAAGGTGACAAAAACCACTACAGCCACCACTCCTCCGATCAAGGCATGGTCAGTGCTGTGCTGCCCCAGAGCATTGGGATCTGAGGAAAGAGAGAGTGAGAGACACAAAGAGAAAAGCTGAAGATACCAGTTGTTGTTGTTGTGAGGGCAGAGCGACGGCAAAATACAAAAAATACAATACAAAACAGAGCAAGGACGATTGAGAAGATTATTCCCAGCTCGTTCCAGCTCTAATGATTGTTCTAAGCTGCCGTCATTCGTCTCCTCTCACGTCATGCAGTCAGAGCAGAGCTGCCTATCCCTCTGAGGATAATAACATGCAGTGAGAGAGGAAAAGAAATGGACACCACACTGACACAAAGAACAGCTACAGGCAGAAACATTCACCCTGTAAAATGAAGGAAAAAGAGGATGAAAGAGGGACTGGGAAAAAGGTGGTGAATAATTCAGGACCACCCCCATGGTGCCGCAGGAGTCCCCAACATGCAAACCAGGGCGGCAGTGGAAGAGTAGTACACAGTAAATAAATCATCAAATAGAAAATAAAAAGGAAAAAATAATCTTTTTCTGTTTCTTGGTGAGAAAAGATTGTTGTCAGGAAAATTAATTAGGTGTTAGAGAGTGGTTACAGGTTCCCAGCTGTTGGAAAAGCAGCAGAAATGATGATCAAGTCATGAGACTTTACTCATGAGAGTAAAGGATGTGTATGATGAGGTTGCTCGTGCCTCATGCAAAAACCCATCAAAGGCTTCTCGTCTTTTCAACAATGGGTTATTTCCTTTTATTGAAATAATTTTTTATATTTAACTTCTATTTTTACATAAAGCCTGGCTGCCTTGCTTGCAATTCAAGGTAAGAGTAAGGATGCGACGCAGGAGGAACTATAGGTGAATCAAAAAAAAAAAATTGACAGTGACAGCGGTGGAGGAGATGGGTAACAGAATAGCCTGTATTATTCATATCAGTCCATGACACCTGAGAAATTAGCACTCATCTCATTATGCTCCTGTGAGTGCCATGACATGCCATATACAGCCCTGTCACTTTGAGCATCTATTTGTGTGTGTGTGGGCTCATAATAACTAAAATATGGCAATGTCAGAGCAGGTTGAGCAGTGATGGAAAGGTACTTTAAACATACAGCACACGTCGTATATTGACGCTGTTTCTCTTCAGTATTCTCCTTTTCTTTCTGTGTCCGCCCATGTGGCCAAATTGAACAGCTGGCCTGCTCTCGCTCCATAACTCTCCACGGTCTGAGTGACCAGGCCGTCACACTTCACCGCTTCCCGGTGGACAAACACACACTCTCGCTGACACACACACTCATACACACGGATGTCTGTAGCGTGGTTTCACTGTGCTGCAGTTCTGCTTGGTCAGTGGAGCAGAGAGTAGAGGAATGTTCCCCCGATGCGGCCCAGAAGGCCGAGGACTCTGGCGTTTAGTTACACACATGGCTGTGTCTTCTGACCTCTATCTGTCAGGACAGTGAATGTTTTTCTTTTACCATCATACACACACTCTGTCTGATTGCTGCACCTTATTCCTGTTATTACAACCCAGCAGAGCTACAAATGAGCCTTGACCATACAGTTCGGTTTGCTTGTTGAATGCCACACATGTTGCCCACACAATATGCTGGTGTCCAGTCTGCTGCTACTGCATCATGTTTGACTTTAAAGGAACACCTGTGACTTCAAGTGTGTCAGACGTGTGATATTACATTTCAGTTTTACTAAGTTCCAAATTCTCCCCGATATTGCTGAAAAGACTTAAAATATGCACTATTGCTTTACACTATGACTCGATTGAAAATGAAAGATACAGAGTCGTGGGATAACGTAGTAGCATCAATACTACGTTGAATCTATGTACGTAGAGCATTTATACTTGTGTGCTGGCGTGTCTGCAATTACATTGCCAAACCACTAGCTGGCTGTGGGCTATATGTCACCGTGTTGAGCTTCTTTGTCACTAGGGTTTCTAGTGTCTAGGATGACTGAAACTCATAGTGAATATATGCTGAGCGCATAGTTGCTGTATGTGCTACCTACGGCACAGTACAAGACTGTGTTCTTACATTGTTTTTTTACATTGTCTTACAAATTTATGGATTACTCTTGCACTACATCTGAAGCAATTAGATTTTAGTGGCGTATTTGAATACAGTATGTTTTTTTTTTTCCAGTTTACTAGAAATATGCTCCACTTATCTTAACGTGGAGGTGTGCCGCTGAAACCCCCAGTGATTCAGACTTACTGAAGACATTTCCTTCTAAATGAGTGAGGTTCACCCTTTAAACCAGTCAGATCATTTTAATTATTTGTGCTTGATTAGTACGTTTTGAAACATTCATTTTTATTGTAATAATAATTCATACTGATGACTGCCTGATGTACTGAACAGAATTTGTGAAGGAGCGTAGCACAGCAGGGAGGAGGTGGGCTGGGTGGAGCAGAGTGGATGAATTTTAAGTCTGATGCTACCGCTGGCTTAAGTTGCATTATGTAGCTTTACCTTACTCATGAACCAACATAAGCCTGTGACATAAAGTCATGTACTGTGTTCTTATGTATTCTGTTCAAGTCCACTGCTACTCACAGACAGAGAAATACAGCAAGAGCACACAAAAACACGCAGAGAAAGGAAATGAAAAAAAAAAAAAACGGATTGATGGACAGGAAAAGGCTGAAATTTCAGTTGTGCAAAGATGGAAAAGGAAAAAAGAGAACGAGGAGAGGGATCTAGAGCAGAGGGTTATACATTTTTATAGCTCCAGAACACATTATCTTTTAATAAGGGCACATACATTCTACTCTGTGTGATTTAATATGAGAGTGTGGCAGAGCAAACTCCTCTTTTAATATTTATAACACTCCTTGTCGTCTAGCCTTGTGAGTTGGGCTCGTTTAATAAATGAAAGGGGTTCAGGGCTTCTGTGAGCCACTGCTTGGCTGGACTGAACCAAAAGTGTTATCTTAAACTGCCCCACTAATTCCTCATCTGATCTGTTTTACTGATGCTGGCTCCATATGAGGTCACTGTGAAAGGATATGTAATAGTGATACAATGTGGGTTTATTGAGGATGTGCAAAGGCTGAAAATGGAAAGAGTCTAGTCATAGTATCGGGTTAGATTAAATTACCATAAATATCACATTTCAAGCATACTGCACATTGAAATAAAAGCCTGCATAAAATATGAATAGGGCTGCTGACCTATTGGTCAAACATCTAGAAAGTTTCACTGTTCATCACACAATTCTGACTAAACTAAACATTCATTAGTCCTTGGCAGGTCCCAAAAAGGTGGTACACAGATCTGAAAATGATGTGCAAAGGAACATTATTAGTTCAAATGAAAGCTCAAATATTTCACCAAGGGCTCAGTTGGAGATGAATGATGAGCATAGAAGAAAAGCCTATCCTCTGCTTCACTCATTTCCATTTCATGCTTTCATACTAGCCTCATCTGCAAAATCATTCATGAAGTGTGGAACTCTAGTTGCTTCACACCTGCATAAACTGCCAATGATAAATCTATTAAATATCTGACTGTAGTAGCTGAGCAGTTGCCTCCACTGGTGTAGTTAATTCAAGATGATCCTGCTTGTTAAATGCAACTTGCTGTATGTATGTAATTTTTGTCCTTATCTCATTCTTCAAACACCACATTTGCCGTCAACGTCTTCAGAGGAGATGTGTTCCATTCTGCAATGCCTTGTTATAGGATCTCTTGGGCCTGACAGTATACCATCCTCTGCTCTGCCTTTTATCTAAAGTCATGAACGGTCTCAACTGATCAGATGCAATGTCCTTGAATCCATCATATCAGCCTGCTTGTCAAACAGTATTTACATACTGTATCTTAACATAGAGTATATCCTTCTGTCTCCCTCTTTATCCCCTTTGGTATTACATTTTTTAATATTAAAACTCATGCCCTACAGGCATCGTTTTCTTCTTTGGATTATGCTTTTTCCTCTGTCTGTATTAGATAGAGCTCTGTGAAGCAGTGGCATGAGATGCTCAGATCAATAAAGCAGCAGCTAGCCTACGCATGAGCTTATAGAGCTGCAGTGTCCTTGCGTCTCTGTTGTGGGTCAGGGAATCTTTGAGTGTGTCTGTGAGAGTGCATCATTACACTTAATTACTCATACATCAGATATAGCCTAGTAATCTGAAACAGGCCCCCCACCTACCCCACACCACCAAAACACACACGCCCCAGAATAAATAGATTAAACCTTTATACCTTGCCTCCAAGGGCTTCTATAGTTTCTATGTTTCTGTGTCCAGCAATAGTTTTTTGTACTACCGTATTTGAAAAGGCATCATATTACATCATTAAATGTGAAACATAAATTCTCGGCAGTAATTCCACTACACTGATGGTAAGTTAGACACAAAAAAAGTAGTGCTTGCAAACAGACAAAGGAAAGGAGAAAGAGAGTAAAGTGTTGAAAAGTGCCTGCAGACTTTGCCTGTTCAATGAGTCAATTATGCCCAACTTTTTGGCTGATGCTGGAAATTCACCAATCTGCATCTAATACTGGTTCTTCTGCCAAGATGAAAGAATCCCTGGAGGCTATAACAGAGGGACGAAATACACATGTGTATACACTTTTGAATACGTGCACCCATGATATGAAAGTAAAGAGACAGGGAAGAGGAGACGTTACAGAGACACGTGTGCATTTGTGTGTGTCCTTGCACATTATTACTTGCTGGGTCAGGGTGGATTAATTAGATTCTGAAAACAAATTACTTCTGCTAATCATTCAATAAAGCCCACATGTGGACTTGGACACTATCTTGAATATTCAACCACCTCCTTCTCTCTACGCAAAATTAAAAGAAATTGTGGTCAGCGGGGTAACAGCATGAAGTTACAAGCAAGGCAAGATAATTAATCATATGAATTCATTAAGTCACATGCAAGAATCAATCTATCAAATCAGCTCCATGTTCAGCAAAATGCATAACCTCTTCAAAACAGCAGTAAAATACAACAAAGAACCAGGCAGGGAGATAACATCATTTCGACACCTGTGGTAATTTAATCAAGGCTGTATTGCTGCTGCTATTCTGTTATAACCTACATTATGCTGCTGGTTAGCTTGGAAGAATGGCATTGTGTGAGCAAACTGCAGAACAACACAGAAAGTAGCCCACACAGAAATGAGTGATATTGGAGGAAGCAAGTTGCCACCACAACAATTCCTTGAGGGATTACACAAGCAGAGAAAAATGAATAAAGGATCACATAAAAACTTCATGTCAACAAATGAAAATTAGGCTGCGTGTTCATGTGCATGCTACTGTATGTGAGTACTTCTTCAAGATTTCAGATAGTGTCCTCTGCTATTGAGATTTAATGAATAGAAGGGCTATTACATGTAATTCATAACACTAGCCCCAGGATCTAATGATTTCTCTTTTTCTGTTATACACTTTATTCCAAATTGTTGCTATAATTCTTTCCCAAAGCGACTTAATGTGACAAGTCATCAATAAGCTCACCCTGCAATAAGTAGTAAGACCTTTGCATTATGTTTTAATTTCTCCTGTGTGGCTCAGCTGTGTAGCGTAAAGAATCGAGTGTAGAAGAGAAGATGGTCAGCTGTTCAATATTTAACCATTTCCCCCTCAAGGGTTCTGCTATTCTGGTTTAAACGCAGCAACCATTCAGCTGCCCTAGTCACTTGCTCTCAAGAAAATATGTCTTTTGCTCATCACATGGCCTAAACCATGCCCTCCATTTAAAAAAGGATCAATACGAATGGAATAAAGCAGTGACAAATCCCTCCATGGAATGAAAATTGTCCCTTCAGTTATTGAGTTTTCACAGAAGGTTTGGCCTCAGCCTAAAGCAGCTAAAATAGGTGAATGGTGTTAAAGACATAAAACATTTGTGCCCTTTTAACAGCTAGATAATTCTTAATGGCAGTGAAACAGGACTCATATTTTACCTAACTTTTAAAAGCATTTTGTTTAAGGAATTTGAGTAATACGTGGCTTATTTTTGTTTGAGACACGTGAACAGCATAAAGCTATACTTTACCTGTGTTTTTAGTAACAACATCACATTATCCACATGATAATGTCTGTCCACTTACTACTACCTTCTACTTTCAAAAATCTCACGCTATCTTTAGATGTAAAACAAAGATGATTTTACATTTTACAAGATGTAAAGGTTTCATTGTTATAATGTTACAAGGAAAGTCTTAGCTGTTTCTGTCCACTAATTAACTAAGATTAATCATCTGCTGTTTGTTAGACTGGTTGCACTCTGGAATAGTCTCTGGAAACCAAAGAGGGTAAGAGCAGTCCTGTTTTAATGTTGCTATTCATATGCAATTTTTTTTGGAAGCAGCACTCACTTGAAAAGAGAGAAAGCTTAGACTAATCCCAACTTTTGAACCCTAACCAATCCCTTGCCTTCACTCTTAAATTCTCCTTGAGCGTGTAGTCACTGCTATCAACTTCAAGAGGTAAGAAAAGATCCTTTGCATTTTGCTTTAGAGTATTAATCATAAGAAAACCTCTATGATTATAGCTTGCCATGGTCACTTCCCCACCTCACTCACACTTAAAACCTCAGGTATAGTAGCAACCAACCTTCTGATATCAATTTAAGACAATTTAGCAATCAGGTTTTGATACAAGCTATGGTAACACTTTGTTTAAGCATCTCAAGGTTGTTGAGATTTACCTTAATTTACCTATATATTTATTTATTTATCTATCTAAGAAAATAAAACTTACACTCTGCAAGGAGGTGGATAGGTTTTATTTTAGTTTTTCTGTATTTTCCACAGAGACACTAGGCATGAATAATTGCTGTCTTCTGGGCAGTGGGACCCTTTTCTACGGCAGTATCACGCTACAGGGGCTGGTGGTGGCTACAAAAAATGCTGGTTATTAGTAGTGAATAATAAATATTTTAAACACCAAAGGAACTCATGTGCATGATTCAACCTTTCAGCTTCACAAGGTCAAAGCTAATTTGCAGGCCATGAAAAAGCATTTGGCAAATTTCTGAGAACTCAGTGGTGGTGGGGAGAAAGGACGAGGGTGTGCGTGTGTTCGTGGAAAGGGGGGCCTGATGACATTGCATAGACCTCTGATACTTAGCGAAAGAATTATTATGGCCATTAAGGCTGCCTGGGCTATTGAAACAGTGTGTGTGTTGGGCCAGCACTTCATTAATAAAGTGAATCACTGACTACAGTTATGCATCAGTCCTGGCATTATACAGTATGTATGAAAAACAGAAGACTGTCATGCATACCTGTGCACTAGCTACACTGCAAAGTTCAACAACAGTTAGAATTAAAGACATGAATTACTGTCAAATTTACATTTCCCATTAGAACGACGGAGGTATGGATGAAATATTTATCCTATACTATTCCGACAGGGTTGAGTAAATGTTTCCATTAAATTTTACGTTATAGTATTGACCACTAATACTTACTGTCACCATGCCAGCAATATCAAACATTTAACTGCCGGAAAAAATAAAGAGATGCTATAGAATCTTCACATTCTATATCTTACAAATACACTTTTGTAAAAACAGAGTATTAAAAAAATTACCTACTGAGAAGAGAAAAACTTATTGCAATGTACAGAAAGGAAAAAACGTGGGCAGTTATTTTCAGCTCCGTGGCCAATTTACACCTGTCCTGTAAATACTGTTTAAGTGTTGGATTCTATAGGATGATACATTGCTGGTGAATTTAAGACTATTTTTGGCAAACCTGAAAACAAATGAAAAGCGCAAAACTTATACTTCTTCCACCTGGGCCTCAACACTCTGTGAAGTTGTTCAGTTCCCAAAATGGCATCATATGAATAATGTGACAGGATCACAAGTTAAGTAATTGTTCACTACATTTTGTATAACTGCAGCTATAGCTGTCCATAACGTCAGCAACCATTTTATACAGTTTTTGTTATTAATCGTTTAGCCGTTTTCAAAATTATATGTAGTCATATGGTAGTTTTATTCAGCTGGACCACAACTTCCAATTAACATTAAGGCTATTTAACAGCCAATGGCCCCAATGATAGGTCTTGTGCCTTATATTTCTTCATCTAGCTTTCCAGTTGGCCAGTGGTGGTCATGGTAGCTAACAAGGAACTAAACTAAAAAGAACTTTCTATGGGTTCTGAATAAGCACAAATATCAGAAGAGCTTAGTTAAAACTAAGATCTTGACACTGAATAACAACAGTTAGAAAAAGAATGACAGATTTAGTTCAAAGCTACAGCACTTTAATTTACAAGACACTCTTCTACACAAAGACACAAAACTAGAAATATAAAGACAAAAAAAAAAGAAAAATTAACTGTGTGAGAAATACACATGCATACAGTTAATTAATCACTCACCATTCACTTAATGTAGTACACTGACATGAGTTGTTTGTCATCCTAATAATCTCAAATTGCCTATACAGCTACAATAGTAACAGGGAGTATTTTAGACTTTGCATTATAATTGAATTACTGAATGCATTAATCGACAACCATGGTGTAACGTTTGCTAAATCTTACAGATCTTGTTATTAAGTAATTCTCATCTTCTAAATCCCTAAACTCAAATTACAATAATGATTTTCCCTTGTAATCAATCAGATAAGGCCAAAGTCGGGGTGGTACCTCATGGCTGTCAGTCAATAAATGCCTTCATGTCTATTACTCTTGCCTTAAGGTTTCATTCTAGTTTTAGTTGCTGGTAGATATTGCTATGGCTTACTCATAAACCAGCAAGGATCATGACCCTCTGTTTTTTTGTTGTCTTGCTCTGTAACTAAAGTATAAGAGTGTAAAGAGTGGAAGAATAGTCTGCCAGAAACAGTTTTGGTTATTTCAAATGAAAAGATTTCTGTAATTTTTCCTTTGTGCTCTTTTCACTGGTTTAAGGTGAGCAGGTTCAGCTGGGAAAAAGTCATGTTTGGGCCACTCATCAATTATTCATTCAATGAAAACAACTAAACTGTGCAGTTTGTCTGTAATAGTATTCATTGTTTCTCCTTTTTAAATGTCTTGAAAATGTATTTATTTATTTTTTTTTACCATCAAGATCTCTCAGCCTCCATTGAATGTGCTGATAAAAAGGTAAAATAATCAGGTATATTGTATGCTAATGTTCTGCATATATGCTCTAGCGGTGAACCTACAGTGTGTATTTCCTTTGCAAGACAGCTTTATTAAAAAGACAAAAATGTCGTGGGGCTGGTACAGCTCCACAGTTGTTTGGTTTCATCGAGAGGCCATGAAAAGACCTAGTAATAAATCAAGTAGACGCATGAAAGTGGATAACGTAGTATCCTGTGACTGGGGATGCAGTGAAGGAGTCTGATATTTAGATTCCCTGATGATACACTGAGAGACTTGGCTCTTTTTGTGTATGTGCCCTACACAAACATACATCAGAGAAGGATTGAGACACACTGATGAGGAATATCCAACAATGTGTGGAAGCCTGTTATCTAATAGGGTCTTTGGAGAGATGTGAGGGTAGATGAGGAGAAGTGGGTGAGGAAAAATCTACACAAAAGCTTGGAGAGAATCCAAAGCAGAGAGGTAGAAAGAGAGTCAAGATTCCTGAAGGACTTTAAAGATGGTAATTGAGCAAAAGCAGTGGAGATGAGAGGAAACTTTTCAGTGCTGTGGAGCACCGTGAAGTTGAGAGCAATAAATAGATCAAGCAAAAACGCAGAGAGAAACTCTGTGTCTATGGTTGGGGAATGGTTTATAATGGTAATACTTGAATGTGAATTAGTATAGGACACAGGGAAGAGATTGGTGTCCTGAGTCTTGAATGGCACCGTTTGCAATTTTCATTTTTTGGTATAAATTGGTCATGAAATATGATCTGATTTGTGAAAATCAACAAACACAAAGTTGACAAAACACAAACATTCACGTTTGTATTGAACAGATGTGTTATACATACACATGTCCTAAGAACAATGGCTCATAATTCCTCCTGAACAGGTCTGTGCAGGTCTAATCCACAGCGACAGGAAGTGCTTGTTGGTTCAACCAGTTGTTAGAACACTGTTGCCATCACTCTGTATGTTGGATGTGTTCACTAAAGACATGAAATATCATGACCGATTTATGCAGAAAACATAGAAATTGCAAACAGTGTTATTACTTTTTCTTCCAACTGTATTTGCATAAAGCCTATAGCAGCACATTAGTTTTAAATTGACACCCAAATTCTGAAATATCAGCAGACATGATGCTATATCAGCATAATTGCTGATGTCTTGCAGCATCCAAAGAGACAGCATCATTAGACAAACTAGACAAACGCTGCAAACAAGGCTAATTTTCACAAGCCTTTGCACATGCTTTTGTGGTCTCACATGGTCAGTACATGCCACAAGAATAACATTTTTTTTTATTCTACTGATGTTTATACATCATTAATTGGACATACTTGAATACGTCCAGAGGAGGTTATGTTGTTCATTTTGACTCTCAAACCAGCTGGACTAACAGTGCAGTCATGTCAGCCTTTTGAATACACACTCACTTGGTCATTAATCAGACTTAAAAGAAGTACTGTATGCCACTGAAGATAAAACAATATTTTAAACATAAAGCCACTAAAATGGACACTCGATCAATGAGTATCAAGTTGCAGATTCTGTGCTTGAAGTTTCGTGAATATGAACCCAGTGTGCATCTGGATTGCTCTTAACATTTGCTTTTCTTCCAGTTTTCTTTGGTACATGCTTTATTGGGAAGAATGAGCAGTGTAACATACTAGTAACTGCAGAACATATCCTCCCTCTCTCTGTTAATACAAATGAGCTTTCCCCAACCTCCACACACTAAAAAGGCGTGTGACCCAACACAATCAAACAATATTCAGAAAGTTCAGCATCAGGCTAGGGCTTCCGCTATCTTCATCTCTGCCTCTGGCAGCTTCCACAAGTGTTCCTTTTATTGGAAATATCCCCAGTTGAGGTCAGCAGTACTTCTCCTATGCTGAGAACATCTTTACAGTGTCCAACAGTTATTGGGTTGTTGCCATAGCAGGTTCCACTGACCTGGACCTGTCTCCAGCTTGAAGCTGCTGCCTACACAGTGGCCATTTAAACACCATGCCTCGAATGTAGCAAATAGTAAATGCAGCTGGTAAAGTATCATGTTCTACAGCAGCTAATTTTCCTCACCAGAAATATTTCAACCTTCGTTATATTTTCAACCTCCACCTTTGCCTGCTTTAGAACAAACCAAACTACTACACAATTGTGGGGAAACCATATTGTGGGGTTTGTGAGCTAAGAAACATTATTGACAAGCTATCCTGTATTATGTAACGCATTAAGATTATTATTGGGCTTCTGGTATCTACAACATATGTTTAGTGTGGATGCTGCAGGATAGATGGTAACTTAATTTATAGTACGTTACAATGATTTTAAAGTTTAAATCCATAACTGTAACTCTCTTCATCTTGTCAGCCTCTGCAGAAATTTGGGATGACCTCAGCATTTTATGCCTTATGCCTTTTTATAGATTCCATCAAGATTCCATTATTCATATTTTACAGTATAATGCTAATAGGACAACAACATTCATGCTCCTCAGAGATAGGTTCTCTAAAAACACAAAATATGCAGTGTTAGCAGTGTGTGAGTGCTGTGTTAACTCTGAAAAATAACTTTCCCATTTAGAATTCTCTAAGATTTAACATATGATGAGATATCTCCAGGGGCCAGACATTTTCAGTTCAGGACATGACATTTGCTTCTTTGAGGTTTCAGGGCACAGAAGTACTGAAGTCTTTGAAATGCCAAGGGGACAGTAGATGTAGAATTTGAACAGCTAGACTCTTTTTGAATACAATGACCTGGAGTGTGTGTGTTAGAGACAAATCTGATTAATGTCAATGTAAAATAAGTACATTTCAATAGGCAAAGATGGAAAGAAAAAAGAAAACAAAACAAATTACAGCATCAGAAGATGGGGAAGAATTATGCATTTGATATTAAATATTTTTCTTTTTCTTTTCCTTGTCTACATGAGACAGGAATGCTGATACTTGAAGCAGTGAAGTAGCTGAGAGAGAAGCAACAGGACGGAGGAGTCATGAAAGTTAGAGCGAAGTGAGAATAAACAGGAACGTGGTGAGGGAGTTCTCGAGATGTGTGGGGTACCGTACCTCTGTTGCCAGTGACTGTGGAGTCTGACACGTGGGTGCCTAATAAAGCAGTAGGTTCTGGAGGGATGGGATGTAAGGGGGAAGTGGTGGATGGAGGCGGGGTGGTGGGGGCGTCTGGTGGAGGGGACAAACAGATACATATACGAAGAACAAAAAATAAATAAATTTACATATACGAAGAACAAAAAATAAATAAATTCACAGTGGAGAAGTTAGATACTGTAAACATAAACTTGTCTAAGGAAAAATATTACATGGTGATGGAAAGTGAAAAAGGGCAAAATTGTGACAGTTCAAAGCATAAACATAGGATGGTTAAAAACATGCACTTGTGGAATAATGAATTACACTTAATGCAAATTGATGCCCTAAAAACATACATTAATTCAAGCATTGGTTATCCTTTTTAACGTCAACCTCAATGACAATGACACGATTTTGCTGTGTCATTTGTGAACTATAAATGACCTCTATCAATTTATTTGGATTTTGAATTAAAGTTAAAGCCTCTGATGTGTTTGACTGTTAATGACTATCTTTGAGTCATATTTGAAGAAATGTAAACAATAATTAGCACAAGATTTGATTAGCACATGCAAATAGACATATACAAATGAACATGTTCATCAAGAAAAATACTTGAGAAAATGGAGGCTTTCTGCTGGTTTGTTTCTGAATGGGTGGGAGTAGCTTGTGGGTTATATTAGGTATATTTCAAAATCTGACACAGAGTAATGCTATATGTAGTAAAAATGTAATGGAAGGAAATCGTGGCTAGCTTATGTGAGGATCTTCTGTATTATCCTCATCATTATGATTTACAATGTTCTGTCTTTAAATGTGATGGTCTTTTCTACAGTGAGAGAACAGGATTAACCTTGAACCAGCCAATGTTGTCTCATGTCTGTGAAGAAACTTTGATGAAAAAGGGAATTTAACAAGTAATCTGTGCCACTTATCCATGTTTCCATGGGTGATTTCAGGAAAAGATAGTTGAGCCATCATTGCCATGATTTGTTTTTGATTTCTCACTATAGATCAATTGTAAACAAGCTTCATTGTAGGCAGGGTTTCTTACTGTCACGTGTTAAAGCAACAGGAAAAATGGAATTGAAACATAGTGTGACAAAGTTAATGAGGTTACACTACTACCTTGGGTTTTGTGTTTATGTCACTGTGCTTTCTCTAGTGAGCTAGAGGCTGTTAATTGGCTGTGGTACTCATTTTTCAGGGCCAACTGTCCTGTTTGTCTCAGTGACATTTCAGCCTTAGTGTGAATCACTAAGCAGCTAAGTGCATGTCTTGAGGAAAAAGGGAAGAGAGAAAATGTCTCCTCTTCGGAGGAGAACCATTAAAAAGGTGTTTTTCTAAGAATTATGGTGGCAATTTTGAAAGGCTAAAAGGTGTGCTAATCACTAATGAAGGGTAGAAACAGACTGTATGCCATTTCAAAAAGAACAAGTAATGAATCTGGATAGGACTCTTTGACCCAACCATACCCATTCTTGTGGTGTAGAATTTGTCAGTTTAATAACATCACTGTCATTACATGGACTGGTTGTTCTTGTTGTTATTTTTGGCATTTAAAGCAGTTGTTATGTGCACCCAGAAACCATTACATGAAGGACAAACACACAAATGAAACATCCTAAAACTGGTAATTAGGTGAAGGGTTAATGTGAAATTGAATTGGACGTGCAAAATATTACAAATAGAGAATGTGATAAAACTTTCAAGGTTTAAGTAATAAAGTGACTCGTTTGAATGGACCATTAAGTTATGAGAGTGAAAGTGTCTTCAACAATATACTGCTGTGTACTTTGGTAATTTAACCAACATGGAGAGTTCTGCTGTGAACTGCAAAGAGGCTACTAATCATAGTGCTGACCTGTTTTGTAGCTACAAATGCAAATAGCTATTAGGTGTTTTAGTTAAATGACTTGTTAATATAACAGTAAATGTTGGTATTACAACAGATTGACCATCAAAAAGTATATCTTATTAAGTATTTACATTGTTCTTGTAACTAAGATCACAGTGTGACGACAGCATTAGTAATTAGAATAAATCAATTTTGAGCTGATTTTCATTTTACTCAGCTTACACTGAAATGCTGATAACTGACATTTCAAGCCATTAAAATACTATGATTAATAATTATTATTATAATTAATATGACAGGTCTTATTTTGATATGTGAGTCTACTTAAGTACTTAGCTGTCCATTTTGACATTTGTGCAATGAGCTGGTTAAAGTCAAGGTCGTTCTGAAAGTAGCTTTGTATTGTAAATAACTGTCCACCTTTGGGAGCATACAAACGTATGCTCTCCCCTGAAAAGATGTGCACAGCAGATGCACATGGCTCTGTTCGAGGTTATATTGAACTTTCAGTAGTCATTTGGGCCAACATTACTCATCCATGAGTCATCCATGAGGATCTGTGCGGACTGTTTGCACTCAGTTCAAACTTATGTCCACTTCAGCAAATGTGTAAAGACAAATCATTTATTACAGTATTTTGCATTTGTAGCATTTAAATGTTTAACATTGCTGACTGATGTGCTGTGGTCTATGTCCAGCAGCAAGCACTTCTGATTGTAACCTTGGTTGCACCCTTCACTCTTACTCTGGCAAAGCATAGCTTACGACACTAAGAGGTGAATTCCCCCCTGTTTTCCCCCCTGTTTTTCATTAGATTAAATCTGCTTTTAAATAAGGGAGAAAATGAAAGCCCTGAAGGTGCATGTAGTAATAATAATATTTTATTGATTCACATAGGGAAATTCTCTTTTCCCTCCAGTTGTGTGGTCTCTCTGGCCCAAAAAAACTACCTGCCTTTTTTGTGCCTCATCACACATAGTTTCAAAGTTCCTAAAACACAGGGAAAATAGATGTGTCACTGCTCTGCTCTTTTTTTAAGCATTTTTACTTAATGCTAAGAGACGAATGGCAGTGGGGAAATGGAAGAGAGGAAGAGTTATCTGTTTTTCCTGACACTGAGTCCCTTTATCCTCCACCTCCTCTGGCGTTACTAGGAATTACTTATCCTTCCTGGTGATATTCCTGACAACGCAGCACTAAATTCTGCCTCCCTCACACATTTCTCTCCTTGTGTGTATGTGTGTGTGTGTGTGTGTGTGTATGTGTGTATGTGTGCGTGGAGGATCTGGGACGTAGGTTTATTTAAGGAAAGGCGTTGGTGGCATTTGTGTCACCTCAGGCCCTTATTCTCCCTGTGAGAGATGGTACTACTAATCACTCTTAGCAGTGATAAAGTATGCAGATGAGGAAGTATTATAATCGTAGTTTTTGCAATGGAATTTGGTGCGTGTGCCTGTGAGGTTCATACTTCATACTATTTATACGTGGCATTATTAGAGTTCTGTTTTACAGGCCCTTCATGCATCAGTGCTGTCAAATAACCGATGAAGAGTTCTCTCAGCTGTTGTGGGTGTGATTGCATGAAACACAATTACTATCAGCTCAATTATTATCGGCTCATACTCTGAACTCACCATAGACGTAGAGTACGTATTCAGCACTGCTGGTCCCTAGGTGGTTGGTGGCTTCACAGCGGTAGGTGCCATTGTCTGTCTTGTTGAGTGAAGTAAAGGTGAGCTCCCTCCCCTCGACAATCATTCTGTCTAGGTCAGGAAGTTCACCCCCATCCTTTGTCCACATCACAGGATCTGGCCTGGGATGTAAGAGGATGTGAAAGAGAAACAAGGAATGTTATATTTACCCCTCTAAAGCCTTCTATAAAAGACTGGCAGAATTTGAATGACTTACGAAGGGTTTCCTTTTGACACACACTCCAGCTTTAAGTACTGGCCCTCCTGAGGAACTGCAAGAGAGTGGATGATCTCCACGTGAGGAGCATCTAGGACAGACGGAGATTAAAATAGTAAGAGAATTGTGACATGGTAATCTTGATATTTAATAGTAAAAAATCGTAGACCTAAAAGGGTTCATCTAATCGAGTGGTATGTTTTATTTAGTAGCTTTCTATAAATCCTACAAATTATATAACTTTGAATTATTATTAAAATATAATCTTTTAGGATGTCACACTGTGAGACTGACAAAGAAAAAAACATAAAAGACAACTTTGTGATATACAATTATAAGAATATTTTGAAGAGGGTCTCTAGAGATTTTCATGGAAAATAAAGTATTTAAATTTAGCTTAGACCATCTTGATGTGGATGATGAAGCACATGTAAATGCAATGTAAAGATGGAAAATCTTGAAAAAGAATTCTTCAACTTTGAAATAACATAACATATTCTTTTTTTTATATAATGTGTCCATATGCATGTATGCTCCTACATGTGTGTGTTTGTGTATGTGTGTCTTGGTGTATACACTCACAATGGACCTCCAGTACTTCAGTGGCCTGCTGTGGTGCTTGTGCAAGTGCCACATGGTCCACTCTGCAGGTGTAAGCCACTCCATCATCATTTCTGTCCACATTCAGCTGCAGAGAGCTCCGCACTGTAAATGTCTTCCCACTTGCATTCACCTCTTTAGCACCTTTGGAGAGAGTTACATACTATCAGTGATGCAGCACATTTATCTTGCAAGGTGGGCTGGCAACACGTCAACGTGGCACTCATGAGTTGTTCGAGCCCTACGTCGCCATCATATCATATATTTCACGCACTCACACCTAGGACCAATTTGGTAGCTTCATCATAGTACAACAGACTATAGCCGCTTACTTACAATTACCATGAATGCAACTAAACTGAGTTTAAAAACCCAATCAATAAACAAGTATACTGAGATAATAACTTGGTGTAGTGAATAAAAGAAATATTTTACATCTTTAATTCATGTTCTGAAAGAGCCACTGCAGTTAGAAAATCACCACGCTACTCTATTTAGAGTGGATGTGCTTAGCCTCCAGCTGGTTGATGCTTGTTCTGCATGATGTATGAGTCTGTTATGTATTTCCTTTGTGTATAGTTCCTAGTTACATCACACTATAAAAATCCTCACCAAGGAACCAATTGATCTTCAAATCACAACCATAAATGTATCACATAAAAAGTATTCCAGAGAACTACAACCATCTCATGACAATTATGTTCCATCTTTAAAACCCAGCTTGCTATTGGGACATTTTTAAATGTAATCTATATACAGTATTTTCACAAATGACCTTTTTAACCACATCTGGCATCATCCACCGTCTCTGCCTGAAGCTTCCTGGGCTTCACTGCTTCCTCACATTGTTTAAATTGCACCACTTTCTCTTCTTATGTCCCCTTCCAATATTTCCACCTCACATTTTTGGCCTCCCAGTGACAGAAATGTTACATGGGCCAATCAAACATTTGGCAAAAACTAGGAGCATCTAGGGCAGACAGAGAGAGTACTGTAACAAAGTAGATGATAGTAGTACTATAATTAAGCACTCCTCAGTGCTACATCTATACAAATTCTTTTTAGAGCTATACCTGCCTTGTAATCCAAACCAAACAGCTGATCCGCCTCTCTATGTCGGTGATCAGTCACTGAAAAGCAGTGAACTCCTCCAAAGCTTTCTCTAATTATCTACTTGATGTCCTGAAATTTGGCATACTCCTTCACATCATTCCAATTTCTGCTTCATTTGTGTCCTCACAGATACAGGCGCTAGATTAGCCAATAGCAGAAGACATTCGTAATGGTTGCCAGTTCCTGATGAAGCTTCAGCCTACGCCTATGACATCAATGTTCTAACAAACTCATGAACTCACTCATACATTGCTCAACTCCCCACTCATAGATTTGCTTTTACCTGTTGGCTGTTTTACATCTTAATTTGTTGTACAGTCCCTCAAAGCAGATGCTTCTTTTAATGCATTCTTCTTCGAAACACATCTGTTCAACTATTCAACCAGTCTTTTGGGGGTAGTCGGTCTGCTCACAGCATGCCAGCAGCAAGCATTTTAAAAAATCAAGCCTGTTCCTCCACACTCCTACAAGTTTTTTTTTCAGAGGAGAAAATAAATACCGAGTATATTTTAATCAGCTGTCCAGACTTATCTGTGGATTCAGATGTTGCTATGCTTTGTAGAATCAGTTTTTCTGTGTTCTCATAGCTAATTCAATAAGGCATCAGTGTATGTACAGTACCCCCAGTCCCTTTATCAAGCTGGATGCCTTTGTTTGTTTGTCCTAAAGAGACTGTTTATGCTCCATATCCTTCTCTCCTCTGCGCTCATCTGCACTTTCTAAGGATCTCAGCCCACTGTCTTCTCTCCCTTTGCATTCTGCCAATCAACTGTTCTGCTCAGTCACGTCCCCCAACTGAGGCGATGAGCCCGCCCCCCCAGAGACGAGAGAGTGACAGGTCTGCAGTGTTGGTAACATTCATCCAGACAATAGGAGAGTGGGAACATGGCTGTTTTCTTTCACATAGAGGAAATTGCACAAGACAGAGAGTGGAAAAGAGTAGAGTGAGGGAGAAACTGCATCAGCAGTTGCAAACATTCTCTTACCATCCTTACCATCTCTTACCATCTAGACTCTCACACATTGCCTCTCCCTGTGTCTGTGTTTCTTCAGCACTTTTTCTCCTAGATGCTAGATGTCCTAGATGTTTTTTCAAAAATACCCATACTCTATCATTGTTGTTGCTTGTTTTCTGTTGATATATTGTTGTTGTTGAGTTTAGTTTTGGGATTAATGTGTACAACACTAATACTTTACTGAACTGACATTGATATTTTTTACCACTCAATGTTCAAGTTGAATAAGCTCACAGTTTGATTGTAGTCACATGCTGCTCAAGACGTAAATTTAACGTCCATCAATGTAAAAGTCACTCATCAGTGCTCCTGTATCGTCTAATCTATGTTCTGTCTGGATTTAAATTCTTCTTCTTCTTCTTCTTCTATTATTGCACATTTGCTTTCAGCAAAAAAAGAGATTACTTCTCAAAGTTGGTTTATTAGTTCATAATGTTTATATCTTATAAGTTTCTGATTGTAAATGTGCTTAACACTGAAATAACACTATAGGAGAGACTGAGAAAGTCACTTTGTATATAATTCAGCCGTTTGATTTAAGTGTCCAAAGCCATTTAGATTTTTGTCCCTTGTGATTTGAATGGACTCTGATTGCCTCAGTGTGATTCAGAATAAGAGCACTACAAAGTTCATTATTATCATTATTCGATCCAAAGCATTTTAACATCCATTTGAGAACATAGTAACACTTGTTTAACAGCAAGTAATACTTCATCATTAAAGTGTGTCACTTTGCATTCACACTGTTGGCTTCTGCACTGTTGTGGGTATGTGCGCACAAGAATGTGTGTGCATGCGTGTGGGTGAGAATAGGTATAAGTGGTCTATAAATATCTTATCACATTTTAGGCGCAGCTGAAAAGAGCAGCTGACATCAAGCTGTCATTAAAGCTCAAGCTTGTCAATCAAAAAAACTCATCTGGCCAATCTGATATTGCACATGCTGTATATGCATGTGTCCATGCACACGCACACACATGCACACACACGTACACACACATTGCATCTGAACCCCAGCTTTACATCATGGTGGCTTATATGTGTAATGTTGGGGCAGGGATAACAAACAGGACTGAAATTCTGTAAGTTGAAAGTAAATGTTCACCGACTTGAATGAGCAAAGTTGGCAAAGAAGTTCAGCTGTTTTTGGTGACTTTTTTGAGGAAGAATTCGAAGCAGCCCTTACATGTGATTTAGGATAAAACACTGCCATAAAGTTTTAGGAGTAAATTATTCAACAATTTTAGGACAGAGATCACATTATCATGTAGCATATTCATATGCACATAATCAAAGCTGAATAGTATTGCTGTTTAAAAGTAACAAAAACCTGCTTGAATTTGGTATGCGATTTCATTTAATTTCATTTTAGCTGGCAAGCGACCTAAAAATGCATCTTCTTTAAGCTTTTGGGCCTGTCATAATAAATACAGTATTATAGTGTATAAATTTTGAATACTGCCTGCAGCAATCCCTTGTGTATAGTCTAAACCTGCCCTCTCACATTATACTGTTATTATATCTTTTGGCTCTCTTGCACAGATTTTTATCAGTTTACTCATTGTTAAACTGGCACTTTTGTTGTCAGAATGTGTTTTTTAAGACCAACTGCAGCAGTTTTTGGAATGATTCTAGTTTGTTTGGAAATGCAGCTACTAAATGAAAGAGTCGACGAATATACTGTACTCTAAACGCTCGCCATGGCTGTTCTCTGTTGCGTTCATAAGTCTTGCTTATTGGCACTGGCAGGGCAGGGCAATTACTGTAGGAGAAAAAGATTTTATTTTGTGTTTTTAATTTGATCATACGACCAAAGGCTTATTTTAAATGGTCAAACAGCAATGAGCTAACTTGTTTACATTAACCAGGGTATAAATTGCATGGTTATATAATTTACTTATGCACATATTCATGTGTTTAGCATGCGCAAAAAAGGTCCTCTATCGTCATTTGCATTTTAAACCACTTATGGTCCACACCATCCTGTTACAATCACCTGCGGTTCCTCTCCTTAACAAAAGGCCTGGCACACTGTGCTGTGTGTGGCTGTTCAGAGCTCTGCAACATTGGTGTGAGCCAAGACAGAGCTTTGGAGGATTAGAAATGGAAATGACAGCCGTAAAAATGTGAGAATGTGACCCTTTAATGACGTTTCATGAGAGAGTGGGACAACCAAAAAATAGACGATGGAGGGATGGACAAGAGGGACAGAGGAGGATGACTGGAGTTGGGGAGAAATCAACAACAGAGACAGAAGCGGCTAATCCTGGCGGCAGGGGTTCGAGCGTTGACTCAACATTCCCTGAACTGTATCCCATCTGTGGTTTAAAAACAATTTGCTCAGGCGAGTACAATGTAAATTTGCCCGTGGGTGAGTGTGTGGATAATCAAAACATATAGTAGAACAAAAAAAATCATTTAAATACTATACAATTCCCAACGCAAACAGAAAATATGTTGCCTCATAAGTACTGCACCTAGTCATTGTTTTATTTTACAGATCAGATGACTCCAAAGGATAGCAGTAAGTTTGACTAAAGCCTAAAATAGGAGAGCTAATGCACAGCAGGCTGCAGCTCAAGTGAGGTGTTGATGTGATATATTGTGCCCTCTGCCATCTTCTCACTTTTTCTGGCTGCTGTGCAGCGATCGGGGAGCTGGGCCTTTAGGCACCCTGTTGGCATCCTCCCATCTGACCTGTCTTACCTGCTTGGCTCTGTGTAGAACTGACTGGAGACGATGACCAGGGAGCACTTTTAAATGTTAGGAGAGTTTCTATCAGTGCCTGGCAGACACATGTGATATGTCCTTTATAGCATGAGACTCCCTGAGCGTTCACAGCTAAGAAGGGTCTACTGTGGATTCACAATGATGGCTTTCCACTCCAAAAGGAGAGGTGTGGTTGGTCTTGGAACCTTGGCATTTACAACCGGACAGGTGCTCTACCTCCAGAATGCTGCTCTTAATAGACATAGACAGAGGGTGCAGCAGTCTGATCTCTTCTCTTTTCACCACCACAGTGTTCAAGTCTAACTCTGTTAACCTGATCACACACTCTTATGCTGCCAGAGACAACCCCCCCCTCAAAAAAAAAAAGAAAGTAGAGATGACACATGAGATAATTATGCCCGGCATAGTTCTGCTCTTCAGAGTAGACAAAAACTGAGAGACTTAACTCTACAAAGAAATGTAGAACAATATGAAACCAGAGAGATTTGCATCGTCTGAGTCCAGTGTCTCGGTGATGTTAATTAATATAGAAATCCACCTGATTACCCCAGATCACATTTCAGGCATGTGCTGGTATGTGTGTACATGCATGCAAATACTTGTGCGTTTGGGCTATGCATACATAGAGAAGGCGAGTGTGTGTGTGTGTGTGTGTGTGTGTGTGTGTGTGTGTGTGTGTGTGTCTTTGTGCGACTTGGGAATGTTTTATTCATGCCACTGTGACTTGTAGGAGCCATCTTGAAATTACATCTTTAATGGTCATTGATCCACTCCACCCCAGGGAGCTGGATAGCATAAATGTAGTCCCAACACAGACTTTTTAAGTAGTGTGTAATAGTTGTCTAACACTGCTGAGTTGACTGAAAATGTATTTTTTAACTAGAAAACTTCTTTAAATTCCTTGACTTCATTTTACAATGTCACAAGCAGTCTCATCAACTTCAACATCGTCCTCTTTAAAATAAGCTTCTATTGCTTCTTCTCTTTCCTCAATGGCTCTTTCCAGAGCAAACCTTAGAATAATGATGGCCACCTTAGTCTGTCCTCAAGTACAATTACCCAGAAATGAAAAATACAGGTAGCACTATTCAAAAGGTTGTTCAGTCACTGTGCAGACTTGAGTGATGGCATATTGAAAACTCTACAGACAACCTAAAATAGTCCAAGGTACAGTGTGTCTGCAGTAATAGCTCCTTGTCCTTGACCAACAAGTTTGACAATAGAATAGGGATATGACCGCAAGCAAATTTGAATCAAATCTCTGTGTTTTTTTTCCTTAAGCCCCCTTGGAATTGAGCTATCGCATAACATGATGAAGCAATAACCTCTACAGTTTAGGTCAGAGAGTATGATAATACTAGTATGATAGAGAACATCCCCACCCTTATTTGAAATAAATATTCATTTCATCTCTGCCTTGTTTGGTCTCCACACAGTTCCATCTGGTTCAGTGGTGTGTAAACAAGTGCTACATGTGGTGATATTGGCAGAGGTCTCTCTGGGTTACGGTGTGTAACTGAGATAGAAATATATCATTACTGGGTGGGGACTGAGGGGATCTGAGGGACAAAGAGACAGAGAAATAAGAATATTGGATTCCGTTCCACATACACAAGCTTACGTCTTTACATGCAGGCTGTCTGTTCCATCTGTCTGTTTTGCTCACACACACACACATACGCTGATACACACGCATACATTTAGCATAGGGTGTCCGTTAACTGGATGCGAATGGCTGATGGACTGCTCCAGTGGCTCTGCCGGTAATATAATCTTCTCTATACCCCCAGATCCCACACCAATATGTCACAATTGTCATTTATTCCCAGCATGGTCGCCCACAATCGGATGGCTTTTCACACTGAACACACCCTGAACCTTTCGGGGTGATGAACACTTCAAGTGCACACTGTGCATTAACATGCGTTGCCCTTTGTGTTTGCTAGGTTTCATGTTTATTTATTTAGTTCATTTTAAACGTGGAAAAGGAAATCGCAATGCCAGACAGTGACTTGTCAGGGTTTCCTTACTTTTCTCCATTCAAATGCTAGACACAGTTGCACATGCATTTCCAGACAAACTCTACCAGTGTCATATATAACAAGTCAGACAGACTGTATCCCGATAATAATTCACACCTTCTTATTACTATAAGAAGTCAGCCAATTAGTAGCAGAAATGCATTTATGGTGTGACAAAGCAGAACAAAATGTGTAATGTGTATATGTCAATCATAAGCTTGAGAACAGACTTTTTCTTGAACCAAACATGTCCTGAATATGCCTGACAAATGCATCACACTGAGCGAACTGCTAATTAAAAACCGACACCTACTTGGCAGAAAAGAAGAGGTATTAATCAAAAGATCAATGTTTCCTTAATTTTCAAAGCTAAGAGGCTTTTTTAGTATTCATATAAACTTTTATATTGTATTTCTGTGGATATTATACAAAGATATTTGTGATAAGCCACAGATGGAAATGTTAAGTTTTGGTGGCGTTAGAAATTAGAATTTGTTTTCAGGAAGTCTAAATAAACATGATGACATGGATTCAACATGATCTCCTAGCTACAGGTAATTAAATGAGAAGCTCACTGTGATGTCTGTTTAAACCTGTTTGGAAAAGCAGCATTGATTTAGACTTATCTGTTTGCTAATCTGGAGCCTGGGAAACCCTAATGTGTTGACAGCATCCAGAGCTGTCTGGGCTTAAGTTAGGGTAGAAAGGCTGTAATGACACGGAGGCAGCTTTTCAGTGAATTCAGTGAGGGCCGAAACATCAGCTCCAATTGAAAAATTTGTCTGCTATAGCAGATTAGACAAGGATCTCCTAATCTGACATTTGTATAAAGTGTGAAGGTTCTACTTTCTGTTGTGGGACAATGTTACCAAGATTTCTGTTACAAAGGGAAAATGACTACATAACACTGATGTGTTCCTTTCTTTACATAACTCAATATAAACTTCTGCCTGCCTTATTAGTTTCCAAACTATTTAACAATATTACAATATTACAACAGTATTTAGGACACAGTATGTTGTACAGAATACAAAAGGCTGAACCTGAACATACTTGTGAAGAACTACAACTCAGTCACAGTGAATAATACTGATATAGAATTGTACGAGGCCTACATTAAAGTCTGTCGTGTGCCGAGTTGAAAAGAGAATTATAGCATCTGACCTTAATGAGAAAGCATATCCTCTGAGACTATCTCTACTTCGTGCGGCCAATGATAGCTCTGACTACCTGTTACGTTTCTCTGGTAAATTAATAGCACACCATGTCCTGGCTAAGTTTCCATTTGCCTTTCAGGGAGCTTTTCTCTCAGTATTGGGCCACTGGGAGACACAATAATCACCCACAGAGACACAATAAGCCTGTAAGGAGATTCTCACTCTACTAATTAGCGTATATTCTATTTCGATATTTTCTATGTATCTCAGAAGGACAGAGGGAAATTTATATGGAGATCTACTCAACATATAATTTAAGAAGTGAAAAATTAGTACAATTTTAGTATATATAATATACATGACATAAAAGTGTAATAATGGTTATAGAGTGACATGCATGAAAGTCAGTATTAATGAGCATACATTATTCCATATAAAATACTACATTTAAGAATGGGAATAAATGTGCACCAGATGGAGAGACTGTTGTCAGAGCTACCCAAGGAGCCAAAAAACTACAGAAAGAAAAGTATTAATATGCAAAAATCATGCATGCCTTGGCAAAAATAATTTTTGTGGTTTATTAATCCTTTGTTTAAGCAGGGAAATGAACTCTGAAGCATGCTTGTGTTATGCATCCTAAATGCTTCTCATAAAGCGAAGTTTACTTCATTTAATTGGCCATTTAGGATGTGCAACACCTGGCTGCTTGTTATTCTCATTACAGAGTTTCAGTGATGTGTTGGGTTAAACAAAGATTTTTGCGATCTTGACAGTGTCTTTCCAACCATTTGCTTTGTTTTTTTTTGCCAGTTTAAAAAAAAAAAAAAAAAGGGAACCTGTGATTTTCAATCCTTTCTCTTTGCTTACACTTGCATTCATTTAAATTACAAAAGGGTGATTTGCATTTTGTTATTTGCCTTTAATCTGCTTTGTGAAACAACACAGGAACTCGTATAAGTTCTGCAACTGTGCTGATGATCTTTGACAGTCTGTCCCAGTGGGTTGTGCATTTTATTTGATACAAAACCGCATCTGTTTCTCTCTTTCTCAGAAACCTAATTTTGTCATTTCGCGTCCCTGGCTCTCTTTCCTTCAGTATTCTCTCTCATTGCTTCCTTTCAAATAATTACAAAGCGGATGGTTCATTGAGCAGAACAGAGCAAGAGCAGGGTGGAAACAAGGTGTGTAGTGCAGTCAGTATGATTTAGAACAGCCTTCTCATAATAAGAGAGGTTAATGTATCAGTCTCAGGCCAGAGGACACACGCTGAATCTGCTCTACTAGAAACAACTTATTCATAAAATTAATTCCCTCCAAAAAAAGAAACTACTGCAGCAGTATAATGTGTGAGTGGAGGAACCATTCTGAAATATGACACCCACTGCTATTGAATTTCTGTTTGACAGCACAGTGGATATGGGGAGTAACTCGCAATTTGTGTGCCTAATTGAATAGCTTGTTCCAAGTGTAAACTATAACTTGGTGTTAGAAGAATGTTTAAATCAGCTATTACTGTAACAACATGACAACGGCACATCGTGATTTATGGGGTATATTTTTGAAACTAAGTAACTGAGTTGTTATGTACAGACAATGCTAGAAGTAGATTCATCATATTTTCATCATTTTATCCCTCCATCCATCCTAAAACCCTGCACCTACAGTACTGTTTGTATGACGTACTGCAGTACTCTACGTCATACTCAGAGAAAATTCATATCCAGATGTTACATACCTTTGACCTCCTTTTCATTCCTGAACCAGCGCAGGTCAGCAGCGGGCTTGCTTCCCTGGGTCATGCAGGTCAGAGTGATGTGGTCCCCCTCCTTGGCAGGCTTTGTCAAGCCATCGATCTCTGGCTTCTCTGGTACACCTGTATGTTGGAACGGAAATCACAGCAATAGAACCATTTCACTCACAGTGGTATGTCATTATGCAACAATAATATAATTATGCCTTATTGACAATTCTCCTCCAGCTCGCCCTCCTGCAGGGAGATTAGAGCACGCTGTACACAGCAGTGTCCCTGAGCAGTGTCCTGCAAGTGAACACATCAGGGAGAAATGTTGTTGATACATGGGTGGATGGTCTCTTTAGCCACTGGGCCATCCCCTTTTTTAAGGGCTGCTTCACACCAATTACAAAATTCGCGCACACCTTGTGTTGTGTAGCCATGCAGACAGTTCTGATTTTCTTTGGCCAGGTTGTGAGATTCCTGCCTCTACCACTAAAACAAAAGGGGTGAATGGAGTTTTGTTTTTGATGCTCATAGAACTGAAACGTTACATTTAAAAATTTAACAGGATGTGTCTTACCAGAACCAAAGTCCAGGTTCCTCTGGATAGTCCACACGCTGTGTTTTTTTAATTATTTTGTGTTAAAGAAATAATCCGTATGACAAAAGGAAAGAATCTTCATGGCAGAAAGGTTAAAAAAAAGTGTCTGCCTAAAGTGTTTCTTTAGGCAGACAACCACAGAGGAAGTCACAAAGTACAGAAAATGTTAATTACTGGCGTACTGAGTGTTTTAAGTGTGTCTGTCCTTCTAATGCCAGTGAGCTGTACGTCTGCCTCAGGCTGAGTGACTGAAAGGTCTGTCAGTCAATGCCATTGACTGACTCTGGCCTTGTCTGTCTCACCACCTCCTGTAATGTTTATTACCAAAAGTAAAGGACTTTTCTGTTGACTATCCAGTGTTTCTCTTAGGATATTTTTAAAAGCAGAGCTGTTGTGCACACTCATAGCTATGAAATGCGACCTGTGGTTATGCAACCCTGATGGAAGAAAATGACCCTAGAATCATTCCAGATAGGGTTATTCATGTATTTACACATTGACATCCAAAAGAAGCACCCACTCATTTACTTAAAAGGCCACTGGTTTGAATCCCTACTTTGCTTTACTGACCTCTGTGCCTTCATGGTCACATCATCCTTTCTTTTTTTTAATGACTCTTTCAGCCTCCTCTAAAAATTCAAATATAATTTTAATAACAAGACGAGTGTACAGAGCAAAGTTGCACCAGTTTAGACTATGCTTGTACCTCTCTGAAGCTGGCCCCTCGTATGATCATGATATTAATAAAACCATTTTCATTGATTTATACATTGGTTGTTGTACATTTTGTTAGACATATATTTTAAAGCATAGCAGCAGCTCATTAACGTCCAAATAAGTCCAAAGTGGCACCTCATTCATTAGCACATCGTTTATGTGAGCCAAACAAACATTTTTGCTTCATTAATTCTCAAGTTATGAGCATTATACACAAAAAATGTGATAACTTGAGAAATAATGAATCACAGATGTTTGGTTTGTTTTTATGAATGTGCAAAAATCATGTTCAAATAAATGAGACCATTTTGTAGCCATTTGGATGTTAATGAGTTGATATAATAGGCCTAAAAATATTTGCATTAGATTTACAATTTTAATATTTAGTTTCTCAAAATAGGTTTGGTAGGATTCCCTAGGAAGGAGCACTTTAGAGAAACTCGTATATATAGAATGAAATGATTTTATTGATTTGAACAATGCATTTGAAATGTTTCAGTCAGGTTTTAAAGTCTGCCATAGAAAAAAGTTCAATCTAGATGCCAATAAAGTGCCAGTTTTGTTCCTCCTGACCTGAGCGCAGCTTTTGACACAGTTGATCACCACATTCTTTTAAAACCTGAGATTTTAGTCAGGGGTTCAAAGGCTCTGAGGGAGAAACTGGCCACAAAGCTAAATCCTCTAGGATTTACTCCAAGCTAACAAGCTAAAAACCTTTGTGTAATTTGTGACTCAGACCTGAATTTTAAGGCTCATGTGGAGTTTGTCACCAAATCTGCTTTTTATTATCTTAAGTATATTGCCAAGGTGCAGCTATTTCTGAGCAGCACAGAGAGACTAATACACACTTTTATATCCAGAAGACTGGATTACTATAATTCTCTTCTATCTGGTCTACCCAAAAACATTATAAATCAGACGGAGATAACACGTTACACCACTTTTAAAGTCATTACACTGGTTGCGTGTCAGTTTTCGTATTGATTCTTTCTTTTGTTTTTAAAGCACTTTCAGCAGTCTGACATGTTTCCAGTGTATGAACTGCGGGAGGATTCTTCTGTTAAAGGGAGTTGTTCCCTCTCCACTGTCGCTTTGTGCCTGCTCAAGTGGGATTGTTGGGTGCACTTTATCATTTTTTATATAGTTATATTCTGTAAGGTCTTAAACCTCACACTGTAAAGTGCCTTGAGATGACTGTTGTTGTGATTTGATGCTATACAAATAAAGTAAATTGAATTGAACCAGGGCGAGCTCTCAGGTCCTTTGACACAGGTCCATTAAATGTTCCAAAGTGCAGGACAAAAACGTGTAGGGAAGCAGCTTTTAGTTATTATGCTCCGAGATGTTGGAACAGCCTGCCTGAGGAGAGCGTTGAGTGTAAGCTTAAAACCTACTTTTTTTTTTGCCTGATTAATATATTTTTTTATGGCTATTCGTTTTGTTTTCTTGTATTGCTTGTTTGGTATTTTTTGGCTTGTTGCTCATGCGTAAAGCACCTTATATTACATGAACTTGTACGAAAGGATAAAGAGTAAATAAAAATAAGCATAAAAAGAGAGACATGAGTAAATCTGTTTAAACACCCACCTCTGAGCTGCACAACAGTGTTAAAACATAGCCTCTAGGGATGAACTATTCACCTCGACTTTTAACAACCACTTCGCCATGGATACATGGAAACATTCACTTTGTTTACTTATATGTCAACCACATTTGTCAAAGGTACTGAAGTAAAACATTTGGTTAGTAGGTCTACCTTTACGCTGTGTGGCCAGCTGCTGCATACAAACTTACAGAAAACACATGTTGGACTGCTAAACTGCTGTGTGCGTGTGTATTTAGTAAGGTTGCTGGGTTCATTTCACACTAGTCCAACCTATGTTTCTTTGTGAATGTTAACAATATAATAATAATTCAGCAAAGCACACAGAGGAAGCACAGTTCGAGTACCGCGGTGTGTATGTTAATGATGAAGGGTGGCTTGTCTTAAAAAAGTGCATGATGGTTTTTCTCCCACACTGAATGACAGCAGATCAAATACAATGTTCATCTTATGCAGTCACGTTCCCCTTGGGTGGGTAGCTTTAGATAGCTTTAATCCTTCTTTCTGGTTGTGTGCGAGTGTGTACGAATGTGTAAGTGGAGAGCACCGCGTGCGCGTTTCTCTGCTCATTTGTGCGTCGTGGATTTGTTTCTGCTGTGGTGTGTGTGTGTGTGTGTGTGTGTGTGTGTGTGTGTGTGTGTGTGTGTGTGTGTGTGTGTGTGTGTGT
>JAUYWH010000006.1:9934733-9959787 GCA_034779795.1 Ctenopoma multispine
GTGTGTGTGTGTGTGTGTGTGTGTGTGTGTGTGTGTGTGTGTGTGTGTGTGTGTGTGTGTGTGTGTGTGTGTATATAACTGTTGAAGCATGACCAACAGCATTTTGAAGACATGAAAAAGAAATGACAGTGCAGTTTTTGATGCATTGTGCGGGGGAAAAAAAAGATCATTGTGGTCATTAGTGCTGTGAGAAGATATGTAGAACCACAATCAAAGTCGGTTACAAAACGTTTGTGCTTTTTTTTTTTTTTTTTCTTTTCTCTCAGCATATACAGAATGTCAAGCCGGTTGTGTTTTGTATTTTTAGCTACTGATTGTATTAGCCCTCAAAAATTATGTGCATACATTCATGACACCCAGTGGATGAGTTTTAATGATTTGGATAATCTCCTGACATTTTCCTCCAGAACCACCATCAGGTTCACATTTGCGGTTATGAGTAAAATGTCACAACCACACTTAAATGAATTGCCATGAAATTTGTTACACACATTCATGTTTCCTAGTATGAATTGTACAGACCTTGGTGACCTATTAACATTTAAAACTAATGCTGTTTATTTTACCAAATGCATATATGAGCCAATACCAGCAGAAGTAATGAGATTTCAACCAGCCTCAGCTTTACTTTGTGTTTAAAGCTAATTAGCAAATGTTACAAAGCTAACACTCTAAACTAAGATGGTGAACATGGTAAGTACTACCTCACCAAACTGCTACACACTCTTAGTCCTGATGTTTATAAGAATATTTTTATACCAATTTGTGGTTGTATTTAGTATAATTTATAGTTGTATTACTGTAGTAAATAAACACGTTATTTGGATAATCTTATTACACTGCATATTTATTTAAAGGTTTTTAAAAGTTTTTATTTTGTCCAAATGATTTTCAATATTCTCTTATGTTCATTCCAGGCACTCACTGTCCTGAAACAGATAAACCAGTCCATTCCCAAACCATTTTGTGTGTTTATTAAATGTCCCGCTGTATTTCCTGGCCTGCGCTATTAGTTATTGTTCAGTATTGCAAAATAATTTTCCCCATATCATTATTGAGCAGTAGACTTTAATGTTGCTAATTCTCAGCTTGCTTGTTAACACAGAGAGTCTGCTAATGGTCCTGGAGTGCAGTAGCATATCTATTAACATTAGCAAAAACTAATTGACACGATAATAAGCCCAGTGACAGGAAATGAGACAATGTTTGTGTGGGCAGATGATCACAACATAAACATTACTAATAGGAGAGAGCGCTAACAGTAGCATTTATTTGTCTTTTATTTAATTTTATTTGTCTGTGCTTCAGTGATGTGGCTTCACTGTAAGTGACTGGCTGCTTCTGACTATGCCAAATGTGTAAAAAACACAGCGCAACTCAGAAGGAGCGCTAAATTTCTTATTATAGTGCTAATATTTTCAAACTTAAACATCTGTACTAAATAAATTTTATAGTCTATAGTTTTTTTCTTCTCACTAACAGACCTCCACAATTGAAAGCATCTAAGTCACACATGTAATGCATATGCTGTTCTAAATTATTCTAGTAAAGCCTAAGGAAAGGTTGTAAACCAACGTTATCATAGACTGATGTCCTGTAACAATACATCAACAATATGAATTTTTCCTTTACTTTAAGCGGAAATTAAGTTTGTTTGGGTACTTCACTTACCTAGAACGGTCAGGTAAGCTTTGGCTGTTCTCACTGGCATGGTGAAGAGAGAACAGGTGTACATGCCTTCATCTGACAGGGTGACATCGCTGATACTGATGGTAAGCTCTGACCAAGATGCGCGCACCAGCTCAATCCTGTTGTCCCTTAAAGCTGGAGAGAGAGTCAGAGTTAGAAAACATCACTGAAACTATCAGCATACTTAAAGCAGACACACTACAATATGATCATGATGTTACTGTACAATTATAACATTTGATAAAATGTGTCTTATCCAACAGTAACACTGCAAACATGTCCAAAAAAGACTGGGGCCATTACGTAGAGTAATGTGTCAGACAATTCTTTTTTTTTTATAACCGCATCTATTTTTAACCAGTGATATACAATTTTGCCCATTATTTCTAAAATGATTAACGTGGTTTGACTGTTGCCTAGCCAAGCCTAGATGTGCAGTGTAAATAATGAATGAATGCATTTAAATGCATAAACAATCAAAAATCATATCAAAAAGTGACCTCAGCGCTGAACTTTCTGTTGAATCTGAAAATGTATTAATCAGTACCATACTGATACAGTCTTCTCTGCTGGAAACCCATCATACACATTTTACTTATATGAAAATGTAATCTTCCAAAAGACATAACAGGAATGGAAATCGATACTGCAATAACTGGCTGAGAAGAGGCCTAATGAGTTTGGCAAGATGTGAGAGTTAAAATGGATTTGCTGATATTGGATGGCCAGTTGAAGGATACTCCACAGTCTTCAAATTAGACTTTATACTTCAAAACTCTGTCCGTTTCAGAAGCAGAATGTGACACTATGAAAATCACAAAACGCATGCCTTTGTCTGAAGGGTGCATCATGCGTGCAGTGTGTGTTGTTACAGTCACACACAGGTGTATATATTTAATATTCTTAATGTGGCCACCCACAAAAGGATATTCTTATCTTATGATAACTGAGAGAAACCATATAAAGAGTAGAGCACTCTAGTTTCCTCTCTACAAAGATAAAGAGGAATAAAGACCATTCGAAAGACTGTTTGCAAAGAACTTTAAAGAGTTGCAGGCTGAATGGGGAGAAATGATACCCAACACCCTAAGGCTATAAAGTCATATTTCTTTCTCAAATACCTTCACTTCTTATTTCTAACTCACACAAGTCAGGTACACCTTTGTCACTGCAAACCGATCTATACTCTTTTGTATAGCAAACATTTCTCAATTAAAAATCTATAACAGTCAAAAATAAAAATTTAACAGTCAATTAACTTGGAACACGCTTTTTATAGGACTGTGCAGACATTATCTCATCAAAATCTAGCTTAATTGTTGTGCTGGAGCCTGAGTCTTATATTATATATGCTACACTATTAACTGTGGTTGTAAGCCACTTGCGGTTGTAATTTGTCAGTCACTGGTAAATGTGTCTTCCTTGGTGACTGCATACAGCTTCTCTGTATGCATGGTGCAATGATCACAGAACTGACAAATGTAGAGAAATGTCAGTGAGCACACTATCTCGTGTCATTTGGTCTGCCAGGGGATGGATAGCTTTGCTTTGCTGGTTCCAGGCTAAACACCTAACGTAAATGGCAGTGGAGTTGTAATCAGTTTGGCTAAACGACAGCTGCTTGCTCTCATTTATTGCTGGATTTGTTCTGTCCCTTCCCGTCCCTCGCAACATCGGTTATCTCTACATGCTGTGTACTGAGCCCGAGCAGCCATGACATGTTGATATGAGCACATGACATACTGTATCTTTAGGCTTGGTACTGGTGACACTATATTCCTGTTTGTGTATTTATGAGTAGACATGACTATCAGTGCAAGACCACTGAATTCATTTTGGTCTAATGCACTTCCACTTTAGCTAATGTTAACCTGTCCTGAAAAGGTGTTTACATACAAACATACACAACTTGTTTCATCAAAGAATAAACTAAGTCAGAGAAGCGATTCTTTGGACGGATCCTAGACTAAATAGAATCTTTTTTTTTTTTTTTTTTTTTTTCTGTTTGTCTGTCTTTCGGGTTTTTCTCCTCCCTCCCACCCGCAGACCTCATTCTGTCGACTCTGGCAGCTTCACTAACCTGTGAATGTGAACAAGTTAAACAATGCTTCAGTTCAACTGTTGCCTTATTTGCTTTGGGCAAGAAAGTATGAGCAGGCAAATGTCAGAAAATACTGTACATTTACTGTTGCTGACTCGCATCCTGATGCGACTGCTTTATTTCTCCCTGCTCGTCAACAGCCCATTGTGGGAAGATGTTTGTGTGAGATTGAAGGATATAGATAGAATATTCTATACACTTTTCAAAGAACTAACTGTCTGACGCATTGGCAGAGCAAGGTAATATGAACAAGAACTCAATGACTTGAAAAGCGTGTGATGACGCTCACATTCTCGTTTATATGGAAAGCTACCTAATTACTACTGGTAATATGAAAACCTGTCAACCTGGTGGACACAGATAATGATCAGTGATCCATTACTCCAATTTTACTGAATTTGAAACTTAAACATAATTGATATTAAAATCTGGGAATCCAATCATGCCTAAAGTGTTTCTACATCCTTCAGTGTTTACAGGCACTTCTCAAGATAGTTTAGATGCCAAAGAGCGGGATCATCCTGATCCCCCTGGAAGAGTGGATACAGGCCAAAGTTGGAGACATGAAGGATGGAACATATAACCATGATAATCATGATTTAAGGATCCCAGTACAATCAGGAGTATTAAAGGAAAGTCTTCTCTACATTTAATCAAAGGAACAAGAATAGAATATCAGTGATTAGATCACCTGCACAGCAACTGACAAATAATTGTGTTGCCAAGATTGTTTTGTCTTTGATTTTTGTTTTTTGGAGTTCTGATATGTCAAAACATATTTTTCTGATTTAAAGTGCGTGTGAAGAACATCAAACACATAAACTATAATATTATAATTGTAAACTTGTATACAATATTTGTTATTTGCTTATATACTCATGAGGTCTCATTTCTTATGTACAATAATAACACACACACACACACAAATATGACTCACATTTTTCAGTTAAATGGACAAAGTACAGTCCACCTCCAGCTTTCTTCAGTTTTATTATTCTGTATTCTCTTCTCACTTTTCTTATCCCTTAGCAATGCAGCCTCCTCTCATCTCCCATTCTGTGTCCAGTGAAAGGTTGGATATCGACGGAGAGAGTAGAGGAGAGGAATGTTTCCCTTGCTATTTGTCTGCAAAGATGCTGCAGTTGCCTGCTATCCATTAGAGACCATTAGTGTAGACAGTCCTGAATGTGTTCATGGAGGATGGTGTTGTTGTCAACATCAAAGTGGCAGATTTGTGTTCTGCAATAACTGAATGTACAACTGTATTTTTGCTCATTTAGCCTCAGTCTGTTTCTCTCTGTGAATACAGAAAGACAGAAAGCGAAGCTGCACTTGTCAGCATCAAAGTTTTTTTATTGTATCTGCAACAAATGGTCAGTACACCTCTGTCTATTCTGCTGCTTGTTAAGCAGTTTGTAAGAGAGAGAGACAGAAAGTGAGAGGGAGATGCTGTATTTTCTACATTTGATTGTCTTAATCTCAGCAAAGCTGACACGGAGAAGCCTGAGATGTGATAATGTCAAGAGTTTTTCAGAGAAGAAGCAATTTGATATTTGTAAACACAATCGGGACCCAAATATTTTTCTATCTAATTACAAGAGCTGATGAGCATTAGCTCACAGGGGCAGGTCGTGTTGCCATGACCAATCACATAACACAGAGTAAACAGCCATAACACCAAAGCCAGAGAAAGCGACACAAGAGAGTGATAAATGTCACCGATCCCTTTTTTTTTTAATCTGTAGAGGCACATCTTTTAAAAGAAAAGCTGAGACACAGAAACGCTGCAGAGAGAGAAGGTCAAAGATGTCTTGTTACTTTTAAATTAGAAGTGACATTTTTATTCTGAGGGATGACGTTCAGTCAGCTGGTGGAAAAGTCTTTTCAGAACTGACTGAATAGATTAAAAAAATATATATTTTTAGCATGTTATTAATGGTCAATATTTGACTCAAGTAATAAGTAACAGGTTAATATTAACAAAGCATGTTAAGGCATCAAATCATTTACTTGAATTTTCAGTCAACATTTCATTTTATCCATGTGCATGAGTGTTGGTGTATGTTTTAATTTATTAGTCCATCATTTCCTAATATTTCTAACATATTTCTCAGAAAGAACCTTACAATGTGGACTAATTATAGAACCAAAAGAAGCTGTTCAGTTGGTACGTGTCCAATTAATTCCATAACCTAGAGCGTGTCTGAGTCACTGCACAGCAGGTGGGCTAAACATAGGTGAGCTAAATTTAAATTTTTTTAAGTAAAAGCAAACATGAAGCCCAACATACATTTCAAATAATATTTCAAATAATAAAATCATGATTATTTATTATTATATTATTTATTAATTTTTATTTTAGTCCCCGTTTCTCTACGAATGTACATATATATAGTTCAATGAGACATCTAGGCAGATTATTATTAGATTGTATCTGTAAAAGTATTAACCATTTTCTCCAGTAAAACTAAGCTGAAAACCTTATGTACAGATAAAGGTTGTCTGTTTGTTTACTTTTTCATCTCATTATTAGTATCTAGTTAAATGTGTTGTTTTGTTCAGGTAATATGAACATGGATGTAGTATTTTTTTTCAGTTTTGATAAAATAAAATTCAGTACAGTATTATACAGATGACTCAAATAATAGTGTGTGATTTTTACACTGAGCTCAACCAGATAACCACTTATAAAAGCTTCAGTATTAATCACTATCCACAGTGAGTAAGATATGGCATTGTTACTAAGCCATGTGGAGAAATGAATACAATACACAGACATTATTTGTGAATTGAATGTCTCTAGTTTTTCAGTCTTGAGTTTATATCTATATTAAAAACACACATTTGCATGCTTCATGTTATTTGCTGCATTTGATTTGAAAAGCCAGTTGTAGGCCGGCACTATGACTTTTGTGGTCACTGTCAGAACCTCATCTAAACCTGAGGCTCAGCAGCAGCAACTTCTTTTCCCACTTCATATTATATTTCTGACAACATCAATGATGACATTTTTTCCCCCTGGTTTCTGTTTTTTTTTACAACAATCAGTACTGTATCTTGTTATCGCAAAGCTATTTGACGTGTCATGTATGCATTATATACTAGTTGAGTATACAATCGTGAATATCACACAGATGTAGAACAGAAGGCCGTATATGCCTATTTTTTTATATTAGTCATGGTTAGCCTGTGATCAATAATTAACATTTACACACAGATACTTGGCTTATGTCTCCAACTTGAACTAAAAGGCAGTTAATAATACACACAGCCAATGGTACAGTACACCAGGTACATATTCTATGTTTAAATTCAAAGCATGTACTGTGTACAATGGGCATACAGCACATAACTACATATCTAAATTGGCTTCATATTTATCAATTTCCATGACTAACGTCCTCAACATTAAAATCATTAAAAGCAGCAGATGAGTATACATCATTTGTGTGGGCATTTGCATGTGAGGTGGAGTATGTGTATAAAACATAATTACATTTGCACGTTACAGATGTGTTTGTTGCAAAAGTATACATAACAGTTATTACAGAGTCGCTCATTTAAACTCCCTCCTGCCCTTTCCCTCATCTATCCTTTCCATCGCCCCCCACTCTGTTCATCTATCCAGGGACAGTATGTATTAGTATAGAACCTTTGCAGGTGTTTGCTCATTCAAGTGACACAGTTTTATAATGAGAAAAGTGCAAATTTCAAAATATACATTCAGCTGCCAGTGTGTGAATGTGACTGTTCTCTTTTCCTTGTCAACAACCCATCAGAGTTTGACTCGGTGTGTATATGTGTGTGAGTGTGAAGGAGAGATAGAGACACAAGCAAACTGAATGCAATGTTTATTGAATAGCTTTAATGTATATTCTGTATCTCGGGCGTTTCTCAGCCTTCATTACCTGTTATACCGTTCTGAGGCGCGCTGGCTTTTTAAAATGTAAAACGTGCCAAACTCCATATAATTATTGGCTTGTGGAGATTTCTCCTGTGACAGAAATGATTTTCTTTCATCAGTTTCTACCTGCCATGGTGAGTTCAGTGGGACACCTCCACCAGCCCTACTTCATTAAGTCCTTGTGAGAAGCAGGTCAGTGAGGAGACAGCTCCTGCCTATAAACCATATGGTATTTTGTAGAGAGATACATTGTCGTCCTGCAGCTTGAGAGTAGAAGAATAGGTACCCATATGTGGAGGTGCACATTTTTTCCGAGGGTACATACTATAGTCATTACTCATTGTCTCATGACTTTTGAAAGAAATTGAACAATGTTTCTGGAGCCCTGTTATCATTCTGATAACACTCAATAATCATCACAAACATTTTTTTCTTATTATGTTATAAAATATAATTTCTTTTTCCTAGCTCCTGAATTTTTCCTGCAAGAGAGAAATAATAAGTCTGTCACTAAGTGTGAGCTAATTATTTCCATTTGCCTCAGGTATTTTTCTCTGCACCTCTCAAATGATAAGTAGCTCTAGTAATAAAGGCAGTAATAACTGGATCTATTGCTCATTTGACAATATAGTCTCTTTTTCTCCCTTACCTACTTATCAGCAGATGAAACAAAGCTGACATTTGCCTGATGTCGGTTGCTCTGATCCACGAGCAACACACACAGACATATGGAGATCTCCGCTTTTAATTATTATACTTGTCTGTACCTCCAAATACAATGCAAACACAAGGAAGTGGAAAAGGCTTTTTTTTTTATCAGAGCTGAATGTTCTCAAACACAGACGTGCAAAGAGTGGTGATAAAAGAAATAAGACACATAATGCTCAAGGTCAAATAAAAAGTTTGTCTCTGTCTTTCAGAGGTGATAACTGCATCTAAAAGCTCTCATAAAATGCCTCCTTAATTCCTCCCCTTTATCCCACCAAGGCCTACATTCCGTCTCCTTTTTCCTCTTTTTCTTCCTCTCATGTTTTATGGCCCTTGTCTAGGAGAGAGGGGACTTGTTAGGGATCTTTGGAGATTTACAGTCAAGTTTTTTTTCTACCAGAGAGAACATCGTACCAATCTTCTGGCTGATATGAAAGGATGTTTCATAGAGGCAGTCTTCCAGGAAATAAAAAAGACAGCTGTCTCAAAAGTTTAACTTTCCTGCTAAGATTAAGTTTTGAGAGAAAGTTCTGCTATCTGTTTAATAAAAAGTCTGTCAGGCATTTCTTATTTTGTTATTTACTTTGGAAAACTTTTAAAAGCCTATCCCCTAAATTGCTCAGGCACAGATACTCTGAATGCATCAAAGCTTTCATGGTTGCATACTGGGGAGGTGGGATGCTTGGCATTCCAGAGATACACACACACACACACACACGTACGTATATGTACACCTACAAGCATACAGACACGAACACTCTCACACAACCCCAAACAGCCAGCAAATTGATTCAGACAGCTGAATATTTGACATCTGAGGACCCAAATAGTTTCATATTCAGCTGCTCAGGGGCCTAAAAATGAGCAGTTGGCTCTTAGCTGTTCACCCATAACACTAATCTTAATGTTTAAAGAGATTCAATCAATTTGCAGATGGAACAGTTTAGGCAGACATGTCCACCACAGGTAAACCATGAACTTTTGTCATTTTTCAAACAACATCTATAAGTCATTGCTCAGAGAGAAAAACAGGACTGTTACTATGTGCATGTTGAAACATTGTATTGTACTAATGCATCACCACATTCTGTATGTTTGGTGACTAACTGAGTCCAGACTGACAGTAAGTAGACTGAGTCACTGCGACCTTTTCATGGTCAGTTTGTCTTTTCCATGAAACATTATGAGTCATCAGTTGTTGTTTTTTATTTGTCACAGTTAAATGATTCAAATCATTAAACTAATTCTAATATTCCACAGAGATAAGTACGAAATGCAGTTTTTAAATGATGAGTTTATTTATTATGGGAAGAAAGCTGTCCAAATCTGCCCTACGTGAGAAAGCAATTGCCCCCTAAACCTAATAACTAGTTGCGCAACCCTTGTTGGCAACAACTGCAATCAAGCCTTTGCTGTAACTGGCAATGTGTTTTTCACATCGCTGTGGAGGCCATGCCCACATTGCATTTACTGTATAATGAAGCCTGGATGCTAAATTAGTTTAGCCGCTACTGCCACCTTATTGAAATACATATAACATGCAAGCAACTACCCGCCACTACAAACAATATTAAGAATACATAGAAACTACTTGTTATAAGTCACTGAACTAAAAAACATGTTGCTGGAGTCTGTTGTTGTTACCGTTTGCGCAACAGAGCACATTAGCACATTGGCTTTGTAGTATGTTCTAGTGAGCTCATTGTGCCTAGATATCGATTGATGATGCTGTTTCTGGGGAAATTCCATAAAAGGCATAGTGGAAGGGTCTTCAGCACTAGTTTGAGTTTAAGTTTTAAGTTTAAGACATAATTGAAGTTGTTTTGTGAAAGAAATATTTAAACAAAATGTAAAAGATGTTATTCATTTAACTCAAATAGTAATAGTAATGTTCATTTGAAAGCACTCAATCATAAAATCTGACCCCCCGCCTCCAAACCAGATTTGGGTTTGTTGCCTCAGGGCCTCAACACTGTGCAATGAGGGTTCTAAAACTCCAAGGTTTTCTAGTTTATGTGAAGTGGTATGAAGTCAAACAAACAATATACAAGATTACTTTGGCAAAAATAAACCAGAAATGGTTCAAATCAATTAAACATAAAATAAACATATATATTCATGTACATACACCAATCAGGCATAATATTATGACCACTGACAGGTGAAGTGAATAACACTGATCATCTCTTCATCATGGCTCCTGTTAGTGGGAGGGATATATTAGGGAGCAAGTAAACATTTTGTCCTAAAAAGTTGATGTGTGAAACAGAAAAAAAGGGCAAACATAAAGATTTGAGCAAATTTGACAACAGCCAAATTGACTGGGTCAGAGCATCGCCAAAACTGCAGCTCTTGTGGGGTGTTCCACTCTCTGGGTGGTCCAAGTAGGGAACAGTGGTGAACTACTGTGAGAGGGTAATGTGTGGCCATGTCTTATTGATACACATGGGGAGTAAAGGCTGGACTGTGTAATCTCAGTTGTGCATCTGTGGGCTGTGTTGGACAAACGAGTCCGACCTATGGAGGCCTCACCTCGCAACTTACAGGATCAGGATATCTTGGTGCCAGATACCACAGCACAACTTCAGGGGTCTAGTGGAGGGTATCCTTTGATGGATCAGGGCTGTTTTGGCACCAAAACAAGTCTGATGTAGGGATCCACACTTGCTCACTGTCTCCACTATCACTCTGTACAAGCTGTCATCACTGTCTAAGGAAATGACCCCAACTCCTAGATCATGCACGTTCTACCCATAAAATGTTCTTTCATCAATCTCCCAAAAGTGTTAGTGTATGGTTAAAGTAAAAAAAAAAAGACTATGGTCATTATTTTCCAATTAAGCACATATTATACTGTCTAAACTAAAGTGCTCTAACTGCACAATGTTGCCCTGAGGCAACAAAGAAAAAAACCCCCACAGTTTTAGTATATAAAACTAAATAATGCAAAAATAAAATGGTCAAAAATGTTTAAATAAAAATATATTATGTGTGGACATTTAAAGTTAACACAAATTTAAACATGTTCAATAGTGATATTCCTCTGTTCAGTTAGTGGAAGTGGGCACCATGTGGCTCTGCTTCCTAGAAGGACTGCTCCTCTCCGAGACATGTTTGGTAATATTTTAAATAGTTTATCCCCCCAAAAATGCAATATTTCTGCTCGGTTGGTATAGTTTTTATTCTATTGTTTTTAAATTTTTGCTGCTTTTTAACTTCTACTGTCCACTTTCTGACGTGACTATGCAAATTTCCCACTTGTGGGACTAATAAAGGATTATCTTATCTTATCTTATCTGAAAAAAATTAAAGGGACAGTGTGTGGTCCAGAAATGTGGTTTGTTGCACAAGGGCAACATCATGGTTAAAATTTATATTTTTATTAGTTTTAAAATCGACTAAAAAGAAAACAACAGCAACAAAGACAGATAAACACTAGAAATAGTTGCCAGTATATTTAAACTACTATTCAGAAGTTGGGGGTTCCTTCAAATGTCCTTGTTTGTTGAAATAAAAACAGATTTTCTAACATTACATTGATATGAATTAGCATGTGTATGATGGTGTAAACATTGCTAATGTTATAAATGACCATTGTAACTGAAAACAGCTGTTTTTTAAATGGCATATTTAAGCGCTTGTACAGAGGTCCATTATCATCAAATATTAGTCCTGTGTTCCAATGGCAAATCTATAAAATTATATATTGTTAAAAAGGTTAAATGATCACGAGAAATCCCTTTGTACTTGTGTAAAGACAGCTTATATCAAAAGGAAATTTCGAAGTGACCCTGCATTTTTGAATGGTGGCATACACGCATGACTAGTCTTGAAATAATTTCCTCATGTTAAAATAAACCTCTTGAAAGACTCTTGAAATATGACCTTGAAGAAATGACTAGCACAGCACCGTACAACAAAGCATGCTATTGTTTTATCCTGTAGAACAGCTAGATTCTCTCCAGTATGACAGAGTGACCTGCATGCTGTTACTCAAATAACCACTGACACCCAGCCTGAGAAACACATTATTTTTGGTGTCCATGCACCTGCCAATACATATACTGCAGTATACCTGCTACATTAAGAACAAAGCTATAATGCATTTAGTTCCACCTAATGTGTGCTTCAGGCAAATACCTTGTGATGCTTATAAGGACAGGCAAACCATGAACCTACCAGGCTCTGGATGGCAGAGGTGGACTGATAAATAAAAAGGGAAGAGAAAACTACTGGAGGTTGAAAATGAAAATGCATGTGGGTGTTGGAAAAGAAATGTGATGAAAAAGGGTTAGCAAATTACAGTAGCCGTGTTGAATAAAGGATTTTCATGTCATACCTTAGCCAGTGTTCACACATGATGAGTCCACTAAATAAGCCTGCACATTTAGCCTGGAAAGTAATTACACATAGGTTCTCTGTAGTATGGGAATAAGGAATAAATTGTAATTATGCCTCACTGCAAAATTTCTCCATCCAGGAAATAAAGCAATTATCAAGTCTTGAATTACATGAAACTAAAAGAGCAATTTGTAAAAAGATATTAGCCTCTTTTGAATCTTATAAAAGAGAGAATCCCTTTTGCTCAGTGCTTATGTCTCTCTCTCTAGCTGTCGAAGCACAGCTTAAGTCCCTCAGTAGTAAGTGATGGAAAGGACAAAATTGGCTACTTTTGGGACAATGACTTATTTGAAATTCAAACAACTCTTCACAGCCATTGCAGCACCTTTGAGAGGACTGGAAACAAGAGGAGTCTCTTTCATCCAGCTAAACGTCTTGAGGTGAGCCTCAGCCCTGACATTAAACAACAACAGCCGTAAAAGCGGCACCATTCAAAGGACTGTAATGGAGTCAGATGGTGCATTTGTCTTTGAAAAAGCAATGTGTTTATGCTAATGCTTGGTGGCTGTTATAGAGGATGTACGTAAGTGACAGTCTTTGTGATACAAGACATGGACACGCAACCATGTGCACAAACAATGTGGTAAATTAGAGATCAGTCATAAGAATTTATATTTTCTTTAGATGTTCTTATGCAGAGAAGAAGATGGATGTTGATCCTTATAAACATAATTTCTTGTATTTTGGCAAGAAGAAAAACATATTTTTCAGCTAATTGTAACAGAGCAGAGGATGCAAAAAAGTCAGAGAACTGGGACTGTATATTTCTGCAACTGTGTGCTTGCCCTAATCCCCATCTTCTTCTTCCCAACAGGCAGCAAGGAAAATTAATCTGAAACCTACTGTGCTCAAAGGCATTTGCAGCTGAGGCATCTTTCCTTTCTCACACTGCCAGTGGCACTTTGGAAACACTCACCATCTCAGTGCTCCCATCAGCATGTGCATCTGAATTTGCCACGTTCAGCAAGACAACTCCCAAAGCGCGCACACAGTCAATCCAAAACAGCTATGCAATTCTGCAGCCTGTGTAGTATCATTTTGCTTTTTCTGATAATAAGTGAGTCCTTGGCTGCATTTTCATTTCCATTGTCAGAGCTCTGCACTGGAAATATCATGAAATGGACCCCCAAGCCCGACCCCTGTTGTGATATGGAATAACCTGCAGAGAACATCAGCTGTTGAATTTGATGTTCAATGCAGCTTTTTACTGTTACGTTTTTCGACAAAAAGGAAGGTAAGCGAAAATGCGAGAGAAAAATTAAGCACATGTATGCATTCAGTTAACTACAGTATGGAAAAATACAGGCATGTACATGTCAGAGCATGAACACACAAATGGACAAGGCAGCCCAGAGGGATGAAGGATAACAGAAGAAGAGTGTGTAAATCCCATATGTGCTTAATCCAGACACTTACAAGAGAGTGTGATTCATACTCTATTACACTCGACTAATACAGCTCAGAGACGCACAGGCTACAATCATTTCAGCAGAGATCAACCAACAAAATAACACCCGTGAATCCTCTTTATGAGGACTTTACTGAAGAGGCTGTGAAAGGTCAGGAAATAAAGCCTTTGTAATTATTAGCCTTAAAAGCATGTGCCACACCCGCAACGCGTGTATGTATGTATGTGTTCACGTGTGTGTGTATCACTGTGTCCGTGAATGTGTGCAAAGATAACAAGGGTTTGCATTGATTTATGTGAAGGAATTTCTCTGTGGGACCTTTCATCTCTCCAGTATATAAACGGTTTATTAAACGGATCTTGAAGTCTTTTCTACAAATCGCATTATTCTCAGGCTATTTTCCCTCAGAAAGTGGGGTATGAAGTACATAAGGTTGTTAAAGTCATATATTATGAAACTTTCTTTGTTACATCAATGTAATATACTGTATAATAATAGTTACATAAAGACATAATTAATGTTGCATTTTAAAATCTTGCAAATGTACTTAAATCACTGTGTTTGAACTGTGTGAGTAAATACCATCAGCTGGATACAGATTCCTTGTAAACACATGTGCATACCTGGACAATAAATCTGATTCTGATTAATAAGCTTGCTCTCTTTTGTAAAACATTAGTGAAAACCTTCCCATTGGGCATGTTGACAGCATTCAACTGGAAAATCCACTCATTAGTTTTACATAATTTCACACTGAGCCTGTATTATTGGCCTACCACAGTCCACTATTGTGGCTATAAAATATAGTAGTGGGGATAAACAACTGATCTGCTCCAACCTTTCCATGGGCTACCAAACTGTTCAAATGTTTGCATTGATCATGCTTGCAATTGACAGACTGATCTAAAATCTAACAATACTTGGGTTGATCCATTTCTACTTTCTGACTATCTAGCTATAAACAAAAAACAATTCACTGCACACAAACAAATTGTTCATAGCACATGATGCTTGCCATTGCTTATGCTGTTTAACATTAAATAAGTCAGAGAGATAACTGGTCATATCATTTCTCACTACCGAGTGTTTTGCTTAGCAGAGGGGTTTGTGTGCTCTCTGTGCGTGCATTTGTCTGTGAGTGTGTGGGATAAAGTACAAAAAAGTAATAATAGCCGCACACCATCCATCCCTAGAGGAAAGGCTTTAGAGACTATATGAAAACAGGCTTGGGCATGTGTGTATCTGTTTCTCTGTACTGTGAATACACTTGCTGTAAAAACAGAGCACTGACAGGAAAACACAGACACATGAAATGTGGGACAGAAACTATGACATAACAAAGACAGCAGCTTATTCAAGTGACAAACACACAGGAATACAGAAGGTTTTTTTCAGGTTGCTCTCCAACTTAAAAAAAATCCTGTCTTGTGGATTTTGTGCATTTCTCAACCGCCACAAACCTAACACAGGGAATACTCTGTATACTCCATCTGTCGTATGGCTGTTGCAGTCTGTCAATCACAAACTCACCTTTCTTGTCCCCAAAAAACAGGGTCTGCTGTGCTGGGTTCGACCACTGGAGGGAGGTGTTGTCATTATATTCCACACGGCAGGTAAGGTTTACTGTCCCACCCTCTGTCACTGTCACATTCTGAACCAAAGGGTACTGACCGCTGATACCTGCGCCATGACACAAGAGAGAAACATGTAAGAAGAGGAGAGGATGCATCAGGTGGGTGCTTCAAACACTGGAGGACAGCCAATCACTACTGTGTGTTAAACAGGACACTAATAAAGAACCCACAGGGGTGTTATCCACCCCTGAAATGTCAGATACACAAAAAAAAACTGTTATCACTAGTGAGTGTGTAACTTCTGCACCCAACATAATTCTGTAAGACCCCCTAATCAAGCTACAGGTAGTTTTCAGCACCACGGAGAGCTCACTTTTGCAACTGGTTCATCAGTAGTTGCCGACAGTTTTCAGAACATTGTGCAGCTCGCGCTGCTTTCTCTGTGTGAGAGTTGCTTAGGGAGCAACTAAGCAAATAAATAATAATACATTATAAATCTATCCCCATCCTCATTTCCAGAGGACAGGTTTTAAAGACTGTGTGAATGAAGGCTTAGGTAGAAAAGATTATTCATTCCCAGCCAACCTTCCCCCCAGGAAAGGATCATAAAGCTGAAATGTGAAACTAAATCGGGAGTTTTTAAATGCCACAACTCTCATTACTGTGCGAGTCTGTTTGATGCTTTTGTATTTATACACTGTTTCTGTATTAGATCACATTCGACACTGGAAATATCAGCAGCCAATTTTATGTTTTCCTTACGTCAGTTAATGATTGCACAGGAAAGATAAACAAATCCCGAAAGAGCACTTGTCTACTGGGTTAGCAGGTGAGAAAAACTCTATCACATAGAGACCTGTGGTGAAGGACATGTTGAGAGGAGAGAAGATGAGGTGAAGGAGGGAGGGAGAGGTAAGTCAAGGAGCACGGGTCATTTCCAGTGTTGATTAAGGCCTCCTGAGGTTAATCATGCGTGTGAGAGATAGAAGGGAGAGGAGGCAAACGGAGGAAAAATGAATTTCAGCTATGGGAGGCTAGGAATATGTTTTATTCATGAAAGTTTTGCATGAGGCATGATCTGCCAGCGATTTACCATTCTCATGCGCCTGCCCACACGCTCCTTTCATACTTCCTCTCTTTAAATCACATACTTTTTCTCACTTTTTTCATTTACACAGTTGGGCAACATGCTGGACACAAAGAGGAGTTAATGGTTTACCACAATGCTGTATGGCTGCAAGGATGATTTTTGAGTGAGGGTTGGAACAATATAAGGTTGTGTATAATTTTAGTTGCAGTAAGTACTGTATTGCAAGTGTCACTGCAAAATGACATTGAAATTTGTGACACTGTAGGGCTATGCTTGCTTGTTGTATTGTCTAACGCTTTACTCATTACTTTAAATATATAGTCTGCTAGTTTGTTCTTCCAGTGATCTGCTTTCGACAAACAAGAAAAAAAGAGATTTAGGTGAGGTCAGTCAACAATTTCATTGAGGACTATGAAACAGAAATACACAATAACAACATTTGAACTATACTACAAGAAATAAATGTGTGGAAAGACATATGTCACAGAACAGTTTGAGATCTGAAAACAGACAGAATGAAATGTTTAGAAAATCTAACAATTTTCACCTAGATTGACAACACCTAGACTGTAACCATTTGTACTACAAGTTTACGTATCAGGGCAGAAGAAATAATGTTACATATTAATGTCTCTTTTTGCCTTTCTTTTCCTTTTCTCTTCTTTTCTCCTGTGGTGCTTTGAAAATTACACTAGTCTGGGGATCCCTCTGTCTAAGCCCTGCGTCAGTGTCTTGTGCTACATGTCCAGTGGGAGTGAAATGACCACGGGGGCCACACTGATGGTTATATTAGAACAGTGCAGTGCTCTATGTGCCTAATTGGCCAGTGGAGTAGGTTCTTCCATTCTCCCCTCTGGCCACCCAGGCCTGATTTAAATGTATCTCCTGAGGGAAGGAGGCAGCTGTTCTCTCCTGATTTCCATGTCTAAATTTAGATCCTTCCCTCACTTCAACTCCACTCTTTCTCCTACTTTTGGTTTCTTGCTCTATCTTTTCCAGTTCACATTCATTCCACTCAATTCCCTTCTCTCTGTTCTGCTCTCTCTGTCGCGTTTCCTCCTCTAGTTGATCCCTGAAGGTTGGCATTTCCACTGTCTTTTTCTCTCATTTTCATATCCTCTCTGTCTCCCATTGCTCCCCAGTCTTTTGAATTTATCTTGATCCTACTGCCTTTCTTATGCTCAATTGTGCTCAAATCTCTCATGGAGAGTGTGGTCAGCCTAATTGCCCTCCTCTTTGACTGACATGCCAAGGCATAATATCTATATATGACTAAATGCTATATTACAGCAATGCACAAGATGATTCCTTTGGTGACTATTGTAATGCAGACTGCCTCTAAACACATAGCAAATCATTATTTCCTCGAGAGAGTAAACCACAGCTCATTCCCATGCCATGCAGCTGTCTCTCGAGAGATCTTAAGTCTTAATGGGACCACTCATATCCTCCACAAATAGCTAATAATCGAGGCTGGTTGTAAAGCTTCCCCACGATATTTTGGACTTGCACCTCACGCCATGCATAGTACTGCCTCAAGTATTTCAGGATCAAATGATTACCTATTCCTAATGAAGGCAGTCGAAATATTCACAGGATACCAAGGCACATTCAGACAGTATCTGTTGCAAAAGCAAACGACTGAACAAATAGTAATGATAAGAGTATCCTGGATGCATTCTGTCTGCTTTCTGACATGACCTTTCAAGCAAGAGCAGCTGAGTCTACCAACCTTTCTTATTTAGGCATTCAAGGAGCAGAGAAAAAGAGAGCGATGCAGGCAGACAGACGGACAGCCTGGAGCTACTGACCTTTATACCAGAACTGGAGCTCAACTGAGCTGTAGAGCTATGATGTATGGCTGGGAATGCATGATTACAAAGTGAACAGAGGCAGTACATAGTTGATTAGCTGAGTCACCTTTTAAGCCAGTTATACATAACATAAATGCAGCCACGTGAATGTATTACTGTAAGTTTAAATGTTCGGGATAGTTTACTACAGTTTGGACCTTCCTTCCAAAATCGTTAGAGGTAAGTTCTCTCTGTTCAAATGAAAATACTTAACAAAGTAATCTGACATACCCCAGATTTTGTTTGAAATCAGGCTGATTGCCTGCAGCTCATTTTTCTTGCACTGCATGACTCCTCTTTAGTGATGGTAGTTATATTAAAAGATATAACTTTTTAGATAGAATTGGAGATCTAATGGCGTTGTACAATTTTTGTTATTAAAAACAAAAGTAGTAAGAAAACTAGTTGAATTGCGTCCAAATGAACATTTCAAGCCAACATATAGACACTGTAGCACAGTACTGTCTTGGTCACTGACTCTGTAAAGCATAACCTCGAGGGTGTTACTGTTTAAAAAGCATTCCACTAAGAAGATCATGAATGAGATGCAGAGGATTACATGCAACATGACAGCTTTGCTATGACCAGTTAGTGTCTGTAAGGTTACACAGGTGGCTACACAGCTGGATAGACAAGCTTCTTAGATTGAGTGATTCTCAGTGTCAGGCAGCAAGGTGGTTTAGTGATTGGCAAGACGGTACAAGGTCAAGGGTTTGATCATCTCAGGAGCTGGTGTGAATTCTTAAACCAGCCATGTACAGTACCCTGTCAGTGTCCTTGAACAATGTTTCCCCACCCTCCTCACTGGCTTAGAGCAACCGTAAAATGTTGAAAACACAAAAAAACACCTATAAAATAACTTACAGGCAGATTTTTTTTTCTGGACAAGAACCAATTATATTTGATGATATGAAACACAAAATGTTGTTAGTAACTTACTGGAACAGAAGCTAACATATCTGACAAGTGCATAATCACTCCCTGCCCTCACTCGGGGACTCTTCCTCCCATGTGACAATTTTCACACAAACTCCTTCCTCTTTCTCAGGAACATGTCATACACACACTCTTGTTTCTTTCTCTTTTGCTAGGACCTTTTTCACGCCTTCTATCGACATGCATACCAAATCCACATTGCATCTAAAATGTGATTTATCAGCATTTCATAACGCTTTTACACCTGGCATGAAAAATGAGACTCCAGTATTCGCATGGAAATGAATTGGTAAGTTCCTGTGAAAAAAAACAAAAAAAATCACCAGTGTGAAAAAAACTATATATCACTCGTTTTAAACAAACAAAAAAAGCTGTTGAGAAGTTATACAAGTGTATGCAATTTATCTTGTACTTTATTTATCAGAATGTCTTGATGGCCTGGGAGAAACTTAAGTTTGGCTTGTCACATGGCAACAGACTAGAGCAGGCCAGCTCGATATATCTGGTTGCAATCAAACATCTACACTGCCTTCAGTGGTCCAATTGCAAATTTATCTCAATTTATCATGGTGCTATCTAATCATAAATGCCTTTATCCCCGAATAATTTGGAAGTGCTGAACTATACAATGTGCAGTATGTAATGCAGGCCAAACTGATATTTTTAGTGTAACATTACTATACAGAAAATACTGCGTCTAACAGAATCAAAGTAAAACATTTATATTCCAAAGTGATGAAACCTCCTTATTCTGCTCTGTTCTGTATGTGCTTGTGTGTGCACATTTCCAAACTTGCTCTTCTGACAGTGATAAGATTTCCTGCTGTGAGCAAATTGAATGCAACCCCTGCAGAGGGCGGAGCTACCTTTGTATTCATCACTGGTGTACAACCACCTCAGGACAGTAATTTCTGATCTGCCGATATGAAATTAATTATCCTGCATCAGAGAGGCTGGCTATGGCAGCACCGTTGTCATTTACATACAGTAATTAGACTGGACAGCTGTTGATGCTGCCATCACAAACTTGATGTCCAACTCAACCCCTGGAGTCAGATAAACAAAGTATCACCTTCTTCTTCATGGAGATGTTAGGTGTTATGTTTAAGCATGGTGTGGAGTGACAGAGAGAGGACAGCTTGGTATAAACCACGAGCTGTTGTAATGGATAGTGAAGTCTCTTTAGCTTGTTTTTGAGATGGGGTGGTGGGCCTGGGGATGTTTCTAGTAGCATAACGGGTGTGAAAGGTGTGAACAGACATTGTTAAGGTAGTGACATCCCATATCCAGGAAATACATATTCCTTTAATAGCACCTTCTTGTGTGTACAAAACACTACAAGCAACAGACATACCAGAGCACACAGCTGCTTCTCTTTTTTGTTGCTGAGGTAAAATTGCCACAGATGAACTTTTGCACAATGTTGCTCGTCAGAAGCAAATCCTATATATCATCATTTCTAAAAAAACCCACATCTAATTTCAAATTGGTGACCAGACACGCTCCTAGGCACCAATATCATTTGCCCAGTATCCCTGCCCTTGATTCAGCCACATCAATTTAAAGGGCAAAAATATAAACCTCTGCCCTTTCTCTGTGTGTAAACTGTCTGAGTTCAGGCGCACTCAGTTCGAAATGGCCAGGGATCTCACTATCCTTTCTGAGCCAAGGCCAGACATCTCATGGTTTTATGACAGAAGTAAACCTGGCCTTCATAAATACTTCATACACTGCTTTCTTCTAGCTGGCAAAAGGGAGCAGAAGAAGCTGAGAGCAAAGGCGAGTTAGGTAAGGACAGGAGTAGATATTTTGACAGATAAGTGAGAGCAAGGTAAGAGGGAATGGAATAAACAACTGAGGCAAGCACAAAAACGGAAAGCAGCATTTTGTTGTTAAATGCTTTCTTCACACAAAAGAGCACCTGTTTTTCCACAGGAATGCAGATGTTAAACTGACGGGGAAACAGGCATTTAAATTACGCTACTCTGATTTATGCATAAAACCTAAACAGGTATACACTGCATCCATTTGTCTGTGTGCTTGTGTTTGCCTCTCTGTAGCGAATTACTTGTGTATTTGCTCTGTGTAAGTGCTGATAGTATGTGTGGTTTGTGTGTATCCACTGTGAAGTGCTGGCTGAAAGTGAGCACGGCAGTATTCATCCTATTAAGAAATAGCAACATCACAGTCTCATCTGTTCTATTTTTTTATGTTCCAAGTCAAAGCTGTGGCAACATATAGTACATGTAGTGTCAAATATTCAAACTTAATCCCACTATTAACATAAATCCAACCAATGGTACTGCAATGTTAGCAGTCAACCATATGCTTGCTGGCTTAGTATGTTTTTAAAGTTAAATTTCATAAAAGCATAAAGTCAGAAAAATATTATTTTTTGTGGCTATCAAACTGATGCGAAGGAGAAATGCACTTGACTTATTCACACTTCTGCCAGATAGAAATTCATTTCATATGCTTTCATAAACGGTGAGAGTAGGATGATCTCTGGCTAGTATGGTATTCATGAGGGAAATCAGGCTAATCATTGCTGCCACCAAAAACTCCCAAATTCCCCAAATCAACATGACACAGTGTGATTTTCTAATGTGTGGTGATGTCTTGACAGATACTGTTCATTTAAGAGTGATTTGGGGAAATGCTTCACGCCCCGGGGGGGATCTGCAAGATTCACTGAGCAGAAAGTGCTAGTTTTAAAAACAGCTCTTGTCATTTGGTGTGTCTGATTTATTTTGCTGATGTGCTCTTTTACTACAACTTCCATTTAGGGCCCACACTACTGTAGCTGAGTTGACACTGAAGATCTTGTCTCAGAGCTAAGCTCACACAGGTCTAACATTTGAGTACATCATTTAAGGAACTCCTTTAACTTCTGAGTCAACTGAGACTGATGAAAGTGTGCACTGTGTATTTTAAATGACATGTATTCCCATCTTACTGTATTTACCAATTTCGAGGTATGTGGTAAAAATAGGTATATCCTCTTTAGTATGTAGAAAAATATAAGCTAATGCTTATATTAGTTTGCAGGACTTCAAACGTCATGTAAGTGTCATACAAACAATAAGAAGTTATAGTTTGGCCAGATGGTTTAGCTTGTAGTTCTTGTGATCTACACTATTTTGGATTTCTATTGTGAACAATAATAATATTCTCCATCCAGAAATTACCTGAGAATTGTGGGTTTTCATTTGAGTCAAGGGGTCTAAGGACAAAGGGTGTTGTTTGCAAAGCCCACTTACTTACAATCTCACAATGCTGGTCAACTGCTTTTATGCACACGTGAAGCATTTTAAATTGCTGTTGGATAAATAAATAACTGTAATAAATAAGTACTTACTAAGTACTAACTTAATAGTTCCAGTTCACCAAAATGTTGGTTAGAAAAGGCAAAAAATGTATAACCCACAGCTTAGCCTTGTGAATTCATGACAACATTATACGTCATACACCAACTCCGATACTGAGTAGAGCAGAATCAAATTCAGAGCAATTTCAAAATCAGACTTTAAAAGGTACCTACAGTATAAGTAGTTTTCTGCATACACACTCGCACAAACATGTGCCTTTAATCTATGTGCTGTGTTTAATGAGCTCACTTTTCATACTCATTTGCATCCCTGACAGTGATGCCATTATGTTGTCACATTTTCTAAAAATAACCCTGATTTAGCTGTCTATCAGTAAAAAAAAGAAAATAAACAAAGAGTAAGAGACATAGGACAAATAATCGTTGGTGCTGTTATAGTAATTGGCTGTAGTACACTGTATATGTATCTATGCAATAAAAGGCATCCTCTGGCTCTTTTTAATGTATGGCATACAGTATATCTTTCTTACTCTTGTAAACACCCATTGATGAACTGGTGCTTTGAGGTGAACTGGGCCTTTATCTGCCCACTAATCAGCATGAATCTTATCTGGCTTGTTATGTTTTCATACCAAAAGCCTCATTATAATGGTGAGAGACGCAGAGATGAGACATGTGCTTGAATGTGATCTACAGTACACAACATCAGTTCCCTGTTAAGAGCGCTATGGCACTTCCTGTAGTGTCACATTAAGATAGAAGAGGGGGAGGGTCAGGTTAGGGTGGCTTTTGAAGAGAGAATGTGGTCAGTGATGAATGAAATGGAGATCTTACAGTGAAACACATGCAGCTGCATGTTATCCTGGATGGAGATGGTTTAAATTAATTAGGCATTTATACATGGTAAGAAAACAATGTGTGGTTTCATGTGGAGGGGAAATGTGTCGTGTCGATAGGTGGTGATGCAGAGGAGAAAATGAGACATCTAAAGGCATTAACATCATTTATACTTTTAACAGAATAACAGCATCAAGTCCATCAGAAATCTTAAAGGTTGCAGTCTGCTAAATATTCCGTAATACAAACTGATTTGTACATATAACCTGTTTCTTGTGCATGCCCCACTAAGCAGATGACTTTTTTTTATCACATTTCTGCTCAGGAAGTGACTGTATTCAAGATTGGCGCTTCTATAATCATTAGTCAAATATGGTGACTAAACAGAAGGAGATTATATTCAAGGTTGACTAAATTCTTAGTTTTTGAGAGGCATATTTACTGAAGCACGCAGCTGAATGAAATCACGTTATCTCCTCTCAAATAAACACTGTCTGACTCTCAGTGATCTGTCATCCGTGCTCGCTGCCATCTTGCAGATGTAGGGAATGATGGAGAAGATTTTGATCATTGTAATTTACTGGTATCTTTCCAGTACTTTGCAATGGGAAAATCACATAATTAAATAGTAATTTATTAATCTTATGACCTTCGACTGTCCTTTGATCTGTTGACAATGAAAATCTCAAATAAACTCAGTGTATTTAAAAGAAGAAATTGCTGTGTAACAAAAAGTATTTTGTAAAATAAAAAAAGTCTTTTTAGTATTCCCTTTCTTATGTTATCTTCACAATATTGAGACAGAGCAGGAGAAAAGCAGACAGAACTCACCTCGAACTTTGCCTTTTGAAGCCATCACTGGAATCCCCAAATAGATGAGGGGTTGGATGGACAGCAAGGGAGGCAGAGAACCAGAAAACAGAGGAAAAGGGGCAGAGACAGAAGACAGAGAATCTGATTAGATAACTGTAGAAACGGTTTGCTTGTATCTTTCGCAAACATGCAGAAACAGCACTGTCTTTATCTCGTATGTCAATCATGAGTGCTGAGACCTCCTGATCGTTCAACCCTGTAAGCAAATGTCCCGATTTAGCTCATCAGCAAATTGAGACCTTACAGTGTGGCATCTTTTAAATAGTCAAGACACACCATGTACAGTGCCTTGCGAAAGTATCCGGCCCCCTTGAACTTTTCCACATTTTGTCACATTACAGCCACAAACAT
>JAUYWH010000006.1:9959887-9995518 GCA_034779795.1 Ctenopoma multispine
CAGGGGGCTGAATAATTACGCACACCCCACTTTTCAGTTATTAATTTGTAAAAAATATTTGGAATCATGTATGACTTCTCACATGTACACCACTTTGTATTGGTCTTTCACGTGGAATTCCAATAGAATTGATTCACGTTTGTGGCTGTAATATGACAAAATGTGGAAAAGTTCAAGGGGGCCGGATACTTTCGCAAGGCACTGTAGGTCATACAAGGTAGCTCACTGCTATATAATAAGCCTGCAAGACCCATAAGTATATGAACATACTCTACTCTAGATATCATGTATCATGTTCATTACATATATTTTGCTGGTGCCTGTACGAAGTCTGTTTTATGTGGATGCACAAGAAGCGTTTATGTGTGTGTGTGTGTGTGTGTGTGTATGCAGTATGTGTGCGTGTGCTCAGTACAGGCTACAGTCGTGCATGCACAAGCTGTAACACATTTATATTATGTTTTGAATGACAACACTGTAATCAGTGAGGAGGTGCACAGACAGAACTGTCGTCTAGCAGAGAATATGCCATCATGTGGGGGGCTTCAGTGAAAACTGTATGGGCCTGATATATAGACTTGTATAAAAACAAAGGGAACCACAACACAGAGCATCTAACCAACAACAAAAGCATCACCTCTGTGACATCCTGTCGGCAAAAACACAAAAGAGAGCCAAATAAACAACACAGATTGTCTATTAGCGTGCACACGTGTCTGAGTATTTGCGTGTGTATCCCGAGGGAATGACTCTTATGCTTCACACACACTGCTTTGCCAAATTGATGGATCTATTGGAATGCCTCCAGTGAGCCTGAAAACCTGTACAGCTCTAAGAGACAGCGCTAAAAAAGAATGACAGAGGAAGAACAAAGAAAATCTAACCGCGGGTGCCGAGTCTGTAGGCTACAAAATTATTGTGTTTTCTTTTCGATTACAGATTTATAAATTACTCTTCTTGTACAGAGCAAGTACAGATCTTTCCATTTTGGCTGATCAACATACTGCAAATAGGTTTCAGTTCGTTGTCGGAGATAGAGAGAGAGGAAGAGAGAGCAAAAAGTAATCCTGAAAACATGCTTAGACATTCAAACCAGCTGCTAGACAGTATGACCACTCTTTTGACTCTCACACGCATATTGTTTTGTTTATATTTGAGTGTCATTAAATTCTGATAGCCAATTTTCAGTGGCTGATGGAGATGAATATGGTTTGTTAGTACTATTTCGCAGCTTGCCATGGTGCTAGATAGACAGTGAGGAAGTGAGAAAGTGCAAGAGAAAACTGATGATTTCCTATAATTTAATTTTCAAACTTAATTTGCACACATTTTTGGGTTGCAGCATCAAAATATTTTAAGCGGCACACCCCATGGGACAAATGAAAGCAAGAACAAAAATATAAAGGAGAAGTTCTTGGGAGCACATAGACACACTGATCCTCTCTCACACGTGCACACAGACAGTCAGTGTGAATTTCACACCTTTCTGCTGTGTCACTGGTCAAGAGGGAGCGGGGCAAACTGAGAAACAGGGCAGCTAATGTCACATCTCTACCAATACTGCTTTCTACATGAGACTGATGGCTTAGTGAAATATTCCCTCAGCAAAGTCTGACCTCGCTCTATTCTTGCCTTTCATCCCTGCTGTCAAGGTATGAGCTTCCTGTCACAACTGCAGCTCTGTGATCTCTCTCAGTCAATACCAGTGGAAAAAAAGACATCCAGCAGAAGAACGGGAAAAAAAATCATATATGTTTTTACAGCTATTCTCTCATAACAAGAGCTGAATATATACACAGCTAGAGGGAGAGAGTGAGAGAAGACAAGCAGCGAAGAAAAGAGGAAAAAATGGTGGGAGCCTTATTCACTACACTCTCTGCACTTGTATCTCTGAGTATTACAGTTACCAGGCAACCAACACAACAGTTGGGTAAGTCCTGGCAAGCTTAAATTGAATAAAACACTTTTCATTCTACTCTCTTATTTCCCCATTTTACCATGCCATGAGCAGAGTATTCCTAATCAATTACACAATGACTGCCTTTCACATGCTGTCAATACTTCTGATTAGACAGAATTCACTAAAGATACATAAACTATTTTACCATACGCTCCTGCATTTTAATCCAGCTCTCCCTCCTGGGACTCATCCTGTTCCATTACCCCAGCTGTCAATATTGTACTTAGTAATACTCAGCGGTTTCGGATTCTTCGGGACATCTAACCAGGCAGTTGTTTGCTAACACAATAGCCAGAAGGAACTGATAATGTGATCATTTTGTCTTAGTTGCTGTAAGTTGGATTTTACCTGCCCCCTAGTGGTCAAAAAGCACCTAATGCAGCTTTAATTTAATTTCATGGTATTTTCAGCGTGCACAGAATACTGTTGAATGAATGTCATATTCACCTTGACTTTAAAAACTGTGTCCTACTGACATTTAAAAGAGAGGTGACTGAAATTGGACATGTCCTGCATGTCGTAAATAATCCGAATCTACAATATGTCACAGAAATTCTAGTACATTCTCACCTAGAGACACATCTGGCATTTATATAACTCACCATCATGAATATCTCGTGGCTAATACCCTACATTTTAAATAAACAGTTTTATTTGTGTATGTATCTAAGCCATTTCTCTTCCTGTGTGTACCAAAACCAGGCTTGAAGCTATTGGTTCACTCTGAGTATGTAAACACACACTTTATCTAAGAAATTTAAAAGTATGCTGAACAAAAAAGCTCTGAGCTGTAAGCATGTTCTCCATCTCTGTAACTGTCAGCGGGGAGCCATCGTAAATAAGCTGTGCGATAGTTCACACTGACACCACCTACTGTTGACGTGCGCGCACACACACATACATACATACACACGCTAACATAGCAGCGATCATAGTATTTCCTTAGGGTGTAAGTCTCCTGGGAGGACATGTGCTCTCTTGCAACATCCTTCCAGTTTACCGCTTCTTTTCCTTCTCTGTTCTTCTGTCTTCAACTTATGCTCATTCAGTAGTTTGTCTCGCCTGCCTTTTGAAATTCACAATACTTCACTATTAACCATTTTCTTACCCATATCTTTCTCTCCTCCTCTGTATTTCCTTCCCCCCTCAGGCTACCTTTTTCACAGTGGCAGATATATTCAGCGTTTGACATGCAGTGAAAAGCCTATGGAGATCGATGTGTGCAGCGTGGCTCTCTGAGCTGTCACATGGCATGATGGAGAGTTTAGCTTATCTTTCGTACAGCAGCAGCTGTTTTGCGGTATGTTTGATGTACTCCAGGCCCTTGGAATCTAACCAATATTCCACCGGTAAGCAGATTGCTGTAAAACCTTAACACACGCTTTGTCACCTTATGACTTGTCTGTACATGGAGCCATCAACCATGTGTACACACAAGCGTAGAAATATGAAGCAATATATACATTTGTGACTCCTGAGTTCACTATCATAATTTCAAGAGAATAATCAGTATAAAAATAGCTCTGAAAGAATACAAGTATGTAAATCTAGTTTGGTTTACCAGCAAATGTATTTAAATCTCATTTGATTTAGAATAGCTTTTGCTAAGGGCTGCAATTCATCTCAGGGTAATAAAAGAGATGGTAAACAGTGTTAATAGATGGAATCAAGCTTACTTAACTCAGCTTATTGCCACCACACTGGCTGCTTTATTAGATCTGTCTACCACGTCCTTGTTTTCTCACATTACGGGGGGGGACACACATCTGTTTGTTTTGTTATTTAATCTAGCATATTTGATTTCGACTCCTTAACACAATTACACGTACATACCCTGTCCATGGTAGAATCATCTGCTCATAAAAGCCAAACACTCACAAAGATGAATGCGCGAGAGCGCATAGACAGAGCCCCACAAGTTAATCACACGCACATACTTCATAACGTTGGTTTCATCCTCACCTAAGATGGTCTACAGCAGTATTTATGGTTTCATAGGATTTTTTTTCATGCTGAAAACAAGCAAATCTTGTGAATCACCATCACCAGACTATGTGTATATAGCACCAGGCAATCTGTTCCCCAGAGCAACTTTTTAGGTTTTAATGTTTTCTTCAAAAGCACAGTGAGTAGTTTTTGTATGTAAAGTACAGATTTGTAGTGAAGTTAAAAAAAAAATATTTGAACTAAATTCGTTAAATACTTGCCAACGTGCCAAATTTGTTGAATTGGTTGAATATTTAATGTACTTACGAGAATGTTGGATAAAATTATAGCCACATTTACTACAATGATGTATTCTTGTTTTATGTTGTTTTTGTAACACCTGTGTTGTGTTGTGTTGTGTTGTGATGACTGTGTGGGCATGGTCTGGAGGCAACATACACAGATTATGACTCAAGGTCTCCGCAGTTTAATGCTGATCGCTGTTGGGACACTGCACATGATAGATTGACTCCACTTTGAGCTCTGTTTACATGTTGGTGTAGATCAAGCTGCCTGCTTTGAATGTTATCATCCATTAAATGGCTGTTATCAGGTCCATATATGTGAGTTAGCAGGGCCCATCTCTGCCTTATAGTGGGTTCACTAGGCCATTATCAAGTTCTACATCTGTGATGTCGTGGTTATCCCTTTAAGCTTTAGGCAATTTAAAAAAAATTCTACATAAAAACATGTACCCAATTTAATCAGGAGTAGGTCTTATAATAATAATTAAATATAAAATGGTTTGGTTTCGAGAGAGAATGTAGTTAATACAAACAGCTGTCACCCATTTAAGAGCTTTTTTTATTTGCTATCAACACCACCTGACTTTGCTACTGTCATTATTGTTACAGTCATTGTAGTTCACCTTTCAGAAGAGGACAATGTTTATGATATGCAGCGTCTGGCCAACTGGTAGGTGCCATTCAGAACTTTTCATAGCATAGTTATCGGAGTGATAACAACTGACAATAGTCATTTAATGGGATAATAACATTCAAAGCAGATGAACAAATGCTGTGAAGTGCACTGAACAAAATGGAAGCATGTTCTACTAGCCTGTGTCTTATAATACAAAATGAGAGTGGAGTTGAGAGAACTTTGACTACAAGTATAACAGCACAATGTTAATGTCCTGTAATAAATTTAAGCTTACATCTAACCAGATCACTTCTTCTCTGTCTTTACTCAGCATGGTGTGCATAACGCTTGTATAGTATCTTTGTGTTTTTGAAGTGATGAAAATACTGTATATAGTCAGTGATAAATATTGATGTATCCACCATATATGGAAACAAAAAAATTTTTTTTTTCAACCATTACTAAGCAGTAGAACAAATTGAAAAGACGTACAACTGACATGGTACAAGCTGAGCAACCAACAAGTTTGTTCTGCATAGGATGACAGGTGCAAACGAATAGTAATTAATAGTAAGTTTTGGCAGAGAAAAAAAAACACCTGAATTTATTTAATTTACTAATGATCTCTATTTAAGTTACATTCTTGTATTAATATGAGCTTCTCTACTTCAGAGTAATACAGTTTGAACAGAACTGTCTTGTGTATAACAGTGCACACACTACAGTTTAATCACAATACACAGTTAACTTGTGGGGAAGGGAGCTCAGTGACAGCGGTCTGGTGGTTTTAATGTCAGGACATTTTGTTTTACAACTCCTCTCTTACTTGACTTCACAGCTGTACTATAAGAAATGTCACTGCATGCCCGACCCCAAATACACTACATTTATATACACAAAATGCTCACTCTGTACGTAACAGAACATGTAATTCTACAAAATGCATTAGCATATCTCACAGGTTTAATTCACAGAATGCACACCCACGCTGCCATATATCACGCCATCCCACGCATCCAGCAGACCTCATCAGAAACAAGTGACACTATGCAGTATGTACTTCACAAAATCCTTTACTGATCTTATCCCCATGGTTTGAGTAGTTTCATATATCATTTTAATTAACTGGGACACTGCTAGACAAATGGTGAGCTTGGAACTATCAGTTTTATCTGGATGAGGCACAGTTCTCAGATATTAAACATCAAAGATTGTCATCCCAGATGGCAAGAAATACGTCTGATTTAATATTTTACTGAAAAAAGGCAGCTTGCTTTTAAACCTGTAAGCTCTGAAGGACAGCTAAAAACCCAAGCTGTGATTCGTGCACCATGTCAGTAATAACTGTAACACAAGGAATCTGCCTTACTCTCATTTGGATGTACCTATAACAACAACTTACAGCCAGACCCCTAGGTGTTCATCCTACATTGTTTCTAAAGCAGATATATTTGTGACTGAAATGAATAATTTCATGCCTGTGATTATACAAACATACATTATACATTATACAAACTCCATTTCAAAAATGCAGTAAAACCTAAACTCTGTTGTTTGTCCAGTGTTTCCCACAGAATTTAATTTCCTCTGTAGTTGACTGACAGATGCTGAGTTAATCAATGTGCTGCATAGCTCTATAATGATCTGAAATATGATCTCTCAGTCATTTAAAATAAAATAAAATCAATATGTTGCAGTCAGTGTTGATATTGTGGTGGGCTGCCACAAATAAATGAATGTACAGGAAACAGTGCTGTCAGTTTGCCCTAAACCTTCATTTATCTGACAGTACAAAGAAAGGATTAGCAGTGTTTTCACAGACCAACGTACTGTAATTCTGTAAATAAAAGCATAGAATTGGACGCCTGCAACACACTTAAAAAAAGTTGCATCCAGTAATCTAAACTGAAACCCCATTATACAACGAGGAAGCCATAATCGGTTCTGTCCAAAAACATGTGCAAGTTCTCTGGGTCTAAACTCATGTGAGATGGACTGAAAGACAGTGGAAACACGTACTGTGGTCAGACAAGTCTATGCTTCAGCTCGTATTTGGGGAAAAATGGATGTCCGGTTCTCAATGACAAGTCAGTGTAAGGTGCAAAAGCCAGCGTTATGGGTGACTTGCCCACGTGAAGGTAACTTTGATGCCTAGGTATACATTGTGATTTTAGCAAGACATACAGTAGCTCATAAGCGCATATGGTCAGTGAAAACATACTACTTCTGTCAACTCAAACAAACTAATAGTAATAGTAATAATAATTTATACTTAATATAAATAAAATCCCCTTGGGGAAATTCTTGCAGACAGGCCGCCCACTTAAGATGCCGAGGGTTCAGGGTGCAGTGTCTTGTCAAGAGACATGTAGTCAGGAACAGGGGGAGCTGGAAATCTAACCACCAACCCTGGAGTTCATAGATGACTACCCTATCAACTGAACCAAGGTTTTATTCTAGAGGGTAGAGACCCTCTAGAATAACAAGGAGCTTTGAGTTTTATCATGTTATAAGCCTGATAAAACATAAAACCCTTCCCATGCAGATTAAATGAAAAGGAGAGCCAAATTTTACCATAAACGTCTACACTTATCAAAACAAAACTTACAAGACAGCAGCACCAAACACATCTAAGACACCAAACAATAACCATGGCAGTGATCTATCACAGAAATCTTCAATCCGTTCTCCTATCATGTTACTAGGAGTAATATACTATGCAATGTTTTTATTCATCACAGTGTAGTGGATGGTGGAAAATAGCGAGACGAAGTGGGTGTGAGCACAAGACTCACAAGAATATAAAAGGCAAGTGTAGGTTGGGCTATGGTCATCTCATAAAAACTGCCCTTTGACTGCACAAAGCAAACACAGGAACATGCACACGAACACACCAGCGCACACATCCAATAAAATTTTGCCATTTAAAGCCTTAGAGAAATTCCCTCGGGGCTCAAGAAGCACATTTCAATTTCCACAGAACACCCAAGGGATATCAAAATAATCAATCTCTCCAACAGGAAAAGTCAAACAGGAATTGCTATAGGATAATGGACACACCTGGATGCTAACACATGCGCACGCACACACACACACACACACACACACACACACACACACACACACACACATGCCGCACAGTGTCAAACAGGTACTGCCATTAGATGATGGACAGTGTGGGTACAGCCTATAACTCAGCGGATGCTTTTTGTTTCCACTGCTTCTTCAAATGAATAGTTTAGAAGGCAAAGTTATATTGTGATAGATGCCTCAGGGGTAACAAATGGCTTCCTCCAGACAAAGCTTTGAAGTGGATGTGTATGCCTGGTCACCAACCTGTAATCTCCAACCATTTGTCACAGGTTGAAGGGACAGTAGATTTCCAAGGAAAACTTTCAGATAATACAAGCTTCATTTTTTACCATGTGCAGAGGTCAAATCCCCACCGGATGAGGAGTTATGTGGCAGCAGTGCATTATTCAGCATCAGGTGCACTGTTTAATTCAAATATGTGGATTGTTGTGTATTTCTGAGGGATTTTCTATTTTGTGGCTTTATCCTTACTATTAGTCGGAGATCGTGTTGAGGATGGAAGCTTTTATCCTCATTGGAAGGCAACACACCGTCTGGAAAATGCCTCCTCCCCTTGATGATGAGACTTTGATCAAAAATGTGTCATAGCATTTAGCTTGAGCTGAATTATTCAAAGGTCAGTGAACAAAGGCATGTTTGTGCTGTGTAGCGTTACAAAGGATAGAATGATAGTAAATTGGCAAAGTGTTCACTGGGTCTCTGTAGGAAGTTGACCATTGTGCCTTAACCTCAAGGAGCCGTTTGGCATCAAACAGTGCAAGCTCCCTGTGATTGCTAGAGCTTCAGTCATCACAAGGCTGTTACCTCATATTTTTAAACCATCACCTTTAAATCCTTTTCTATGTAGGGCATTGTGTTTCTGTGGCTTTCCAGTAGGTCGAAACGAGAATAGACCTCTGACAGGCCGGACTGAAAGCTCGGGACTTGAGGAGCTGTGCAGCCCAAATGAAAGCTGCATGTTGAGTGTGTGTGTGTTGAGTGCTGCAGTGCAGGGGGTCTTTCGTAATGATGGCATTAGGCAACCTCTAAGCCATCAGTGGCAGCCTGTCTCAGTGGGCAGCAGTTTACTTGATAGGAACCTATAAAGGGTAAGAAAAAGAGGAAAGGGCTCTGAAACATGCATGGATTCACCTTACTTTTAAGTCCTCTCCTACACTTTTTTTTTTGTCATTCTCAATCTTTTGTCCTGCACTGTCTTTTATCCCTACATCTGCAGATTTTTGTTTGTTTGTTCTCTGAAACAATCAACAATACACCGTGTGCTGTTCTATCTATCTGGGTGGACTAGTAGAAGAGTCGAGGAATAAAGAAAAGGGCAGGATGGCAGAGGCAGAAGAAAGTTACTGACCTTGTGTGTTTGTATGCGGCTTGTATACTTGTTAAAGCATTCATTGCACTTCAATAGTGTGTTATTCATATGGTGGTGCTTAAGACTCAAGCAAGTGTGTGTGGGTGATTCACATAAAGAAAATTCATAGCAAAATTCCACAAAGGATACCAACGAACACAACTGGGAGAAAGGTGCATTAGAGTTTGTAATAAAGCAATGCTCCAACACATAGGTTTTGTGTGGAAATTAAGCCAACTTCAGCTAACCAGGTCAGTCAGACCTCTTTTGAGGATCCTCTGCTCTGATGCCTCCTGCTCCTGCTTTTTAGCTTCTAAAATCATTTCATCTTCAGCCTTTTTCGGCCTACTGTAGAGGACAGCAGCTGTTTACTCCCAGCAATACCTGAATTGCACACAATTCTGTACAGCACATTGTTAAGTGTATATTATGATGCATTCCTCCTGAAAGTAGGAAATGCTTCTGTCACTCAGCTAAATTTATTTCATTGATTGATATCATTCTGCATATTTGCTTGTTGCATCTCTTCCATTGCTTCAGCTTGGCCACTGGTTTATATTACTGATATTAGTCAGTGCTTCGTAATGTTTTCTTTTCCTCATCCCCATCCCATCCAATAGTGTCCATCTGTTTTCTCCTTTATATCTTTCGTGATTGTGTGGGTGTGCTTGCCTCATGCCAAGATGGCCTGGCAAGAGTCCTTTCAGGTTGCCCTTGTATTACGAATTTGCTTGTAACTGACCTGCATTTGTTTTCAACCACTCGACCAACTCATTTACATTATTAACATATTTAAGAATGAAACCACAATTTTCTGTGACACAAACAAATATTACATGCATTTTCCTGAACAATAAAGACCAGTGTACTGGATTATGTACAAGACAGATAATTGTCAATAAAATGAAATAAAAATCAATACAAAGCTTTAAAGTGGATGTGTATGCAGATAATCATAAATCAAAATCATCAAAATAGTAAAAATCATTTTAAAAAGTCATATCCAGTTACTGCCACACCTTGCATCACCCATTATTTTTCATGCCTCAGCTTCTATGTACAGAAGAAAGGAAAAACTGTGTTCAATTACCAAAGACAAATTTGACCTCATCTGGGTCATTTAGAACAAATTGAGCTGGAACTAATTTCTTCTGAGTGTTACAATTGAACTAAATAAATAAATAAAATGGTGACTTTTCACCACCAAATTAAAGTTGAAACATGCTCCAATTATGGCTATCCACAGGCACAAGCCCAACAGTAGCACTGTAGGAACAGGAGGCAGTGGAAGAGAGTAGGGTGAACACAGCAGTACTAATCTGTGACTTAAAAAAACCCTGCATATACCTATCTTATTATTAAATAAATAAAAAACTACACATTCATGTCACTGTTACAGTTTTTGCCTGTCCTAGCATTTGGGTTTCACTCTGTCACTTTTCTCTTGCCCTGTCTTTCTCACCCAAGGTGTAAATTGGATACAGATAATTGAACATTACTATCCTGGGATGTAGCTGTCGCCATCTGTTAAATGTCCGCCCCCAACATCACAGTGCACCACACAATGAGCCCAAACATCCCAATGCACCATGCTGTACATATGTGTGGGCATGCACATGTTGCTATGGCTTTTCTCTTTTTTCTTTAATTCACTGATTCCTGAATACTCGGAGTAAAGATATTGCATTCAGTTTCACAAATGTATTCTGGCTACTCTTGTGGCTGTGTAGGAAGAACATAATTTCTAAATCAGGAGGTTCAGAAATGTAAATGCACTGTAGATGATTTGTAGTACCATGTATTAAAATAATATTACAGTGAATTACAATCATTATACAACAAAATATCTAAGAGATGGAAACCTCCCACACACAAACAGCTGTTACAGTAGAACAAAAGTGGTAGGGTCTGTATTTTAGTAGACTGCGCTACTGTGTAAATCTCATTCAATGTACTGTCCTGACCGAATGAAGTAAGACAGAACAAATCTACTTAAGTTTTAACAAATTAAGCTTTTAATTTCATAAAGTGGTAAAACAAGATAATGGAAAAATGGAAAATTGTTCCATCCATTTTAATACCAAAATGATAAAATACCAAGTTTAGTTTGTTAATGACAAAAACTGTATTAATACAAACCAACCATTTCTTTGTTGTTGCAGCTTTGTCTAGAACTTGCTACATTTGATGTCATCTACTAATTGTGCACCACTTCTTGTCAAATGGTTGCTATTGTTCATAGAAGGTTCATATACAGTAAATACTGAGCATCCACTGCATTCCATAAGATTTCCAGCAAAAACCCAATTATTGGCTTCGTCTGGATTACGATGGGTTACCCACACAAATAATGAGGGAGACTATGTGAATTTCTGAAAACCCTTAATGGTCTCTCTCTCTCTCTCTTTCTCTTTCTCTCTTTCTCTCTTTCTCTCACACTCACACACACACACACACGCATATGGCTGATTAGCAGTTGGCATTTTGTCTTGGCTATGTGCTAAATGAGAGCAGCAACATTACCATCTCAAAGATGCTCTGCTCGCCTAGTTAATGGTCAGGACACAATGGCTCCTCAAACACTTGATGGATCATTGAAGGATTACGCCATTTGGCTTCATGCCTTTATGCTCACTTTGTGTGTTTGAATGTGTGTGTGTGAAACAGAGAAGCAGAGACATCCTGTATCCTGTACATGTGGAGTCCTACTCCTACGGACCTCTCAATGGGAGCAATAATGTCAAGGAACTGCAATGTCATATCCATCAGAGCTGACTTTCTGTCAGGGCCAGACAAAGGTGTTGACACCACACAGTGAGTGAGGAGGCCATTCAAATGTCAGTTACCTGACACATAGCCATGCTCTCATAGATGGGTGGTAACCAGTGATTGTCAGCTGGTCACTCAGGGAAAAGGCCACTGCATACATAAAGCTCAAGAGGAGCAGTCCACTGAGATTTAATGAATGAATATGTTTTCATCCTGTGAGGCAAGTATTCAGTTGCTACAATCACACCTGTCAACTATGGCAAATCGGCACTTATAGAAATGAGCAGCTATCGCTAAAGCACCTTTGTCATCAAGAGGCATATTCAAATTGCTCAGTCAGGTGTGATGCTGTCAAACTACCACTGTTTGCAGACTATAATAAAAGTTATATTTCACCTAGATTGCAGAGAGAATTCAACTAGGAAGCTTCACAGCTTATTCGCAAAATTTCACACACCTCCCACAAATCCTTTTCGCATTATCAAAAGAGAATCCTCTATCCCATCAGCACAATTCATTACAGGGCTATGTAGAACCTGCACTTATTTAGTTCAGAAAATCCAGATAAGCTCTTCAGTAGCTTTTTCTGATGGACAAAAGAACAACCTAATATGGTAGGAAATTAGTTGCTTAGATTTTAGTAGTGTAGTGTGTATTGCTGCTCAGCTGAATAACTATTTAATTCAATTACTTTATTTATATAGCAAAATGACAACAAAAGTCAATTGAAGACACAAAGTTAATGACATGCAATGGTGAGAGGAAAAGAGGTCAGTGTATCAAGGGAGGTCTCCCAGAAGCAGCATAACTAAGAGATGGTTAGTTAATACTAAAAATAGGTAGGATGTCTGCCTCTGGTGGGTAAAAATTTTATGATTTATAGTGTTGAATGCAGCAATGCAATCTAACAAGACATAGTATAGCAAGAAGTGCACTGTCTGAAGCTAAGATAAGATCTTTGACCAGTGCTATGATACTATGATGTACTATGATGTGCTCTAAATCCTGACTGAATATCCTCATATAGATTGTTCCTGTGCAAGTGGTCAAATAATTTTTGGATATTGGTCTATAATTGACTAAAGCCCCTGAGTCAAGAGTAGTAAAAGTTTGACCACTGCTACCTTAAAAGACTGTGGTTCATGACCTGTTAGTAAAAACAGACTGATATGATCTAATATGGACATGCTGTTGAAGGTAAAACATCTTTGAGCAGTCTAGCTGCATTGGGTCTAAGGGACACGTAGATGGTTTAGATCAGAGGTTGGCAACCTTCAACATTAAAATAATTATTTGGGCCTGTTTCCCACCAAATAAAACCCATCTGGAGCCACAAAATCAGCGGATCCCCAAAATGGAGAAAACACTGTATATAGTTTCATTATACTTTACTTATAAAGTAAAAAATACAAAAATACGTCTACTTTACTTTACTTTACTTGGCAAACGCTTTTATCCAAAGTGACTTACAAAGCAACACCAGAGTTGACATATCTGCATCATAACGCTATTTGCTCAATATCACTTTCACATTTTTTGATTTGTCACAGGCGATTGAGTACGCTGGAGCCAAATTAATGCTTTGTCACCAGTGAAGGCAAATGAATCTGTCCATGAACCAATAAATGTTCTATTTTCATCAGAAACTATTCTTTGTTTGGATTTATCCATGATTAGCTTACCGGTTTAAGGTTTATAACAAGTCACTTGTCAGGCGGCAACAGGTGACGCACAGGTGACAACCACTACAGTGCTGTGACGCAAATATTGACACATTATTACAACACTTTTTATTTTAATGTTACAAGATCTCCTTTATCTCCAAAATAATAAAAATTATATTTATAAAACAAATTAACCCTTTAAACCTAGAATTTTAACAAACTTCCTGGAATTATTTTGTTGTTTTAGCTGTAAAAATGTCATAAAATCTGCTGTGAGTATGTGCTGGTGTCCCCTTTTCAGGATTACTACTTCTTTCAACATCTGTTAGTTGCTTTGGTGTACTGTATGCTGTAAGTATCATAACAAGGTGTAATAACACAAAAAACTGAATTTAAATTTTACACATTACTTCAATATGCGTCAGCAAGTGTGTGAATGTGAGCAACTTACTTTCATTTTCATAGCGCTGCTGTCAACACATGCTTTGTATTACGTAATGAAAGCATCAGACTGGGATGCAAAAGGTGGCAGGATCGAATCCCAGCCCAGACTCCTTGTCCAGACTCCCAGTCCATCCCCCATACCAGGTGTGTTGAGTGAGACACTTAGTCCTAGCTCCTCGTGCGCCCCTTTGGCTGCACCCTGCTCCCCCCAATGGGTGGATGGGTTAAATGCAGAAGTCAAATTTCTGGCTGGCATATAGAGACAGACAACCATTCACACTCACAGACAATTTAGAGTCACCTGACATACATGTTCTTTATATGGTAACAGGAAGCCAGAGTAACCAGAAAAAACTCCTGCAGAGAACATGAAAACGCCACACATGCCACAGAAACTACACCACCGTGCTGTGCCATGCTGAGTGAAACCAATGGAGTCTAATTTAATAATCATCTGACATTCATTAAATCATCAAATCATTAAATCATCTGACAGATGATGTATCTATATACATATACAGTCATAATCCAATTATGAACATTTTGATGATCAACAATGAAAATGTTGATCATAAACATTTTTTTCTTTGCTTAAAGCTTTATTGAAGCAATTGTGCTGTGATGCATGATTTTAGTGATCTCTCCACCTAATGTCTTCCATTGCTATTCCAACAGCACTAAATTCTCAGTTTCAGAACACTTTGATAGAGGTTTTGGTTTGTCAAGCTGACATTAGCTGATCTATTTAGCCTCCACCTGAAGCTCAGGTTTAAGACAACTGAGTTGCACTTATTCACTGGCAAATAGAAATTTAGTGTATCAAGCATCTACAAATCTTATGTACTGCTGGTAGCCTTCCATAACTTCACTAATACACAAAAGGGACACGATCCACCCAGGTGCTGGTCAAATATTTGTGAACGTTCAGATCTTTTTGTATTTTACCATCATTAGACGGTTTGACGTCACGCTCTTCCTTCTCAAGGCAAGAAATCGGCTTCCTTCAACATCAAAACCACCAGGTGAATTTAATATTGTCACTGATCTCTATACAGCATGTCTTAAACACTGATCCTTCTTTATTTTGTCTCAACACAAATATATATTTCTATGTATATACACAAATATAATTAAACATTCACTCACATATTATTTGTGTTCTTCTTCACACATGCACACACAGCTGCTCTGAATCTCTTTAACAGAAAGCACTAGCAGTTCAAAGCAAAGCAGACAGATTATCTAACATTTTCTTCTGAGCCATGTTTGCTGCAGTTGAATGAAATACCTCAGAACCCAGGTGTGCATAGCAATATTTTCTGACCTGATACAGGTGCACTTGGTCTGCCTCTATGTCACCTGATGATTTAGACTAAGGAAAGTGAGGGAATTAGCCAGGAAATCATGTGTTTAATGTAGTTAAATGTCTGATTTTTGTTGACATTTTCCTGCACTTCCCTAAAATGTCTCGTACAGTGCCAAATGACTTTATAATACCAAGAAAAAAAGGGCAAATCAAACGACGTAAATGATTAATGTCTGACTAAATGAGCTGTAAAATGCTTTTTGATATTTTTTTCCAAGTTGAAAAACGTGAAGAGTTGGATTGAGAATATTCAGTAGATACAATAAAGTACTACAAATCAAGCATAGATGCAGGGCGTGACAACATACGTTTTGAAAGGAAAGATAGTGTGCCTTTTGAAATGGTAATGAGATCACTGTCACCATGTTTTCAATACAGACTGATGCTCATAAGTGGTTTTCATAAGTGGTTTTATTTTAGAAGATGATTCACTGATGAACAAGCAGGACATTATACTTGTCTTGCAGTATACTACAGTTAAAAAGATTAAGATTGTTATGAGTTTTGTTACTTTAAAACATGAAACTTTCAGGTCTCAGGTGGCTTTTGAGCTAGTTTAATGTTAAACCACATACTTAACAGATGAAAATGCAATATATCTACATGCCAGCAACAATCTGTTAAATCAATTACATTACACTAGCACTTGACAATTTGATTTAGCTGTTAATTGATAAGGTATTATTTCCCTTGAGTATTAAGAGTATTAAGCATTATTATTAAAAAAGGCAACTTAAAAATCAATCACACATTTATTTTGTCTTTTTTCTTCCTCTTCTATTCTACACCTCATGGGATTTCAACAAACTGACACCCAAATGAAGATAACTAAAAATGTAATTAAGCTGTACTGAGGTCAAGACATTATAGTTATTTATTTCTGTAGACTTTGTGGCATTCACATATTTCAGAGCAATAATAAATAAAAATCAGAACTTTTGTGGTTCTCCACCAATGAAGAGATAAATAGGCTGTGGAGAAACAAACACTGACAGTCTGCAGTAACATTTATGGTGCTGTTGTCTTGAAAGAAGGACAACTGGAGGCCATGATCAAATATCTTTCCTGTTTTAATGGGAACATTAAACATCCTACATCAGCACACTTCCACTTAGACTTGCCTGTTAGTCTCACTTGGCTGCTCTTTCCTCCCCCTGGAGAAACTCAGTAAAACACAAGACATTTAGTTAGGGGAATACACGCATGCATGTGCATTCATGCATGCCAAATGCGCGCACACACACACACACACACACACACACACACACACACACACACACAGACAGATATTTACACATGGAGAGACAGTCTTGTGATCACAGAACCCATTTCTGTCTGTTGTTAAAAAACAATATTCTTTGTTGTGTAATGCCAAATTGTGGTCAAATGTTGTTAAATGATGTTGTTCTAGGCACATAAAATGGAGGTGTAAAAAAAAAAAACAGGTAAGCACTAAGCTTTGTCACCCAGATGTTTGGGATTAATTAGAAGGACAACATTTTGTCACAACCCTGTTAGAACACAGATATTGATATTAGGTGACTCTACAAAGATATGTCAATGAAGAAAAAGCATTTAGTTTGTGTTTCCTGATTGGTGTGTAAGCTGCATTGGTTTGTGCTTTGACTGAGATAATAGACTTTATGCTTTTGAGAAGTGTGGCTGACATGAGACTGTACAAATCTGCTACAAAAACAAATGTGTAAAAGAATAAGCACACTAACTGTAAACAGCTTAGTCTTTTTTTTTATCTGTTGCACAAAATGTTCAGTGCCAGATTGTCTTGAGCATACATTGTGAGGAAAATCCTGCCTCTGAGTTGTATTGATTCCAGTTCTCTGGTCGACTGTGTGTATACAATTGCAGCAGTGTGTGTTTGTGTGGAAATGTGATTATTTATGTTTGTGTGTATGTGTGTGACCTCTGTATCGATTCCCCACTTTGTTCCAATTATCAGTAAGGGTATGTGGCATAATACTACTATTCACACAAGCATTAGAGCAACAGAGGCAACTGCCTCTGAGAATGAAGGCTTAAGAGAGCAGGAGGCACAGGATGCAGACCTGACAGAAATGAAGAAAAAAACACAAAAAAGAATGATATGATGCAATAAATAATCATATCAATCAGGTTATTTTTCTGCACCTCTTTCAAGGTGCAGCTTTATATGTTTTTGAGATTTTTTATACCAGCTATATATTTAACAGATTTTCCAAATTAAATACATTCTAGCAATTTATATGTGACAGAGAGCAAAGTTGAAATGAATATAAAAGTAAATTTTTATATTCTTAACACAAGACATGTTCAGTGTTTTATGTGCATACACACATGCTGACTGGCCCTTTCTCCAGCCTATATAGTGGATTAAAAGATTTTGTGTTGTTTATTTCCCTCCTATGCACAGACCTGTTTATGTCTTACTTTCACTGTGTGTGTGTGTGTGAGTGTGTGAGTGTGTGTGTGCATGTGTGCACACTGAAGAGCTTGTGTGTAGCTCCTCAGCAATCAAGTGTAACCCATAAACTCTAGGTAGGAGGTCATCATCACTGACACATAGAACAATTATCGATCGTATTCTCTGTTACTTCAGTGGTTTAGAACAACATGCAGGTCTATGGAGACTCAAAAAGAATCTTAAGATGAATTATTATTGCAGGCTATCACTTGCATCCAATATCAAGTATTGTGCAAACTATAAAAGAAGGGGTATGGGAGAGTACAGAGAACAGGGAGAAATCTAACACTAGGGAAAGAGAAAATGAGATGCGTTTGTGGCAATTTGTGTGTGTGTGTGTGTGTGTGTGTGTGTGTGTGTGTGTGTGTGTGTGTGTGTGTTTGATAGTGTGGATGAAAATCTCTCTTGCGGTTTGAGACGCATTGTTTTATTCAACTGATAACACAGTAAGAGTCGCCGGGGGCTTGTTGCCAAGGTTCAGCCAATTGAATTAGGGATTTGCCATTCCCTCCTCAGTCCAACCCTCCTGACCATTTCCTGTTTCTAGGGATCCCTGAGGACCCTTCCTCTCCATTCAGCTGTGGACTGTAATTGTATTTAGGATGCCTGTGTAGAGCCCAATGGAATACACCACAAAGAGAGAGAGAGATAGAGAGAAGGAGAAAGACAGAAAAATGTTCAAAGGATGACTAAACATGACGGGGGAAATAAAAAAGAATAAAATGAATGAAGAAAGGAGGAAATCCGTAAAGATGGATGTCCGCAGAGTGTAGGGGTGGCGGTGTTGGGGGAGATGGTGGAGGAGCAGAGAAAGACAGACTATCCACCCATCCAAATGGAACACAAGGTCATTGTTCTCATTAGGTTTCCAAGCCTGAATAGCCTAGGCTGGTCGGAGACAGTTTGGTGTAAGTACTGCAGTACTCGTGCTATAAAGAAGGAATCTAATAGGCTATTATATCCAAAGACATTAGGGTGGGAGCAAAATGATTTTCTTTCAGCCTCTACCCAATTTAGAAGCAGCCATGGTATTATATCTCATAGTAACTATTATATTTCAAGGATATAGCATTGAAACAGCCCTGAGTGTGCCATTAGGACACATGCATTATACATGCATTACATTACAATCAAAAACTACCATTTCAATATCAATAGACTGATTTAGCCTAGTTCATAGATACACTTTGTTGTGTCTGTTTGGAAAACAAGTTTACATAATATCATGGTGGTATTAAAGGCAAGAGTGAATTAATTCACAACATGGGTGCAATTATCAATATGAATTTAATTAAGAGTATTTAATATTAACAGCAGGTGTAACAGATTCTGGGCCCTCTGACAGCTTTTCTTTGCATTGATGTATTTAGTGAAATAACACCTCACCTGCCCAAAGACCTTTTCCTTAGGACCACCCAAGGTTTTGTCCCATAACCACCCATTGGTGCCAACTCTGCATAAAGAAGCTGGACACAATACCATGAAGAACTTTGCTTTTAATTGAATGTATTTCAATTAAGCAAACTTCTTTTGTCGATTGCATTGAATTGTAAAATGTAGTTTCTGACATTCTGTCTTGGCAAAACATAAATGAAAACAAAAACAGCAGGAATCGTGGATCAAAAAAATAACCAGCTAATGTTGAAGACAACAGTAAATACATTTTTAGACAGTTTAGAACCATTTGACACTTGCTAAGTGTCTTCCCACATATAAAAAAGATGAGAACGCAACTGCCACACAGCCAGATCATCAGTAATCGCGTTCACTATGATGTTGTACATCAGATAATTCTGGATGCTTAGCAACTTAATGCTGCTGTCTGCTCTTGTTTGAGTGACATATCTGCCAGACAATGAGGCTGAGTGCATTTTGATTGGAGCACATTGTTCAGCTCTATCTCAGACGGTCACCTTCCAGCTACCCCTAGTGATGAGATCCGACTTGACAGACTAGGAGACAGAAGTTCACACTTGCAACAATAATTTATTCAAAACTTAGGGTGTAAGTAGCTCTCAAGACAATGATGTATTGTATCACTATCACACATTTTATCACACATGTCTGCTCACACCATATAATCTGTGACTCTACCAATTCTATATTTGCAGCTGTGTTTCTGTCCGTGGTTCAATTTCTGTGAATGTGTGTCCAACTCTGTCTATGGTTTCACCACCTGGCTCACATCCAATGGGACCATAAAGCTATCTTTGGTGGTGCCCAACAGTTTTGTCTGACATGTGTTGGTCAGGGTCTGTCCTTCTGTTGCACCACTTGGATCAAAGGGGGAAGCTACTCCACCCATCTGTGTCACATTTAATTTATCGCAGACCCGACAGGCCCTGCTTGCCTTGATGGTGAGGACGTGACACACACACACAGCACAGCAGAAGACAGAGATGTTATATAGCAGGAGATGACACAGTGTGCTGATTCAGGCAAATCGACGATTAACAAGGAAAAGAATGCAGCATCGGTATAGAGCTGCAACAACTAAAGGTGAAAGCATATGTCATTAGTGCCTTTCCACTCCTCCTTCCTTTGCTCTAATTTCTTCATTCTCCTCTAAAGATAAGAGCCCACCTCGGTCTTGCTTTGATGACCAGGTGCTGGGCAGGTGGTGTGCAGTGACAGGAGGTAGCTCTGCATGTGTATATGTGCGTTTACTTGTATGATTTTATGTGTGTGTGTGTGTGTTGGTGCCATAGAGGAAAATCCATCCCCACAGTAATGAGAGAGCTGCCAACTGCTCTTCCATCTGGCATTGAGAAAACTTTCTCTTTCTCTCTTCCCGCCTTCCTTTCTCACCCCCTACACTTCTCATCATCTGTTCATTTGCGTCTAGTTTGGTATCATCCGTTTTGACATTTTCAGATGATGTAAACACTCGACTACCCACACGCTCTTCATCCTAGCCCAACACATTAGACCTGAGAAATTCAAGCTACACCTCCCACTGAATTTGAAATTTGAACACCGGCTACTTACACATGGAGCCAATTGGCAAAAACATCTGGTTACGGAATATGTGTGGTTTAAATGTACTGTATTCTTTCTCTGTACTAACAAAATGTATGAATATACAATAATATCCACTTAGATACAAACAAAGAAATAAAAACATCCTCTGCTAAGTCAAACCTACTAACTTGATAACCTGATGGTTTATAACCGTCTAGATACAGATTGACAGATTAATACCGATGCTATTGTGAATATATCCAGATCAATCTCAAAATAAAAGTTCAGTTTGACTTTAGAAAGAACACCAAAAAAGATGTGAGCTCAACCAAAACTGCTTCTAGGCAGTGTGAAGGCTTTCCCTGTCAGAACTCTGAGTCCCTACAGCTAACAAAAGGCTGCACTAAAGCTAAGCATCATTACACATACTGATGCAATGGGATTACAGTGCATTTGTTGAACTCTTCCACAAACAAAACCAAGAGGCTACAAAATAAATACACAGACTTTGTGCTAAACCAGTTTACTCAGTACAAACCCATAGGAGTCACTGGACACACACGGGTACTGCACATGACAGATCATGATCAACTGTGCAACCAGCCAATGATGCTGGATAGCAACTATCAACCTAATCGCAGTGCACGAACAGCACCATCCACCCAACTATTACTACTGCCTAGTAACAATACTGTTTGGTGACAAGGGAGTCCAGCAACACCCAAGTACCATCAAATGATATGACAGGTCCTGAAAAGCCTGTCATAAAATTAATGGGAGGAGAAAAATCTAAGCTGGCCAAAGGAGGACACTGAGGCTGCTGATGTGAAGACTAAGGTTCAAGGCAACTTTATTATCCCCAAAGGGGCAATTTGGTTCAAAGCCAGCAGTAATAAATAAAATTGGACAATTGACAGGACAAGAAAACCATAATTAATAATTTTAGTTGTTATTAACTAAAATGATAGGAAAAAAGACCACTGAAACCTATTTGTTCTGCATTGCAACAGAATGTATTTATGCCCAGATGGTGGCAACAGGGGTCTACCACACCAGGCAAGACTCCAGGTGTAGACTGTTGCATGTGTTGTGTGCAGAGGACGAATTCCTAAAAAGACTCTTTAACTTCTGAAAATGATTGTAGCAGTTCCATATAACATGAGGAGGAAGAAGTATGGGAACCCGGAGAAGTATCAGGGATCAGGAACTAGACAGGATGTGGACAGTGAAAGTGGTGGTAAGAACACTCTGAATTTTGACTCCTAAGCTGGGGGAGTGGTTCCAACAGGTCCCAAAAAACATCAGAGCTCTCTGCCCTGAAACAGTCAGTGCTAAGAACAGCTAAGAATCTGTGCACAACCCTCAAACTCTCAGGCCTCAGGTAGAGGACGCGGTGTTGTGTAAGACATGCAATGGCAGTGGCAATGCATGGGACTTTGTATTGGTCATTAACTATGGACCACAGTTTATTTTGAGAAAATGGCTCAAAGGATAGAAATGATTCACCTAGAGTACTAAATACCTACCACTAACCCAGACGCTATTTACTCCACACATACCTGCTCTCTTGCTGTATCTCTCTCTTACACACACACACAGATGGGCAGACAGACATGCTTGCATACAACACACATTAATTGACTTTCCAGCTTCTTCCCTGGCATTTTGAGTGACAGGGGCTGCCAGGGGAGATGGGTAATGATGAGGCAGCTGGCAAATGGGCTGACGGGTAATGAGGGACCCGGTGCTAGCAGCTGATGGTTAGATGCTGAATTAAACAGTGTCTACTGTGTGCTAACCACACTATATACATTCAATATGCTATTCTCTAAATGTGACAATGTCAATAATGAAACATAGAACATCAAAAAATCTGGCACTTGTCACATTGCTGTTTTATATGAATAGTTAATCAGGATCACTCTATTAAACAGAATTTTTTACAGTCATTGTTTTTGCAGCATATTCTGCCTATTCAAAATGATATATGTGACTGTGCAAATTACTTAGAAGCGCAATAGCAGTACCACTGCTGATGCAATGCAACAGCACAGTTATACTGAGCCTCTCTATTCTTATACAGTCAATTCACCAAACAGATCTATTTTCTCTACATAAATGTAGTGTACTCTACATCACATTGTTCAGCATACAGTACTCATTGCACATGTACATATTCATCAATTCTGTTTTTAACATCTTTTTGGTCTTTAACACATTTAATAATTGCAACCACTGTCAATATGAGCAGCTAACAGCTGTAAAATATTTTCCTAATTATCAATTTAGACTACAGTAGAAACAATATTTTGTTTTGAATACAGAAAAATAAAATAAAATGGTTCAACAGTTTTATGTGTGCTCTGGGATTTTTGGTCTCCATAAAACTTATCTTAACTTGTACATACTGTATAATGATTTGAATCAATGTCTACAATAGCGAGTTAAGTGCAGGTGAGTAAATGCTGCAGAGCAGAAGGAAGTTTAACTGCTTAGGTCTTTACATGCTGGTCCTCTCTAACACTGCTTCAAGCTAGTTTAACTGGCAGCACAGACTAATACTAGACCTTTTCATTGGACTGAACTTTATGGTGGTGGATGGTAAGATCTTATGAGGTACCACAAGATGTATTTCTCCAGGCCTTGGGTAGTTACAGAGATAAAGTAAAAAGTAGTGGCTGTTCCTGCCTTGTGTTCTTAGAGACAGTGGCAGACATTGTCCATTTGGGATGCCATTAGATGTGATGTAGTACTGAGCTTTCTGCTGACAATGGCAGGGACCTTATATGTTCTCTGTTTATTATTAGCCATTATAGATATTTACTGCAGCCACCATCGGTGCCTTAACCCCTGAAAGCTTCCCACTAACCTCTAACTTCTAACTAACTAAGGCCCTGTCTGCACAGAAAACCTTTTTTCAAGATGCCACAGTTAAACAGATGCTTGGGTTTCTGCTGCTCAAAGCTTCTGCTTTTCCTTCGAGACTTGTTGCAAAGTATTAGAAAAAAGACACTTACTTAAATTTTTATTAGGTTGTTTCTACAAGCTTAGTTTTTATCACTATCAGAAATATTTAACTGTGATTTATTCTCATGCTCATTTCATGCCATACATAAATAACTTAAATAAGGCTGGACATAAGGAGCAAACAGCTTTGTGTTGATTTATATTCATAAATATTAAGTTAAAGCGAACGCCATCCTGATTCTCTTTTACACGTCTGAATGTTATTACACTTTATGTGGTGTAAGTTTTTCTTTTGTGTGAATGTGTGCTACTCAAAAACAAGACTCTACATCTCCAAGGACAGATGATACATACATATGAACTACACAAGGTTTATCAACAAAACCTTTCTCATCTCAAATTCATATCTACCAGTTTAATCAAAGCTCTTACAGAAGAGAGAATTAAAAAGACAGTCTCTTCTGATAGTTAGGTTAAGGAAAGTTTATCTCAACTTACAAAATGCTCAACATATGCGGTGCTATGGGCAAATGTCAGGTAATTTCTGCTACAGTATAGTTTAGTCTGCTTGAGCTCTGTCCATAACAGGCTCAGCAGGCAATGCCTGCCAAAGTCTGGCAGCTAATTATTTTGTGTCAAAAATTTGATTTTGTCAAAATTGGCAATGTAAAAACGGATGTTAGAAAATTTATTTTTAGAGTAAAATAGATTTTTTTCTATCACATTTTCTTTTGCTATTCAGTGAGGAAAATATCATTATGATCCCAATTTTCACTCCTGAGGACTGAATGTAATATATGAAGCTTCACACATGTATGGGTACCTGTCAGAGAAAAAAAATGCTTTGATCAAGTGGGGGACAAATGGATGTGTTCAAGTGGTAGTGGAACCAAGCCAGATAACAGTCTTGTGTCAGAGAACAGGAAATTGTGCACTTACCTGTTGATGAAACAACAGTGGTCAGGTAACAGTCAGGCCAGCAGGGAGAGTAAATGAGAGAAGAAATGAGTATGGATTATTGTTCACCAAACATTTCAAGAGTAATGAAATTCTATGTTTAGCAAAATGAAAAGACGAGTGCAAAATTATAACAATGTTCATGATGATGCCTAATGCAGTTATGCTGCTGTTTTTAAAGATGACAATGCTATTTCTGCTATTACAAGTCAACGCTGGGCTAAGATGTGTGCTGTGTCATTGTGTGTCTCTTTATGTGCAACAAATTAGTCACTAAGGTAAAAGCAAATATACCTCAGTAAGGGACCTGGCTCTTTAGAGGTAAGTGTACACAGAAGTGCACATTATAGAGGTTCTAGCTGTCTCTCATTAGAATTACATTAAATAAGCGTGGGACTGGATGCCAGTGAGAAGGCAGAGATAAAGAACTAGAGAAGGACACACATCATACCTCTCAGGGTGGCAAGGTGAAAAGCTTAAATGCTGGGACACCAAACCGCAGTCACAGTGCAACCTCGGTTGGTTGCTTTACTGGAGTGTGTCATAAGCTGGCAACGGCTGTTGTGTTTAAGTCCATTAGTTTTGGGGGAATAATACATCTTAAATGAATTATGTTGTGTAAATGACTCGCTGATCTCCCCTGGATTCAAGAGGAGAGGGATGATAATCCACTTCGCGTCTCCCTTTCTTCACTCTCTCTCCCTTTGTTTACACTAAGCTGTGCCCCCAGAGGAAGAATAAGAGGGTTTAGTGAGGGGTTGCTGTGTATGATGTCACCTACGCAGGCACGGGCACAGTGCAAATGTGGATACACACGTTTGTTGATGAAAATGAATTATAATATTAGTATAATTAAGCGAAAAAAGAAACAAATTCATTTACTGAAAATGTGGTTGGGCTGACACTCTCACTACAGGTGAAGCCAATTAACAAACAAGTCTCTCTGTATACATCTTGTAAAGTATTACTACCAGGTATTTCTGTCTGTGCTGCTAAAGAGCTACCACCAGCGACCTTCTTGGTAGTGTACATTAACCCTATTTCCTTTGGTGAGAAATAACACAACTTAACAGATAATGTAATTTCCTTGGGTCTCCCAGGACTATTGAAAAGCTGAGTGGCCACAGCCAGTTTCCCGAAGGGATCACAACGTTCCACATTATTGTAAGATTACACTGTGTTGCTTTTAACCCAGCAGGACTCACTACCAGTGTCAAAGTATTAGGTGGTTTTGTTGTAGGTGTTTGTCTGTTTGAAAAGTAGCATGCCGCATATGAATGTGGTAGGAACAGTCAATACAGCAGTTGTCACAGTCAGCTGGAAAAAGCGACTATTGGCTATTTACCAGGCTTACTAGTCAAAGAAGATTGACATTACTGACAAAAAAAGCAACTAGTGTGTGCCCGTCACACTCGGCGTTAAGCTCCACATGCACACGTGGAGCAGCGGAGGATATGTTAGAGAAACGAGGCTGATATCAACCGTTTCCATCCCCTGAAAACGAATAACGTGTGTAAATACTTTGGATGTTCTAAAATAAAATCTTTGCTCTTAGAGAAGAGATATTAAGTAGGCAGAACAAGGAGGCCAGCAAAACAAGGAAACGCGAAACATGAACAATTTTCACCCAGTATGTGTTTTTTTTTTTTAACATTAATTGACAACGAATAACATGTGAAGGCTTAATATCAACAAAAAAATGCGCTACTGAAATAATTTTCCACATTCTGGCTGAATTAAGTGACATTGTGTATGTGAATGCAACATATGGACAGGATAAAAGTAAATTGGCAGGCTATTTGTTTAGAGAACTTGTGAAGGCATTTCTCCTGATGTCTTACATCAAGCACACTTTTTTAGTTAAAAAGTAGTTTGTTGGAGATAATAATCAGCAGAATAATTTGTAATGAAAATAATCATTATTTGGAAATAAGTGAAAGTAACAGTGAAACCATGGTATTTGAGGTGGTTATCATGGCGTAAAAATCTCATACTGTTGTTACCCCAGTGTTGTAGCAGTGGGTATTTCTACTGCATGTCTGCCTGTCTAGGTCCTCAGTGAGGAAGCGGAGCTGACACACAGACACACTGCCCAAAGGAAAAAAACTGCTCTCATTAGGGACCCTCTGCAGGGCGAACCGCAGGGGCAGGGACGTGACTGAAGCACCCTTGGCTGAAACATTACTTTGAACCTGAGGCATGTTTAATAGCTGTCAGAACTTGTAAATCAACATCCAACATCAAAAGTGGTCTCTTGCACTAGATTTGACTTTTACACACAAACCATAGCCTTCGCACAAACGCACTGACTCTGGGTTAAAGTCAGAGTAAAATAAGGTTTTGACCTCAAACTTGCTTAGTAAGCATTTGTAAGTGGGATGAATTTGTTGTTTTTGTTTATATTTACACTTTAGTGAAGTCTACCACAAACCAAGGGAACTATTTTACAAGCAATGAATGCTGCAATATGTAACATATATTTAACAACAATGTGCACAATTACAACTAAAATTCACAGAGAAAAAAAAAGATTTTTCTAACTGAACAATACATAACTTTTTTAAGTTTTTATTTTTGTAGAAATATACTCAGGCATATCTTATTGTGGACAGGAGCCTCCAAAAGCTCAGTGCAGAAATTTTAGAGCTTTCTCCTCTAACCATCAGGAGACAACAACAAAATGATCCTATTGGATCATTTTAACCCCTCTTACTTATCATCACACATTTACTAATTATTTCTAAAGCACTTTTGAATAGAGACCAGAATAGAGACAGTCACCCCAATGGAAATCCAGTCAGACTGCACAGGATTAATGAAAAGCAGAAACACCTCAGACAATGTCTATAGACTGTTTAACTTAATTCGTCTTTTACAACAAAAACAAACCAAAACTGTAACTGTATCATTAGATACAGAAATACATCTGATAGTAAACTGGATTTGGTTTTCGAGAGTCTTTCATCCATTAGATAAAAACACTTCACCTCACACAGGGCAACAGTAATCAAAAATGGGGTCCGTTTCACACTTCACCCAGGAACCAGACAGGGATGCCCACTTTCTCCGTCTTTGTCTTTGTTTGAGGATTAAGGACACAAATTCACAACCTAAAATCAGTCTACAAATTGCATATTATTACGCCTGCAGGACCCCTACTGTTCACAAAGCATTTAACATTATTAATTAATTTTCCATAATCTCAAACTACACAATAAAATGAAAGAAATCAACCATACTCTAACTATGTCAAGATTCCTGTGAATCTGCAGCACAGGAATCCCCTTATTATTTACCCAGGGTGCAAGAGCTTTTTAATCACAACTACACCAATCTCTTAAAAAAAGATAGAAGATGATCTCAGACATGGGACAAACCTTTGTATAAATCACTACAGTTAAAATAAAAATATTACCACAGATAAACTACTTGTTTTCAATGCCTCCTACAACTCCAATAGACAACTGCTTTAAGTCACTTAACTCACTAACATCTCACTTTTACTGGAAAATTTCCCTATTAACACACACACAAAAAAGCAAAGGCGGCTTCAAAGCACACAACTTTGCAACACTACTTCCTAACATATCATGAATAGACCTACAGCAACAACAATGTAAAACAATTTCAATTGTAGGGTTTATTTTCATGCCACAATCAATCAAAAATGAACTAATTCAGGAATATTACTATTTCTTTGACTTTGACAGCCTGGTGGAAAGCTCACAGGATCACCAAATCAACAGTAACACCATGTAAATACACCCTAATCTGGCATAATCCCTCTATCCACTTTCCAACATGGCAGCTCAAAGGAATCACCCACCTTCACCACCTATTTGAGAATAACCAGCTCCTATGATTTAATAAACTAACAGAAAAAAAAAAAAAAAAAGAATTCTGCCCCCCCAGTTCCCCAACCGCTACCCTCAAACATTTTCTGGCACCCACCACCCAGATGCAAACACACACACACACTACGTAGGTCACATAGGTCCTGTCTTTTTGTCTTGTGGTTGCTGTTGAATTTATTCCTTTTGATGTGAATAAAACAAACATACTAAAAATACTGTTGGAAAAAAATATGTAGGTTTTGAAATACTGTAGTAAAGTTAAGTGAAATTATAGCAGTGATTAAATAATGATTTTCATATTGATGTTTAGAAACATCTGTTGTGTTTGTTCATCAGGCCTAAAGTGGAAATTTAGTATTGAGTGTAATCAATAGCTTTTTAATTAGAAATCCACCATGGGACATCTGTTAGTCACTTAAAACACAAATACAATATAACCACCAGATGCTTTACTGAGTACATGTGTTTGTGTGAGCATCTGCATGTCCACTGTAGGCAAAGCAGTTTTTTTAGTTTTTTGTTGTTGTTTTGATTTTCCACAAGTAATTTTGCCAACATCTAAACTGAGAATACTGATAATAAACAGGCAGCACATTCCAAAGGCGATGACTTTCATTTTGCCATGGGTTTATGTTTTGTTGTTTTACAGGTGGAGAAATAAAAATGTTGTAAGTAAGATTATTCATTCTCCAGACTATCTGCAGTTATGACGGCACCAAGCGTGCAGTAAGTTATGACTGCATACTCATGCGCATGAAAGAAGAAACTATTCCTATTATTGTGTGCTTTTTATTGACCATATAGTTTAAAACATGTTGCCACCCAAGACTAAAGGTTTACAAAAGCTGTCTATTCTAATTTAATGTAATTATCTATTCAAAGAAAATCTAAACACTACAGACACAGATGGTAATTGTCTTCTTGATATCATACCTCTCTTTTTGCTTCATGTTTGATTTAGGAAGTACTGTAACTGCCTGTCTGAGCACAACTGATAAACAATATATTGGCCCATAATTAAGATTTTGGCTGTGTTTGTTCATATTTTTGGGGCACCATAATTAAAAGAATTTGCCAGATTGTCGAATCCCTTCTCTAGCTGTAACACAGAGGTAATGACAGCTAAGAAATAATAAAAAGAAATCATCTTGTCCAAATGCCCCTGCTCAACTGAATGAAAAATTAGCAATTGCTTTAGAACACACATGCTGTCTACACACAATTTACACAAACCCACCAGCACACCAACACATACACCCAGACACAGGAACCCACACTTGGGCAATATGCACACCCATACAAGCATACACCCATGTTGTCACAAAAACTAACCTTGATGTGTTTTTGTCCACAGAAATGAAATACTGAATAGTGTAGCAATTTGCAGACAGTATGACAGGTAGGTAAAGGCTGAATATTCCTTTACCTTGTATTTATTCAGTAAAAAAGTGCTTTCATAACAGTTTTTGTAATAAAGAGAAACTACATTTTTTAATTTTTATTTTAAGCAGTAAGCTTTGTTTGGTTTTCTAATTGTCATCATCCAATGATAATAGTAGCTTTAGCTCTCTACTCAACATGTTAGAAATGAGCCAGTAAATGAAATAATACTGTGGCAGGGCGTCATTGTGAAGGCAGACTGGCAGGAGCTGTACATTACCATGCAATCTTCTGTCTTTACATAAGAAAATCGGGGCAAATCATGAAGGCATTTTCTTACTATGATGAGAGATTGATTTCTTATGACTTATTATGCTGCCTCAATGTGTGGGATGTTGCATCGACAGACAAAATGTGTACCAACAAAAATTTCTGAACACTTTTTCATTCTTGGACTTGTGTTTGGTGTACAGATGGTCTGCCTGTTGGATTTCTCATTCATACTTGCAGTGACTTTCAGAAGAGTAACCTGCCAATATCTAAGCCAAACTAAAAAGAATCAATTAAATTGAAGATTTGTTGTTCTACATTTAGAATGTGGTGAGTCAAGTGCCACACGATATATTTGAGTTTTCTAAAAAGGAGGTCTGTGTGGAATACCCAGTTTGCACCAGTCAAACCAACAAATACACATCATGCAGATCTCAAAGATGATGAAATAAGTTTAAATTTTGACAGACAGCCCTGTCCTTTTGTTCAGCCTGCGGCTGTATCTATTGATTCACCTCAGTTAATTACTCCTAATGCTTAATGGCTTGAATGAGACCATTAATTCTCTGATTCATGTCCTTCTGTCTGGCAACATCAAATTCAGCATCATTACATCCTATTACAGCCACTGCTGACATTAGCAGCTAGTATACAGCAGCTATGTAATCACATTTAGAGTTTATGTAATTACAGTTCTAAAAGACTTAATCTAATGGAGATGTGGGGGAAACAGGATTTGCAGTGACAAAAAATGCAAGATGCAACTTCTACTGATTCTTGTTATACACAGAACAAGTAACAGAACAAGAAATATTTGTAAGTATAGTACTTGTTGGTACTTTGTACACACATGTTATAGGACTTTTACCCTTACTATGCTGCTTGTCTTCTCACAAAGACAAGGAATTAATAAGAATGGTAAAATACAGCAAGTTTTGCAGAGAGCTTCGACCCACTTGACACTTTGTTGTACTGGTCTCGTGGGATGGAGAAGGCTTACAACTAGGGCTGAAAATGATCACTGACTTTTTTTTATTGCAAATTACGTTGCAAATCAATTAATGATTTATTCATTCATCAAACAAAAATGTCAACAGTGTTAGTTCCACAAATGTGAAGATTTTTCTCTGTCATCTATAACAGATGGAAACCATTCAAAGCTCTGCAACAACAGTTAATGCTTGACATGAACAGCAAGTAAAAGTGTGTTTGTTTTGACATTTGCTTTGGACTGCTTTTTTCCCCGTGATCAGTGATGAATAATTTGTGGTACACCGCACGCGCATGAGAGTGCACATGAGCACACACAGACCTGCCTGTAGGCTGGATGTCGTTACACTGTGGTGTCGATTTTTCCAATGCATGACCTGCATTTATCACAGCAGGCACAAAGCATTCAGGTGCACTTTCATCTGAAGATAAAACTGACATGTGCCTTCACACTGGAATATACATACATACGTACATGCACACGTTTACTTTTTCTTCTTTTCATTCGTTTTGTCTTTAACGATGTCAGAGCGACAACTTAAAAATACGTCAAACACACAGTGAGGAAATATTTTACCATACCCATTTGTGCTATACAAATGCCAAGAAGACTGAAAGCAGGTAAAATAATGGAAGCATTTGATTCAAGGTTTGTTATACGTGTGAGATTTCTTTGTGATTCAGAGCTGAAAAGTAGTAATTAGTGTCTGTATTACTGCTGTGGTACACAGGAAGGGGCTGACAAAATTACATATTTAGACACAGCAGGGAACCACACCACATTACATGTTCTCTTTATCTTCAAGTAAAGAATGATTTTTGTTGGTCTTAGTGTGCATGGAGCAGGTACAGTTTAATTTTACATTTTCACCTGTTACAATGCACCTACAGTATATTTTATTTTAATGTTATGCTGTTATATTTGAGAAGGTATGCTGGTTTTGCCAAGTTTAAAAAGCAGTGAGTCACAGCATTGTGCCCCGCACTGATGGGTCCTGTCTTTTTGTCCCCCCACAATGTTCTAAACTGTCTGTATGCAAACAAATGCATCAAGAGCATATCATTATGCAGGATTTTCTGTAAATGTTCAAGAGCTGGAGTGATTCTGGTGAGGTGTTTCACTGTGCAGAAGAAATAATGACAAAAAAGTCAATGTTCTGTTTAGGATGTGAGGATTTGTGAAATTCATGGCGATTTATGTCTCATCATCTACCTCCTGCCCCTACAAATACATTTTGTGAACATAATCACACATGCAAGTAACTAGAAGTACACTGTGTTTACAGCATGAATACCAGCATGTGTGAGTCTGTGAGCAGAGTGACTCAGCAAGACCCTAATGAACAGACAAACAAGAGACCGATACATGTCGTAGCCTGAAAATCCACCGTGACCTGTGTTTACCTCTGTTTTTGTGCATTTTGTACATGAATTGCTGAATGTGAGAGACAAAATGGGAAAAGAAACAGGAAGATGGAGCAGTCCCGCATGCTGTCCATTATCAGTTTCCATTTCTTTCCCATCGTTCTTGTCTTTTAGTACCACTACTTCCAACTGGATTCTCTGTGGTGATGTGCTTTCACCCATATCTTCTCTGTGTTTCACCCTAACCATAGTGCTTTCTTCTCTCAATTTACTGTATCCACAACCCCTCTGGCCCTCCACTCCCCCACCTCATACAAGACAAGCATCTCAGTGTCTGTTCAATATTTCACCACTGGTGGGAGGATGTTTTATTTAACGTGCCTGGGACACCTGTAGTGACTCACTCACAACAGAGAGGCACTGCACAAAACAATAGAGTAACTGGAGAACGGGAATCAAGGGGTTACAGCGGGGGGAGATCCAAAGTATGAAATGACAACCACTGTGTCGTGTGTGTGTGTGTGTGTGTGTGTGTGTGTGTGTGTGTGTGTGTGTGTGAGCGCGCTTACACAGAGTTGTCAAAGCAGAACAACAATACAATTAACTGATTAGGATAGGCTGTTCTAATCACATGGGTAAACTGTATATTAACTGAGTGTTTGAACTTAGTCCACCTACAACCAGAGGGGAAAAATCCCAAGCTTCCAATACTATCTATTCCAATTTCCCATTTATAAAACAGGTGGCTAGTGTGGGGGAACACTGTGAACACACATTTGAAGAAGCTGTGTCTGCTGCAGGTAGGTGGGAGTTATCAGTGGCAGTCTTTGGGGAGGGGTCAGGCACACGCAGAAATTTCCACAAAAATTGTGGCATTTACAGTAAATGTCGTCTTTCAGACAAAGGAAGAGTGATTTTATTTTATTTTGTAAAATCACCACAATTGTTACTATAGTTACAGTAGCACAATGAACACTTACCCAAAGGCTGTGGGAAATGTCTTATTTGCTCTTCGCAGAGAAAAAAAGTTTATCCAAACAATGAAGAAAGCAACAAATCAAATGTCACAGATCACACTGCTGTTCTGTATGAAGAGTTAAGTAGGATTTGGAGATCTGGAGTGGTAAAAACTTTTTGTAACCAACTCGAAAGATCATTTTGAAAATGTACAGAGAGGTCTAAAAGCAGGTAGAGAGAGGAAGATACACCACAGAAGAGAGAGATAATGATGTATGATATCTACTATATAAGTTGCCTTTCAAATCTCTCAGGCTGTGTTAATGTTAAATCTCTGAAGAAAGCGTATGTAATCCAAATCTGAACATATAAGTAAACATGATAACAATGCCACATGGTCAGATTCTTTACTCAAACTCAAACAACTAAACCTGAGTTATTAATGCTTTCAGATGTGAAACAGCTATTGACATTAGTAATGTTTGTGTACATGTAGTAAACCAAAGCCTACATTGCTTGTTTTAATAATTTAATCATATTTATACGTTCCAAGAAAACTCACATATACCCAGTGAATAATGCACTTTTTACAACTCAACATTTTTAACACACTCTCTTTATTATGTTTCTATACAACTGCAATCAAAAAAACATTATTCTGGTAAAAATATTAGCAACTGGATTTTGTTGTCATTAAACTTAATGAAGATGTGTTCACTATTAATGTAATTTGCAAGCTAATACTTTATAGGAATAACAAATCAATTAAATATATCCAAAGAGCGCCAAAACATCAGTTTTCAGTTCTGCCTAAATATCTGATATTGTAGTACAACATTTCGTTTTGTGACTATTAAAAACATTTTTATGGGTAGGTTCAGGCCCACACACCACTTGGTTAAGTTAAGGGAAACATTGTGGGCTGGATTAATAAAGGAACAGGAGCAAAATAGCGGTCACTTCACACGCAACATCTGTATCAAACAAAATTAAAACCCTGACCAAAGTGCTTTTCTTGCTTAAACGTAACATGGGACTTGAACTCTGGTTTGTGGTATGTCATTAACTCCAATCACATACTTGGAACTTGCTCTCCTTTAATAAATGTAACACTACATACCATAACAAAATAAATCAAAATACTCATAGTGTGATTATGTTTGCTACACAACTTAATTTTATTTGCAGTTTGGTTGCAAAGACATTTATTATTTAGGAGGAAGTCTTTTTCTATGAGTTGAAAGGCCACAAAGAAAATATTTTTCTTTTATATGGTCAAGCCGACGTACCACGGCCTTTGTGCTTTTCCTCTGCCGAGATTCTGGCAACTAATTACAGAGCCAATTCAGCTGAGCGAGAAGGAAGAACAAAACCTTGTCTCATCTAGCTAAAGACATTTACTGCAAGCCACCAACGCTCAACAAACCAACGATAAAATGTGGGCCAAAATTACACAGCAAGTATGCAGTTGAGGACTGATTAGAAATGCTTGCGAAGTGCAGAGTACTTCATAGCGACCCACAATGTTTTTCTGATTTGTTGAAGAGTCACTAAAGTGGTCCATTAATCAAGACATGTGTTATGCTTGGCCCTATGTTATGATTGTGGGGAATAAATAGAATGCAAAACTATGCTACTGAAACTATGCAAGCTTTCAGAAATCGACCTGTTGATACCAATGTGCTGTAGAGCTCTTTCATGTAACTGAAACTGTGAAGCATACATAGATTTTACATTATTTTGCTAATTTACTTCCCTCAGTACTATTTGGCATTTACTGACATTAAATATCTAGAACATCCTTCTTCCACCTGAGGAATATTGCTAAAATTAGGAGCATCCTGTCTCAAAGTGATACTGAGAAATTAGTTCATGCATTTGTTACTTCTAGACTGGACTACTGCAATTCGTTACTGATAGGATGTCCCAATAGCTCATTCAAAAGCCTCCAACTAATCCAGAATGCTGCAGCCAGAGTTCT
>JAUYWH010000006.1:9995618-10017103 GCA_034779795.1 Ctenopoma multispine
ATTTGTATATATTATATAATGTGTAAGGTCTTAAACCTTACACTGTGAAGTGCCCTGAGATGACTTATGTTGTAAATAAATATATATATATATATATATATATATATATAAATAAAGTTGAATTGAATTGAATTACTACACTATACACAGGTTGTGATAAAACACACTTATAATCCAGGGACAATTAGAAAAGAAAGCATGTCTGCAACAATAGCTTGTTTCAGCCTGTTTGTTTGGTTTTCTTTTCAGTTGAGGTAAATAATGCTTATAATCAATATTTGGGAACTGTTGAGATACTCATTACTAGCATAGAAAATCAGAGAGTAGTCAGGGGCTTAGCATCCTCTCCTCTTAAATGACCTCTTTTACAGAGCTGATCAACAGAGAGTCCAGCTCCAAATGTGCACCAGGAAGCAAAGTGGAACAAAAGCTGCTAATGAGATCAAAGTGGAGAGCTGTTTCCTCCCAGCTTGATTCATTCATGACACCCACAGTCTATGTGTGATCTGATTTCAAAGAGCTTGCCACATGTCACAAATTAGCTAGTGACATGCCTCAAATTAGCCTTTGTTCTGCACTGAACCACAATGACTCTGAGTAATTGGGAGACTACGATGCAGTACGAGGGAACTGCAAGTGCTGTGCATCTGAGACAGAGATGAGAAAAAAGAGAGAAATTCACATTTTTGGTCTTTTTCAATAGGTAAACAATGATTCAAAGCTTTACAGACACAACTTTGGTTAACAAAGAAGAAAAAGTACAGAGTATTTTGCTTTATTCACATTTTAAATGCAATTTCTTTCTTCCTCACCTTACAAAATAATACAATGTACAAAAAATGAAAGATAAGAGGTGCGTTGGAAAAGTCAGTGATGAACAATGGGTTATTATTAAGCATAAAGCTTACAGATATGAATTAAGAGACCACAACTGAAAGAATGTGAGCATAAAGTACAGCAATAACCCATGTAAATGACATTAACCTGTTTAGGAAATGTCATGATAAAGATGCTTGCCAACAGGGGATGCAACAACTGACCCCAGACAAATACAGTATGTGTAGATTATGATTCCCAAACCTCTTTGTAGTCCTGAGGTTGCATACACAGCAGGAGGGGTTTGTTTTTTTTACAGTGTACAACATTCTGCATTTAGTGGCTGTCTACCAACATTGATTGAGAAGATGTTGCTTTCTTCATATTTAACAAAACAGATATTACTCCATTTATGCTCTGCTATGATAAACTATTGGGTTAAACCAGGTACCAGCATGCTCCCATCTCACATAAAGAAATGAGACATGGAACAACATACTGACCTCTCTGAACTCTGTAGCCATCCTAAAAGAACAAGGCAAATCAAGCTGTACCAGAAACCTACAAATACAAAAAACCTTTCTGTCTTGCACCCTCCACTCGAACAAAAACTAGAATAATCCAGATCTTACAACACTGAATGGACAACAAAAAGAGCAGAATGACAGGGAACATAGTCGCATCAAACAGGCTTTGGAATCCTGCTGTTACCCCGACTGGGCTTTTATCAAAACAACAACAATACCCAAAATGAACAGCAGAACAACAGGGAAAATGGATCACAACACGAGTTGGGGCTATTTTGTCATCCTGTATAGCAAAAAAGTTATGGCTGACTCTTGCTCTCCATGGGACCCTGCTGTAGGAAACACTAATGAATAAATGTGTTATGCTGTCTGCTGCTCTCTGTGAAGCAATGTATCGCTTTGGGTTTTAACATACAAAATTCTTGCATCGCTGTTGCCCTTTAAGATGTTTATCAGTGACCCTTAAGACTTTAAATAACTTAATCTACAGTATACGTATCTGTACAGCACTGATAAAGGTAATAACTCAGGTCAACGCAGCACTTGTAAGATGAAAGACTCTTTTATGGACCATAATGTATTGTACATAGATAAAAATGATCTATGGTTTGAGAGAGATGCTGTGAAGGCCATATATAGAGCTTTCAATAAAGAAAGAGAAGGGACTCAGACATTATGTGTCCATTGAATGACATTTTGTGATTATGAATCCAATGTTAGCAAACTTTATCGTAATGTTGCTGTATAAGGGACACTAACCATTTTTCTACCTGTGCATCACATTTTAGCATTTATTATTGACCTGTACGTGACATTTGTGCCCACAGTATTAAGTGTTCTGCAAAAGTAAAATAGGGTCATTTCCCGCAAAGAACTGTGCATGTTCATATCTAATTATGTATTTTTTATTTCATTTAATGTATTTTTCAGTCCAAATTCTAAAGTTATATCATATAAAATTCGAACAAAAACATGACACTCTGCCAATTCCGCTGTTCACTGTTAGCAACATATTGGCTCACTTGTGCTGCATTTGCTAACTTGAACTGAGCTATTGAGAGAAAATTTCCAGCTAAATGCACACTCATTCATTCGTGACTGCCTTTGCTGCGACAGAGGTGGAGTGAGCTGGGGTCGCTGGTTTTGAGAGGGATTTTAGCAGGGCTGCAGGCAAGAGAGGGATGCTGTGAGAGGACTGATGGGGGCACAGAGCCCCTAATGCACTTCCTTTTAAATATGAAGCTGCACATTAAGCTTTCATAGGCTTCCCACTGCTCCTCTTATCTGGCAAACTAGCGAGCCAAGCTGCATGCACACACTTGTGAGCAAAGACAAACACACGCACACACACATGCATAAATACACAATAGATATAGGCACATTTTTATGACTTTTTAACAGTACAAGTAAATAGCCTAGAGAAAACAAGGTACAGTATTAACTAATATAAATGCACTCACAGTTTGATTCTGTAAATAGTATTCATAAATTCTTTAAAAGCTATGTTTCTTCAAAGTATAAATTGATGAGCTAAAATCTGTGGGGACACTAGTGTAATGGTAAAAGTGCACTGATATAACTAGGCTTTCAGAATGGCATGATCTGATTTCCCTCAAAGACTAAGGTGATCATCCATATAACCTTATCTAGATTAAACATGAAGAAAGTATTGTAACTTACAACAATCTTAAAATTGATTGTATATTACCATGTTTCTCATGTTTCTACCCACTCTTTAGCAGGTTTGATTCTGATGTTAGATCATGTTACTCTGGCAAACATCTCTTACGCCCAAGAAAGTGTAAAAGGGGTTTTCAGTGCTTTTGGTAAATGTGACCATAGTTATTACAAATTCTATCTCACTTTGTTTTTAATACTTAATTTTGCTTGGTAGCAGGGATTTTGAAGTTGAATTCAATTGAACCTGAATATCAACATGTAAAAGTGTTTCTTCAAGGACTATGAACAGTCTGACGGTTTATTTTTACTTTTGGCCATCAGTGATGCTTTCAGAATAAGTGTCACTCCAAATGGCGGATATCTCATTTTGAAATGAGACTCTTCTGTTAGACCTTCTGAGAATTGAGGTCATTCAGAGAATCAAATATTAAAAGCGTTGAAAGGCATTGAATTTTATCACATTCCCCATTCCATTTGTTTACAGAGACTGAAATAACACAGTGGCAGTATTCATTTCTTTTCAGTGGGCACTTTTAAGGGTCAGAGGTTCAGTCAGCTGAGTCTTCAGAATTCATAACTGCTTCACTAGCAGGGCAAAGAAACCCTAGAGATTTTGAAATATTGATTCTGAGATCAGCTAAAAGAGAACTAGACAGACACAAACACAGACACACAGTTTTAGTCTACTATAGGTGTCAATAATGGAGGAATGGCACTGAGAATATTTTTTATTTATCTACAAATACAGTCTGTTGCTATTTACAGAAAACCTCTGACACATCTGTTTTAATTCTGTTTTATTTATTTTACTGTATATAATTGAACTCACAGGTATAAGTGGGATTAAGCACTAATCTAATTATGACTTGACTGCTAAATATGTCATAAAGATCATTTAAAATGCACATCCCTTCAAAAAAACACAGTTTTCATAGTTCAAAGAGGATTTCTGTCACAATTTCCTGAGTTTTTTAAGAAATGCAACTGCCAACTGCATATGTGTGTGCAAATAAGTGTCTATACATGTGTGCACAAGTTTGTTCAGACAGGTTAGCGAAACAGTATGTGTTCTCAGAGCAGACAGCATCCAAGAGAGTGCTAATCCTGTAAGTCCAGACATGGAGATTGTGGCACGAACACACTACCACTGCTGCAGAGATCTGCCAGTACACCCTGTGTCTCTCACTGCTTCTTACTGAGTCTCTGTACTCCTGTTTTATTCATGCTCCTTCTGGAAAGGTAAAACACAAGATCAGGTGTCTATGTGTGTGCATGTTTGTAAGTATATGTGCACATATATGTGTTCATGTGCCAAATGTGCCTTTAAAAAACACCTGTGTGCATCACCAAAGGCATACATTCTCTTTGGAAAACATGGATTCTGCAATAGCTTTACCTTTCTGTATCCCCAGCCAACATATACTGTACAACTCTACGACAGATCTATACCACTTCCACGCATACAGATTCACACAGCACAACCCACTTTTCACATTATGATGTCTATATTGGAAACATTCTTTTAGACACATTTGATATGGTTAACAAAGAAACCTTAAACAATTTAAAGACCACAGTTGCAAAATTAAAATATGAATTGCTTCTTTCACAGATTTTGTCCATTTGAAGAGGCTGTTGACACTGTTGGTCCCTTTACCATTACAGCTGTAAATCGCTGTCTCTGCTGGCTGTTTTTCTTCCTACCCAAAGTATTCAGTAGTCTACCATATTTCATAAGAACCCCACAACTAATTCTCCTGATTTTATGAAAAAGTTTAGAAAAATAGTTTTTTATCAAAACCAACCCTTTTCTGAATACCAATCAAGTTTTCAGTTCATAGCACCAAATCAGCATTAATTAAAGTAACCTGTGCTCTAATAATGACAGCTGATGCTGGTAATTGTATATTCTTTTAATGTATTTTAGGCCTTTATTTGATAGTAGATGTGCAGAGGTGTGACATGCAGTGAAAGTCCAGAGCCTGACTTGAAGCTCGGCTGCTGCAGTTATGTGGCATGTGCCTTAGCCATTTGGCTACTAAGGGATTCCAATTGTGCCATTTTGATTTGTTCATCAACTCAGCAGTTGATGAAACTGGTCATGCAATTTTGTCACCTAAGCAATGCTGCCTTTGACTCTCTCCACGCTATACTGTCAAACAGAACGTATTCAGTAATCATCCGATGATGCCTCCTATTCATTGTCCTCTCTGACCTATGGTGTTCTCCAAGGCACCATCCTTGGTTCCTTGCTGTTCTTTATTTATAATGAATGATTCACAATGACATATTATCTGTAAAAAATATTTATTATCTGCGATGGACTGGCGATCTGTCCGGGCTGTACCCCGCCTCTTGCCCGAAGACAGCTGGGATAGGCTCCAGCACCCCCCGCGACCCGAAATGGATTAAGCGGTAGATAATGGATGGATGGATGAAATATTTATTATCATTTTTATGAAGGCAACACTAAAATGTATGTCACATACAAAACTGTGAATAAGGCATGCTATATCAGCCGATGTCTTGTGCAGTTTTTGCCATCCAATATCCATGTCTTTTTTTAAGAACATTTTGGGATACCTGTTTATAAATCTTAAACCAGCAGCCAGAATCCTAGGTGTTGATTTGGACACTGAGACTAACAAGTCATAAACATCCAATCATGCTTCCTCCATCTGCATTTTCAAAAATCAAAAATCAGGTCTTTCCTTGTAGAGTGCAGAATGTATCATCACTTGACTATTGTAATTTTAAGTATTAAGGGTTAAGAAAAAAATATCTTACAGTTGCATATTACAAAATTCTGCCAATGGACTCTTAACAAATCTTAAAAGACCAAAAAACATTAGCCATTCTTAGTCTTCCTCCACTGACAGTTGGTTTTGAAATAGCTTTTTTTGTGGATTGGCTCTGAAAAGTAACGCTGAGTTACTACAGAGACTATGAACCATGTCCCTGTTTTGTTTAAAATTTACTCTTGTTGGTAGTAAACTGACTTTCTTCTTTGGTTTCCGTTGCATCAGAATAATTGGATTGGTTCTCGCCTGGCTGTCACTGTTCTCCTTTACAGCATATTTGCATAAAGTTGAGCTTTTCTCATCTTTCCCCTACTGTATTGCTGAGCATCTTGCACTGGAGCTTTCTGCCTGATGACCTGACACTTGCACAATCAGTGACATCTTTTCAATCACTTAAAATGTATATATATTTTTTAACAATATACATTTTTTTACCTCAGTCTTCTACATCACCCAAAATCTTTTATCTTTTGTAATTATGCTAGGTCTTTATCTGCACTTTTGTGTCCTGATTATGTCTAATTTTTAATATACTTAATGTTTTTTTCTATGTAAAGCTTTGTAACTCTGTAACCCTCTGTAATCATGTTTGGTATTATTGATAACTACAACAACTGAGCAGATCCTGCCTTTAGCACCACTGTTTTCCATGGTGCCAGGTGATTGCTCACGTCAAACCAAAGTGTGGCTACATCCATTTGAAAAAAAACAACAACAGAAAAGCCATGGTGCGATGGACAGAACATACTAAGTTAAGGAGACAGACAGACAAGGAAAGAAAGAGAAATGAAGATAGAAAAGATACAGAGAAAGAATAGAGAATGAGCAAGTGAGCTAGGAAAGGAGAGAGAGGTCCCTATTGAGCAGTGGCTGTGAATTTATTTGAGCTGTGGCCTCTCAAGTGAATCCTATGAATGGGAGTAAATAGACAGAAGGCACTACAAGGCAGGCAGCCTTGCCTCACATCAGTTGGTGAATGTAAGAAAGTTGGAGGATGGCAACAATACAAGGAAGCTAACAGGTTCACAGGCAGTAAGGACTTAACACAGCGGAAAAACAATACGGCAGCAGGGAGGATAAAAACAAGTTATTTCATCATGATTTAAATTGTATAAACACTCTAAGGAGCTGACAAGAGAATCATTACATAACACATTTACAGAGTGGACAACTGTTGATATACATTACTTGTCTACTTTCATATTGTAAGGCCTTTCTTTCTTTTGTTTGTCCACAGGTATTCTTCATGTTTTAAAAAATATGTATTCTTTTTCATACACTGTGTCTACTACTATTTTTCAAGCTTCTTGTTATTCTTCAGCTACCCAATCAGCTTCTTCCACAGTTTTGGTGTTGTTTACAGTACATGACACATCAAAATAAGCACTTCTTTGAGTAAAGCTGTGATGTTGGTAATGATCTCTTGTTCAGCTTTTCATGAAATTCCTAGTAAAGCTCTTTTTTTCCACACATAAACTGAAACAGAATTTTTTTGAGTGGTATGGACTAGAAGCAATAAAGACATCCGATGGTTACTATGTCTCAGCCAGTGAAAACCAACTGGCCATGTCATATAAACGTTCTGAGCAATATCTACAGTAATGACCCTGAGAACTGAATGATAAACAAAACCCAAGGCCCTAAGAAACAGCATGTCTAAAAATGGCATTTTAACAATCCTCCTACTATAGGCCAGAGAAGCTGACCATCGATGTGCTGAAAGATGTTGTTTTCCTCTACATTTTGTTCCTGATGGTATTGTTTTCATTTCTGCCACGTGTTTTGCTCTTTAACCTGCTGTCTCTCTGGCCTGTCCATCCTTGCTGTGCTTCTCTGTCCTTGTCTCCTCACTGTATATAAACGTACTGTGTACAAGGTAGCTGTCCACGCCTCTGTGACTAACTGACTGGCAGTGACAAGCGACAGTTCTCTTCTCTTTCTGTGTTTCTGTGTGCGTGGGAGTGACTGAGGAAGACTATGTCTGTGAGTACCCCTGGCCTTCTTTTCACTTTTGCTCACTCTGTCTCTGCCTCCTTTTATGTGTCTACCAACATTTCAACATCCCCTCCAAAAAATAAATAAAAAAATTAAAGAAAACCCTAAAGCTAAAGTGGTGGAGACAAATAAGATACGCCCACAAGTCCTCATTCTTTCACGCTTCATAAAATAACATAAATCCGAGGTACAAGCTAGTATGTCACCATTGGGTCTGACTGATCTCTGTCCATGCATGTCTGTGTGTATGCAAATTCTCAGTAACTGACTGATGGCCATTGGATGACACCATAGTTGACAAAGGAAAGAGGAGAAATCCAATGAATATGTTATCTGTCAGAAATGCAGCATGTAAGGCTACCACAGTGTGTATAGATATACAGTGTGTGTGTGTGTGTGTGTGTGTGTGTGTGTGTGTGTGTGTGTCTGTGTGTGTGTGTGGTTGAAACACACAGTGTTTATGTCAGCGAGGTCTGGTCCTGTGTGAGCTGGCACAGACAAGCGTGGCATTAGGATTTTCAGATTTAGCTAATCTCAGAGCAGTCATTCTTTTTACTTGCTAGTTCAGCAATACAGCGACAGAGTGGAGCTTCAGAGCTACCTTCTAAGATTTGTGGCATTTTTCCTGCATGTAAAATAGTGAAGGACATACAGAAATTTACATGATGGCTGTATATTGCATGTCTCTGTGTGTGTTTGTATTTTCTTGCTTTAGGCAGGGTGTACACTAGCTAGTGGACAGCACCTTGTGTAGCCATCTCATCTATCTTCGTCAGAGTCATTGTTTGAGACAGCTGTTTTACAGCCCAACACTCAAGAACAATCCGCTCACCCACCTGCTCTCCCAACGCACGCACACACACACACACACACGCACAGAGGCATAGATCAGCTATTCTTTCTACAGTATCAATACAACAGACTCGCTGAGCCAACACTCCTCCTGACCTCATCCTAACTCTCCCAGTTTGTGAGCATCTGTGTGCTACAGCATGCTGTTCCAAAAGACTGCTTACTTATCGCTGCAACACTTGCTGTTCATTTTATTTTTGTTTCACTTACTTGCATTTCACAACCTCATCTTTAAAAAATAAACATATGCATGACTGTCCAGGAGAAAGGAAGTTTTTTTTTCCTTATTTGTTCCTGTACATCTCATAACAGAAACATGCTTTATTTGTGTGTGTTATTGTACTGATGGTGCAAAGACAGGGTAATCTCGACTATCAGGCCACAGAATACGAGAAAAGGCTTTGGGAAACTGTAGGAAAAGTCTTTTTGGAGAGAACAAAATGAAAAAAAATCTTTGCATATGTGCCTGAATGTTCAGAGAGAAAGTGAAGTAAGAGTAAGAGAGTGGGCATGGCATGTAACATTTGTTGGAGAAAGATTAGTGTGGCTCTTAAAGTATTGAATAAAGAGATTGAATAAAGAATAAAGAGAGTCAGTGGATTAAGGCCCAGCTGCCAGACGGGCAAACTGAGATTAGCCCACACTTAAAGGTCACATAGCTTTACAGGAAAGACGGACAATTCCTAGGAGGGATGTATGAAACAGCACTGACAATATTTTTCTCTCAGTGGTAGTTCAGGATTGGTGTCTCATTACAAATACATATGTAAAAATCATAACATTCTCTAAGATAAATCCTAGTGAGGCTGACCTGTTATGACGTGCTGTGGTGTCTGAGTTGAGAAACAGGTGAATGGTCTTGTTTGCTTTCCTTCTCTGTGCTGACCATACATTATGGTTTTATACTTATGTAAGTGTAAGTATATATATTATATTTTGGTGAAGTAATGTCTATTACTCCAATCTCAGGCTATCTCTAGTCAAATTATACAATTTTGTTATTGCAGCATGCGAACACAATGCAACTGATGGTATGCAGAACACTGTCAGATTAACTTATCCCTTGCTTAGGTAGAAGCTCTGTCTTGCTCCAACAACTAATGACTGTTCCACCAGATAGACTGCTTAAATAGGCAATATGGACAGCTTAGTCTGTCGTTTTGTAATGCTGGTCATTCATTTAAAGAAAAATCCTCTGGCAAGGGAATTCAGTTTGCTAATTATCTAGGATTTTCCTCCATGTGCTGTTTTTTAATACCTGAATTTTTAAGTATCTCTGACAGATGCTGACAAATTTCTTCTTACGCCTGGCTGCTCATGTTTATTTTGTTGCCATCATTTCGATTTGGGAACTTTTTAATTTTTCAATCAACACAGTAACTGACACGCTTAAGTCAAGGAAATGTTCCCTAACACTGCAAACTGACAGAAGTAATTTTTGGGAGATTCTGATGTTGATTATCAGTTACACAATGATGTCCTCATGGAATGATGTTCAGCAGTGAACAGGTATAAAAGGTCTACAGGCACACAGAGAAAACTGCATCTTAGTTTAATGTATGTCACTAAAATCCATCATAGTGATGTCATTTTACTCTAACTATAAAATTCCCTTCAATCAAATTTGAGTTTAAAATATAAGAAAGCCAAACCAATTCAGGTGTTCTGCAGGAATAGAAGTGGACATTTCCATCACATACATTCCCTTAGGATACATTATTTTTTCAATAACATAGACATTGGGTTATAAAAAAAACTTACAACATTTCAACAAGATCACTGGTGCTGCCTCGTGGAGAGTAATACATCGCTGAGGTTTGCGTTATGAAAAGCAGCCACTCAATTTTTTAAACAAATGACAAAGAATGTAAAAGTAAAAGGATGCTTTTTAAATGACATGAATGCCTAAATAATTATGAATATTAAATAAATCAAATGAAACATTTCCTTGGAAGTTGTTTCATATGGACTCTGCTTTATGGAAAAAGAAGACAAAGAATAAGACATCTAATGAACTGAGAGTATTACTCACAAGCAGCTGGATATGGGTGTCACCACTGTTGATGGCATACTTCAGATGGCTGATGAAATGACACACTGTCACTGATTGAGAAGCATTTAAAACATTTTAGAGCATGTTTAAATGATAAATCTGAACCTTCTGTCTATGTTGGTTAGAAACAAATGTTCCATCCCTCACTAGGAAACCCATCTGTGACTGCTCAGATACTCTGTGTCATTCACTGAGCAAGGATGTGGTAAATGATCAGAAAGTAGAGAACCAAACAAAGGTACTGAAGCACGGACCTACTGATCTTCGAGCAAAAGATTCAAGCCAAGCAGTGCATCGGTAGCTATGTAGGTACACCAAAAGAACACCTAAATCTCATAACCTTCTCCAACTTAACTTCGCCAAAGTAAGGTCCAGCATTTAATGTCTCCTTGAACATGGCTTATGCAATGGAACTGATCAGTGTTGTTAGACTGCTAGGTGATATACTAATGCACAATGCACTGTTATGACTCAGTGACTGTTAGATCGGTATTTCACAATTTGCTGTGGGAAAAAGTCTGGGCACCAAAGTGTATATTTGAAAGTCAGAAAGAACTTTTCAAAGCCCAGTTCATGGATTCTCTGTTGTTTACAGCATCAAAGTCTCTGTGCTCCTGTTTCAAGCAGACCAAATAAACAAAATGAGAATCTGTTGCCTGTCCTTTCTGAGGCTGCTGGTCTTAGCCCTTTCAGTTGTTGTAAAAAAAATGAATTATGGGTTAACGTACAGTATGAATGCCACCTTTTATGTCTGGTACACAGCTAATCCTTTCTGATTAGCTGAACAGTGTCTGCTGTACTGCAGTAATGAATGGGGAAGACAAGTGGAAGTGACCCCAGTACCATGGACATTCTCACTTTCTCTCAAACCAGCACATCATTTTGTCGCACTTCTATACTCTTCGCCCTTATCTGTGATTTCTTTTGTTTCTCTTATCTATGTGATTATCTATGATCATATAAATTTTTACTTGAACAATGTCAAAACAATGTAAGCTGTGGGTTTCAGAGCAAATATTTGTCCAGTGTTTCATGACTATAGAAACAACCTTGTTTCCTATAAATTACATTTCAATGAAACTGAATATGCATTATTCAAACTCAAATACATAAAAACAATAGGGTTCCATGCTCTGCCTGATTCATGGAAACACTGCTGCATTGCAGCTGCTTTCCCTCGCTTTAGCTCGCTTGGACCCACTAATAGTTGCCATCTACTTATGTTTTCTATTAACATAATGTGGATATGTTGATAATTAACATAAAATGGCAAGTCGCAAATGTGTTGACACTGAACATGTTTATAAATAAAATATCCTATTTTGCTTTATTAAACTTTTAATGGTTGCATTTATGTACTCACAGCACTTGGTTAAGGTTAGAGAAAGACTGTGGTGTGGCCTAATACAGAAAAACACCCCCTTTGCTTATTTATCTATGTCTTTCTCCAGACTTAACCAAAGTGATTTTCTAACCTAAATTTAACCACACACAAGACTCTGGAGTTGAATTTGAATGTGTGGTGTGACAGTCCTGTGTTTCATATGCCTGCCACCTCATTCCGACTCAGTTTCCATTATTCACCTTTATTCATCACTAGTTCACCCAGCTAAATGAAGATCACCTGAGTGCAGTAAATGTGTTTTGGTATAAATACACCTGAATCTGAAATATCCAGTTACTAATGAAATCTGTCTCGACATCCTAGCCAAAAATGACACAATGAAGATAAAATACAAGATAGAAGAAGAAGATAAAAAGCCCAAATTAGGGGAGTGATACAAACAAGTTTCCAAGTCACTGAATAAGACAAAGTACAGTCAATTCTATAATTAAGAGTCACTCAAAAACTGAGTGGAACATTTTATAAGCACTGTACACTGACAGACAAGCCACAGAATCTTCCTTAGAGTTAAAAAAGCTGACGATTTGAGCAAAGTATTTATTGATTTGTAGATTTTTACCCTTTTATGCTCAGCAGTTTGGTTGTTATACTAACTGTTAACATAAAAGTTACACAGTAGTTAAGACATGCTCGCTTAATACGCAGTATTAAGTGCAGCAAGAAAAAGACGCAGGAGACAGAAAATGCTGGACATAGAAAGATGAAATGAGTGCAATAGAGAGAATTAGGCCTCACAAGAGACGAGAGGAAAATTTTTATGCCTCAAGAACAGATGTCTAAGAGGAAAGAGGAGAACAGAACTAAATCTCTGCTGAAGTGCAGCTCTTTGAGGGGTGCTGAGTATAAATAATTATACATTATGTACATTAACTTAAATAGTATTGAGTATGTGCTTAGATGGGTATTGAAGAGTCTGAGAAAAGGACATTAAAAGCCTACATACTGAATAGACCACATTTTCCACCACCTCACAACATGGATTATTTTTGTGCTGTGTAATATACTGCAATTACTTGAAGATACATATTGCCATGATAGGCAACCTATGTCTGTAGAAAAAAAAACAGTCTATCTCCTATTGCAGATTGTCACTCACACACACACACACACACACACACACACACACACACACACACACACACACACACACAAAGGAATGCAAACTAACACACACAGGCACACACACAGGCACACACACAGATGGGAGGCCCCTGGTGGATCTAATTGAAGAGATTAGATGTTATCCTGATATATCCCAGCCAATTTCAGCCCATAGCCAAAAGTAATGCCTGAGAATTCAAGGGTTACAGCAACCTCTATACACAGCATAGCTGTTCCCTTGGAAACAACAGCAAGATGGTCTATAACAATGTGCCTAATAAACTTCCTTTCTGTCTCTCTTTATCTCTAACTCTCTCTTAGTTCTTTTAACCTTTTGTCTGTAAATTTCTTATGTCTAACTTTTATTCATTTATCTTTCAGCTGTCTGGAAAAAAGTTTTAATATAAATTTTCTGCTTGTAAAAATGCAATAGTCAAAAGGCCAGAAGTTTACTGTGAAAGGATCCATAGTTTAAGAAAAAAGCACAAACACTATTTAGGGTTCAATTCCCAGTAGATCCACTCATAACAAGCATTTTCAGTTTCAATTATGATATAAAGAGAAGCTGTCAAGACCACAGATTTTTTTTATCTGTGGCATCCATAGCATATGTCTTATTTTCAACACAATAAATTTAAGAAAAAAGCTGAGCAAAGAAATTATTGTGAACAGCACTAGAGTCCCATATCTTATTCATCAAGTGGTGTGTGCCATGCTGTGTTTTCTCAGCAGGACCAACATTTAATTATAGTCCAAAAATGTGTCCACTAGTAATGATCACCTGTTTAGCACTAATGACTCTACTGAGGCATACATGCACATGCACTTGGACATGTGTCTGTTTTTGTGTGCTGCACATAAGTAGAGTACTGCATGTACGTAGGCCTCCTGTACGCATGACCTCTGTATCGAGAGGAAGATAAATTAGTGTAAAGTAGCTAGTGAAAAGAAGTCAGTGATCTGGTGGACATTGTGTGGGTTTATGAAAAACATGATACTAATACCATATGTACATAGACAATGCACATAATATAAGCGCTGCATGTAGGTGCATGCAAATATGTAACAACACACTCCCACTCAGTAAGGCATGACCTAAGTGTTATCCCATGTGTCTCATAGAAGGTTAAATTTAATCTGTGCACATAATCTAGGAGAAAAAGGAACCAAATGACCAATTAGGGTAATGGTGCACCCTAATGCTCTTATCTGTGTGCTGCAATAACAAAGGTTACCATACCCTTGACACTACGCACACCTACACACACACACAGCAACACTTACATAGCCATGCCTGCCGGGTTGTGTTTGTTTGCACAACAGTTTAGTTTAGCCCTCAGATACCTTCTTCACTCTCCTGTGGCCTGGCAAACATCTCCTTACGTCAACCCTCCTCTATTCCTATACATATATATTGTTTATTGTTGTATTTTCTTTTTTAGCATGTGTTAAAGATTTCTGAACATTAAATTAGTAACTTTTTCAGACAAATATAAAGACTGGCATATTTCAAAAAGTAAAAAAAATAAATGACTTCCCTTATTAGGGCTTCCCTTACTTCTTAACGGACTTCTAAGGATCCATTGGCATTTATTGGAGAAAGTTAATTATGTTAGAAAAAAATGCTTATGGTGCTGTGACAGTTAAAAACTAAAGTAACCACTGCTCTATTTTTAGAGGTGAAGTATTTTCACCGTAGCCCAAATTGCCTTTTCTAGTGGAATGACAAGAAGCAACTCCTCAGCATCATTTCTCCTGTGGGCATATTTGTTTTCCAGTAGGCAACATAAATGACAAATGACATGACTTTTAAAAAGATAAGACAGGTTTTACTCTGGGAAAGCTACTACTGAGTGTAATGTAATCTCAGTCCAACATTTGCACTACAGGAGTTTTAAAATTAAATATTTTACGCCAGCGGAGCTTCAGAGCAAATTTGGATTTAAAAAAGAACCTTCTCGCAGTGATAGCACACCTACTTAAAAAAAAACATGTTCTGGGATTATTAATTACCAGCATGATTAGTTTAAAGCAATGGTGGATGCAATAAAAAATTGTTTAAAGGAACAGTGTATAGTTTCATACATTACACTTTATTTTTCAGCCATTCACAGTCATGGTGACTAAACTTGAAACTTTATTCTCTTAATGGAAAAAAGAAAATTCCCAACTTCATAAATGCGGTGTTGGGCGTTAACAGTACAATCAGCTGCTAAACAGCAGATATTATATTTGCATGAAAGCAAACAAAATATTTGTTTTAGCAACTTCAAATCAAAAATACATTTGCTTTACCAGTAAATATATGTTACTATTTATGAGTTTAGCTAAGTAAATATAAGTTTAGGTAAGCTATCAGACTGGCCTGTAATGAGGGCAAAAAGGCATAAAAATCCATCACCGTCATGGAAAATTCTATGATTACTATTGATGCTGCTCATCAGGGATCTCATTGCCTCACCGAGAATGATTTGGTCTGTCTGGCAGGGAGCTCCATGTATGTGACTGCAGCCTACTGTTAAGTAGTGTGTGTGTGTGTGTGTGTGTGTGTGTGTGTGTGTGTTTTAGAAAGAGAGAGAACAGGAGTGGAGAGTGTCTGTCTTGTGATTAATACTGCTATTTGCCCCTGCCTCTCCCGCCTTTTTATCTCCCTCCCTGTCCAAAGTTAGTTGGGAATATCTTGCATGGCTCCATAAGAATATTGGAACCATAACACAGCACGGCAAAATCCTGGAAAACCCATGAAGGTGGCTGTTACTTTTAGGAGCTCATACACTAGATTTTAAAGGTTAAGTGATAGAAGTCAATTTAATGAGGGGCAGGTCTTGACACATGACTTTCTGTAACCTGTAGATTGTGCAGAACATTGTTCTGATACATCAGTTTTACCAAAACAATATCTGTTATGAATTTTAACTAGCTTCAGTTAGAACAATAGAATTAATTAATTTTACAATAGATTTATTTAAAAACATCTTCTCTTTTTCTAATTCCCATGTGTATAATGCATATACACTGCAAACATAATCACACAGGCTATAACCAATTTCACCTATGCTGTCATGCATAAACATCTCAAGGTTAATTGCTATAGCATGTGTCAGTTCCAGACCCATAAGCTGTGACTAATAAATGCTTGGGAAGATAATAACCAACACTTTATTATGCAGCATGTGTATGAGAAAGGCGATGATTTCGTTTGACATTGTTTTTCGCACGTATCTCTTCATTATCAGTATATTCAGTACTTGTTGCCAGGTGCCAACACCCTCAAATTCTACAGTCAAAAATGAGATAAAGCTTTCAGGCCAGCACCAGGCTCTTCAGTATCTGTAAACACACTATAAACTGGCAGTCCAACATCTGAGCCAGTCCTCTGCTGTCAGGTCAGAAGGATATTTATTGCTGAAGCACAGAATGTTCTCAGATATTATTCAGAAGAATCAAATTAGCTTATTGACCCAAGATAAGGCAATAATGGCTTTGTTATTTTTTTGCCCAATTGGCACTTTAAATACTTAAAACATACCTGAGTTATATTTTCAAAACTCATCAGACAGTAATTCTACCTTAATACATTTCTCTTATTAACTTAATAGTTATAATTAATAATCATTGATTTACACACTTCTATTTCCTTGTTTAATAAAAAGGCTCAGGTGAACATATGCTATTGATTCCAGTTGCTTCACCATATGAGCCTGGTAAATAACATTTTTGGAATGAATGGGTCATATTTGGTGTAGGCACACAACACGGTTATTGCTGTATATTACAACAAATAGAAAGTTTTGAAACATTTTTGTAAACTGAAATATGATGGTTTACCAGAATAAAATGGAAAATTAAAATATCGGGGAGGCAAGTAGCTCAGTCGTCTACAAACCCCAGTGTCAGGGGTTTGATTCCTGGTCATCAAAATTAAAATTAATCTGGAAATGCAAAACTATTAACCTTGGTACACATTATGTAGATATCATATTATGTCATGTGTAATGTCATATTATCTATGTAATAGATACAACCCTGATCTGTATTTGCTCTGTTCATGTGTGTAGTATCTTCAAAATCATGTGGAGATTATTATTATAGATCCTAAACATTACTGATGAATAATCACTCTTTAAAACCACCATGCTACATTTTTGCAAATTAATGTATAAGCATTGAGATTATAGCTACAGAGTAAAATGATAATTGAGAAGCTATTAATGAGTAGAAGCTTGGGACCACTGTGCTTGGTAATGCAAATACAGGGCTGTCACTGTACAGTTCATATCAAGATCAAAAAGTCCTGGACAAATGCTTAAAAATCATATTTTGAACCAAAGTGCAAATTCTAATATTAGGTATTTAATCTAAATCTAACTCCAACATGCCACAAAATGCTGCCACTTGCATTAATTATTCAGCAATTAAGTTGCCTATCATCATCTGTCATCTGTCACACAGGGTTGTATTTTTTTTCCGCCACATTATCATGTAAATTAACGACTCTTCAATCAATTAACACACGGATCCTTCTCAGTTAGTGCTTTAGATAATCAGAGATAATAAGAATTATTAAAAACCACAATACACCACTGTTGTCTTTGACAGCAGGGACATTTAAATGTTCTCTCCCAGATGAATTAGAAACTTTTCTCAATATTATCAAATTTAAATGTCTATTTAAACTATCCATTCAAATATGTGCCTGTAATCATTATGTACACACATCTGTGAAACTCATTGTTAGGCAGTCTTAATGAGTGTTTCTCTCTGCGCACACACACACTCAGCACAAATACTTTTCAAACTCCTGACAGACTCCGTGCAGTGTCACACTCACTTACTGTGCAGAGCAGATAGAAGAGAAATACATTTTCCCTGAGGTTTCAACTATGTTTATTTCTTTTTTCCTTTTACCCCTCTACCCCCATCCTCCCTATCTCTATATTTCTTCCTGATGACAGCTTGATTATGCAGAAACTGTAGGAAAGAGAAGAGGTTGGGAATAAATTGATATTAATAACTGTGATTTGGCTGGCAGCATCTTGCCCAGCTATTTTCACATTTTGTTTATATTTGTGACATCAATCAGAAGAAGGAACACTTGCTGACTTTAAGAGAATGAGGATTCAAGGATAAATTACAGTTCTGTATGATAATCAGGGCTAATTTTTGCAGCATTTCAAATCGGAACAATGATTTAAATTAATACATTGCACTAGAGCAATTACATGAATGGATTCACTGACATGCCACTAATGCAGACAGGCACACAAAGGTAACCAACTGAAGAAAGCCTGACTCTTGATCCCTATTAAAATGAAGAGTTACATTGTAGGGCAGTGTCCTTCAATTAGGCTATAGTTTATTGGCATTTGAACCAAATGAATGATCTGGCTCGTAGGTCATTGTGTGTGGATCAGAGAGAAAAGAAGTTACAACATAAATATTGTATAAAGCGAAGAGGAAATGATAAGAGAGAGAAGTATCCTCATGACCTAATACATCATGTTTTGTTCTGTTCATGTTCCAAACATGATGTCTTTAAGCCTGCTCCAGTTCGAGCTGCTACACTGTGAATATCTGGACCAAGTTAATGAGATACATCATTATTTCTATCTGAGCTTTAGTACTACTAAACTATTCTCAATGATGCAAAGTCAGCTTCAATCATCCCAATCAACAAAGAGACAGAATTCACACATAAATACACGCGTCCATCTGTACAAAATAATAAGAGCAGTAATAATAAAACTGAAATCATACACACAAAAGCCAAAACAAAAACTCACCAGGCAGGGTCTCAACACTAAGAGCTTTGTGCACAGCAGGTAATTAAGAAAACAAATGAGTTTAACAGCATGCTCCATTTTCGAGGTATTTCACTTGATTTTAGCAAGTATGCCAACAGTCTTACACAAAAACATCCAACAAAACAAAAATGCAGGATAAGCATATCGCTGTGGCTGCTGCACATATGCACACATAAACAGTACATATATATTCATAAACAGTGACGCACACAACGCTGTATATCTACATTAGCAGATAAGATGATAAATACAGAGAGAACGAAGGCATCATTAATCTTTGAGGAGATGAGGTGTAGTAATTAAGGTTGCTGACACATGGCAGACTCCCATAGGGAGGCTGTGACAGAGTCAGACAGGGGAACAGCAAGCCTCTCTAGCCGTGCCCAACACCCTCTTAGCAGGGTGCTGAGGTGAACCTTCACTGTCTGGCAGCATGGCTGGCGTGTCGCCTCTGCTCCACTCTCCACCCTCCCATCATCATAATGGGCATTTTGAATTTCTGAAACCATTTTCCATAACCTTTCTTGCTTTTTCCACCTTTCTCCTGCTAAATTTTCAGTTCTTCACAAACAACAACAGCTTAACAGAGACATGGCAAATCTTTAAATATGCAACGCAATTCTATTGCTATGTTATAAGGAACTAATGTAGCCCACAGGGCAATAAAACAACCAGTGACACTTGACAAATGACATAATAAAGATATATAGATTGCTTCCGGAGACAAACCCTGAAGCAATGAAGGAATATATTGTATGTGTTTCTCCTATTTTACAGCCCACAACTGAAAAATGCTCCTAATTCTCAGTAATATGTATTGAGAGGGGGAAAAGTATGAGAGAGTCGCATCTCAATTTGAATGAGGACAAATGAGCTTCGTAGAAAGTAGGGATTTTCTGTGGAATGCTCCTTACAGCAGGGCTTCACTTTTTTCCATCCAGCTTCACAAACTAAGCTAAACATCTGCCCAGACATAGACATACATTTTAACTCTAGTTTTGTGTACATATATCTCCACAAGATGACGTGTTAAATCTACATTATATCATGCTATTTTTGATCCTGGTGAAATTTTAAAAAAGCATGATAGAAATATTACAATTACAAAAATATGTAACTCCTATAATTGCCTGAGCCTGTTCATGGTCAGAAGGTCTCAGGCGTTATGATAATTCACGTACTGCAGTGCTAATCAACACACTTTGAAAAATAGATTTGAACACTGAATGAACACTGTTTTCACTGGACGCTTGTGATTGACATATGAAATGTGATTTGCACTTCTTATAAACTAAACAAGTGTGGCTTGTTTTTCACTGGATAAACGCACACGTTGCCAGCACAGCATCAAAAGTGCCTGCTGGAGTCCACTCAAACACAGGAAGTAATCTGCATGTTTTTACTGGCGCTACTGTGTGTTGATTGGCAAACGCTTTGCTTGAGTTATTCAGTGATGTTTGCTTGTCAGCACGGGAAATGTTGCATTTTTTTGTTGTGCTATCAAACTCAACACAACAAAAACAGTTTGGCTTTGTGGAGGTGCATTGCTGCAGAAAATGTTAAATTCCCCACAACTCAGACTTCCACTTTTCCAAATTCATTTTAATGACACATTTACATCCTAAATATGATGAAGCTTTGATTCTGGTTATATTCAACATGGGCCTTATCTTCTAGGTTTTTGCTGTAAGGATGATTGGTTGTATTCATTACTGCCTCATAAGCAGCGTTATTAACATCAGTATTTCCTCTCACCTGTGCTACTGAAAGTCTTTACTGTATGTGTTAATATAATTCAGCCTCTGAGTCATGTACGCAGCTTGTGCAAAATTCTGCCAGCCTTTTCGTCACTGACTTCCAGTGCAAAAAAAGCTATTTAATGCCTTGTTTTTATTGCACTTAATGAGACGACTGTGTCATAAAACAGGTTTTCCCTCAGACCCCTGAGGTCATTTGACCTACAGTGAAGCCTTTAGCTCTTCAACAATCTAAAATGATACATAAGGGGAATCATGCCTTTGCTGCTGTGTCACTGGGTCTGTGGAACAGCCCTCCTGAAACCATCTGGAGTAACCCCACATCTAAAAACACTGAACAACTTTCTAAAAAATGTCAGCATTTAAGACTGCAAGAGAAACTGAGCCTTTGTACTTGTCTTTGTTTGAAGGGTATCTCACCCTATTCAGTCTCATCCAAGAGCTGGGAAGCCTGACCTAATATCAGGTAATTAGTCAGGAAGGACTTTCTACATGTAGCTTTTTACAAGCAGTTGATGTCCAAGTAAGACCTTGTGAACCTGCCTGTGTCTTCATACTTTATTTGGGTGTTGTTGGCATAACCAGGCACCCATTTTAAATGTTATCACCCTGTTAAGTAAGATAAGATAAGATAAGATAAGATAGAACTTTATTGATCCCACAGCGGGGAAATTTGTGTGTTACCACAGCTCAG
>JAUYWH010000006.1:10017203-10042766 GCA_034779795.1 Ctenopoma multispine
CATACGCAGTATGCAATATGGGTAGGGGTTGTGGAAAATGTGCAATATAACAATATCGACTATTAAACTACTAAGTAGCAGTTATCAGCTACTATCACGCTCATAATTATGCTTCAGTAGGGGAAAACGTCACTTATAAGCCAGAAGGTGCACATCATTGATGCAGTGTTATAATTACGAGGTCTCTATAGTAACTGTGACAGGAGCAACAGTCATTGTTATTTTAATCCAAGTCAAAATCTTGGGAAAGCTTTACTTACTTCTGTGCCTGGTGCGCAAGAATGGTCCAGGGTAAGACAATGACCTAATAATTCCTACAAGGTTGAGTAGGACCCTACTAACCAACATATGGCCCAGAAATAATGGGCACTGCATACATGTGCACCTATCATGTTGTTCATGTTGTTTTTTTCTGATAAAAGCAAATAATTACGTCATTCATTTTGCAAAAAGACTCCACATAACTCCATAACTTGTGTTGTGAGTTGGAGTCAAGCAATGCCATATATAATATCTCATATAGTTTCTTCAAATTATATTGTATGTACATGTGTAACAAGCAGGTTGAGTGCTGGAATTTGCAACATAAACAATTAATATATTATACATTTATAAAGTCATACTAGACATGACCAGACTACAAAATCCCTGATTATGGAGGTGCCAGTATTATCAGAGACCTCAGCTCAAAGCAAACTGAACTGATGTGACTGTGAAGTGCAAATTTCAACACATTGGAAACATAATATGAGTGCATGCCATTTAGTATACTGTGTTACTTAGTTTTTAATATTTAATACTTCTGCATTTATCTGTTGTAGAATAAAACACTCACAGTTTATCTTTATCTTCTATTCCCTCAACACTGAAATGTACTTTTGTTGCTACACTACATGTGTCAGATTTCTGTTGTTTTTACACCCTGTAGGCAAAAACATCACAGGCTCTTCTGTTTTGTCTTAATTATCTATCTAGAAGATGACTTTAAGCTAAAATTATACTGATTATCACTTTCAGTCATTCCACCCTGTGTCACATGACCCCAAATGTGCTGAATAAATTTATCTGCTTCTGTGCCACAACAGTGGTGTTTACCTGTTTAAGACGTGAACTTTCAACACATTTTCAACGGGCATTAACAGTTTTAGGTAGAAACTTTATCTGAGATTAAGAATGTTTGCTGTAATAAAAATATTTTCTAAAGTTTTGATTATTTATTTAAAAGTGGTGTTTATCTGTTTTTGCATGTGGGCTCATCATACAGACTGCAGATTGCAATAATGAATGAATAAACATGAACTCGGGGAACAACTACATCAAGAGAAGATGCTTTGCTAATATGTAAAACAGATACACAGATAAATTTGTAAACTACATCACATAAAGGTTTAGTAGATGCAGCACAAATAATGCTGATCGACTTTGGATATAGGAGAACACACAGAATACAAGAACACACTGTTTAATAAGGACAGACCTGCCATCCCACTAAACATGTCACAATCCCCCTGCTGCATGTCACTAGTTTCATGTTTAGAGAAATCCAATCTATCTTAATTACATGGATGTCTGACTATATTGACCACATGTTAGTCAGGCAAGACTGACAGTGAGCAGAGAAATTAAAATAGATGTGCGAGTACCACGCATGAGCTAAGGGACTTCTGCTCTACATTGGCTGAGCAGCTCACGAGTGTAGGAGCCTTTAAGTGTCATTTTGATAGATCTCTCTACCACGCTCTCTCTTCCATGGACACACTGATTCACTGGTATATGTAACCTGACATACACTACAGATGTAGTACATAATAGATATTGTACAATTTCACACATACATTTATTTATTGTTTTATTTTTGTCCATCCTGCATTTCTAGCGGAGTTCAACAGCATTGCTAGTAAATAAATGCAGAGCTGCCAGAGACAAATACAACGGTTGAGCAGTCAAGTGTTTGAAAGTGTATTATATGGTAAAACATAAGACTCATATACTGTGTGGATTGATAGCTACACCCACACACACAAAAACATCTTATTGCACAGTAGTGTGTACTGTATCTCTCCCTTATTTTGTATACTGCTCCTCACCATGATTAACAATAGCATAAGCATGTGCATCATCGTTATTCCTATTCTCATTAGTTGTCTAATTCATTGTCATTAATCTGAAAATTCACCTATAGATTTGGCACTTTTTTACATAACACGCACCATTCTAGTTATTCTTTACATCAGCCATAGCTCTCCTCATCTTCATCTCTTATTTGCTCACTTATATTATATATATCAAAATTTCAACTCCACTATTCTCGGTGGAAAAACTGAAACCTTAATGGCTCCTAATGATAGGCTCAACAATTATGAGGGGTTAGGTTGTATGGTACGGTAACTGGAGAGAAATGTGTGGAAGAGGTGAGAAAACACACTGGAGCCACAGAACAGCTGGAAAGAATGTGTTGATGGGCTTAAAGTGAATGTGAAGGAGGAGATGAAGTAGAGATAAAGAAGGAGGGGAAAGTGGCAAGAGGTAATGTAATTGGTGCAGGAAAGACAAATAGAAACAGACAGGGTGATTGAGAGTAGGTGATAAAGAGATACTGTAGATACCAAGAATCAAACCACCTACAGTTTGTGTAAATGACCCATAAAATGATTCAAAAGGTGTAAAAATTTAGTTTTTATGGGTTGGATATAACTATGTTTAGCTACACTGCTCCTACACAACAGCAGGCATTAGAGAGGAACCACTTGTTGTTCCCCAAGTGTTAATGTGTTACCATCCAAACAAGCAGATAGGCAACAGCCAGCTGGCCAGTCATGGCAGGATCATTACACCCAGCTTTCACCTCAGCAGCATATTGATGGCTGAGAGAGATGAACAAAGTGTAAATACATCAGGTGCATGTGTGATCACACATGCGTGCTGGCCAAAGCAGGCACACGTGTGCGCCCTGTTCCTGTGCGTGAACACACAGATGAGGAGATGCCTAGTCAAAATTAATTGTGCGAATGATTTAGTGTATTCATCATAGGTCAGATGACAGTTTGTGAGGTTGTTGAGAAAACTGGGAGCTAGAGTCAAAAAAGATAAAGAGAGATCAGAGGAGGAGGCAGAGAGTAAGAAAGTGGGTTAAGATTTGTCTCTGCCCAACTGTCAACTACCAGTTAACAGTGGACAGTGTCTCCAGTATGTATTTAGTATGGGAGTCACACACAGACATAGTCAGGGAGGGAACCTGGAGAAAGAAAAAGGGCCTCTTTTTTGAAATTGGTACTTGGTAGGAGCAAGTGTTCTGCAGCAGTCTTGTAAAACCACCAAAATGTTATAACTAGATATCATGATATAATAAATAGGGTTTGAAAATGAGAAAAACAAAGGAGCATGGAAGTTAAAGAATTGTATTTAAAAAGTATATATAAAAAAGAAAAGGCTGTGGATTCAGCACACAGTCTTCTCTATCTACATATAGCTCACACGAACTAGGTCAATGCAAGGTCATCTGAATATGGAATGATGTTTACAAAAGGTCCACATATAGAGCCACACACCTCTATGGGGGGAGGGGGGGTAACAAAAATGTTTCTAGATTAGGTGAAAACAGCTCAGTTGCACATGTTTAGACATACAGTGAAAAAGGTGAGAGGGTGAATCATAAAGCTAAAGCAGAATAAAAGCTTCTGACAAATTCAATTTGCAAGGGCTGGAGCCAGTGCATACAGACATGCATACATTAGAATTACTTCTATGATAGAGCAGCCCATCCATCATACACACATACAAGAAAATGTAAATGAGTGGAGAAGAGGGGAAGCAGGACAGTGTACACAAGAATAGCGGTGAGAACAATGCATCTCAATAGTAACCACCAATGACTGAACTGTGAATTTTAGTCTATTACTTCTGCTCTGAAGCCAGTTTTCTTTAATCTGTTGTCTCTTTGAACCATTTTTCTATGCAAATACATGAATTTGTGTCAGCATGACAGAGTGTGTTTGTAACCACTGACCTCAGGGGGTAAGCAAGATTATTAGGGCTATTGTTTTGTGAAGGACAAAGCCGAAGGTTGCAATTCAGTTTGTCTAAACCTTCCTATCCCTTCTGGGGAAGCCGGTGACGTAATAAGCAGGGATGGATGCAGTCTGAAATACATTTTACTGTATATTGCCATGTAGGTCACTGTTCCCTAGACAAGCTTTCCTTTCTATTTCTCCTTCTCTCCTTCAGACAATATGCTTCACTCATAACTCAGGTTACGACAGAGGAAATATGTGGTAAATGTGCTTCACCTTAATACCTGAAACTGTGCGGTAGACCCAGAAACTGAATACTAGGGAATTGTAAAGGCCAGCACACCCAGGTGCTGACTTATGCAGGCTGAAATATTGTTTTATGGACAGAGTTATGGGGGGCTGGGATGGTGTTTGACCTTTTTAAAGCATGTGTAGATTTGTAAACATGGAGAACTTCAACCTTTTGAGTTTCCATAACAGGAAAATATTTCACATCACAATGAAATGTAAGACACAGGTATTCACATTCATTTTCTTGAATTTGGTGTTAAGATTTTAAGCCATACAGAAAGAGAGATGTGTTACTTCAATGTTATAAAAAAAAAAAAGGAAAAAAGAAATACTTCGGAAACAGGTCTGTTTTAAACCAAGAACCTAAATCTCTGAAGATGAGGTAAATAATTTAAGGTATATTTTGTATAATTTTTCCTTCACATCTTTTGTTCCTACACGTCAACTTCTATAATTATGTATGCTGTCGTCATGGTAAACTAACGCTCTAGTTCACACTGAGCCTGGAAAAAAAGCTGATCGCCTTCCCCGAGGGTGTGTCTGTGTGCATTTGAATGCATACTATATGTGCAGTCATGTGTGTATCTATGTGTATGTTAGTCTAGTTTTATTTCCCCTTACCCTACTTTTGATCTATTTGTCCTCCTAACGTAAACTCCGTCTCAGATCTGCTACTCTTCAGTCTGGAAAGTTTTATATTTAGTAGATAGTATCTTTTTAAAAGTTAATTTCAGTATGATGTCTCAAAATAACGAACTAAAAAATAACTAACTAAATTAAAGTAGTGCATAATAAAATGGTTACTCTATGCACCTTCAGTATTTCTTATTGAATCTACTGCAGCCAACATTTACACACACATGCAGACACACACATCCCAAGATTGGTTGGACACCCAAATGTCAAGGCCCTCAAAGTTCAAAAAACATCACTTTGTTTCTAAACCAGTCTTCAAATGAATCCTGATAGAAGTCACTAATGCAATCAACCTTTTAGCCTCAATACCAAACCTCCATTCTCCATGCGGGGCAATGTGGGTGCTGATGGGGCAGAGGACAGTAACATCCCCCCTTGACGATTCATGAGACAGCACAAAAATAAAAATCAATAGAAAAACTATGTACAAGACCACGCACCCTTGTGCTGTTATAGTTGACAATTGTTACGCTTTCGATCATTTTTCACCCGTAACACTTTCCTTAACCTTAACCATTAAGTCCTTTCTCCTCAACCTATCTCTAACCCTATCAGAGTACTAGCCCTTTTTTTACATCAAAGGCTGGTAAATGGTGCTCACAAGTGCCAATTTCTGGGTTCTCTGATCTTGAAGTGTCACAGGATACTTTGCACCCACACCAACATGGGAGCACTGCTCTGTTTGAATGGAGTGTTTATTGGCTTCCCAAGTAAATTCCCCCAAGAGAGTCCCTGCCCCCTTCAGGTTAAATCAGCAGTGCGCGTGATCTCAGGTCTATACAAAGTAACTAGAAACCAACACTGCTAATGGGCTACTATTGATATCAATATATGTACTCCACAGATGTGTTTGCTATGTTTAAAACTAAAATCCTCCAGCATTTGTGGTAGATGAGCTAATTAGAACCAAATTTGAGTGTCTCAGTCACTGTTTTATAGGACATCCAGAGGTGGGTAAAGTACTTACTCAAGTAAGAGTAGCGTTACTTCACAAAAATATTACTCAAGTAGAAGTAAAAAGCTGTCATCCAAAAAAATTACTCAAGTAAGAGTAAAAAAGTACTCGATGAAAAGACTACTAAAGTAGTGAGTAACTGATCGTAATGTCGAATTCTTTATTCTTATTTATGATTATTATATAATCACACAGTCAAAAATATAAAATAATGTGCAAATTTTGTTTTTCTGAATAATAAAATAAATGAAAATGGTAAGAATAAATAACATACTTACAAAATAACAAATTAAGGCACAAGAAACACAAATTCCAAATCTAACTTTCTCACAACATAAAGCTTTTGAAACCAACACCTACAGTAGACATGTATGTTTGAACTGTGACATTTCTCATGTGTTTATTCATTCACTGTGCTATGTCACGTAGCACAGATTACTGTGAAGATATCTGGAAGTTGTCCTGGCAACTGAATTTCTTTCTTGTTAGGTTGAAATGTTTCACTATTCATCCAAGTATCTTCAACCTAACAAAGAAGAAGTCCAGATGCCATGACATTGAATTATTCCGAAATATTGATTATAATTTAATTTGAGATGTGTGGACTAGATTTTAATGTTTGATCTAAATGCATACAAACATTTCACAATGAATGAAGTTGTTGAAATTAAATGAACATTTTTAATAATACATAGCTGTGTCGTCAAATGTTGCAGAGTAAAACCCCCGCAGTAAAACTACTCCTAGAAGTACAATATTTTCAAAAAGTTAACATAAGTAAATGTAACGGAGTAAATGTCATTCGTTGCTACCCACCTCTGAGGACATCAGAACATCAGGGAGGCACAGAATAGACCGACTAAAAAGATGCCACACTGAAATTATGCTGTGAAACAAAGAACACATGAATATGTCAAGTAAAGCCAGATTATAATATACTGTAGCTCCACTCCAAAGCAACAAACCTCAGCCAGTTCACTCGCTTTGTGTATTGCAAGATCTCCTCAAAGACTATCTTTTTATTTTTAACATATGTGTGTGTTGGGAAGAGAGAGAAAGCAAAAGTATCTACAATCTGTTTTTGTCTGTGTACATAACAGTGTGTTCTGTCATTAATGTGTTTTTGTACCAGTGGGCCCCAGAGTGATCTAATACAGAGGCTGGGTTCTCAATTTGTGGTGTTTCTCAAGCCTATATTTAACAGCAACAAAGCCAAGACCCCAGACCACAGTTCCCTCCCACTCAATCTAACTCCATTTTACATCCACCAAAAGGCTCTACTTTTATCTCCAGCAATTCATCTGGGACACATATGGGGACCTTTCTGGAAAATAAATGAGTGGCGAAATATGCTCTGTACCACTCCCTCTCTGTCTCTGGTACACAATGATTTTATATCCATAGATATAAAATCACAGTGATTTTATATCCAGAGAAATAAAGCTGCCGAGCTCTTTTTCATAACAACTGCAGAGTAAAAATAGAAGCTAAACTAACCTTAAACCACACTGCTCTGTGCTTCAATTTAAGATAACCAAATTCACTGAACTAACATATTTTTTTAGTCATCATCTGGTCACTGTTCTTTTTGACCACATTTTGGAAATGTTCACTTATTTCACCTGATGCTGATGATGTATTTGTATGCAAATAATATGCAGGCATTATATCCAACCGGAATGCTTTGGTGTTACTGGTTCGTCTCAAATTACAAATAGGTAGGAGTATGTGCAGCACAACTGTATGTGTGTGTGTATTTGCATGTGTGAATGACAGGCTGTGTGTCTTCTCATAAATGGGACAGTTGTTGTAACTGCTATGCTACCCCACCATGTGTCACAAGGTAAACATATGCCTTTCTATAAAGTGCTCCCGGACACTAGTAATACCAATGTTTGTGTTGGTTGATAGAGCAGCAAAAACTATATTGTGGGTTTCTGAGCAGTGTTATTGCTGGATCCTTTAAGTAGCTTGAAGTTAACACCATATATACAGTAACAGGCTATGTTCCTAGACACACTTTTTCTTCTCCTCTTTTCTAAGCCTCTGTTAGTCAAATGCACACACAATGCTCTCCCTCTCCATGTCTGCACACAGTTCACTCTATACACTGCAGAGGCCATCTACACATGGTACCAACTGGCCCAAAGAAACAAATACAATGTGTGCTCACAACACGCGTTAATTCAGTGTGTTGATTTACATACTGATTTACTGTAAGCATAGCTCACTACCCTTAATGAGCTGCTTTTAATTTGCATGTTGATGGACGTATGAGTTTACTCAGCTATTAAAACTGACTGAATTTGCGTATGTTAGTGACTTTTGGACTACATGTGACTTGAATTTATTGCTTTTTCCAGACACAATAAAGACCAAATTATGAGGGCTATTCAAACAATTTTCTTTAGTGCAACTGGCGCCTTACTGTTTGCCTACCTAGTCACAGATTTGGGTCTATTTGATATGTTTCTTTGTGCTTTGTTAGAAGCCATATGAGTCAACTGCTCCATGGGCTTATATCTTTCCAATAACCTGAGGGTTGTGCTGGTTTGGGAAATGTTTGGCTGAATGTGTGTGTTTGTGTTACCAATCTAATGTGCCATCTAAAGGGATGTGACAGCTCCTGGTGTCTGCAAAGGGACACTAGGCCAGTCCTGAGCTGGCATAGACTTTGTTTACACCCTGAAATGTGACACATCACGCAAGAAAAAAAAAGGAAGGAAAGCGAAACTGACACAGAAGATAATAAGAAGTGACACCTTTCAAGTTTGTTCTTTGTTTTTGTGATTACATCTTCTGTTCATAAAATGTGCAACTCTGTTCTTGCATCTTTCATTGCTTTCACTGACTTTTGAGCATAGTATTTCTTCACTAGATTGTGAAAATTAAGGTACAGCAAGCCTAACATACAAGTTGTTGTCACTGATCTGGAAACTATTGGCTGATCTAGCTATGTACATGCACCAATAAATGCTACATATGTATCATCATAACTATTTAAGGTTAGGATGAATAGGCAAGAACACAAGCACATCATATCAAGTTCCTTGATCTCATGACAAAGCACACAAACTCTTATTTTGATGTGTTTTGTTAATGCAGAACTGATAATAACCTTTTCTGTTACACTCTTCACTGTTTTATTTATTGATAAGCCAACCTAGCACTTCGTGACTCTAGGAACCACTTAAAGAAAGAGAAAACAGAAAGGTGGTCCCCCTTACAGTGGAACACGTACATCAAGAGTAATGCTGTGCTAATGCCGACCAGATGCATGTGTTTTTCTACAGCATGGTTTCATTGCACCACAGCCTTTTTGTGGATGGTGGTTTTGCCTGCTGTATGATCCAATCAAAGCACACCGAGGTGGGACAACAGTTTCACTTTTGCTGAGGCTTCATTTGTTACTATTCCTGTAGTCTGACTTACTCTGCATGATCAAAAGTCTGGGTGCTTAATGTTTTACCAGAGACAGCTGGGAGGCTGTCTGTGCATGTGTCTGCCCAACTGTGTGTGTGTGTGTGTGCGTAGTGTGCAAGTGAAATCTTCTCTATTTGTGAGTGAGTGTTTGTTTGGCTGTGAAAGAAGAAAACAGAGGCCATTGTGATGACCTGCTCTATTAATGTGCTGGTGAAGACTAAAGGGCAGTATGTGATTGGTTGAGTCCAGTAGCTCTATTAAAGCTTGGGCTGTGGGGAGGAGCGAGGGAGGATTATGAGAAGAAAGAACAGATACAAAGTATAAAGACATGTGCAAATAGGAGTAAGACACAATGATACCAACTTAACATGCTTTTTTGAGTGTGTGTGCGAGTGTAAGATAATATCAGTTATGGGACAGTGCCAATAAGTGAAGGGTCTGATCTATTTTCGTCTCCCTCCAGTATTTCCTCATTCTCACAGAGAAACCATTAAAGTGAAAATACTAGCTTTTTGTTATTTTGTAGTTTTCTTCTGGAATCTATTTACCAATCATTTGTGTTTTCTGGATAGTTTTCTTATTAATTTATACTTTTATACTATTTTTTACATTACATTACACATTCTACTCATTTATGAGTGTAATATGAATATGCCATGAATCATAAACTTATTTAAGTAAAGTTCAAATAGCCACAGCCAATAATTTATCTTATCTCACTGACCGAGGCAGATCAGTCAGCATCTGCAACACATAAAAATAAATTCTGCCTTAAGTTAAATCTATAGCCAGGAAAGAAGAACAAAAACATTTCAGTTACTGACATTATTCAGAAACGAACAGCATTAAGTGAAATACTGCATGTGTTGATGAAAAACTACACTTTATAATACTGTAGTATTTGTTGCCTCTGAGATGCATTTAAGTAAGCAGAGAAGTTATAGTCAGACTTCATTGTGATAGTCCATAGCTACAACTCAAATTGCTATTGAGCGATTGTATAGTGTCGGTGAAAAGATATTCACTGTCTCGGTCAGGGTTTATCTCAGACACTGAGTTAGTGTTGGAAATAGGCTCAGTTTTGGCTGAGGATTGGAAGGTTGCACTGTCTACACGAGATAAGTGATTTGAACTGAACCTGTGGGTTGGGTGCAGTCATTTGGGAGAGGTCACATCAATGCTCAGTGCCATCACATCATTGATTAGTTATACTGATAGTGATAAAGCCAGTGCACTTATGTCATGTCTATTTTTAAATTAGACAATTGTTATGTGGTCTATAACTCAGACACACTTCCTTTAAATTAACTGCTTAAAATTAAAATTAATTAATTTTTAACTATTAAGAAAAATGCAAGCAGCAATATCTACTGTGTAACTATGTGCAGCCAGCCATAGAAAACAATGGTTCAGACAGGCACAAAGTTAACGCTATTGGGACTATTGTATAAATAGTCTTAGGATACAATAGAACTTAAAAATCTTAGGATCAAGAAAAAATGATACAGAGACAGAAAAATACAAATGGGCACATGTCCATTCATCAAACAACTATCTCTGCACAATCCAAATCAAATTTGTTTAAGTTATTTCTCAGTGCCGCATCCACATTAGTAATCTACGTCAGTCAACAGTCTTAAAACAACAGGCAACAAAGGGTCAACTGTGATTCCCAAATGTAACAGCCATCTACCATCAAACCCTTGGTTAGTCACTACAGAATAACTGATTGACTGAAAAACGGATTCATCAAAATTGATTACTAAAACAAATAAATATGAAAAATGTCTTGTATTTAATGAGATTATTTTCAATGAATTTTTTGATGTGTTATGCTCTAATTGAATATTCAAAATCAACAAACATGCTCAAAGCCATGTGTGTGTGCTCACAACACTCTTAACAAATGTAATCGTACTATACTGCCATGAATTTCTGTCTCAATTACATCATTGCCCTCATTCAAAGCTTTATGAGTTTTCTACATGTCTGCAGTTAAAACTTGGAAAAAAGAAGCAAAGCCAATGTAATGATGACATTTGTTTTAGAAAAGAAGAGTTGATATCACAAAATATGGTAGAGAGCTGTAATGGACTATATGGAGTGCCTTGAAAAGCATTTGTAGTTCATAAGCGATGATTAAGTATCATGAACAGTAGTTGATCACATGAGGATTTTGACTGGTAACACTACTCCAATGTGTGTTTAAATCTACACATACCCCACAAACACAGGGAATAAAATGTTGCAGTCTGTATGCAGTATTATCTGGTGAGCCAGTAATACAACTATCTCCAATCCTTTTATATAAAGTGCTAACAAATGTCTCTGGGCAGAAATCGTCAGTGTATTTTCACTCTGCGTAATTAGTTTGACCTAGAAAGACTAGCTCTGCTCAGGAGTTAATGCCACTTGCCATGTTCTGTAGTACTGCTTTTTACCTTTTCTTTAAACTTAAAACATAGCTTCAGGTTGGCCTAGCTAAAAACCCCTGGACATCTTTCATGTGTGCATCTTGAACTGGTTTTGGTTTTGATTTGATTTTCACCACAGCACCAATAACAAGGGCCTGTACAGTAGAAGTTTAGCTGCAGGAGCAGGTAAATTGATTCTTGAAACACAAGGAAAATGAAGGGAAGGATGAGCTGCTTGTTTCTTGCTTTTGGGAAGATAACATTGGCAGTAAGAGAAATGCAGGAAGGTCCTCTTAGGGTATACAAGGGTTTATTTGCTGCTGAGATGTCAAACTGTGCACTATAAAATATTGCTTAGTGATCTCCCCTGGTTAACCCATGTTCAAAGAACTGAAATGGACTCTGCCATTTCTAGTGAAAATGTTTCTGTGATGGCTCTTGTCTAGGAAACCTGCTAGAACTGCTAGACCTTTAAAAAAACATTCTGGCAACAATTGGACAAACCTGGATTGCAGTTTTTCATTGGAGCCAAAAAAACTTCTGCTTGGCTTTTTATTTTGCCTGCGTTAATTAATTAAATGCACCCAAAAAAAAGTTGAGATTTAGTGGTGTACTCAAAAGTTTCTAAAACAGACTGAATGTGGACATCTTAGTACTGCACAATTTAACAATCTGAAAAGTGTTCCCATCACTCACAAATCCATATTGCTTCAGAGTAGGAGGTTTCACCATACATTATTGACTCACCTATAGAGAGACGGAGATAGAGAAAAAAAGAAAACAATAGTTACAATTCTAAACTCCAGATGATTTCAAACAGTGAATTTCCCTTCTGGAATTACAGTATCTCTGCTGTTTTAAATTTTCTGTATTATAATGTGAAACTATATTCTTAACATTACAAATACTGCATATTTACAGAGGCATTCCTAACAAATAAACACAGCAATTGGGTCTTCTTTCCTCCCTAATGGAGAGTAAACAGTGAAGGAGGATCTGTCTTTTCCTGCTGAGTGACTGATAATAGAGGGGGTGGGAAGTGTGTTTATTGGGACGAAAAGATGCACGTGTGTATATTTCTGTATGTGTGTTTCCAAGTATGTGTGCGAGAGTGCAAGTGGGTGGATGAGATCTTGGCATCTTGTGAAATATTGAGAAATGTGCTTCAGTGTCAGCCATCACTGGCAACTCAGTTTTCCGCTTTTATTCAATTTCATTGTATTTGGCTGTATTTGCATCTATTGATGACGGATTTTGAGACGATGACAAGTCTAATAAATCCATTAATGACAGTGCTTGAAAGCCTGGTTTCACTTGCTAAATAAAAGGCTTATGTGTATGTGGGTATGAGGGAGTAAAGGAAAGAGAACAGGGAAAAAAGATAAGCATGGACAGAGAGCGAGAGTGAAAGGGTAATGAGCCCTGGTCTGAAGTCAAAAGCAAAGTAGAGGCTCATCTCTTCCAATCAGACGATAGCAAAGCCAATGAGGCACACCGAGAGATCAGTAAGAAACCTCACTATAGTTTTTGTGCCAACCAGGAGCCTGCACATTAGCTTGGGTCATTGACATAAAACCTAACATTAGACAGTCAAACTCACATCAGTGAACACAGTGCTTTTTAGCAGGTGGAGTTACCTTTACTTATAGTTACTTTTGTTTGGTAAACGCATTAATGTCGCCTTGAATTGAATTTATATCATCAAGAGCAAACAGCCAATCCCGGATCTCCCTGCTGGTGTTGCTGTGGTGCAACAAGCTCAGCTCTACCTGCTGCAGGAAGCTGAGCAGTGGTTCTCGGGGAGTACATCCTGAGGTGTGCAGCTGCACTGACACGGATAAAGACGCAGTAATGTGTTAATAGATGCTTTACCCATCAAGACCCATCTGGTACAAGTGCTGACAAAGTGAAAGTGGATGTGTGTGTGTCTGTGTGTGTGTGTGGATGTACGTGTTCAAGTGTACCAAGCTTTAATGTCTCACTTCATGTTGTTTATCACATGTGACACAGTAATAAAAGTAGAGCAGCCAGAGTCAGAATGTCTGCTGATGCAGGATAAAGATCCATAAAAATCAAGTAAAAGTAGAATTTTACATCAGATGCATAATAATAAATCTTATTAGAACAAACACACACTCACACACACACTTGGGTGCTCCATGTTTGCTCTACTAAATACGTAACTGGTTGTACAGCACAGTCTAAGTCTTTCTCTATTAATGTTTTTATGACAACTTGATGATGACTCTTTGGACAGTTCGGGGATCTTAGACAGTATCATTGTTCTCAAACATACTAATAGCGTCATCCGCTCAAGAAAGACCAAAAATATCTAGAGTTATGTTTTTGTGTGAGCCCAACCACAGTATAGCCTTGTGGGTGATTGTAAACCCCCTCAGATCATTACGGCTTACAGCATAGACGCAGAGGGGGAACAAAGTAAGTGAGTAAAAAATGATAAATTAGAAGCAGAAAGAAACTAATACCAAATTCTGCTTTTCATTGCCATTATAACTGCTCATGTGTTATTGCAAGGACAACTCAATTTCAGGGGTTTGCACCTGTTTTCTTATTTGTAATTTACACTGGTTTAAGTAATACACTTTGGACAGTTTGGTTAAAGTTACTAATTGATGCAATAGAAAAGAAGTAAAGATCATTGACATTTCAAAGATTGGTGCAGCTGTCCAGTTAAGTGTATAGAAAGTGGGTGAAAAAGGGTGAAGTTCAGAACTTCAGTCTTCTACTGCACACTCTGCTTCAAATGAAATTAATCTTAACAGATGACAGTGACTCCAAGAAATTGTGGACAGGCATCGCCATTCTATTTTTCTCGCCCCTTCTTCCCACGTGTATAAAAAAAAAAAAGCAGAATGGAAATAAAATGAATGATGAGGTGGCAGTGTGACAAGACACAGTACTGTACACACTCCAACACGACTTGTTAGAGGAATAGCGTTTCCTGTTGGTCGCACATCGAACTGTGGTGCCACATGGTACATGTCCAGTGGTGTGGGCCTGGACAGGGATCTTTACTGTGCATATACTTTATCTCTCTCTCCCAATGTTTTTGATGCTTCTACATTCCCAAGCTGTGCAAAAATATACCTTAGCTTTAAATCTAATTTGCCTTTTTGATATTTTCAGTAAATTTATATGTGCACACATAACTCAATTACAATGTAGTCTACACCAAGTTCATGTACTGTTCATTCACTGTAACAACTTGCCCTGATTAAATTTAGTGAGCTGCAGAGTTGGACAATGGGAAAGTTGATGCAATGCTATTGCGTTTTATAAGAACTCCAACAATACAAAACTGTGAAGTCTGGCAGAATGAAGCCAGTATGGTTTGTCGTATACACTACTGGGTAACAATTGTACTCTGTTATTTTAGCTGTATTTTGTGGGAGGAAGGTATCTGTCGTTCGGAGGTGTAAAAGGAAAAACTATTATTGGTAAAATCTCTGTAGGAATTATTTGGCGTTTGTGTTTGTATCTACAGTATCTGAGCTGTGATACTGTACTGTGTGATCCATTTTAGAAATGTTCCGGGAAGCTGCAGTAGTCATTATTTTATTCTGGATTCTGTTTAATGGAAGGCTCTTACCTATTAGCTTAGTGAAAGTGGTGACTAACAGTGTAGTATAAGACATACAACATATGAGTCACAGAATTACAGCTATTGACAGGTAAAGTGAATAACATGAATTATCTCATTGCGATAGCACCTGTCAAAGGGTGAGGTATACTAGGAGGTAAATGAACAGTTAGTTTTTGAAGTTGATGTGTTGAAAGCCGGAAAAAAGACAAATCATAAGAATCCGAGCGACTCGGATTTGACAACAGCCAAATTGTGATTGATTTAGGACTGGGTCATAGCAATATCAGGTCTTGTGGAGTGTTAATAGAAGGCACTAATCAGCATTTATCAACACTGTTCTGAGGAAGAACAGCTGGTGAAAAGGGTCATGGGTGAACAGGCTCACAAACTGTTGAAAAATGTATAAATGACTATGATCGACAGTCTCACACACAGTAGTGCATCAGAGCTTTCTGGGTATGGGCTTTGTTGGTGTTACTGTTGTGGCTGATTTGTGTAGTTTGGCTGCTCTGTGTGAAAATAAGAACTCACTACAGAAAGCAAGATTTGATCCATTGTTGAATTAAAATAATCCTATTCATGGCATGCTGGCGGGGGCATTCACAGACCATACCCCCTAGAAGAGTTACTGTGGTCTCTCCACAACAGGCTGAGCATCATCCTGCCTTAACATCTGCCGCATCTACAGAGAATTAATACTTCACTTTAACGCAAACCTTTGGGCCATAGATGTGCACTGTTCCACAAAACAAACTCCTATTTGGCACACGAATAAATTGAATGATATTGTTTTTACGAGGATTTGTCTACAGCACCTATAAAAGTAAGTGTTCAATTCACTCAGTGCAACAGAGAATGTGTGCATATGTGAGTGTGTGCATGCATTATACGCTCAATATGATGTCCCTACTGCGGTTTCTGTGCACCCAGGACACACTTAGTAAGTCCGAATGTGACTTTTATGCGGTTGCTGAGAGTTTCCTGAGAGGTATAGAAGCGATCTATCAAACGCTTCCTCCTGTAGTATTGAGATTTTGGTGCTGTGGCTTTTTAAAGTGATTATTAGCCTTTCCGACTAACTGCTTTAATTCCTCTGGGTCAAATTTCCTCCTGTGTTCACGCTGGTCATTCTCTACACTCTCCATGACAGACACTAGTGTAACATGCAAAATCCTCATTTCAATACAGCTGCTTCCACCATGTTCGACCTATTGTCAAAGCAATATTTATCAGTAGCTTACCCACAAAACGCCCACAAACGAAACACACAATTTTCAGAATTGTGAACACAATTTAGAACTCACTATCTGGAGTCTTATTAAATCATGCCCTACGTCTTAAAGACTCAGCTAAGGCTGGCACTGAAAACTAAAAGCAGCATGAGTGAGGATTAATTAAGTAATCAGTATGCCAGCTGCTGATGATGACCAAGGGTTTTCAGCATTGGATGTGATGGTCTCCTGTAACTATTATAAAAAACAAAATTGCATGAACCTTTCAGACATTCACCATGTATCAGTTGTCATATTAGAGCAAATGTCAAATCAGTTTTCTGGTGAATCCAGTCTTTTTGAACAACTTGTACAGACAGCAGTTGATGAATCAAATTTATTGTGTGTGAATGTGACAAATTATGGGTTGTGTGCAGAAATATGAATGGAGCAGCTTCGTGTTTTGCTGATTGTTTAGTGCTGATCTTTGCTAATGCTGGTTAACATGTCAGCAGATCAGATCAGCTGTTGCTAAGTAATGTTATTTCAGTGATTTAAATTGATGAATGAATTGATGCCAAATTAAACATGCTGTTGTTAGTGCTTGTGCTTTCTTGGTGGGCAAACATGTTTTAACAGCACCAGGTTTCAACACCACACCACTACAGTATGTGCAGTCAAAGATTTTATATGAGGTAAGAGGTATGAGTCTATAACACCACTAAACACCTCTATAGTTCCATAAACTCTCAACAGATAAAGATTTCCTTGTGCCACCTGCTGTTTTTTTCATAGTGGGAGAATCTCCCAGTTAAAATGTTCTGATTAAAGACTTGTTGTGTTTAAGGCAAGTAGCTGAAAGTATTATTATTCATACAATTTTTGACTTGGAGTGACACATTAATGACAAAGAATCAAAATATAATTACAGGGCACTATTAGAGTTTGTTCAAACAATCAATATTTAACACTGTCAATATACAGCTATAGCATAGCTCATAAGATCCCAGTTACCCCTAGAGACATGTAGCACCCTGCTACATTAAATGTCAGATTACCTCATTGCCTACATTCCCTTGTTTGTGAATAAACTGATAAAATGATTGTGTAGACAGCCACAAAATTAACATTCAGTTTCAACATTTTTGCAATTTACTATCAACACTCATACAACATGTACTCTACATTGTCTTTGTGTTACTGAAAAGGAACTCAAATACTGTCTACACTTTCACAAGGTAAAATCTTTCTCCCGTATTTTCTCTCAGTTTAAATAAAATGTCCTTTGTTTTGTTTTTTTTAATCTGGCAAATAGTATTGTTTCCATGAGCATGTTTGTGCTTCTTTGTCTGCACACACCCACATAGTGTATGTTTAGCCATGTGCACATATGCAGTGTGTTGCACCGTGTCTGAAAGTCTTGGTTAATTTAGACCTCAGTGTCTGTGGAAGCAGCCTGAAAACCTCGGCTCGACTCCAATTAACTCTGTCAGCAGCCAAAGACTAAACTCTGTCAATTTCCACACTTTGTAGTTCACTGAGTGTTTCTCTGCTCCTCACCACAAAAGCCTCATCCCTTCTGCCATGACACATAAACATTGCAGAAGAACTGAAATCCTGTTTGAAGTCAAAAGAAATATGGGACAGTAAAGCAAGTGTTTTTGGTTATATTCAATTCAATCTCCAGTACTTGTAAAATACTGCGTACTGAAAAGCACCAGTTTCAAGGAAACATACTTAAGAGAATTGACATGCACCTATTAAAAAAAAGGTTTCTCTTACCCACTCTTTAGTGGTTGCACTAAAATGGATTTATTTATATTTGCTTCCAGCATATTCTAAACGATTTGAGAGGATATGAAAAATGACGGTAAAGGGGTATAATGTTAAAATGGTAGATATATTTATACAGAAACACGTTTATTTTCCCCATGTGGGCGGAATTTATTTATTGGCTTATGGTTTGGATTGTATTTAGAGGTTTTAAACAATATTTTTCCAGTGCCTTTGGGATTTGCATCTTATTACTATCTGTAAGTGCTGTGCAGAGGAAAACAGGAAATCACACACTGATAAATCATGGGAATTTTGGGGTCATGCTGAGCTGACGGGACCTTAAATGTCACATTCATGGGTTGGATTAAGGTTAAAAGCCAACAAATAGTGCACAACACCATTTACTCTCCCATGCACTGTCAAACAGGCCTTCATGCATCCTCATTACAGCTTTCAACTCATATTTTCCAAAATCAGCAGAGCCTCCTGCCTATAGAATGGCATACTGTTGTTGTCTTCGTTAAGTATGTTTAAAGGCATACGACACTAGATTCATATGCTTATATAACAAACTGGAAGGTGTTAGAATCTGAAATTAGCTGGGAAGTAAACAGAAAAAAACACCATCTGTGGTGCCTTGGAGACTCTGGTGCACTAAAAGATTTTCACCTGATTGACTCAATCAGTCAGTTCCCATTTACATGAAATGTGTGGAAATAATCAATACTGGAGGAGAAATCCTTCTCAGTCAGAACCTATGAGTAAGAATTTTGCTTGCAACCAAAAAAGATGACATAACCTCTACTTTTTTGCAGTAACACACCTATGGGAGAAGTATTTTCTTCCTTGACCAAAAATATCCTACATGGCTTCACAATCGGAACAAGCTAATCTAGTCTCAGTTGATAGAATCACCGGTGACATCTTCAGCCCATGAACAGCCACACACACAACACAAATAACCCCTATTCAGTGTCTGTCTTCAGGGTTCTATTGTAAAAGGCAATTTCACTGTACACCATTATCAGTACAAATAAGTTATTTTTTACTGTTACTGTAAATGAACAAAATAACCATTTGTGTTTTATACTAAATTATAAAATTAGCTTAGAATTCACACATAAAAACGTTTAAAATAGATCTGCTTTCAGGTTGACATTTGCAGTTAAGTCCCGGTTTGTTTAAAACATTTGTTTCGGGACACTTCAAACCTAAACTCATATGCACACAGCTGCCTAAGAGGCACTTCATACCAAAAATAAATCTGAGGTCTGAAAATCAGCGCATTTGGTTTCTGTATTAAATCACTGCTGCGCTGAATTAATTCAGCTCAAATTAAACCACTAACACACAAACACACATAAAACTACTCTTTCTCTCCACTTGTCTGTCTTTCTCACACACATGCACATGCACACACACAAACAGACACAGCTATAGACATTTAAACAGGGAGTGTTGGGTTACTGATAACTGCTCTAATATATTTCTAATGAGGCACCTGCCAGGCTGTAGAGCTGCTAATTTACTAGTAGATTCAGCTGAACAGCTAGACTCTCTTCAGCTCAGCAGGAGACACAGACACACACATAGTGAGACAGAGAGAAAATTTATGGAATTTTTACATGTCAAAGGAGCATCAGATAATAAAAAACAATAATTAGGTCAAATATAAAGAACAAAAAAACATTTTGTACTTAGACAACATTACCTGCATTTCCTGCCTTGGAGCATGGCAGGAGGCAAATATGGTGCCTATTATACATCCATGTACCGTGTAAGAAAAAATACTAATAATAAAATATTACATGAGTGCAGATTCTACTCAGAAGCTAAAATTCCATCACACCTTTTCCATTTATACACAGGTTTTATAAGTAAACTATTTTATGTCATTTTCCATGTGAACTAAGCAAAGCGGTGGAGCAGGTGGGGAGGTAGCACAGTCAATAAAAACATATGGCAGGTGCAGACTCAGCCTGTATTTACTTTTCAGGTTAAATGAGTGAAAAACATCTCCTTTAATGACTCTTTCTTAGGATGCATCGCATCCCACAACAGGTTGTTTTTTTCTGCAAGTGTTCCCAACCTTTACAGGTACAGATTAATGAGCAGAAGAAGAAACGGCATGTGGGTGGAGATGGTACTTCTTCAGTAAGTCTGTGTGAAAAGTTATTTGTGCGTTTCATATCGTCAACCATATGAGCACTACTTACAGACTGCATTTGCACCTGGATGACTTTGGCTGCCATCCAATTCCAATTTAAGCCAAACTTCATCCGAAGGTGATCTGGCAGACATGATCGCGTTTGCATTACAGTGCGTGTTGTGAGTGCTGACAGCACTCGCTGCATTAATGCGCATTTTTTTCTCACCCAGGTATCTAAATATAGATCAAACTACAAGTAAACATCCCCTTTCAAGATGCTGAGCCTTGTTGGTTTTTTAGGGATGCTAAGCAACCTTTCATCCCTGACTCATACTGCCAATCTTACATAGGTCATGCTACCACAGTAATAAACTATTTGATTCTTTCTACAGTTTTACACATCAACATGAATACAATGTACCATCATCACCATGCTTTTTCCAATTGCAGTAATTGCAGAGAGACATATTTGCTTATTCTTAACTTTGCCATCCACTCCTGTCCTATATCAGGCACTTTTTGTCTTGGTGCCTGGTCCCTGTTCTCCACTTGAAATTCTAATGATTATGTAGGGCATCTTTGCTAACATCACGAAGGGCATAGGTGAGAATTTGTTTATCTGGAAGTCACCCTACGGTGTGTGCGTCTTTGTGTGTGAGTCAGTGACAAAGAGAGAGAGCAAGTGCAAAAAGAGCAAGAGTAGGAGATATGTTGCTATACCCAGAAGAGTAAGGTGACAGCAGGTTGCTAAAGAATTGATGAGCAGAGAGGGGACATGTTTCACCTAAGACGTTTCCTGCTGTGATACATGTCCTCCATGATGACTTCCTGTCATCAATATCATTACATCCTGCTGAGGTGAGTTGACAAAGGTATGTGGTTTGTAGCTGTACTACCCTGTACTGTGCCAAGACTCAGTGTGCTTGGATTTGAAAACTGGGAATGTGTGTATGTGTATTTGTGAAGGGCATGAAAGGATTTTACGGAGATGGTACAGTGAATTATTCATTTCAAAACAGTGTTTTCCTTGCTTATAATCCAATTGTAAATGCCTTGCTTGCATCTCAGCTTGACATGCCTGTTGTTTATGCCATCAACTCAGAGTCCATAAGTCCATTTGGTGTTGCTAAAAAGTGCCCTATGAACACACAATTCACTGAAGATAGCCTGGTAAGTCAATTTATATTGACTATCCACTTCATTATAACAAGATACAAAACAAAGAAATAGTGTTGTACATTTAAAGCAGGCATCAAGGTGGAATAAACATGCAAGAAATAAATAAGAAGATATGAGTCAAAACACCACTTTCAATCAAGATTTGGGAAGAAAAAGAGTTGCTGAGTAAGTGAGGACCTCCCAAAAAGAGAAATGTTTAAAGCTTTCAAATACACTAGTAGCAACACTATATTAAGGAACACACTGCCACATTGCTAATTACAGTCATTTGCAAAAATACAGTTTAGTTGCTAATATTAATGACTTTGTCAAGATGTTTATTACAAAAAACACATGTTCACAGTAACGAGTGTAACGAATGTTCAGCAGTTTTCTTTTCTTTCTTTTTTTCTTCACATTATTTAGCTGATCAAGAAATGTCAGAATCGCACATATTGATGCATCAGGGGAAAAATATGACAAAAACCTATTGCTGACAAACAATGCAAAGTAGAAAAATTTGAAGGTGAAATCCTTTTTTGTTACTTCCCAGGAAAAATCAACTGCTGTGTAAAACATCCTACAATCTGTCAAAACATCACATCCGCAGGTGTTTTGTGATGTAGCAAATCCAGTCCTACACCGCTGTCCTGTCAAATCGCAGCATACTTGCCAGTGGCAGGAACCTATTGGCTGGAAACCAGTGACTCAAACTCTGATTTAATATTTCAGACACAAACTTAATCACAGCTAAAGAAATTAGCTTATTGAGAATCCTCAGCAGCTTGCATCTGTATAGAAATGATATCTCTGCCAAAGGTTCAGACTCCATAACTTCCATCTGATAATAATGATAGCAGTGGGAGAAGTGATGATAAACAAGATTAGTATTGAGATAGATGGGGGCCATATATTCTTTTCAAGTAGAAAAACAAAATTGTAAACAAAAAGTACAAATTTTACAAGGGAAGCTACGGTACTAGTCATGAAACCTGAAAAGAAAACAAAAAAAAACACACAAAACCATAAATAATTAGTATATATATATATATATATATATAAGTTCAAATAATTATTGGAATTTATTTAAATTAACAATTTATTTACATGTTTTTTCTTTTGCATTGCATTGTGTTCAGGAAATGTTGGAAGGCAATATGGTCCAGCCCTGTATATCCTGCCCCTTGTGCCAGAAGAATGGTAAAAATCTGGAACTGACAAAATACATTCTGCACTTTCAGAAAAGATGGGCAATAAACTTTTGTTTGTCTTTCAATTTGAAAAAAACATATGGCCCCCATCTAGCGCCATAGATGACTGACATAAGAAATAACAATAGCATAGTTTGAAAATTCAAGGGAAGAGGGTGTGACATTCTCCTACTTTCAGCATTTTCTTTTAATCACTTCTCATTGTCAATCGTCATTGTCACCACCCTCACAGCTTTTCGTTAAAGCTGTTGAATCAGAGAAAATCACAATAGTGTGTTCCTGGAAACAAAGCCAACGTCAAGCTAATACTGTATTAATGCAAAACAAAATAAAATAACATGACACTACAAAATAGTGGAATATGATAAGTGGGCTACTTTACAGTCTATGTAGTACTGTATTGTACTGTACTGCATTTGATCTGTGAGAAAACCTTTGTTTTCAAGTCTTTTTTTAAAGTGAAAAATTCTCGTTGAAATAGGTCATGAATGCATCTGTCTTGCAGCACAATACCTTGAAAAAAGAGAAAAGAAGAAACCTCAGAGACTGTGTACCTTTTGATCTAGGTACAACACTAGCCTGAGCATTCATGCAAATCTTGTCTATTGTTTGCAGTAGTTGTTGCACTGACAGGCTGTGAATGCCCTGTAAACACAAAGTGGCCACGCTAATCTGATATATTGCTGCAGTACTTGTACGAGAAACCTTTTCTATTATGACACAATACAACCAGGCTGAACAGAAAGCAGGGCAAAGAGAGTGCAAATGAAAGTTACACAAGACCTGGCTGTGTTCATGTTGTGAAAATGAAAATGCATTAGCAAAGCACTCCACATATGGCAGTACCTAGACCACTTAAGATTATTTCAATGGAGTACAATACAGTTAAGGACTTTAAGACTGGCACTGTTAAATGGTGAGTCCAAATAGTAAAGAGACTCAAAGTGTATATTCAACCCCTACCTGCCTCTTACAGTCTTCAGTAACCATGGAAACTGAGAAATTTTACAGTAAAGAGGAAATGTGGGTGAACTAGAAAGAGTGAACTCTCATACAATGCCAATAGATGGATGAGGAGATTGATCTAATTATTGAAATATATAGTTCACAAACCATGTAATGCATTTAACACCCCTACCATACCCCTTACATCACATGGAAGCCTTGAAGACAACATTCAGGGAGCAAGTAAAACTTTTGACAAGCTAAATTATGTTATATAGTGGGAGCTCTAAAATGTCAACCACTTATAGTGATTCACTTGTGTTAATTTAAGGTAGAGAAATGGCTTAAAAGATGATAAATAATATGTGGATTTGACACCAGCAGGCTTTTGGCTTGACCTCTAAATGCCATCCCTCTCAGCATTACCTTTATTTTAACTTTAAAATGAGTAGTTACCAGTTACTGATATGTCACATTAGAAGAAGCAGATCTAAAACAGTGGAGATGCTGAGCACAAGAATTAATATGGTCTTCTTATACTAAGAAGATGTTCTCATTTATGGTACGGACTGAATCAGCAAGCATTTGTTCTCTGGACTCATTTTATAGCCCAGAAACAAAGCCTATGTATGGAGATAGGCAAATAATACTGTGCAGTATTCCTTTTTTGTCTCATTTATATCATTGATATGTAATTGGTCTGATAGGTTAGGACACCTCATCAGAAACTGTTATTTCTACTAATCTGAAATTACTCATGCTGTCAACATTCCTCATAAAAGTTGGTTTTGTTTACCAGAGGAAAGAATGCCTCAATTTACATTTTAGTTATTTTAGCACTGTTCTCATCCAGAGCAATTAAAATGAGTGCAGTGGTATTTACCAGTAAACAGGATGTAATGTAACAATCTTTTGTGCCATAACCTGCGCTGAGCTTCCAATTAGAAACCTCATTTGGATGTTGAAGACAATGATGCACCATCTTACAAATGATTACCAATGAGAAGATGAAGCTATACATCATCAGCAACCAGCTACCTGAACTGAATGGTGGAGTGCCACTGTGTGTGACAGTAAGAAGGGAAAAGGGTTTGGTGTCTTATTCCCAGACACTTTTATTACAGTCTCTGATCTTCCAGATATAGAAAATGATTTCCATCTGACCAGCTGCCCTCCTGCACAGAATCAACACTGCTCTGCTTGCATCCGTCAAACAATCTAATGCAGTGGTTATGCAATAGTTTCAAGATGTGAACACGAAGATGCCAACTCATCAAGCACGTATAAAAGAGGGGTGAATTATTTGACTGAGGGAGAAAAACGACAAAAGAGACTAGTCAATTTGTATGTGAGAAGCCAGTTTTATTAGCTCACAGCCACCCACGTCTATTTTGTTAAGGCTAAACCACAGATTATTAACCCCATCGCTTACAGTTGAATTGTTTAAACTAAGATCGATACAGGTTATTGATTAAATAAACACATCCTCCTCTGTAGGTAACATTGGTTATCTTCCTTCAATTATTCACTGCACCAAGGTTAGCAGCTTAGTGTTTCTTTTATTGTGTCATCCAATGCTCTTTGGATTTTTGCAATGTTGATTGGCAATTGGTATTTACTTTCTCACACAACTGTTGTGAGAGACACACACACACACATACACACACACACACACACACACACACACACACACACACACACACACACACACACACACACA
>JAUYWH010000006.1:10045351-10058111 GCA_034779795.1 Ctenopoma multispine
GTGTGTGTGTGTGTGTGTGTGTGTGTGTGTGTGTGTGTGTGTGTGTGTGTGTGTGTGTGTGTGTGTGTGTGCAGACAGCAAGCTGTTGTTCCCATGGTTGTGTGTTATTGATTAGTCATCTCTGTGGGCAATAGGAGCTGTTATCAGGCCTGACATGGAGACAGACGGGGGTGGATGATGCATGGGACGGGAAAACTGTTCAGACGCAAAGATAATGGAGCTACACACACATGCCAATACATGGCACATGTTCCTGCAGATTTTTGCACATACAATAGGCCTATTACACAAACGAGTGCAAATGCATTGGCAGCAATAGATTTTTCTTTTCAGCACCATGGACAGCACTCTAAACCTTGAGCAATGCCAGTACACAGTACATATGGCTAATGATTAGCTATTGTGCATATACATATAATCAGCCACTACTCATGGAAGTTAAGTGTAGATGCCCTGAAGAACCGTACTAAATTTACCATGTCAATCTAAGAGGAGGAGAAGAGATTGAATGAAAAACAAGATAAAGTCCATACTGTGCTGATCAACCCAGTGCTTCTCAGCCATTTCACAAACATCTAGGATGTCAGAATGTGTGTACTCACCTAAAAGAGAAAGAGAAAATGGGAAAGAGAAAGGTCAAAAAGAATTACACTGCACATACTGTAGCGTGTGTAAAACAAAATCACATTTTTCATGCACTTAGTGTGAAATGTTATTTAAAAATAGTACTGTGTCCTGTGATTTCAACAATGCCTGTAAACAGATAATGTGACAAAACCACACACACAAATATTAACACATTTATGTTTCCAGATCATTTGTTACATAGCACTTAACACACTTTACACATAATTTAAGAAATTATCCATAAGCAGAAAAGTTAATTCTCTACTGGTTCCCAGCTTCACTAATTAAAAAAGAACAGAGACTGCAATGTGACTAAATCTGGTTCATCAGTGTATTCTCCATAACAATAAAGCCTAGAAATAAAAAACAAATGTTTAAAGACTTGATAAATCAACAATATTCCTCACATGTAGCTGGGCCTGCCTTGTAATCTTATGAAAACAGCATAACATCACACAATCACACTGAACGTTTTCCAGTAGAGAACTCTGCGTGTACTATCGCGATAGAAGACTTTTCTTTTCTTCAAGTTGAGATGTAAATTTGATATAAGATATTTCACATATCAGTTTACCCATTTCAGTCTTTCCCCTTTCTGAAAACTGAGTGAGTTGTGTGTAAATGTCAGCTGCGGAACTGGCTGGCCATGGGGGGCCAACCATGAGCACACAGGGAATAGATTGTCATGGCCTGCACTCTACAATCCTCTTCTACTCCAGAGGGACAGGTAGACTCAGGTTTTTGCCAGTCAACCATGAAAATACACAGGGGTCAAGCTTCACACCATGTCCTCCACTATCTGTGATGGCATGGACAGGGTTAGGTAAGGCCACAGACCAGATACAGACAAAGTGATCCATGAAAAGGAATTTCCATAGCAACTTTTATTACCAAGTGATGAAACACGGCAAGGACCGGGAGTTGACTCTTTGAAATTGGAAAGATTTTAGTGTTCATCATATTTTAGGTATTAAGAGAATGGCTGGATAATAGGTTTTCCAAAAAAGATGAAAACCACCTTTAATGACAACTATTGTTGTCATGTTGTAGTGTTTAATTCAATCTAAGCTTTATTAATTAACATGTTTGGAAACTATACGACAGTGACATACTGTATGATATAGAAATTCCTACAAAACAGTTTCTTATACTCTGGACTGGACATTGTGCTAATATTAATCTCAATAACTGGAGGTCAGTTTACTTGGGCATTTGTTATGCTCATGGTTTTGTGCAGCAACAACACAGGAGGATAGGTCATTGCTCAAACTAATAAAATATGCTCAAACTACCAATTAAACCAAGAAGCCACATCATCTTATTTTGGCAAAACAAGGACAGACTGCCTTCTATTGTCTAGTTTAAAAAAATATTTCTGAATGACTTTGACTCTGTAGTGATCAATGCATCCTGATAGAAAAGCCTGCTAATAACACAAAGCTGAGTTGAGGTAAGACCTCAATAAAACCACAAAACCAAAACCAATTACACATATTTTGTAGAACAAATTATTTTTTCTTCATTTAATTCCCTCAGAAAACTAGTTACAACGCAGCCAAGCCATCATAAGTGTGCAACTCACTGAGTATTACTGAAGTCATTAATCCAGTTATGTTTGCTTACAAAACCTAGTTTAAGACAAGATCATTATTTAAGTACTGTGGCAGCTGTTTAACATGCTAAAATCAAATAACTGAAATATGCCGCTCAAGTCTAGGTGCGCATGAATAACTTATTTTGTTTTGTAATAGATCCTAATACAAACACATATATATCATTAAAACAGTCTGGATCTACTTGATATACTACATTAGGAAAGGACTAAATCACATTTTAGAAGCAGGTATGTCCGCAGGTCAAATTGTCAGCCTGTTAGCCAGTGCCTGTGACATCTACAACATCCACCGACATTCTCATTTTTCTCTAACTGGCCTAATGAACACATATAGTCGGCTACCAGAATGAACATTATAGACTGCCTTGCCATCAGGTAGAGAAAAATGAATGTAGACATAAACTGAGAACAGTCCTTATTGGACCTGTCCAAGAAACAGGCCATAATGTAGAAATACTGATAATTCTGACTGTGTCAACATTTCTTATTGCTTCTTGCAAAACTACTGAAATACTGTGAGATTGTTCCTGTGCCTAAATCTGATACCTCAATATGCTGTCTCTAACTTCTTTTTCCTGTCACTGGGATCTAGCCTCCAGTCAAAACATTCCCGCTTCCTTATCTTAAAAGAAAGAAAAAAACGTTATTCTCTTCTCTGCCGTCTCTTCTTATTTAAATAAGGATTCGTAGCTTACCGATTTGAGCTGACTGAATGCAGGATAGATCATCATTACATCGACAGCTTCTTTCACTCCTCATTGACAACAGAATTTATGTCAATTTGTTTCACATTGTCTTCAGACAACACAGTGGAAATTAAACTAAGTCAACAAGTCTGAATTACAATAAACAGTAGAACCATTAAAGAGGTGCAGTAAGAAGCCAAAGACAGTGATACAAAACCAAGTTACCTGTATTACATGCAAAACAGTTCTCAGAGGAGTGGTTAGTCTGACCAGGGCCTTGTTCCTAAACTTTATTTTGCACATAACTGAATATCCTTTGCTCTAGTCCAATATGTAATCAGTAGAAACAGAGGGCCTGGTGAGTTCTGCTGTCTATTGAATTCTTATTTTGTTTGTTTAACTGTGTCTCTCTGCAAATGCCAATTAGGCAAGAAGGCTGCAAAGTGCCAGTGCCACTAACCTTCTGTTTTTTTTAAGGCAGACAAGACAGTCCTGCAGAAGGGACACAAAGACAGAGCATGCACACACACATATACTGTATGACAGAGGCAGATAGATTGCGGAGAAGACATGGAAACACAGAAGAGGAGATTGAGCTGGCTGTATATGTCTGAGCATAAACATAGATGGTGACAGCTCAAAAAAGCTTCATGGACGGCCCCTGAACTAAACCACTGTCTCTTTGTATTAAACAACAACAACAAAAAAAAGCACAAACAAGAACAAAATTAATGCAAAATCAAAAACCGCAAAAAGCATTGTTGTTAAAAAACAATGACACAAAGGATTATGTAAGCACCTAATTTTAATTTGTGCTCAATGAAAACATTATTGAAATGGATACCAGTCCGAATCTCAAGCTCTCTAATAATAAATATATCTGGCAGTGCATGAATTCATTTGATTACATAAGCACTTGCATGTGCATGCACACATGCCAAATTTTGTTGATGGCTAAATTAAGAGAATAATTAGATTTAATGGCGAGAAAGATGGGGGACGATATTACATAACCCTGTGTTGAATTGAGCCGACAAATCAATAGAGAGTCTGTTGTTGCTGCTTAGTTTGTGCCATCCTCCATCAAAAATGTTTACTCATTAATGTTTATGACCAGGGAGAGGTACTGCTCTGTGAAAGGCCAGGAGGCTGTCAACAGGAGTGTGTGAATGTGTGTGTGTGTCCATCAATGAAGCAATGAGGGAATGCAGAAGATACAACAGTAAATTGTCTGGCCACTGTATTCCTCAGAGACATGTCTCTTGTTTTGTCATCTTTCATCCTATGTTTACTCTCACTGCTCAACCCTAACAAGCAACAAAGAGCATCAATGAGAGCTGATGAAAAGATCTGAGTGACAGCTGAGGTCGGATGCAAAAAACGACAGAGCCAATCCATGGGGAGGACCCAGATGCAGCAGGGCAGCAGGTCGTGAGCCAAGTCACCTCCATGGACAGTAAACACGATGCCTATGCCGCCTGCGTAGCAATAACCCTGAACCCTGACCGTTACACCATACGGTGGGTGACCCGGTGGCCTCTGACAGCATGGAAGCTAATGGGACAGACTGTGTTAGTCTAAATACATTAGCGGGGGCATCAAGGTCAAAAAGTCAGTTGGTGAAAGAAGTTGTTTTGTGTCTCTTCTTTCCTTTCATCGGCACTGACACCCAAGTGTTTAGAGACCTCAGAGTGAAGTGCTGCTGTTATTGTATAGAGGTAAATGGCTGCTTTGTAAGTAGGGCCCATCCATAAAACACTCACCTTATTGTGTGTGTGTATATGTGTTTGTGTGTGCACATATGCGTGCACATGAGTGTATTGATTTTCCTTTCCACCTCTTTTCTCATCTTTACTTCTCTAGCATACCTGTATTTTTCTATTTGTTTGTGGACATGTTCTCAGAATTCACTCTGATGGAAAATGCAATCTTGTCCCATCCCCTTACTTTCTTGCTTTTCTCCTTCTTTTTCACACTAATAGAAATTCTGTTAGTACGTTTGTACGGGATGAGAGATGAAAATGATTTTGTGGAGAGGAAGAAAGATGGCAATGGAAGGGAGGGAGTGGGCGATAAAAAAATGGCAGAGGATAGAAAATCGATGAGAGATGAAATATATCAGAACTCCTGGAGCAAGGTCAAGAGGATATGATCTCTCACGACACACAGTTGTGCCTCACTGAGCCAGAGGGAGCCAGTGAGATGGAGAGAGAGGAGGAAGACAAAGAGACAGGGGGTTGAGGGGAAGAAGCAGTCACTAAGAAAGAGGAACGAAGGCGGGGGGCAAGACAGACATTCAACTTTTCTTGAGAGAAGCCACTGTCCATTTATCAAAAACAGCATCCCACTCAAAGCCAGTGTTTGTCCATAAGGGCAAGAGCTCTGTTACCACAAGCAGCGGACATGCAGTTTGCTGATGTTCACACAATAGGGCCTGGTTCAAAATGTGGAAATTAATCTTTCTTCAGTCAACTTTCTTCCCACGCCAACTAATTCAGCGGCTAAGGAGCTAAAGGGCCCAGATCAGCAGGCTGCATTTCCACCGCAAGGATCCAGTCCTTGTTCCATATGGACAGACCATTAGAGCCCCACTTTCACTTCCTACGGAGAACAGGGCCAGATAACATCTGTCTACAGCTACCATCCTGCAAACACTCAACCAATTAAAGAGCCATTAGTACTCAAACTTGGTGGGTGGTGTGTGGGTCAGCATTACCATTTGTTTTTGTGCTTATTGTCTAGGATTATTGGAATTTTTTTACGTCACATGAACTAATGTGTGATATTTACACATGAATCCACATACACACAGCAGACGCATAAACACAGGCAAAAACAAACAAACACAATTATTTCTATGTAACTTTTGTTTTCCCTCTCCACACACTTAGCCCCACCCCCACCATATATCATTCATTAGTCGCCCCAGTCACCATCATACAATTTTAATTCATAATAGGGATAGAAGTAGGTCATTTGCCAAACATGTCACATCTGCTCCAGTCAAGACTGCACTCCTTTTAGCATCAATGTTTCATTCCTTCTCAACACAAGAACAGAGGCTTTAGGTAGTAATGTGTGACTCATGCCTGAAAAAAAGCTAAATGTTTATTGTGATAACATGCCATCAGCATCTTGCAAGTTCAACACTACTGAGGATTATTACAGACAGAACTGTTTTCTATTTTGTACTCAGGACATATTTTATGAAGTGAAACATATATATATACACATAAATATATATATCATTACAAAATAATGTAATGTTCACAAAGCATCAAGGATCATTACAACCTGTAATATTGTCACAACAGCAAAAGGCCTTAACTGTCAAATATGGAGAAGATCGGCGCTGTTGCTTGTTGTTGTGTGTATTATCCACATACAAGCATACCTGATGTGCAATTATTATTTACTTCCTCAAGCTTTGTCAAACCATCATCACGTCTCTATCATAGCCTGGATCTGAGCATTTTTTCTATATTTTAATGTATATAACCTAACAAGAAATCTATAAATATAAATACCATCAATGAAACATGATATACACTGCTGTAAAAAAGTATTTCACAGCACTTCGTGATTTTTATTTTACTTAAATGATTCAGATACCGAAGCTAATTTTAATATTACAAAAAGATAACCAGATTAAATACAAAATGCTGTTTTTAAATAGGGATTTCATTCATTAAGGGAAAAAACTGTCTAAACCTACCTGGAAAAAGTAATTGAACCTAAACCTAATAAGTGTTAGTGCCATCCTTGGTGGCAACAACTGCAATCAGTATGATAACTGACAATAAGTCTCTCACATCGCTGTGGAGGAATTTTGGTCCACTCTTCTCTGCAGAATTGTTGTAATTCAGCCACATTGAAGTGTTTTCGAGCATGAACTGCCTGTGTAAGGTCATGCTACAGTATCTGAAATACTTTTTCACAGCACTGTAACAATGTAGAAGGGCCTCTTGCAAAATGTCTAGGGGGACTGTTTAGAGTTGAGTGAAACAAAGAGGCCAGATGAGGTCCAGACTGTCTCAGAGTGACCCAGGTGTCAGCTGCCCCCCTGTGGTGTCCTCTGTCCCTAATAACTGACCCAAGGGAGGCAAAGTGTCTGCTGTCCCCAGAGTGCCCTGCACACTAGTCTGTCTGTCCACCAACTGGCAAACTGCAACCACAGATACATATGAACATACACGCACTGCCCCTACAAAATTGTACAGTTTTGTAGATCAACAGATTGATGATCTACGTGATCGGAACTGCATGAAAAACTGGGGAAGAAACACCCTCTTTATTTAGAGATAATGTAATACTGTATGCAGGTAATCCTGTAGTATGAAATATTGTATACAGATCATTTTATACTTCTTATAATTTTTTGTAACACAGTGAATTGTGTGTATTATACAATAAAATATTGTACCTTGTTACCTTGTGTTGCAGCATGGCTACATGCACTGAGATTCAAATTGTCAAAGGAATCATCAATGGATGTGTGTTTGCGTTTGTTAACTCAGAAATGACATGAACACTATGCTAGCTGGAGGAAGCTGACAACCAGCAGAGCAGCTCATGCTTGCAACAAAAATATTGCAGAGTTTGAGGGATACAAAAAAACATTGTAACCACAGTATGTGAATTTAGTGTGTGATTTGCTAAGACAGTAGCTCATTATAAAGTCAGCTCATGAACTGCACTTGGTACCGAACCAGCAAGGCATACTCTGTGAGTGGAGGAAGGCTTGTAAATGTATTTCAGAGGTGAGATCTCTATATGATCACTAGGCTCAGAAAAGATAAGACAGTGATCGTGAGTATTTACTTTGGCCATGGTTAAAATCTACCCAAGAAAAACTACAGCTACTACTTCTACTATTTATATGACTTATAAAATTGTTCAATTATAATCTTTAGCATTTGTGCATAATATGCACAAAATATACTAAAAGCATCTACTACTGCTGTAGTTATGTGCCATGCTTGACTGCAGTAAATGTCTTGAAAGACAGAAGATTTCGGGATATGCAGTCCAAATATGACATTCCTGCTATGAATCCTCATTTTGCGCTGCTAGCTTTTGAACTGACCGTTATGGCTAACCAAAGTTTTTCCCTGCAGACTTAATTGTGCAAACAACAGGAGAGGAGAGGAGAGGAGAGGAGGTACATTCAGAGAACTGCTGTCTCTTCCACTTATTGTTACAAGTAGAATATTTATGCATGCCTCAGTGCCCAACAAGAAAACACTGGAAATCATTCTCCCTGCCTTTCTTTCATTCTCTCTCAGTCACTCTCTCTTATGTGTGCATTCTTGTGAACAAGTAATGTTGTCCACTTAAGCAAAACAAAGTAAGCAAGACACTGCCCTTCCATGCCACATTTTACATATCGCTCTTAGAGTGTGAATAGATGACTGTGTTAACTGAGAGGTCTGAGGTTCTGAAAGTGACACAAGCTTCCACTTTCATAAAATCTTCCTTATCAACAGCCTAAGACGTAAAAAAAAAAAAACTAAAAACAATTACTGCTTCAGTTGGTGACAGGAACCAGGATTATGAGTGCTAATGAGCACAATCAACAACACTTGAACTGTCTGCAAGTGTTCGTGCACATGACTGCATCTGAGGGTGTGTGTGTTTGGAATTTTGTTCTGTTTCTGCACCAATAGTTTGTGGTACATTGTAAGATCATAGCATATGTTGCAATTTCCCAGAATCAAAAGTGACATATTTTTCTAACCAACAGAGCAAAAAACATTTTTACGAAGGTTTTCTCACATTTAAAAAGCTCCAAAACAGATTTGCTATTTAAATTTTGATCAATTAACAAACTCATTGTTTTATCCTTAGCATGTATTCTTGTTTGTATCAACTCTATATTAAATCCTACAGCATACAAATATGGGTTTTTTGTGGTTGTTTTGAAACAGTCAAAGTGTGTCACAGATCTAGTGCCTCACAGTTTGGTATTGTCCCGTCAGCTGCGCTCTCACTGTGTTGTCAAGCACCATTGAGACAAAGTGTTGACGTATTTGCGTCTGCGCCTGTATTAGCAGTCAGGCCTGTCTGTTTTAAGGGACCTTCTCAGTGCCATCACTCACATTAGCAACTAAGAATATTCAGGAAATGATCATCTAGAGTGGAGGAAATGTGGAAGTGTACATTATGGTGAGTCATTCAAATTCCTGCACACCTTTAGCATAAACCCATGTTGAGGATGTTACAGAACAACCTGTTAGAAATGCAAGCACCATACTAACAACATTTTTCTTTTTCAAACAAGAACAATCAAATCCCTTAGCTGCTCTCGCCTTTGTTCCCCTTTTAGTAGTGACAAGCCCAGACGGCGGCAGGAGGTGGATAGAGGAAGGGGAGCTGCCTGCCTGTGTCCTATTTGTAGCGCTTGCCAGACTCTATAAAATCCCCCTCTAGTTGTGGAGAATATGTCGCCCACCCACTGACAGCCTCCTCAGCCTGACACACTCTGCATTGCCAGTGGGAGATAGTGGAAAGAGATATGAATCCCAGCTGGGTTAATCCTGTTACACAGTTATGCACAGACCACAATCTCACCTAGAGAACACATACAGGCATAAATCAAACAGGAATACCTTAAATAGTGGAACAGGTTTGCACTTAAGCCCAAACAGAGCAAGTCTTGAAAGTGTACAATTCTTGCATTTCATTTTTCATATTTAATACTTCTTGTAAAGCAGCATTTAGTTAGGTTAGTTGCCATCTACTTAGTTAGCTCAGACATATACAGAGGGTATGTGTGATTATTAAATACACATTTATCATTGAGAGAGATTCTGATACAAATCCATCAATCTCTTTAAAATTACCTCTAGTAGATTAATAACAATGCTAATAAAAACTCAGAAAAAAGTCGGTGATGTATTTAACCTCTTAAAAAAGGCTGCAAAATAGACATTAATATTCTCCAAGCACATGTTTTTATATTGAAAAAGAATGAAGTCTATTTAGGAAAGCAAGTGAGTTGGAAACAAAAATTAATGGGAAGAAAGTGACCATACACATACAATGAATTTCAATTACCTTTGTTTGCTGTCTAAGCTCAGACACCAGCTCTCCACGCAGTGACGTGGAAACCAGCAAAAAAGAACAATTCAGATCCAAAACTATATTTGCATAGGAAGCTATAAATGCATGCTAGTAAGAACGTGATGAAAGATTAAATGAGATTTAAATGCTGTCAGTATAAACCTAATAGTAGTTAAACTCACAATTAAGTGTAATAATAATAATGCATCCTATGCAGCTTTTTAAATTCAGCTTAAAGCACATAAAGCTGTAATGTGTACAGAACCTTTGTACATGATGTGTAATTTTTGTCACTGCAGCACCTGTGTGTTAGCCACCGAGGCCAGCTTCATATAAAAATGTACACTAATGTACATGTGGAATAAAACACTTCTTTTATGCATGGAGTAGATGAAATGACTGCAGCATGCTGCACATACTGTTTTTGACACTTTCATGTTGTTCAGACTAAAACAAAACAACAGAGCTTGTAGTCTTTCTGTCGAGAATTGCCATCACGTTTTGTAGTGTGCGTGTGTGGAACATGTCTGTGTACGCATCCCAGACTGCAGTCTGCATGTCCATAGTGTGAGTGTACTGCAAGTCTGTCTGTCGGTGGAAAGTATGCACAGACCATAGTAGTGTAAAATGCACAGTATTCACAGAGCTACACCTCTTCATCCCATGTATGTTCTTTTTTTGTTCTATGATTCACTGTTGCTGTGTGTGACCCAATGCAAATAACTTCTCCTTGCTGTTTGCAGTAGAAACAACACTGTGCTGCTGCACATTCAACAGAACTTAAAGCTTAGCGTGTGATTGGGGCTCACACGGCTGTGAGTAGAAAACCAGTCAAACTTTTAGCTAGCAAAAGGGAAATGCACTTCAAATGCGTTTCCATTAGTCACATAGCAACAGCAGCCTCCATTGCCAGTGCTTCCTGAAAGCATTTGTTAAAAAAGGGCTACTGCAGTGAAAAAATGACAAATCCCCTTTGCCTTTGACTAGAATATCTTCTATGTTTTGCTTTCACTGGACATTTCTGTATCAATCTGCAACTGTTCCGTAACAGATTCCTTCACAATTTAAGGATTCAGAATTTACTGTAACACCAACTTATTATTTCATCAGTTAGCCATTAACATCCATTTAATGGGGTTGTACGATTTTAATTGGCTGGTTAATTCTGCTGAACAAATGCAACGCCACAAGTGAAAAGGACTTAAAAGCAGAGCTTCCTTGATATCCTATTTTAGCCCTTTAACCAGCAGTGGAGGTGCACAGTCCCAGCTTCTTGTCACTCTGTAAGCTAACCTAGTGTCCCACTCCATGTTAACATGCAAGTCCCTATCCAGTAGACATTAACATGCAGGGCCAGCAGCCACTAGGTGGGCCTGAGTAGAGCCCAAGGCAGGTGGCAGATAGTCAATGTGCATGCTCCTAAATCATTCATATGACTGGGTGGAGGGGATTGGGTGTTTGTGGGGTGGGGGGGGGTGGTTGAGGCGAGCCTTATATTGATGTTACAATATAAGAATAGAACAAACAATTGAGAGGGTGCACTGAATGAAATGGTATATCATTGCATTTGTGGGTTTCCATGAGTGGCTATAATTCATTTGTATATTTCTTCTTACCATATGGGTCTCTTCGATGGAGCAAGAAAAAGATAAAGAAATGTGGGAAAAGAAAAAAGAGGCGAAGCAGCTGAGCGTGGAGGATGGGTTGAGAAGGAAGTGGGAGTTGATGGGATTGGAAAGATGAGAGGAAAGAGGGAAGGTGAAACTGACATTCTTGAGAAGGGGCAGGCCATGCGGGCAAGGTTTTGTTAATGAATTAGTATGCATGGCTGGTACCACACAATGACCTCAAGGAAGGAGCTGACACACCATAGACACTAGACTGAAACTAACACTAACCCCACAAATTATTACCTTTTCATTATGGAAATTAGCCTTTCCTTCTCATTCCTCCCACTCTGTCTCTGTCTCACTTCTCTCACCTTTTCTTTTCCTATTCCTCACATCTCCCCACTTGCTCAAGTATATTGGAGGAAGAGTGGTGTTGACTCTGAAAAGCAATTACCTGTCATTTACCTGTCTTTCTCTCCCTCTGATAATGAATTTCAAGTGAAAGGTGAAATCATTATCTTTTCACTCACAAAATCAAAGCTGTGGGCGGGGACAGCAGTTGTCACAATATGTGGCGTGCCATATGGGATTAAAGGATTCTCTCTAGCACATATGCCCAAGTACAGTGTGCACACTAACACATACACACACATACAGTACTAAGTTGCTCTTTGAACCACATTTGCATTAAGAATATCACAGCAAGGGATCTTTGGGCAACCTGATGGCCTGTGTGATTTTAAAGTTTAGCTTTAGATCTGGCAGTGAAACATATCTGGAAGAAGAGGTACTACAGCTAATTACTTGTGTTCTGCTAACAATATGAGAGAGCAATATGGGTATGTTTACGTATTATCACTTAATTTGTCTATACATCTATCACATTTTCTATAGTTCTTAATTAAGCGCAAAAATCTACATTGTAAAAAACAGTGAATCATTGTAACTTATTCAATATATACTGTAATATAATTCAGGAAGAATTTGCCTATGATAAGGTTTGTAGTGCGAGAAGGCCCCTGTGTTATAATGTATTTCATACGCAATTCCTGATCTGAATATAGAAACCATCCAAATGTGGAAAACCAACAAAGTTCTCTTAAACCACAGCAGAGTAAAATAATGAAATAAATATGCATTAATTGGAAAAAGAAAATCCA
>JAUYWH010000006.1:10058211-10091857 GCA_034779795.1 Ctenopoma multispine
TATATAAACTAGCACACCTATTGTGTTTGTGGGGTGTAAACACAGGTTTAACAATGTATTTATTATCCTCCACCATGGAGGACGGGGCACCACAGCAAAAAAACAAAACTAAAATCTATACTAGGGAAATATTTTTAAAACTTTGGGTTTAACTTTACTGCCAGAGTTTACTTATAATGTGCGAACGGGTCGTGTGGCAGCTAAAATTACAAAATGTGTTTTTCATAGATATCTTAAATCAGTTCTTCTTGTCTTTTATTACCCAATTTAGTTTTACTAACTGACTTTTAATCAGAATGCTCCACCCACTCTCCTAAAAATGACATAAGCATACAACTAAACTGCTGTTTCTGATGGGGGATGTAATTGTAACTGGATAAGGTTTTCTATAAACATAAAATGTATATATTCACTACGAATGTAACAGGAATCTGTTACATTCATCTGCATCTCACTCTCTGATGATAACTGTAGGGTTTCATTCGTTAATACAATGCAGTGCATCACAACATAATCATTACATGATGATGATGATTACAAAAACCTGATCACTTTGCAGTTTTGTTGCCTGGAAAGATTTTTAGGAAACAGGGTTGGGATTATCTACATAGCTGTTTCTTTGTCTTTGCAGGCATAAAATGTTGAACGTTCTCATTAAAGAGAGTGCTTCCTTACTGTTTCAGACAATAAGGGGGGGAAAGTAAAAATAGAGAAAACCTATGAAAGCAGAGTACATTAACAGTTTTTCAAGAGAAATGACGAAACGTCTTCCACATGATCAGTTGTTTCCAACTAATCAAATATCTGACCAAGTGTCAAAACTATGCCATAGAACGACGAAAAAGATGGTCACTAGACATAACACTAGACCACAACATGCATCAGAGACCAAATACATAATAAACTTCAGTGTATCATTTCTCTCATGTTAGTTTAAAACACAATTATGGTTTTTGTGAGTCAAAGAAAAAACATGTCATCCCTTCTTCTTGTTCTCTCTGAACTGTTATTATACTTTAGTTGTCAGTCTAGTCAGTTTAGTTGACTATATGATTGTCTGCTTTCGAAATTTGTGTAGCGCGCAAGAACCAATGCATGTGTGTAACGGGAAACGTTGCATAAGCTTTTACAGCAAGCAGTGGCTTAACATGAGAATAATCCAGGGAGATAGGGTGGAAAATGGAATAAGATGAAGACAGCAAGGAAGGAAGACAATTAAATGTGAGGTGAGAAGTGGGTACGTGTAAGGAAAAGGTGGTTGTTGCTTGTTGCAGGATCCTCCCTGTGGCACTTTGAGGGAACAGCTTTTGACTGCTGGTAACACGAAGGGCTTTAAAATAAAAAAAAAAACTGTTGCACATGGACCTGCCTGTCAGACTGCACAGTGAGTGAGTGGAAGAATGAAATGGGAAAATAAGGAGACGCTATGGGTCCACTTGGCCCCTTAGGTTCACTGCAAACCAATACAAAAAATGTTGTGAGCGATTGTCTTTATCCTAGATCTGGGCAATATGGTCAAAACCATACGGTATATTTTTTCATACTGATTAGTATCAGTAATTATTGATATATACAATTGATACCCAAAAGATATTCTTTCATTTGGTATTTTAATGGTGGTGCTATGGTTCACTTCACACCTTAACGACAGGTGGACTGTCATCCTAGAAGAGACTACTCCCAGTCGGAGAGAAATGTTTTATCACAGGATAAATGTGATCACTCAGAACACTGTATTGATTTGTAATGAGTCTTCCAAAGAAACAAGTGAGGTAAAACCAAGGTAGCAAAAATGCCCCCCACAGCGTGACAGAGCCACCAGATCCCCTCAGTGTAGGAGTCATGCTTTCGGAGATTTTTTTATTGGTATGTGTGCTTAACAAGTTTTTCCACTCTCACAGACACACATTCAAATGAGGCAAAAAGAAATTTTAAAAGCATGAAAATTCTCATGTCTCCCATCTCCATCCGTGCTTCTTTCATTTCTTTCACTCTTTCATTCATGCTTCTACAGTATAGTGCAGTATCCTGTATATGACTCTATGAAATGAGAATCATAATTGGCATCCTTTGATTATTCCATCAGATTTTGTAAATTACCAAGCACTAAGATACAGCAAATGTGATTTCTAGGAAAAAATATGTTTTTTCTTTTCTGTTTACTACAACTCAGAATCAGCAAACTCATAAATGTACAGATAAAGGGGAACTAATGAGCAAAAGAAGAAAATGTGGTTTGTTTATTTGCTACACACAGCAGCAGGGATAATAACAGGCTGCAAAAGTGTATATGCTATACAGAGAGAGAAATTGATAGAGCATCAGAGACAGAGAGAGTGCAATCCACGGATAAAGAGAGAGATGCATGCTGGAATCTCAACATCTGAACCACAAGCAAGCTAGTTAGAGGTAGGCTCTTTGATCTCTGGAGAATGGCTTGGTTTGTGGATGGCTGATTGGAGAATTCTGTGTTATACACTGCGCGCACACACACACACACACACACACACACACACACACACACACACACACACACACTCAAAGTGAGAGACATATTGCATGATTTTATTTCTTCAACACTGACATATTTATGTACCTGAAATTGAAAACATAAAGTGGTTTTCTATTTTCGCACATCATATCCATCATGACATAGTTAGTATGACTGAACACAATGAGCACTTTCCACTCTCCACCCTGCTCAAGACCACATACAGTAGACACATTTTGCTTTGTGTGAATGATTGTTTATCTGATAGCACATCAGGAAAAAAGTCAAAGCCAACTCTTACTCTTGATACTCCTATTCTTTTTTGTAAACAATTTCACACTTTCTTTTGAAACCCAAATTCTTGCTGCCTCTCTCTCTCTCTCTCTCTGCCCTATTTTTCCACCAGCAAAAGTTGATATTATGCAAATGCTCACTAATGCTAATGTTTGAAGGCTGGCACAGGCCTCATTTGCATATGGCAGCACACTCACCCAGTGAAGCAGCATGACATGCTGACCCTGGTCAGGTTGCCAGGGGAACACCCCCCCCCCACCCCCCACACTGCTCCAATCCCCCTCTCCCACACACACACACACACACACACAAACACACCTCACTCCCACACACACACACACACACACACACAAAAAAAACAAATTGCACACACTGTTAGCCTGACTACAACAATGCTGGTCGGCTTCGATGTACAACACTAATTCCCAATGAAGGGTTCACAACTTGATCTAGTATACCATGTGAAGTTTGCCCCTTGACTACATGGACGCCCCATGGCAACCATGGTCCTGTGATCCAGCAGGCACAAAATGTCAGTGGTAGTAGGCTGCTCTTGTGTTTATCACAGCCACTTAGCTTAAAATGAAAATCTTGTAGTTGGATTACTGACAACAAAGGGCTCAGTCATCCTTTGGTTAATTTTACAATAGAATGACAGAGAAGTGTGTTAAAGTTCTCTTCCGCTCTGCCTTCTAAATAAACACATATTTCTGCATTACAAAGCACACACATTTGCAGCACAGTCAGATAGAGAAGTTTCTGACTAACAATGATACATGAAAATATGGATGGGTAGTCAGCACTGTTTATATGTATGTGCCATGCTTTCAGGCGAACACACAAACACTATCCGTTTTCCTCAACAGAACAAAGGCTGACAGGGATGGATGTTCTGGATTCTAGCTGCTTAAGGATTATGTGAATGGGTCTTCTCAGCATACGATAAGCCAATAAGACCTTTTCTTGGACAGCCCATTTGGGTTGCTGCAATGTCACTTTCGAGAATCCTCTTTCAGTCAGAACCATCTATACATATACCAAACTGACACTTACACAAATTTGCTGAGAAAATAAAGAGCTAGAGTAAACGAGGGGTTATATAGAATGAGAGAGGTAGAAAACAAGTGACTCAGAGGGAGGGAGTTGACTGGATGAATGAGCTTTACAGCGAGAGAGGCTGCACGTCTGACTTCTCGGATTCAAAAGCTACAAGACGCAGGTCCTGCCATTTCTATCTGTTTATCTGATTATATATGCCAACACAAACGGAACCTGCACTTTTTTGTAATAACCTGACATCTCTATAAAGTATGATTTTTCTCCCCAAGGTTATCTGGACTTATTTCGGGCATTCATACAGCCTTTCTCTATTTTTTCACTCCCACATCTTTTCTATTTTACTGCCATTACCTGACACAATATCTTCTTCCGCTATGTTTCTCTTTTGGCAAAAGTTGCATTAAATGATCATGTCTACACCAAAACAGATATGACCTGACCTGATACTATCAATATTGAGATAAATCTAATGATATGCTTGGGTGTTAACTGTAAATTGGATAAAGTGTGTTTGATTAGATTTTAAACATTAGGCTGATACATTAGAAGATGGATACAGTATTTGGTTCGGATCAGAACCAATCAGTATTGGCTGGTATAATTAACAAATGTCTGAACTGGTTTTCCTTAAACTTCCTTATCATAAAAACAGTATATATAATAACATAAACATTTGACTTTCACCATTGTTTCACCATTTCACTGACAGCTAAGCTGTGAAAACCAGTTTTTGTTGTTGTGTCATCAGTCAGGGATACTTGGTTACAGTAGGACATTATGCTTGGCTGTTCCTTTACTATCTTAATGCAGGAATGTAGTATTAATACATATCCAATAATTTGGAATATGGGCAGTTCGTTGATGTAGTGGTTAGCACTATCACCTCATAGAAAGAAGGATCTTTCTGGGTGGCAGTTTGCATATTTTTTGTGTCTGCATGGATTTTCTCCGGGTACTCCGGCTTCATCCCACTGTCCAAAGACATGCATGTTAGGTTAACTGGTGAATAGTTGTCTGTCTCTATATGTCATCCCTATGATGGACTGGCGACCTGTACAGAGTGCACCATGCCTCTCGCCTAATGACAGCTGGGTTAGGCTCCGGCACTGCAATACTATGCATAAAAATACTTCCACATAAAGACTCTTGACCAGAGTTTGGTTATCATATTTAAAAACCAGATCAGCATTTGTAGTTTGGTAATGTTAATGAGATATTTTTATATTTTATGATATTTTGTTTTTAAAACAAAACCATAAAGTACTTACTGTCAAAAACATTCAAACATTTAAAAAATAAAATGATTACCATACTGGATATAATCATAATAAATACCTACCACAACATCCACCATCATCTAAAAGTTTATACATGTGTATTTAACCATACTTTTGGTGTAGCCAACATGTGATAGGTTAAGTTAGTTTTTCAAACACCACATTATGTTTACTATAACAAAACTCAGACTGCCGTTGTGTCTTACTGTGTGTTACAGATTGGAAAACACTCAGCCAGCTATCTTTATTCTACACACGCACGTCCATTGACACACACACAAACACCTTTGTTTGAGAGTGGGTGACTGGCATTTACCCCTTGGCAGCCTTTATGCAGTCCCTACTTGTAACACCTGTTCAATCCATTTCTAGTTGGCTAGACCGAAGCCCTGTGGCTATACATTAGATTGCATGCACAAATGTAAAATGATGTACTTGTGATGTGATTGTAAAGGTAATTGTTGATTTTCATTTTCGATATGCACAAAATGTATATGTGCTGAAAATTGAGGTGAAGGGCCCAACTTTAAGAGGTGCAGTGGCCAAGTTCAACCCATGGGCCTTCCTTGCCCTCCATCATTGTAGATGCCCTTAAGCCCTCCCTGTACACCCCATGTAAATGAATTTCACAGATTCATTAGCCCTGGAAACCAAGGTTAATCAGCTCATCATTTGTAACAAAAAATCTTAGAGAGCATCCAAGTGTTGAAAGACTTCAACTTTATTCTTGTATGCTGAAGGAATCAGAAAAAAATACAGCTGGGTTTTAATCATTTAAACTGACTTTAAAACCATTTGGAAACAGTTTCCTAAGCTCCTAAATCTAGACTGTGAGATGTTGATGGCAGCTTTAATTTAGTTATCTGATTAGGCTCTTGGGAATGCACAACGTTACAATTATTGTGGGTATAGCTGGAGGCATTGAGTATGACTTTGTGTTGCCACACTCAGTGTTGATGTACTTTATAGAACATCCATTTATTTTTCACATGTCTTATTCAAGACTGCAGCATATGCACTTTTTCCATTCTTTTACCCCTATTTCTTGTTTATGAGTTTTCTTTCATTAGACTGGCTTTTTAATTACTGTTCCCTTTCTTTTTACAGCCTTGTTTTTTTCATTTTCTTTTTTATCAAAGTACTTCTTTGATAGTTTTATAAGTTGCACCAGTGGCTGTGTGGTAAGCAGATTAATAGGAGAGTAATGTCATTAAAATGGTAATGTGCAGACTTGGGCGAGATGCTGAAAACAATAATACTCCACTTGATTAATGACACTCTAAAGCATGAGCATGCACAATAAATGTACACACACACACACACAAAGTATTATGGTGACTTCACTTTTATAAAACAAGCATGAACACTGGTTCATCCTCCTCATCATTGGTTTAATATTGTATGGTTATATTTCTCATATTTTTTTTAATAAATTAGATGATAAACAGACTGCATTTAAACAGCCCTTTAATCCAAAGCACTTAAGATTTTGCCTCTCTGCCACACATGTGCTCACTGATTACCGGTGGTAGACTGAGTACTAAATACATTTATTTAAGTACTGTATAGTACAGTTTTGAGGGATTTCCAATTTGTGCTATTAGCTACTTTGATTTCACTACATTTCAGAAGCACATTTTGTACCTTTACTCACCAATATTAACTTAACAATTCAAATACAGTATAATCACAAGACTATTGATCCCTGGTGGGATACACTCGCCTTGTCATTGTAAGCAATTTATGGTTCAGTATTAGTCTTACTTTAGAAAGTAGATAGTTACTAGTTCATAATAAATGCACAGAAACATAGTAATGGAGACAGAGAACACATACACAAAGATACAATCCAGCACAATGGGTCTGGAGATGGCATTATGCAGTGTTATTGTGGATGGTTTTCTAATGAAATCTGGAGCTGTGTGTCTGCCATATGCAACTCATGTTTTCCAACCGCACAGACACCGAGTGGGTGAAAACAAAACAAAACAAAGACAGAAAGGGAGTATAAAATAAGGAGTTGCAAAAGGTTTTGGTAAATAAAAAAAAGAAACATTACTGACTTCTGGCCCTGGTTTTCCACACCTCATATAGTTTGAGAAACCAGACATAATTGAGAATAAACCTTTTTTTTTTTTGGTTTAAAAACATAAGGATTGCAGAGATTCTAAACCATGCAAATTACAAAAAACAAAACACTGCACCTCTAGTCACATCCCCAGGGTTTGCAGAAATCTAGTTCAGTATGCCTCCATGACCAGGGTCAAACAGGGTTGTTGTGAGCTGTATTCAGAGTCACATCAGCACCTTCAAAATTGTAAACAATCACAGAACCTGTGAACTTGCCACAGTTTATGTTAATACCAATTTAATAATACCAATGAAAAAATTGCATCAGAGAATTGTCAAGGAGCTCTATGAACGCAACATCTAACCTACCTTGCTGTTTTCTGCTGAGCTAACCGACAGCAGTAATCTGTACGTTTGTTGTTGTGTTCATCTTTGTCCCTGGGTATTTGTCTGCCTTCATATTTTCTGACAGGAAACAGTTGGCAAATGGTCAAATAATGAGTGGTGGTGACAGAAACGGGTATTTGATGGTCTGAATTCATTGTTTCTCTCAGCTTCTCAGCATGCAAACAAATTTGCCATGTCTGTTTGAAATGGCTCTGTAGGTATAAATCTAGCTCCTGGGCTACAGTACTAGATACAGCTCAACACCCTGTGGTTCACACACGCTCTGATGTGCCTGCTCTACCCACTTCTCTGTAACACACATTTAGGATAGGTATGGATGTGTCATGGTGCTTGGTATCATTTCATTTACTGAATTATCAGAATGTAGAGTGTAAGGGTCTTTGTGGAATATAATGACTTCAGAAAGCAACTGAAGGTTAAGTCAAACATGAAGAAACATACATTTTTCATGCATGCATGCACACAAACACACACCTCTGGGCCAGCCTCCAGGAGGGAGTTGAAACCCTTCAGCCAGAGTGGCGTCAGGGGAACGCAGTCTCTGATCATGTAATAGGCCTGGCCCCTGACAGACAGCGCTTGCTTCGTCAGCCTGTCAGGGGGCCAAAGCTGACCCTGCAGAGCTATTTTGGCTTTGGCTGGCTTCATGCTATCACTCTGAGAAAAACAGAATATATAGAACCTCAAAGCTTCTGTCTCTGTCACTACTGGGCATTATTTAACCATTCATTAGTAGTTTTCAAATCATCAGGACACATTAACAAACATGCACACACCCAGAGGCAACACATTCAGAGACAGACAGAGAGAGAGTTAAATCCATTAGATTTCTGCTCGCACTGAATCATTTATTTTTGCATCTTGTGCAGCAGTGGGTTTTCACTGATTAGAGACACAGACGTATCAAAAAACATAAACAAAGATATAACACAAATCCTGTGTGCTGGCATTCTGTTACTTTGCACTATACTGTGCCATAGGCTAAAAGTCACGCTGTATTTGAGGCACAACAAAAATAGAATGTGACTAAAAGAAAGCCAAACAATACCAGAACCACAACTGTGCCTGTGGCCATGGAAAATGACAACATGTCTGAGCACTTACACAAACACACATACACATAAATTTGCGCAATACCCCCCCCACAAAAACAAACCGTGAGAACAGGGAGAAGGAGGACTGAACGACTCTGACACAACATCAGCAAATACACCTCAGCATGCTGAATGAGTTAAAGGTGTGTATCTGTGTGTGTATGTTTGTGTGTGTGTGAGAAACCCACAGAGATTACATCTGACCTGTATGTGCCTGAGACAATGACATTCGCTGAAATCAGACACACATGCATGTAGAATGTGTACGCGTGTTTGGTCAGTGGTATGGGAGAAACCTCGTACAGTTAGGCCTGAACGTATCTGAACAGTGACAGACTTTATATAATTTTACCTTAATGCAACACCACAATGGATTTAAAAAAATAAGTGTTTACTTTCATCTATATTGTAAGAGGCTTCACAAAACTATGGCTATGGTAAAACTATTTACCATTTAAGAATTACAGCCATTTTAAGCATTTTCATCTTGCTACTTCTGTCAGGAGTCACATCATCTATAAGCACCTGTTCATACATGCCCATGCCATAGCCTCCACCATGTTTGACACATGATGTGGTATGCTTCAAATGGTGGGCTGTTCCTTTCCATTCTGGTACAAGTTAATCTTTGTTTCATTTGTTCAAAGAATCTGATTTCAGAACATGGGAGACTTTTATAAATGTCTTCTGGCCAAGTCTAATCCTGTTCTTGAATTTTGCCAGTGGTTTGCACCTTTTTGCAAACCCTTTATTTACATTCATGAAGGCGTCTCTTCGTTGTAGATTGTTTAACAATGATACACCTACATTCTCCAGAGTATTCTTGACCTCTTTTGATGTTGTGAAAATTATTCTGCAATGATCCACTTTAGCTTTCTTTTGTGGTCTTCTAGGCCTTTTGGTGTTGTTGAGCTCATCAGTGTTTTTATTTTATTTTTAGGGATGTACCCAACTCTTGGTATGGTCACACCTGAAGTTTTTGCTATGTCTCTCATAGATTTATGTTTTTCAGCCTGATGATGGCCTCCTTCACATGTACTGAAATCTCTATGTACTTTATATTGGCAGCTCTAGTCAAACAGCTGGCAAATGCCTCAAAACCCAGCACCTGATATCAACTCCAGACCTTTTATCTGCTTCATTTGTCTTGAAGTAACAAGGGAATGGACCACACCTGGTCATTTAACTTCTTGTCAGTAAATGTTCAAATACTATAGAGCCACTAAAAATGGAGGTACTCCATACTTCCTAACTGTATGGAAGGCACGGTGCACAGTGATATCATATATTATTTATTTCCTATATACCTGAAGACCACTCTCTAGTCAGCAGAGCCAAATATTAAGTGTGAGGGCTAAAGTTAAGAAAGTTAAAGATTCCAATCTCTAGTCTTAAGAACTAGTTGTTATCATTAGGATTTTTTAAACACATTTGATAGTTGACAGTTGGTGTCCATGTTTGTTCTGACACAAGAACCCACGACAATAAAACAAGAAATCTGTGAGAGTTGGCATAAAGTGGAAAACGTTCTAGTCTTTGTTAGTCTTAGCTAGTCCTCAGGTGCATCCCTATCTTAAGAGTCCAACCTAACTCTCCAATGACAACAACGCATGTCTGCAACATGCAAGAAATAAACTAAACAGAAATGGCTTTGAACATAATCTGGTTTATGTTTTTGCCAATAGAACAAAATATAGAAATCCTTCAAATACCTAGCCTGCACTTCTGATTTGACTTTTTTCTTTTTTCTTTTCAGATTTTTTCAAACCAACATTACGAGTTATAAACCTACATGTACTGTATATTACTGATAAAATACTGTATTAGGTAACAGTTGTCTGCACTGACACGTGCAATGTAGTCAAAACTAAACATAGCTCAGCTTTTCAAAACACAGTGGGCCAAATCAAACATGATACAAACTCAAACCAATCCAAATGACAATCTGACATATGGGCTGTTCATCTCCTGCTTTGCTAAATCAACACAGATTGGACTAATGTATCAGCATAATCCTCACAACACTGAATCTGAACTGCTGTCTCGTCCAACAGCAAAATTATCTCTTTTTGGTGTGTGGAAAGTTTTCACATTTTGATTCTCGCTAAAAGAGTCAGATTTGCCTTGGCTTGGTTTGTTCACAGTCAGAGAAGCCCACAACAACCTGTTCTCATATGAATCCAAACTTCACAAGTTTTACTTTTAATGCCTCAATGCTACAGATGGATTATGTGTGGAAATTTGCTTGGGAGGCAAGGTACTGAAAGATGGTGTGGATGTGTTCATTACAGAAGCTAGTTTCTAATGAATACTATGCTAAGGTGTGTTTTTGTGCCTATGTTTGTGTGCATGTGCAATAACTAAAGAGTTGAGGGCCACTTAGGATCACTGCATAATAACTGTGTTTCTATGGGGCAGAAAAAGTAGAGAAAATACACACTGATTCAGAGGGGCCCCTAATTACTCATGCATGACCAGCCCATAATGCACTTCTGTGCTTTCACTCACCGTTGGCAGGACAACAGATATACTGAGAAAAGGATTTGAGACGGCCGGATTTGCCAAGACTGTGGGAATAGCCAGATTCCTTCTTATACCACAAAAGATGGAGGAAGAGAGGCTCAACTCTCTCACTCTGTAATTCATACTGTACATTCAGAGCAGAATTATATTTGATTGTATCACCTTCTTTCTCTGTCTGATTCAGCAGTGAAAGTATTGTTCAGTTTGGGTTGTCTGCAAAACATTAAGACATAAAAAAGCTTGAATGAAATGAAAAACCAAATAAGAATGGTACAAAGGATATGATGCAAAGTGATTGCACCTGCAAGTCATATATTGTACCTTTGTACTAACTATGTATACATGTGTGTCTGTGTGTATGTGTAAGGGTGTGTGTACGCATCCAAGTATCCAACTCTGGCTGGGCATTGATCGGTCTGGCTCCCTACAAAGAAGATGTGAGCAGACAACTAATGGAAGAGCTATCCTCAATTAGCCCACTGACTGATGGGAAATGTGATTTAATTTAGTTGTTGCTACAGACACTGTAAACAAGTCATGTTACCACTGCCGGAGACAGAGTGAAAGAAAGCAGACACACACATACACCCACACAGGCAAAGTGAGAAGAATGTTTGCTTCTTTGCAGCTGTTCAGTAGCAATACATGCATCAGTCCATGGTGAAAGTTTTTTCCAGTCTCATTATGTTAATGCATCACCTGTAGCACGGAGTCCAATGAGGCACACAATAACCCACTAAGGGTGTCTGTGTTAAATTAATTGTTAAATTGTTAATCTTTATACAATTGAAAGTGGACCTCTTGAGAGATGTTCAGGGACAAGTTATGGACTAAGTTACCAAAAACTGTTGTTGTTGTTGTTAACCTTTAACCAGCTGTTAGGTGTGTTAACACGCTGGTTTTGTATAAGCTATACCTATTTGCACTGTTTACAAACGAAATGTACAATAACATATACATAGAGTACATACGTATAACTGTGATTTAATAACAATCAGTCTTGTTACTAACTCCAACAGACACAATTCAGCCTATACAGCCAGTCCTAATCATGGTATACGTTTTTTAATGTTTTATTTTGTTCCTCTGCATCTAACATAAGGGCAAAGACCACTGATTCTGGTATTTTAAATTAAATTACATATTTTATATGAATTTGATACAAGGTTATAAGGCATGTATCCATCTATGGACATATTTTCAGTGCAGTCAAAGTTCAATCAAAAAGACTATACACATAGATTTTTCACACTGTCAGTTGCCTTTTGGTGTTCCAGGTCAGCCAATTAGACTCAATGCCTGCTCTTAATCACTCATCTTGCTGCTATATTCAGATGTCAGTATTTTCCACCTCTTGCACTCATCATAAAGCAGCAGTTTGGATTCAACTACAGGTCAATATTAGGCTAAATAGAAACGATTAGTACTTACAATAGCTCTGTATTCACTCTGGTATATAAAGTTATTTCATTTAATTTCTCTTTGTGTGATCCACATGGCTAGAACAAAAAAACTGAAAGTTTTCTTAACCATCCCTGTCTATGTGTTTCTTGTGATATTATAATTGGAGTATCATGTCAAATCATGGTCGTGACTCTATTAGAGGAATTTAAAATCATACAGGACAAGACACAGAAACGCTTAGGTCAGAACTGACTTGAGCCCTGTGACAGAGGCTGTATATACATGAAACTGTCATTTGGATGCACATAACCTTTATGCTGCTTAATAACCCTTGCACAAAGATAAAGTTGAAGCCTCACTTCATTTAGAGAGAGACGGAGAGAAAGAGAGTGTAAAGGACGCAGAGAATGAAACAGAAAGAACATAGCTGGCGAGTGTAACAGTTTCATCAGAACAGCCTGGGTGCATTCTGATAGAATCACAGCACTGTACGTATCGTTCTAAAGAGAGGAAATTATATGTCATGCTCTATAAAGCAGACACTTTATATATTTTCGGAGACAGTATTCTTGTGGCTTAGATCATTGTGCAGTGGATGTACAACATTCAGTAATGATGACATCACCTCATTTTAAGCCATGTACTTTCTCTGCTGTACGGAACAAAAGGGATAATATCTGGATTTGTAACAACAAAAGGAACAGGACCAGGTGGAAGAACAGGTTGACAGGGCAAGCACCATGTTACCCTGCAACTGTGCTAGTTTCCATAACTTACAAAGAAGTTGTTTTACATACACTGTTTTACACTTTTGTTTGGTACAGCACTAAAACATTGCTAAAGGGCTGAATATAAATGTTTTTTTTTATTTACTCACCCTCTGATTTGTTTTAGTATATTTTCCTTCCTTTTTTCTCTCTCTCAGGCCAAACACCTCTTTCTACATTGTCTTATTCTAACTCCAACAACTGCAGAACAGCCTCTGCAGTAGCTATGCAACAATCAGAAAAAGCCCAAATCCTCCTGAAGTGACTTCAGAGAAGATTCTGTATTTACCCATTCATTTGAAATTACTAGTGCCTTGCTCTTTTGCAGTAGCCTACAAAACAGTTTCCAAAAAGACACTGTGTCCAGATTTCAGAGGAAAATCACTGTTTTATACAGTATGTTAATTATTACCTGGATATCATATACAGCTTATTGTTGTGAGAAGTCAAAATTAAGCACATATTTTGCATATTTCACCAAATTAAAGGCAAGCAAATCAAATAAAAAATTATACAGTATGTAGATCACTTAACTAGATCAGAATTCTCCATGGATATCAGTAAAGAAATGCAAACTCTACTCACTTGCTACCTTGGGGCTGCTGCAGTGAAACTTTAATGTCTGACAAGGATATCAACATAACCGTCTCCAAACTTCACTGCCTCTTTAATTTGGTCACAGAATCTGCATTGCCATTGGTATGCAGTTTCCACTGCACCACAAAACTCAGTGGTGCTTGTTAAAACACTTTTCATATCTATGCAAGTGCGATGAATGGTGTCTGACAAGGGCGCTTGTCTGCCAATTGGAGTATTCTCATAAAGGAAGCACCCTGCCAAGATGAAAGCCCTGGGTGATGTTGGAGAGTGAGGTGTTGGGGTAAGAGAAAAATCAAACATCCAGATAGGAAGGAGTGAGAGAGTTGAGGGAGACACATAAAGAGAAAGATAGACAAACATGAAGCGAAAAAGTGAGAGACAAGTAGGAATGAAAACCCAGCTTCCTTTTCACACTGAAGAAATGTAGATAAAGACAGTATTTTTGACAGGAGACATTTGCATTTTTATCTGGAGGCCAATTCAATAAAAAGAAATGGAAAAGTCTGTATAAAAACCTTATAAAAAGCCTTTTATGTTATGTTTTAGTATGTGTGTATTAAGGTGCATCATTACAAAATTACAAAAAAATGTTTACATTAGGTTAATTTCTCTTCCTTTAAATCTCATGCTTGTTATTTTTCTTGTTATTTCTTTATTTTTCTGCATAACTATGTACTAAGGCTAATCTGTGCCTGTTCCAGTGTCCTTTCTGTTCATGGTTGAGTAGCACATGTAACATAAGCATTCCTCTATCCTGCTCCATCCATCCTACCCCCACATCCCTCCCTACATACTGTACAACGTTTTGATGTTACAATGTTTGATGTTTTGATGTTACCTTCATCTCTGTCTCATCTCATCTTATCACAGTGAAGCTTTAGGAAAGCGTTGGCACATCAGTGGCCTGCAATACGTCACTCAAGATCCAAGTCAAACTGCAAGTACCACATACAGTAACATAATATCTCAAAACAACCCATCACCTTCCCCTGGCTCATTTTTTGCTGTCTTTGTCATGTGTTTCCTACCTTTCGCTTTGCTGTTATTACTTCTATCAAAAGTGATCTCCTTTGAATGACAAGTACCCACAAATAAATCAAGAGAACTGCAGAGACTTCAAGGATTATGCTATTAATTTTGTTCATCAAGCTGGGAAAGGCTGAAAGCACTGCGAGCAGTCTAAGCAACATTTATGTTTGGTATAGTTTAAAGGCCTCATTTGACACTGTTTAGCAAATATATGGCTTCTTTTTTTTCTTCAAAAGTACATTCTGTATTAGTCTATTTCTTGCCTTAGTCTTCTGTAAGAAATGATATAATATCTACAGTATACTTCAAACTGCACAACATACAGTCCATCAATACAATGCACCACGTCAATCATTTCAGTAGTTGGAGTGTCATTCATTTCATTGCTATTTGTGACAGACCTGTAAAAGCAGCATTATCTCTGTGCAGACATAATAAACCAAATAGTCCAACAGCATGACAGAACCATGTGTTAATGAGAGAACAGGGAAATATTGCACTTAATTAATTTCACTACTATCTTTTACTAATTTCCATTTTACTTACAAGCAGCACTGCGTTCCGTAGGACACCCAGGTCTAAAAGTTAGGAAAACATACTGTACGAAATCTTTTTCTTCTTTTTTCATCTCAGATAAGCAAAACATTGTCATCAGTATATATTTTCAGTAAGATTGTAAGCCATTATGTTTAAATTGGGTATGTTTATTGCTGATAGAACATTTCTTGCTATTTCGTATTTTGAGAAATTATTTCTTGTTGCCACAGGCAATATGATACTGAGAAATACTCTCTGCAGCACATCACACTTCAGCAGTACATGAATATTGAAATTCTTCAAACAGAAAAGCTCAGATATAGCCAAATTTACTATTTCTGGATTCTTCGCTGTTTACACAATGCAGTTTTCTTAGAAATAAATCAAATCTTTCTGGATAAAATTATGTCAAATGTAACTCTAAAGTGACCTAAGCTCTGTGATCATTATGCTTACTGTATGTAGGTAAAAGGTGGCTCCAGGATTAAGGACTGTGAAGGTCACCTCTTCTCAATCAGGCTCCACTAGGACCAGCTGTATTGAGGATCTACTACGGTCTAAAGATATGGCTCCTTTTTGGTTAGAGGCTCACTTTTAATAAGGTCAGGATTAGGGTGACCAGTGTATTACGACAAGGGCTTAGGATCAGTGCTTAGTCCTGGAGAGAGGACTACAATTTACCAGCTCAGTGCGACTGTGGTTAACACTGTCTCATTATGACCGCTATGCCTGGAGATTTTGGGTCTCTCTCTTCAATAATAGCTCATGTTGGCAGCTCTGTGTGTGTATGTGTATGTGTGTGTGTGTGTGCATGCACATGCGTGTGTGTATGTAAGTGCAGAGAAGCAAGCACTGAAAGGTGACCACTGGTGTAAGGATTTGTGTGCGATTATAATTTAATATTTGCTATGCCAATGTCTCCATTTACAATTTTCTTGTGCCCTCTTCACCACTATTCATCATAACTACTGAGTAGTATGATAGTGTCACTCTGAGGGTGCTTCTCAGAGGATAAATAGAGATTAGCATTAGCTGGTCCATTTAGGTTAGATTAGATTTTATTGTCAATGCACAAAGTACAGGTACACAAGCACTGAAATGCAGTTTGGCATCTAACCACAAGTGCAAAAGCAGTTATATACAGATATACTGTACGTATATGTAAAATAATGGATTATTATGTACAATTGAAATGTGGTATTAGTAGTTAAACATAGTCTAATCTAGTCAGTACAAACATTTTATGAATACAATATTAAGAACGGTATATTATTATTTAGAAAGTCTCTTGTGAGCTTAGTGATTGAACATAATTATTTTAACTGTATGTTATATTATATAGAGGAAGCAGGGTAGAAGGTGAGGTGGATATTCAGTTGGAAGTAAATGTATAGTTTTAGTTTGAGTTACAGTCAAACATACACTGCATACACAGTCATAGGCATAAAACAGAACACAGAATTCATTCTGTGGGCCGGCAGAAAAGTGTCAGCTCCGCAAAGGCACCTGTTTCTCTGGACAGACTCTTAGGAGAGGAGTGGTCTGCCAATAATGCATCGATCAGTTTTCCCCATTCTCTGCAGTGACTTTCGGCCAGAGATGGAGCAATTCCTGTACCAAACTGAGATACAGTTGTTCAGGATGGACTCTATAGTACATTGGCAGATTTTCCACAGAATCTCAGGGGAAAGTTGGATTTTCTTAAGCCTCCTCAAGAAGAAGAGACACTCCTGTGTCTTTTTGAGTAGGCTGGAAGTATTCATGGTCTAAGAGAGATCTTCACAGGTGTGGACCACCAGAAACTTGAAGCTAGAGACATGCTCCACAACTATGCCATTAATATGGACGGTGTGTTCACATCTTCTTCCTTTTCCTGAAGTCCACAATAATCTCTTTAGTTTTTGATGAATTAAGGACCAGGTTGTTATCAGAACACCAAGATGTCAGGATGTTGACCTCCTCCCTGTAGGCTGACTCATCATTGTTTTTAATGAGTCCGATTACTGTGGTGTTGTCAGTAAATTTGATAATGATGTTGGGAGTTAGTACAGCTAGTGAGTACAGCCGTGCAATTATAAGTGAAAAGGGAGTACAGGAAGGGGTTGAGTAAACAGCCCTGTGGGACGCAGGTGTTTCATGTGAAGGTTGTAAAGGTAAGGTTGTCTAACCTTACATGCTGGGGTCTGTTAGTTAAAATGGCCAGTATCCAATTGCAAAGTGATGTATCAATGTCCAGGGTCTTTAGTTTACTGATAAGCATGATTGGCCTGACTGCGTAAATTGCTGAACTGTAATCAATAAACAGCATTCTCACATAAGTACTAAGTGTTGTTCACGCGCCACCATCTTGGTCTGTGTATCCATTTGTGCTGGATACACACACAGTGGCTTTAGCATGTGGGCAAACTAGTTGCTGTTTGTAGGCGTTACATAAATTTGATTAGAAATCTGCGAGAAAGCAAAATTTACAGATTAAAAAGGCAGATAATTCAACTGTATAAATAGATTTAAGTGCAGTACAAAAAGTAATAATTTTTACTATTTGACCTTTGTTTTGTACACTTCAAATAGGTCAGTTTCTGCAAAGATAGTCTTTTACTAAAACTGAAATGTCATTGAATCCAAAAATAAATGACTGCTGCCAAAAGCCAGAAAATACAGTGCAGGTTAGAAGTGAAATTCAGTCCATCAAAAGTAATCCAGCTGTGCTATGCTTCACATCGCAGGTTTAAAACAATAAAATTGACATAGCAGTAAGTCTCTGATGAGAAAGTAGAAATTATGTAAGCATAAAAATATAAACACCAATGTAACACCAGGCTTTTACCTGACAAGGCTTAATTGTTGCAAAGGACACAAGCAATGCTGCAAAACCCTATATCACGGCTTCAAAATGTTTATGTTAAGCAAATTAATGCACATTTTTAGTGACTAATGAGTTTTACAGGATTCTAACTACAAGTGAGTTTACACTCATTTCAGCCAGTAGAAGATTTTGACTTGTGGGTATAGGAGAATGATGGACTGAGTAATTGAGTGCCTTGTGAAACAAACACTAATGAGCAAGATAAAGGAGAAATTTAGTTAACTGTGTTTCCCTTTTCTAATAATAAGATATGACAAGAGACAGAGAGGCAGAGCAAAGAGAGGAGACCATTCTGCTTTCCAGAAGAATGCATCTGCCGTATGTCTAACTTGTCTGCTTGTTGTTTTGCAAAACACAGTGCTTGCTCTACCCAACCAGAGCAAAGCGAGAGAAAAGCAAATAGCTTTAAGATAGGCAGTGAAATTACCCATAATTGGAGACCATTTAAAAACATAATAACTTCTTTGTTTCCTCAGCAGGAGGTTCAGGACTGGGAAGCTTTTTGATTGGAACTAGAGATGAGTTAGCTATAAAACTACTGAGCCAAACCTTGGGCAGATTCACTCAGTATGTATGTGCAAGGGTTAACGCTGTCTGCAAAATGTAAAAATTAATAAATCTGGAGGAGGCAGGATTATCAAAGTCCAGTGTGAGTTCAACAGGGACCATTTGAAAATATCCCACAAATTCCCACTTGAAGCAGCAGAACAAGTAAATGGGCTTGTAAAATCTCAAAGCATCAATGCTAAACACCAACTTACAAAAAATTCAAATGGAGCGTGAAAATATGTATTAAAATCCAGCTGGAAACGTGCCACAGCATCTTTAACAAAGATGTGTATGCGGTAGCAAATTGTCACCGTTCCACTGAGTAGGATAGTGGAAGCAAGCTTAGGGGTGTGTGCCACTTACGGTGGGGGGAATAATGTTGTGAAGCATATAATGGATTTGCAATGTGGCAAACAGAGACAGATGGTGGAGAGGGCTGTGTATTTCTCTGTGCTGTGTGTTTGCTAGTTTGGACACGGACAGACACACACACACACACACACACACACACACCATGCCCAGCAAAACGCGTGTGGAGAAGAAATCCCTAAGGCGCATTGTGAATGCTGCCGCTCGCTCACCCAAGCCAAGGGTCTCAGTTCATTTGGTTTTTAACTGTTATAAATTGTCTCACTTGACTCCATCTTCCCTCCCCTCTACAACAGGCCTGGAGCAATCTCTACATAAAGAGAGGCCGGACTCCAAACTTATAAAGGATTTTGGAATATTCATAAACAGCATCCATGCTTGTACAAAAAATATAGATAACAATACAATAATACAGTGCAGGAAAATTTGTCAGTGTGTGTTTGTGCAGCCCTGTCTCCAAAAAATTACGTCCATATAGAACGAAGCTGCATTCTGGATTACGTTTTGTTACAGAAGTACTTGTGACCGAATTACGTTTCTATAGAACGCAATGATCATTATGTCCACAATTGTAACGTAGAAATGACACCAAAACACGATCTATTTTCTAAACCTAACCTCACAGTTTCACTTGCCTAAACCCAACACTAAGTGGACTTTGGCCTCGAACTCGGGTCTCCTGCATGTCAGACCTCGACAATGTACGCCCCCCAACCGCCTCCTTGCAAATCCTTTTACTTTAATAAATGTTTGACGTCATTCGTTCTTTCAAAAAAATAAGTTTCAGTACAACGTAAAAATACGTTACACCGAAACATAATTAGGTCTCAAATACGTCTTGTAGAAAACGTAATTGGGAACACAGTTTCGTTCTATATAGACGTAATTCTTAGGAGACAGGGTTGGTTTGTGTGTGTGTGTGTGAGAGAGCATGTGCATGTCTCTTAACAGGTGTATGAATTCATGGTGTGAAACCTTTTCATCTGGATGAAATTTCACACCTGTAGTTCTCAAAAGTAATCATTTAATTACAGCCTTTAAATATAATGTATTCATTCCACTTTCACATGCAGAAACCTCTGCACACACACACGGTCTTCTAAAGATATTGCACAAACCTCCACTTACTTCCATCTAAAGCCTCATTGTTCTGTGTATTACCACTTGTTTGAGAAATAAGATCCGAAGCAACATAGTGGTAAAGACTGCTTTGATTTGTGATGTGCACTAACCACAGTGAAAGGACCGGTTCAATTTGAGACAACATCAGCGGATTCTTACTGCATAATTTCACTACATCAGATGTGTTTATGTGCTCATGCAAAAGAGTGTCTAATAGCTTTCAAAGACCAAATTAAGATGTGGGGGGACCCTCAAGCTGATGATTAGACAAGGGACTAGAATGTGACTTCTGGCAATAATATGAATACAAAAACACACACACATACACGTACACACAAGTGCACACAAACACAGGCTCACACAGAAAGTCAATTAAAATGAACGTGTCTTTGGGGAATTATATTTCAATTAGCTTTAGCTACTTCTAGGCATCCTTTGAGACCATAATGCTGGTGCATGTGTATTTGTGGATGCAGTAAATCCTGCTTTTCAATTAGTATCATACCATAATTCCATATTGTTATTGTATAAATGCATGTTAGGCAGTTAGGCACTAAAACAATGTTTTTGCATGGAATCGAATAAGCATTAAAACCAGGTATATACACAAAACATTTTATGCAGAAATAGTGAAACTAGAAGCTTTTTTGAAGCAAAGAGGAATCTGAATGTGAAACAGATGTAGAGGACATGGACGCTGTCATTAAGGAGAGATACAACTCATTTTCTGGTTTACTCTATGACATAGTAGCAGTCATTTGGAAAAACATGAATATTGACAGTGTACCTATGGGGTTTTCTCTGGAAATGTATTCATTTCCTGTCAGTGAACTGACTGGACTTTGCCTTTAATAAACGTTAGGCAAGACGAGAGGAGAGGAGATGTCTTCCACAAACCTAATGGCCTAGAAATATCAATTGTATCTTTTCTTTACTTCCCTGAGGTTTCCTAACTTTTCTAACATGTTTCCCTCCCTGTCAACACAACTAAAATATGTGTTTATGTGACAGAAAAAGTTATCTGGCCCATAAAAACAGAAACAGTAAAGTCAATAATTTTACAATTTCTAGGCTTTTTCCCATTTTAGTCCATATTATCAGAGCAAATATAGTCTGTGAAAACAAAAGATTTGTCTGCTGTTTTCTCACTGCTCTGTCTTCTTTACACTGCTGGGTTTTTGTGTGAACAAATGTGCATGTGTATTTGCGTGGGTGTGTATGTTTTTGGTTACATGTACATATGGATACAGTGGTGAACGCTTCTGCACAAAATATGGGGCTACTTTGCTTTGGCTCATTTCTGTCAAGAACAGACACAGAGTCCCCAAACAATATCAGAGTTGGTGCAATAGAGTTGAGGGAGTAGGCTGAGTGAGAGAGGGAGAGTCACGGCTGTCCATATCTTTATCTCTGTTAAGATATGGTATGATATAAGAAAATGATTACTGTAACATGTACTACCAACTCTCCAGACTCTGCCCCTCGGGGAATTGTATGAAAAGGAGCTGTCATGTGAAAGGGCACATAACATAAAGAGAATATTATCAAGGCTAAGTGCTGTTAAAAGACGGGACTATATGTGAACCTCAGAGCACATTATGTTCAACTAAAAGTCTATGTTAGATCAACCCACTTCGTTTCTTATTTATGTGCTTATTTCCAAGTACGGTACTTGTAACTTAGACAAAGAGGAGCAGAAAATAATGCATTTATTTTTCAGCTTTTTTCTTCAGTTTAAACCTTTTGCCAACAAAAAAAAAAACTTTTCCTGTTGTGAGTGAAAGATTACAACATGAAGATTTTTAATCCAAAAAGTGATTGTGTTTGTGTCTCTTTATTCCAGAGTGTGAGATTAGTGACACATGGCTTGTCAAAGACTGAAGCTTCAGATTAGTCACTCGCTAATCCTTTGGAATTCAATGCTAATACAGACATCACATATACATGCACGTGTGCATGCGTACACACAGACAAATGGCACCCATATTTAAGAACACAATTACAGTCTGTCTTTCTCAATACATGTACTTGTGTTTACTTTAGATTATATCTAATCGCTTAAGTCTTAACACAAACAAAAGAAGCCAAAGAGATTTGCTTGTCAATCAAGACACACCAGATACGCTGACCAAGGTGGTAAAGGGGGTAAAAGATACCCTAGGATTCCCTAAGTTTAGGAACACTGTACTGCTCTCACAATGGCCCAACATTTGCTCAACCGCAAACTGTAAACATGCTTTTGCCATTAAAGGAAAACAGAACATTGATATTTCATAAGCATACGCATTTATCAGTACACTTAATAACAGCTTCAATAAGGAGCATCAGTGCTGCTAGTGGAAGAACTTAAATGCACATTATCAATCAAGTTATCTTTTCCTGCTACCGGTCGCAGCATGATATCCTGACACAAAAACAGTTGTATTAACTTTGAAGAAAAGCCCCATCAGCTGATATGTTAGCTGAGCTTGCATATTTCTTTTACCTACTGGGAGGTCTATTTAGGGTGCAAACCTGCTGTCTGCTGCTGCTGCAGCCAAATTCACCTGGGGGCTTGTATTCTCAACGATCTCCACGGGAGGCTGCATTTGATCTCTCTTCTCTTGCTTACAGCTGGTTTTAAATTACACTTTGCCAGAAAATTAAAAAAACACAGTGTTTGATGCAAAAATACAAATCTACATTTATTTCTTATTGATTCTCCATAAAAAATGTTTATTTGTAGATTAGAAACATGGTTGCTCTAGATATGTAACCAGGAGGCCGTTAGCTCTCAGCATCACTTATGCATGATTCTATTAGTAAATTCCCAACAATATATTGTACTATTTATTAGAATTAGAATTATATCTTAAAAAATGTGATATGTTCCTGATTTTAATTTTGACAACATAATTATGGATTTGTTTTAATTTGTGTGCTTGAAATTAGCAGTGAGTTACACAACCACCTGTGATAGTGCATCAGACAGCCAGTAACTGAGTATTTGTTCTATTTTCAGGAGACCAGAATCAGTAAAGACTAATATTAAAGAATTCAGTAAACTGAATGCTTGCTTTAAAGTTCAGGTGATGTGTGTGTGTGCCCGCACAATGAGGTGAGATGGAAACCTAGGAGTTATATATGAAATCTCAGCAGCTGGCATATTGTAAGGCAAATTCTCAGGAGACACTATCTTTATATCAGTGTGTTCAGACATCGCAGCAGACTGAATTTTCCCTCTCACTGAATCTGTGGCTTTCGGGGATATTTAGCAAACAGCACATGCAGCATTGTAAACACTGAGCATTTTGGCAGATGTTTTGTGAGGTGTTTTTGTATCTGGTGTCTTACTTCTGTGTTTTATGTTTTGATATGCTCTGGTAAAATCATCACCTTTCTATATCTAGCATTACATGATGGTATAGTAGAACAATGATGCCTGGTCTGGCTGGCACTGCAGTGTGTGCTGCGTCATTCAGTGTGGGCGCATCCTATTCTGCAAGGTCATAAAAGTCTTGTCTTGTTAGGAGCGTTTTTGCCACCTGTGAATCTCATGTTGCCATTTGTAGCTGTATGTGTATTAAGCTTAACGATGACTGGCTTCCACCTTCTTTCAGCTTCATTTTATCCATAAATCTAAACACACTGTGAAAGCGTCTGTATTGAATTTGCCATGGCTCTACATTGCCAAGCACAAACAGGCACAAATGCACTAGTTAACTGATAAGAGAAAGAGCTGGAACAGCATGATCACTGTGTTTCTGGAGCAATTCTAGAGAGGCACATTTCTACTCTGCCATGAGGAGCTTGTAAGCTCTGAATCCTACCACATTCCCCTCCAGCCACCTCCTCCTTTCTGTTTTAACTTTTTAACACCTGGACTAACAAAAGACTGGCTTTGATCATGGGAAATCCCTTGGCAGAACAGCAATGAACCCACACTAGAGTCTGGTGTGTGTATGTGTGTCTGAGTGCGATGCACATTGAGCCAGTGATGCTCTACTGAGGATTCTCAGCATTGAAGATTCATTGCATTGGTATAAGGTACAGAGCACCTCACATGCTCTACTCATCAAAGCACAGCCATGAAAATGAATACATCGCTAACACACATAAGTGGGAGGAAAAGTGCAAGTGAGCAGTAGCTCTGCAAACACACACAGGCCGCTTGTTATCAGAAGCTTTCCCACGCTGCTGTGGTACAAAGCTCCACACCAGGATGGGAGGATAAGGCGAGGGAGGAATGGACGGAAGTACAGAGGGATGGAGGGTCAGCCTTTAGCAGCTTAGACTCACTGTGGGGATAAACACATTCCTCAGCAGGGGTTTGTATTTAGGCTAGCAAGATCAGAGTTCAAAACAGACGAACTACCAGGCAGGCAGAGTGACAGGAAACAGACAGAGCAGCTGAGATAACCAGGCATCCAAACAGCAAAAAACAACCAGTGCACATATCACACACTTTAGTTGAGACTGCAACATTCCTCCTCCATTCCTCTCCTCCCACATTACTCTTACATCAACTCTATATTCCATAACATCTCCCTGTTTCTCTGTCACTCTCCGCCTCTATCTCCCTTTGCCTGCCGCTCAGCCCCAAGCTCTTACGTAAGAGGCCCATTTGCATAACAGGCTGTTTTCTCTGGCTTCAGCATGGGCACACGATACACACTGGATAATATGTTAACAACTCGGCCTGTTAGTAAACAGCAACCTCCATCAGCACTCCACATTTGCACTATATACTGTGCAGGTCTAGTCAGTGATGGAGATTCAGTATTTCCGAATCTCTGATGCCAGCTGGCACCAGGACAGAGGGGCTGAAACAGCTGTCATTTACAGAGCGCACAGACACGGCTTCAGCTAGACAGACTTCATTCAGGAGGAGGCTGACCTGCCTGCTGTGCGGAACCTATACAATAATAGGTCTTGCACCAAGAGATGACTGTTGAAATCAAGCAGCCTAGCATTATCCTCTTCAGGGTTAGGCAGAGAGAGGAAGCGAGAGAAAGAGACCGGTGTGAGTGTGTGTGGTGAGGAGCCACACATGAAATAAACCCTGCTGTTACCGGCATGCTTATGTGTTTGCTTCTTCAAGCCTAAGCTTTACAAACAGGGCACATATTTGCAGGAATATATACAAACACTGAAACGTCAGTCAATGTGCGAGCTGTCAGATACACCTAAGATACCTCATTACATACCAGTCAAGAATGGCCTTAATCATGTTTGGTTATTAAGGAAAGGCTGCTGTCATTCTCACACGTGTACACACACGCACTTCAAAGAAGCAACAACAAATGATCAAGGGAATGAAATACAAATGATGTCTCATTTGAGATTTCTCATTTACTCCTGTTTGAAACAGCAGATAAAGTCAAGATTATGCTTTTGTCTTTCATGTTAATAAATGTCTTATCCAGTGTCTTAAATGCAACTTGATATGATTCGAGAAGCATGAAGCGAACTTTATGTCATACCACTGAAACTTAGTTTGGCATATGTGGCCCTGCTGTTAGACTGAGGAAGTGAAAATCGCTCACCGTGTTGTCACTGGCATATACAGTATGAATGTACTAGTCCAGAAAAACCAGAAGATGGTTTCTCTTTATTTTTTACTTCTCACTTAAACTGGCGGGTTATACCCATGTGACTTTTTGTGTCAATTTTTGTTAAATAGAGAACAATACTTAACAAAGGTTTATTGCACACAGTTCAAAACTGTGCTCACATTATGTTCTGAATGAAGAGCAATTTTATTCCTACACTACACGGATCTTGATACGAACGCAATGTTTTTAATGACAGTCAGATTACAACTTGGCATACTGAAAACTATACTAGAACATCATACAGTCAATGCACTATTGTAGCCTCCTAATTCATAACCTCTTTCCATATACTGCATCGTATATATCCTCTATTGTTAGTTAAACATTCAAACTGTAGATTAAGAATTTTAATATAAAGAAATATTGAAAAGGTTGTTGCCAGAAAATATTTTTCAAGTTAAATTTATGTTATTTTAATATGTTCTACTTGTACATTACATGTACGCCTATAACAAACCCACAACCGTCTTACAAACAGACGAGCAATTCACTGTGACCTTGACCCCCAAAGTCACCTTACTATCGTGTTTACAGTCTGGTCCTGCGTCACAAAAACATCACTGCGAGCTGTTTGTCGTATAATTATTAATAATGTTCGAGATCAGAATAATATCCACACATAGTGAAGTTCAGCTAAATTGATTTCTACCTTCTGAGCAGGACTCTGCACAGAAATTACCTGTAGAGTGTTCAAAATATCTGCTTTATGAGACTCAACCTGAGGGGGAAACCGATTTTAATATTAACTGTAATCATAAAGGAAAATTTGCTTTTGAGAATTTTATATACAACTCAGTTACTGATAAGACCTGTACCACTGTTCCCACAACTCCTTTGAGCTTATTGACAACAGTCGTATTTCAATCCCACAGGACACAGCGGAGTTGACTGTGCGCACTATCCACAGCCACCACACCTGCACACGAGAAACACGAGTCAAAACCACAAAAGAAATGAAGAAAATATACTCGAGCGAAAATGTTGTGCATTCGTGTGTAATCTTTTAATGTTGCTAGAATCAGCAGCACCAAACAGCTCTGTGCGTAAAATGTTTCCAGAGTCTCTGACTCATCCAAGTGCTGCAAGTCAAACCCAGCCGCGGTGCTGGTTATGTGGTTAGGTGTGTCTTCTTAGCGGCATAACCCGAGACCACAGTCGCAAGAGAAGCATCAGTCTGTATGTGTGTTTATAAACGAGTTCACAGACGTGCTCGGGTCGTGTCCTGAACATACAATCACGCAAACGCGATTCCCATCTTTCCTGAACATTAATATCCAAGATGTCCCTAATGTCACAGGACACGCTCTCTCTTCTCCAGCTGTCTCACATCACGCACATTAACAAATACACGCGCACATTCAACGCACGTACACACTTGCGCAGGCACAATTAATGTGCACGGAAACGAGAAACCCCTGCCTCTGCTTCGACCCGCGTATGACCGCGTGTTCTGCCCCTTCGTCATCCTGCCCTGCTGCTGGCCAGCAACATGCGCGTATACACACAAAATTACGCACACAAGCACAAGCTCACGTACGCACCACTCGTCCCAGGCTCACCTTTCAAAAGAATCCCATAAATAGTGTAGAGGCTGAAAATCAAATGACTCTTGAGCTTCATCCTGTCTTTTCTGTGTCTTGCTCTTGCTTTCCGCGTTAATTTCTCCTGACCGTCTCTCCCCGCTGGACCTCGAACCGGACCGGACGGCTTTGTCAGCTATCCAGGTGGACTTGAGAGTGCGTCTTTTGCGCGTCCCTAGAAAGGCGTTAAGATAAGCGACTTCCCGACCCGCAGGCTGTGTTGCTGCTTAAAACGATAATGTTCTCGTTGTTATATGCAGTGTTCTGTATATTTTCAGATGTGCACCAGCGGTAAGGTACTGGCTCAGTTTACAGAACTGTGAACAACACCAGTCAACCTCAGAGACTGAGAGCAGTCGTCCTCCCGTGCTAGAGTAGATGCTGCCGCTGCTGTAGTATGGTCTGCCCCGCTTTTGCTGTGGCGCACAGTCCACCGTGCAGAGAACACGAGTGGATTGTTTGAGTCCCGCCCACACAGTTTTTACGGACATGAGATGTAAACCAATCACCAAGACCGAAGACTAAGACGTGGAGAATAAGGGGGGGTCAGCGAACAAGGCACACTGCAAAAAAAAATACTAATTTCATCTAGTTTTTAGACTTGTCGATTAAAAAATAGAATTTCACAAATACCCCCCAAAATTTTGAAATTCCTAATTCCTAAAATGGTGGATTGAGCTCTCTCAATAAAATTGTTTAGTTTACTTTTGTTTTATTTGTAAAATAAAACAGTAACACAACGCAAACCATCTTTATATGTAGACAGAAATTCATATAAAATAAAGCAGTGGAAAGATGGGACACTTATCTCTCTGTACTCAAATAAAAAAATAGATTATATGGAGTATAAATAAATGAGTTAAATCCAGAATATCCGCAGCAGTGAGTTGTGCAGCAAACATGTAATTTGTGTAAGGTTGCAAAAATGCGATTTGAGTTGAATCATGATCTCAGAGCATGAAATATGGTGTAAAATTGAATACTCATAAGACAGTCTCAAACAGACTTCATGAGTATGCGCAGAGACACACGCTGATCATTTTTTGCAGTGTACATGCATGGGCTCAGAATTCAAAACAGAAAGAGCATGCAGAGCTGCTCCTTGGAGTGAGCTATCTTTCCACACAAGCTATATAGTAGGTAACTTATATGTTTCATAGCCTGCTGCTCTTCACAGCCCTCCAACCCAGTGATGATCTGTGTTAGAGGGCTGTGAAATATTAAAGGGTAACTTTAATCCATTGCAGTGTCCTGGAAGAGGGATATGTCCTCTGTTTCTTCCATTTCTTTCTATTATACGTCTTTTTGGTTAGGGACAGAACATTTAATTTGTTGTACAGATTTCAAAGCCCCTTGAGGAAGAGTGGTGATTTCTGGTCTATGTAAATAATTTCTATCATTTATATGTATATGAACCATTTTAATTGATGTGAAATTCACTGATTTTGAACTTGCTTCATGTGGTTCTAGTTTGGGAAGTGTGGTGTTAAACTTTTCTCTGCCTTACACATATTAAAATTGCACTATTTCTCTGAAGACACCATCCAGATGACATAATCTGGAGGAGGTTTTGCTAGAAGCACAGAGATATTTCAACATCGAGAATCAGTAGAAAGTTTAATGCCATTCATATACATACACTCTCAAACTCCAATCACAGGAAGCAAAGTCAAAATCAGTGGGTTGCCCTTTACGTTAACAACTGCCTGAGCTTTGAAGATTGTCTTGCAGGCAACAATCAGTGAGTAGAAGAGTAGATGTGAGGTGGGACGGGTGATGAGACAAGACGGTGTATAGGTGTAGAAGACAGAGGGTACAGCTCTTTATAAAAGATTATTGTAGACTGAAGAGAAGAGAAAGAGCAGGGTCCACAATGTGTAACAGATGAAACAGAAGGTGTAACCTCCATGAATGTAGTTTAGACAAGATGCCAAACAATAGTTTGTCTAGAAAGAATCAAGTCAACTTGAATTGTTCATCATAAAAATCTATCACTTATGATATCATTTGTTTCTGTTAAAAAAAATTACAAATTGTCTGGAATGGTTGTGGGAGAAGGGGCTACAAAAAGAAAAAAACACACTATGAGGAGCAAGTCATCCTCTGTAAAAAATGTACATAGAGTAACAAACCCTACTTTGTGCACATAACCTAAAAGACAAATCATAACAGTGACATCAGAAGCTCTGTAATCACAGTCTTTATGCAAAGATAAGAATTAATAAGGTGCTGATTATAAAATGTTGGCGTATGTCTTGTGTTATTGAAAATCTAAGCTAATTAAGGATATATCAAATGTTTTATGTAATAAAATGTACTTTGCAATCACATACTGTATTACATTATATCTTTCATGACATACCTTAGTGGAAAAGGCATGCAGTCTCTTTCTCTTAGACTGCATCTTTAGCTTTATTATAAGATTGCTTTAGAAAATATCATATGTATTATTTATAAAATTAACATTTCGTCTTTGACATAGCTTATTCTAATAACAATATCATTTTAATCACACAACTAAAGCTGCTTAGCAGTGGATGTCCTCTGCCAGACAATACAAAGAAAACTTATACAGCAAATACTCTTTGTCATACCATCATTTTCATTTCACCTTCAGTGATAGATTCAGTCATAGATTTCAGTTCATTTAAGAACTATTAGTGTGACTCAGACGTGTACTAATTAGAATGTGACCTCATTATTTTAATTTCAGATTCAGAAGTTTTTCAGTACTACTCAATACCTGCGTTAACTCTCAGCTGTGTAGAGTCATTCACTTCCCTCTTCTGCAAACTGATACATTCAGAAAATACTAGATACAGTCTTATACATGTATACACACTCCGTTGTTTTCCGTAAAACATTTTAATCTGTTTGTGGAAGACGTTCTATAAATAAACTTGACTTGGTCTGCTGATCTCATTTTGGGTCAATCCACTCTAAGAGGGGGTGCAGCACACCTTGTAATGGCTCATTTCACACTCTCAGAAGTGGTGTGTGCCATCACTAGAGGCACAGAAAGGAGCCACCGACTCTTCTCTAAAATGTCTTTGGATCCAGGAGAGAGGAAAGTCAGTGGACTGATAGTAGCAGCACATTCAAGTTTCCGCCTCACCTGGGATTGTGTGGATGCTCCAGATGGCAGATAGACCAGTCTCTCTCTCTCTCTGTCTCTCTCTCATATACACACGCACATACACACACACACACACACACACACGCACAGTGCTACTAATGCATACCCTCCTCTCAGAGTTTCGAGTACCACCACCTGCTCCTGAGATGGCTGAGACTATTGTTCACTAGTCCACCTAATGCAGGCTGACACATGTTGCCAAACTGCACTTTGGTTTGGACAGAACAAGGCGGGGCACAACACAAATCACCTAATCTTTTTTACTTAAATGTATTTCATCATTTATGTTCATGCAGTTGTATCCCAGAAGGAATTATGCAAACAGTCAAACAAACTTACCAGTGTATCTATTTATAAAAGATGCTTAAACATAAAGATTTATTACAGCAAACTGAAGAGTGCTGTACAATATGGAGATAACAAAAATTAATATTACACATTATGTCTCCTTCACACTTTTCTTGGATGCATGGCATCTGTTAATAACATACAGTTTAGAAGTTTGTGGTGTGACATCTGGAAGTGTGTTGTTGCCAGGATCTGGTGGGTTTGGAGCGCTCCCTTTTCTGCAGTGCTCTCCTGCCATCCATTTTCCACTTTCCTGCTGCCTGCTCTGGACTTCCTGCTTCAAGCTAAAAGTATCATCTGGTAGTTAAGAGATTTAAGACAGATTATAAGCATCAAAATTACTAATTTCAAACAGCTTTTTAAGAACAGCTGAGAATTATCATATTATGTGTGATAATATTGTGTTTAGCAGTGTTTATTCACACATGTGAAGTTTAACATAGACTGCCTGTTAAGAGTATTAGTCTTTGTAATACATTAGTCACTATGTAAACAAGTCAAAAGTGAAATATTACAGTCATTCTTCAGTTTGTCTGTGCAGGGTGTCGTAACTTATATCAAATATTAGCTACTATTTACTATCCAGACATTCAGAATGTGTATCCTCGTTATTATATGACACCTGAGTGTGCAGTATAGAGTAAATGACCTTTCTCAGATTTTGGCAGTCATGAAGTGCTACAGAGACCAGAGCCTTTGCAGGCTGCCATACCACAAGAGGAGAATGCCCGCCAAATACAACCAGATCCAAAGCTCAGCAGCAGTGTTGAGATTAGAGTGGCACACCAATTGTTTCAGTACCACTCACTCGGAAAGTGTTCCTAGACCAAACTCTGAATACAAAGACAGTATGAACTGCCCTCTTGTTAATGAGAATGGCAGCATTCCACATCCATTCAGAGGTGTAAAGACTGTCTGGATAATATTCTTCTCACAATTTAACCCTTAATATATGCCTATACAAAACATTTTATATGCATTTCTTTAGGTACCACTGATTGATTTGTAGAAGATAAATGGCATTGAGATAGGAAATAAAAAATATCTTGTGTTGCTTGGTAACTAAGGTCAAGTTCATATCCGGGCATATTCAGTAACAGCACATTTACTGTTGGTGGCTACAAGGCTGTGTGCTAATGTGTGTGTGAATACTTTACCTTTTGCTCTCAGTGTTTTCCTGGTTATCAACTCAGTTTATGCTCTTTTCTGGTGGCTATGAAAGAAAAATCAGTGGTTGCTGGTGGAAATCAGTCATTATAATAATGGTTTATATGTGTTACTACAACATTAGTATGACAGGCCATTAAGCCTGTAAATGTTATTTATTCACACGTTTAGAATCATGATCATAAATAAAGTACACCACAATGCTCTCTCATGCACACTTCTATACCTGATATAAGCAAACTACTCAGTATCCCTCATACACTGGTAATGTAACACAGAAAACTGTATTGATTTGCACATTAAGTCTGGATTGAAACCATGAGAGAATGACACAGTATGTTGAGAAAGTGTCTCAGAAACGACAAAAGTAAATAGTTGATGGTTGAGTGTAATTGGTATATTAGGATGCTAATAATAATACAATAATTACCCCAACTTATCTAGCTCCACTAGTTCTACTAGTAGTTACAATTTATATCATAAAATGACCAACCTAGTTCACACAGTTAAAACATCCTTGAACTTCACCCTCACCCAAGCAAAGAGCAGGCATTGAATCTGTATTGTACCGTTCGGGTTTTGTAAATTATAAGAGCCAAATAACAAGACAAGACAAAAGTCAAGACAAACTAAGAGCCCTGATAAGACCTAGGGCTCTTAGTTTGTAGTAACTCATAATTACCCGCAAGCGACTTACAAGGAAAAGACACAAGCAATGGTAATTGTGTACAGGTCTCACGTTAACTCATACTTTATCTAACTAAAAATATAAGGTGTTGACTAATCACAAACCATTTAAGTTATTAAGCACGAGATTCTTCTTGTATCCATCTGCTTGACTACCCCAAAGAAGAAGACTTGGGCATGCATAGTGTGTTTCTGTTGGTTTTGGCGGACAAGACGCGGTCGAAACATTTCTGTTTTCTGAGTTAAGAGGTAGGAAGACATTTATTGTGCCAGTTGTTTTTGTTTGCATTGTTTTTTGTTTGTGATTCAAAGCAGTACTTTTTGGCGTGTTTGTTCAAGTTTAGCCGGCAGGTGGGTCTTACACATGTTAATTAAGTAATTTTAGCTGCATGAGTTGGTTGACTTTAAGTTAATCTAGCCTGCCAAGCTGTTCACACATATTCCTACTTTGAAATGTTAGAATAGACAGTGTATTATTTTATAAGCCATACTGACACTGTTGCTCTGCTGTTTATTCAATGCTGTTGAAGATTGTCAGTGTCATATCTTCCCCTTGCCTTGGTTTGTCTCTTTTTCCATGTCTTTCTACTCCTCCCTGACCTTAGCCACGCCCTCTCTCCACTCTCACTCCCTGATTGCCCTCAGCTGCACTTCATTTCCCATCAGCCCCTCACT
>JAUYWH010000006.1:10091957-10128909 GCA_034779795.1 Ctenopoma multispine
TTAACTATATTAAAGACTCTTTTGTTTGAACCCTCTCTTGTCCTGGTCTGCGTTTGGGTCCACCATTTCATAGCAACTCTGGGGTTTACGTCTTAATTAAAAGGCTTACATACAGTGTAAGAGCCTTTACCAAACCCTGTCTTTTGAGTTGTGGGAGTTACCTAAATGTAGTCAGTAGCATCATTTGTAGGTATTATTGATCCTAGAGCTCTTAAAGTCAATTGCACAATATTAAGTAGCTATATAAAAATAATATACTTTAGAAATGCATGTGGTATGGCTCTAAGTATGGCAGATTTCGGACAAACATTTAGGATAAATTTTAATTAATCTGATTCTGAGTTTTCACATTTTCAATGTACACACTGACATTTTTGAGTTTGAGTGAAATATCTGTACAATTCATTTGCTCATGTTTATTTAATGCTCGGCCTTTGATAATTTAACAATTGAATATATGTTAGATGTGTCATTCATTCTATTGCTCACCATTAAGAAATGATCAAGTCACTATAGATTTATGTAGTAAATTTGTACTTAATAGATCATCAATTAAGAAACATCCAATACATCCATTCATCTCTGCTTATTCTCCACTAATTTGTCAAATTACATCCTCTAAATTATTTAGATTTTCCCATCCCATCCAGCGTTCTTTCCGTTTTTATCGTCACTTGAAAGTCTTGTGTGAACACGGAAAACACTTCTGCAGCAGGAGTGCAATTGCATTCATCTGATCCTGAATCTTAGATGCAGGATAGGAGACTGTTCAAAATGCAGAATTTCTGAATACTGTAAAACATGTCTCATTGGTTTATAAAAAACTTTATTGCCCCGATTTTAATTCAATTACTTCTTGAATATGTTCGGAATATGGACATAGACTTGACAGAAATTATATCAGGTCATTATTTCCGTTATTAACAGGAGAAAATCAGTTCAAACAGCTATCTGATTGGGTGGCACCTCTTGTACCATCTTTATTCTTTTTCTGTGATCAAATAAAAAGTTTCATTTGTTTATGCAGAATTAACATTGAAGGGCAAAGCCTGATGTTCCTATTAGACAACAGTGGAGTCTAGTCTAGCTTGTATGCTTGTTTTTGCCTCTGTCTGTCCTTTCATTTGTGATTTTTCAGTGTGTCTATGTGCTTGGACACAATGCATAATCTAATTCAGTCAGATCCAGCACTGGTCTGAAGGGAAGTAGCCAGAGCTGAATACACCATTTCTTGGCAGTGAAGAATAAATTATTAGCCAGTCCATTTAAGTACATTTCAATGTCTGATTGCCATATTCAGCTAGGCAGTGCCAGCAATGCCAAAACAGTGGGAGTAAAGCTAACATCAAGTTCTAAAAACAGGCTCCTGATGCTTCAAATTTTTAACCACAGAGAAGATGGCAGAAAAAAATGATTAAGTCAGTTAAAAGAGGAAATTCTGAATGTAATGTGATGAATAGTCAGTATTTATATGAAAGAAATTAATAAAAATAGCTCTTATTATCCATGGGGAAAAAAGAGAAGACATTTACCGAGTAGACGTGGATAATTCTCAAGCAATTATGGTGTCTCACTGAACAATTGTATATGTAGTTCACACAAAAGATATGCCAACACAAAATTATAGCACATTATGGATTTCTAACGAACAATGGAAATGTACACACATGCGCACATTTGAAAAATATAACAGGCAACCACACACACAGTAAGATGCTCCATCATTTGTCATTTATATGTAATGTGAGTGTGACCATCCCCAGCTGAAGTATCTAGTTGGGCCAGAGACCTCTCACTCATGCAGAACCACACAAATGCCATGTGCTCGCAAACATGCCCACAAGCACTATACACACCTGAACATACACTGAGCCCAAGTGTAGGCCGAAACCCAACAGACCAGAACTTGCACAGATTTTGGGATGATTCACTGGAGAAGTGGGCTTTCCGCACACACACACGCAGTCCCTCTCACTCATGGCTCTAGCCTCTAGGTAAGGGAAGGCTCACGAAATTGAGTTCACGGTGGTCGCTTAGCAATGTTGAGCAGAGGGTGTGCTATCAGGCCAAATTGTTCCGGTTCCTCTTGGCTCCCCTCAATTCCGTTTGAGTGTTCAGCAGTGGAACGACGGCACAGTGATCTGGCGGCACTGACATTTAGAAAAGAGGAAGAGGAAAATAAAAGGCCAAAAGTAAAATTTATCAGCTTTTCACATAAAAGAAGCTGTAACATGGGCAAAAGGAAACATAGCAAATCTCTCCTCTTTAAAGAAAATTAACTGGAATTAGTTTTATTTGACAAGTACATCTTTTCCACATCTTTTCTAGATAAGAGTGAACTTTATTTGAACAAGACTTGTTTTCTAAACGTTACATAGCAATTCATTTTAAACAGTAAAACTGATAAGAAGGGTAAAGATGAGAAAATACACTGAGTGATTCTGTCTGAAACTTTCTCTTCCAGAGGAATCTGGAACCCAAACTTGGTCACATATGGATACACACTTGCATACAAATGCTCACACAGTTAAAAGCCTGGAGGTGTATGTGACTAATTAGTAGATACTATTTTCCAAACCTCACTCTCAGCACTTTTCTACCATTTTCTAGTTTTAATTCATTTGACCTTACGGCTACAGAGGTAAGTATAGGAAAATGGGTAATTTGGCAACTCATCTATCCCTACATCTCATAGTAAAGGACAAAATCTACAGGCACATTTGGATTTTTCAGCTTGTGGGGCAAAGCTGGATGTACAATCTGCTAAATTCTTGGCTAAATGTAAAATCTTGTCTAAATTACCTCTCATTCCCTAATGTCACCTTCATACACTGCCAAAAGGAAATTATATGTGAAGAGCAATTAAATTTGTAGCTTTTACAGATACACAGATGCTTGTGTACGTGTGCGTGTTTTTATTACTGCTAGAGGCAGCTGGAAAACTTGGCTACTGGTGATCCAGATGTTCTGCTCCACTTGTACCTGTCTCTATCCCTGTTCAAAGACATTTGTGCTCTTCATGCAGTGGTGTGGTAGAAAACAAACAAATTCTTATTATTGTTACATTTATTGCAAAATGTCCAGTAAATTTGGAACATCTTGCTTGCCTAATCTGTGTTCAACTCTTAAATTGTCATTGCTGGGAAACCAGTTTTTGAAATTAGTTCTTGACTTTTTTTCTGAGATATTATCTTGGTTTTCTCCTTTAGTGTCTTGGAAATTAGTGGGCAATTATTTCAGCAGTGACTACCACGCCACCGCATACTGGCGTGGTAGTCAGATAGTCTTCATCAAGAGTCTTCATCAAGTCTTCATCAATTGTGGTATGCCACACTGTCATCATTACTTTAACTGTTAATCTGCTTTAATAAAACCCTGAATGCAAAGAATTAAGTTAAGTCTAAGAGGTTATTGAATGCCAGGGTCAAAAGCAGGTAACAAAGACAAGAAAAATAATGCAGAGAATACTCGTGATATCACAATGTTAACTGTGGTACAGGTACTGTAAGTAACTCAGGTTATCTCAATATGTATCTTGGGATAACTCAATAACTTTCAATCTGAAAGAATAGAGTTGGTGTGCAAAAACACCAGGTTTGTTACAGGGCGAGGCTTAAGCTGGCAGACAAAGCAGACACGGAACAAAAAAACTGACCAGATCCAGAAAAGAAATGAAAATCCAACACCAAAGAGGCTAATAGCTCAGAAAAGTGTTAGACTGAGACGAGTTCAAGTAAATGTCCATTCAACAAGGACAACAACTTAAGACAAAAAAATTGTCAGGTGGTTTAGTAAATGACTTTATGACTAAGTACTACTGCTAATTTGCTCAATGCAGTTGTGTGGGTAGTGAGATGTGTGGATCAGGTGACAGTAGCTGTGTCAGGGAAATCTTCCTGTGTCAGTAAGTAAGTACATTTTGCACATTATGCAACTGATATGACACTGATCTTCATCAGATGATAAACAGCAAATGCTTGTCAGAGAAAAATGGTGGGAGTGATCCTTCTTGAGCATGTCGGTGCTTTTGAGTTGGATAAAGTGAATGCATACATTTTTAATGTTCAGATATCTTTTATTAGGATTCAGTTTACAAAATACAGACTATTTACCAGCAGCAACTGCATATGGTGTATATGGTGTCATCAGCTGTTGCAGAAAGGAGCCATATAATTCAATGGTGGCTAACCTTTTTACTTTGGAAATAATCAGATATAGCTGTAATTTATTACAGTAAAATTGTGTGTCACTATGGTAAAAAGATGCCAATTGAAATATCAAGTCACCGTATCTTAAGCTGCTGGCAAGTGCTCTTACCTCATTGTCATTGCAACACACAGCATTGCTGTGATAGCAGAATTATGCAGTTCGGGTTTTAAGATGTGATTGTGTGACAACTTCATGTCTGCTATTTCTTTCACTAACTGTCAAATAATTTTGTGGAAAATGAAAGAAATCAAAGCTTTAAAATAAGAGTATCTATTAAAATGTGAGATTTTTCATTGACTAGATCAGGATTAGAATCAGAATCAGCTTGATTGGCCAAGTATGGAACACGTGCATGAACATGCTTTTGTTTGTTCACAGTAGCTGTCAAGAACAGTACATGTTAAACGGTAAACAAAATACACTGTAAGGATGAAATGAAGGCAACAATGCAAGATTCAAGTGTGTCTCAACACAATGTCTTGTGAACTTAAGGTGCAGTATGAATGTTTAGCCCTTGTGTGGTGTTTAGTTAGCCATTGGTATCCCCAGTCTATACAGTACAGTATGAATAGCAGCAATGTAATAAGTAAATGGGGTGGTCCTGGACAGGTGGCAATTTCCCGACATCCAACTGTGAATAACCTGGGACAGATGGTGGAATTGAAAGCATTTGAAGTATAGACATAAAAATTTTTGGAAAAAAGCATTTACTAGTCATACTCCTAGTCATTACGCAAACATAGTTTACAAAACAAAGCAGAACTATCAGTTCAAAGTTTGAGAAACTTAAAATGAGCAGGATCCCCAAGGAGTAGCGGACAATTAATTTCAATTTACCAGAAAACAAACTAACTAAAATAAACTAAAACTCTTGACAGACATTATGTCATATTGCACATGTGATTAGTAGAAAGAAAGAAAATGAGATGAATGTTGTTTTATGTATGTTGTTACATCTTTTAGTCTGTATTCAAGGAACGTGCTGTCTTTTTTTGCAAAGTGATCATTTGTAACAACAGAATTATGCTTCATTCACTTTTGGATCAATCAGAAATTGGACTTCAAAACGCTGCCAGATGTCCTCACAGCACTCCTACTCCTGTGTTGGATTTCTCTACCAACCAGTACAGCTGTTAATGGCAACATATTGTACATTTGTAAACCACTAATTTACACTAATTTTCTTTCTACTTTTTTTCCGCTTGCTAATTCATTAAAACTACTCTGTTGCTATTGTTTGGGATTTCAGTTTAGCCAATCTCAGTTCATACATGAACTACAGCCAGCTGGTCCACGCCAACCTGGCTGCCTACACGGACTGCTGAGAGAGACGGGTTTATCCAAAACCGATCCAATGACCTTTCTTCAGACCAGTAAGTGCTAAAATGCACAGCGTGAGATGTCACTTAAAGATGCTAGTGCTTTTCTGTGTGGGTGTTATCACCTTATTAGAGTGAATACGCTGCCAATCTATGTCCTGCTGTGCTTCAGAACTCATGTTCTTCAACAAAAGCAGCATTAATGTAACTGTTTGATGACAGTGAAGTGATTGCTTAGTAAAACCTTTCAGCCCTTCACTTTCAAATATTACTTTCCTTCAAGGGTGCATTTGCATTGCCTCTTTGTTACCAGTGTAGTCTATTATTAATAAATACATTTAATATTTTGTCACTGCTTGTTTAGCCATCAAAATCTCCCTTTATTGTTTTTCATTAATCATTCATCATTAGTAAAACATAATGATGCATGTACTGTATATTACAGTCAACTGATTGCATAATTAATTGCTTAATTAATTGCATTCATTGCATAATTCCATGTATTGTAATTATAATTTCCGTCTGTCTTTTCAACAATAACGGCAACCATAACTTTAAATAACCATTAATGTTAATCTGTCCCAATTTCTAAATATCCCAGATGTGCGTAGAAGAATTATCTTTTTTTGTGGTCAAATCAAATACAGTAACATCTTCATCTACCTCATCTATTTCAGGAGAAACTCACTGTGACTTTGAAGATATTGCTGGGGAAAAATTGTGACTACTAAAATCTACAGCTTTGTCAGTGGCATCAGATGGAGGAAAGGACTTAGGTAGAGAAGTAGGCCATCCCCACTGAATACGTCAGTCTCACTGGCCAAGAGCGCTGTGCCATAAAATCTCGAAAGGTGAGCAAGTCATTCCTCTAGTGTAAGTCCAGTATTTAAGGCTACTCCACATCACTTCTGAAATCAGTCTAACTCGATGTGGTGGAGCTAGAGAAAATGAACAGAAAATGTTGACTCACCTCACCTAAAGGAGACCACAGGAAGTATATTGAATATATTGGTTGGCAGTTCTAGGGTCTCTTGCAACATGTGTTTAATTTTTTCTCACTATTTCTCTTTGGATTTAACTCAGTCAAGTTGAAGACTATTGCTAGTAAGGGTCTACCCAATTTTGGACTTTACTGATTCAGTTTTATTACAGTTCTCCAACTCCATTTACACTGTAGTCTGTTTTAAGTCAAGGTTGTTTTGTCACGTTAAGGTCAAATGGGCTTCCTCTGTGTATCCTCTGTGGGCTAATTACAATCTTAATGAACCACTTCTTTCTAGGTTATATTAAAATAGCTGGGTTTGAGACTGTTCTCCTACAGCTTCATGTCCATTCACTTGAAATGTGATTCTCAATACTGTAGACAGGGAAACATTTTATTTTTTTACTCAGTAATTTGAGAGTATACACTGTTTAAGAATTTTTCATGTGGTTTAGGTAATACAAAGACTCTAAAATATGCAAACTTTACTTTCTCACAAATGCACCAACATGTTGAGTTTACTGTGTTATTGAAACGTGTAGATTAAAGAAGTTCCCATATGATTAAATACAAAGGTCATAGACTAAGCTGAACAAACCCTTAGGCATCTCCAGGCATCTTACTCCATCTTCCATGATGTGGGAATGTCGCACATTTTCAATTCAAAATTATATGAACCAGTGTACGTGACAGTGCCCAACATCAGTTTGATTACAAATGATCTTCCAGTGCTCATTATCCTAAATGCCAGCAGCTATGAAAATGGTTGCTGCTCAATGAAAACTGTCTCATTCTGCAACTGTAACACAGACTGTATGTCTACGTATACGTATTGGATATCAGAGTTTATCATTATCAACCAAAACACATATATTTTCATATTGTCATCTTCCCTGTCTTCTTGATATTTAATTCCATTCTTGCCTTTGATTTATAGTTGTATTTTATCTATATCATTCTCTTATTATTGTGTCCTGTGCTGTGTCCTTGCCTCCTGATAAAGCCTTGAATGAATAACAAAAATCAGCTTCCTTACAGTGAGTTTTTGTCTTCACAGTCTAACTTAATTATGGATGGTTTGTTTGCTAACATGTGTGTAACCAATCTTTCTATACAGCATATTATTAACTAATTAAGCAGATATTCAGAATGAAAAATTCAGTGTGTTTTTGTCACAGTTTCAGGATATTTGCCATCAAATATTAGTTTCAACACAATAAATCCCATAAGTATCCCACATCTTCCTTGCTCACCAATCTACACTTCTGTTGTTGTGTGTCTTAGCTACATTCATTATCACTTGCCAGATATGTTAGAACTAAAACAACACTGCAATGACACCAACAATTCTGAATGAACCTGTTTAAGCTGGCTTCCTCTGTGCATTGCCGCTGCATAATTATACCATGTTAGAGCTGTTTAAAATGACTGTATCATGCAGGGGAGTGTCTAACAGTTAAAAGAACAAACTGATATGTCAAAGCTCATAATATGATAAAATGTGGGAAATCCATGTTCGGTTTGACTTTATATTTTATATATATATATATATATATATATACTTTTTATATTAAGACTGTGAACTGGATAACCAAGTCCATGCTTTTATTCATTCATCCAAACATTAAACAGAACATGTCAAACTAACAAGTTAGAATAGCTGGTAAGCTTTGTTATTCTGTAGCCTACTCATCTGACTCATGTAAACCCAATGCAGCCTGTGCTCCTGCAGTGGGTTCACTAATTAGCAAGAGCTCTGTTAGTAGCAGCTTTGTGAGCAGAAAACCTTTGTTAAAATCTCTCACCAAAGCAGCATTGGAGCATCCTTATAATCTGCTCTCTCTGCAGCATACAGTAAATATTCCAAACCCTTGATTTATTGGTTTATGTCATTTGAGTGTGTTTTGTATGCACTGGAAAGTCTGATAGTATTACGCCTCTCATAAACATTTTGTTTGATAACACTGTCTTCTTTTAGCTCATGTACAGCCCCTGAAAAAAATTAAGAGACCACTGCAAATCAAGACTTTGTCATGACCAACCCAATCCCCAGACCTGAATCCCATTGAAAACCTCAGGTTTATTCCACCAAATATTGATTTCTAAACACTTCAACCACTAAGTTAAAACAGTAGTAATGTGTTCTGTAAAAATGAATATGAAGTTGTTTTGTTTTGTTTTTTGAAAACACTGGACCTTTTCTAGTTTTTGGATATTTTGCAAATAAATGTTCTGAATGACAATGTTAGTATTTGGAATTCAGGAGTTATATTGTCAGTAGTTTATAGATTGAAACAAAAATTTTAATTTTACTCAAACATATACATGAAACTGATAATTTTGCAGTGGTCTCCACTAATTTTTTCCAGAGCTGTATGTTATAATTTCTAACAACAGTTGTACAGTATGATATGATGACAATGAAAGGTGAAGGCTTATGAATGGATGCATTTTAGTTTAAGAAGGTTGTAAGAAAACAGTCCAAGACAAGCTGTAAAAAGATAGCTGTAAAAAGTAAGGTTATGTGATTGTAAATAAGAAGTAGGGACAGGTGATCTGTTTTATGCTCTGTGGAGTTTTGAAGTTAAAAAATAAGATAGTATAGAAGGTATTCTAGTCCTCGTAATTTGAAGGAGCTACTTTGCCTAGGCTTGTTAGATCCATCACACTGTCAGCATCTTTTGTATCAATGTGCTGTCAGTTTACTAATAAGGATTTTAGAATTTTGAAAGTTTTGAGCCAAAATGAATTGGGAAGATTAAAGCAACATTAATATAGGACAAAAAACAAACGGATTGTGTTTATAGTTATATGCCCTGTAACAATGCAATCATTTAAAACTCCAACCTCCATGCCTTCCCGTTCACTACAAACCTCACAGATTTACACTGAACATTGGTAGCAGACATAAATCATCTCTCTGAGAATAGTCCAGTCTGATTTCTAGCTTTGTTGGGCTGTGGAGGACAATGTAGGTGTAGACGTTCACATTGCCTGAGAGATGAAACGGACTATGTTGGTTTGTCAAAAAGAACACTTTGGAGACATTCCTTTTACACGCTAAAGCCTGATCAAAGAGGTTTTGCACTGTTTAAAACCTGAGGAAATTCAGTCCTCTCTTCTTTTTCACATCCTTCTCTGACTAAACCTGGACTGTATTACCTTAAAAAAATACCATTGCTTTTGTCCCTGCAGCTTGCTATATTAGGTGTGGGTGAATCAGTTGCTTCACAGGGGCCAAGGATGAAATGGAGGACATAATAATGCTAATATTATTTAATGTATGCCAGTTGATGCAATTCAATTGTGTGATGGTAAATTTTTTATTGCGCATATAAATTGATTATTGTTTAATGAGGTGTAGTCCTCAGAGATGTTATTTGTTATCCAAGGCTACATAAATGACAAAAGGAATTTCATAGACTTCTTGGTCCTAACCCATCTTTTCCCTCCAACTAGTTTCATTTTGGACTTCTTCCTGTTTTGACCTGCATAAACCTGAACATTTTTATCAATACTATAAATAATATGCTCTTCATCTGGTATTTGGATCTGTCTCCCACTCTGGAGTCTGCTCTCTGCCTCTGGTCTTCTTTGCTCTGGACATTTGTCTCTATCACTCTGCTTACATTTTCCCCTTCTGGAGGATTTACATTGGATTCTGGACCTTGGATTTGAATTTTGATTTTGACTGTGTTTTGGCTGAAAAGGCTTTAAACATATACTTTTCTTCTCCTCTGTACCCTGTTGTCTGTGACTGATTGTGCCAAGTGCTGCAGTGTTTTCCCCTCTGTTAGTCTCTGCTCATCCTACCTGATCCACCCATTTTGTTTTCACCCGCATCCTGGCTTGGCCATTTTGTGAATCCCCTCACCTGGTGGTTGCCCATCCTGCTTTGCCGTTTGCCACGCCTAGTCTAGCCCCTCTCTATTCTGTAATATTTATCATTTGCATTTTTAAATAAACCCCCTGGCATGTCTGACTACATTTCTGGGTACTTTAAACACAATCTCTTACAATGTAACTGTGCAAATGTGAAAAAGATTAAATGAATTAGGGCATACAGTAGGTCTCAACTTGAATGTGAAAAGGTGAAAGAAAAGAAGTGTTAAACCTCACTTTCTTCTCTCTGGTCTCTGGTGGTAAGCCAAAATGAAATTACTTCATCCTGCAATATCACCAATCTGACTCAGCACCAACTTATTGTTCTTTTCTCTTGCTCTCTTGTCACCTATTAGTATTATCCTTTACCTCCTCTTCTGCCGCAGTACTGTGCATAGCCAAGAAATTCAATGTGCGATTCCAGGTTTATCTGTTATTTTCTACTCCCCTTGCTGCTCCCCCTACACTCTATTGCTTATGTTTTCTCCCCACGTGTTTCGCGCTGTTGATGGGCCACAGAGAAGTCATTAATTCCCAACACAGTGTGAGCGAGAGCGCACACCAGATGAGAGCAGGACTGAAGCATTCACAGCTCCGCATCCTTCTGATCCCTCAGCCAAAAGAAAAATATCCCCATGGGCCACTCTCAGATGGGTGTGTGTTTGTGCGAGTGTGTGAAAGAGAGAGAGTGGGAGAGAGACGCATCGCAGGACAAAGAGGGAGAGTGATGGCTAACCTAAATCACAGGTATTGTTCCGAAGTTAGCTCCTTTGGGATAAACTGACAGCTACCTCATCACAGTTGATAAGAGTGATAACTGGGATTTTTGGATGTCTGAAGGTGTCATAGATTCTAAAAATCCTGAAAAAGCCTTTCCTTGTGAGACAAAAATGTTGTTATGGTCTGTGTGATCAGGCACAGCACAAAGTGGGCACCTAGGACGTGCTTCACCTGGAATAGTCAATACTGTATATGCACCCCATGTATAATCATGTATATAGTGTACTTAATCTACATGATACCAAAACAAATTGGCTAAAATTCTAACAACATGTTTTCACTTTCTCAGTATCAGCTATTTAATTTAGATTTATATGGTAATTAAATAATTTGATAGTGATTGTATGTTATCCAAACACTGGAAACAGATTGTGATGCTGCCTGTTTTTCTTCTGTTAAATGAAAGTGTCTAAAGGAGAGAACTAAAGGTAAATCCAGTGCCAGCAGGTAGTGTAGTCACCATAAAAAAGGCAAGGGGAAAAACAAAACAAACACACTTTTATCACTTTTCTGTAAAATCCTAAGCTTCATCTTAACTTCATCCAAAATGTTAATTTAATCAAGTCTGATCTTTAAATAACATACATTATAAAATGTGAGTCTTCTTCAGGTGTCATTACATCAGCTAACGGAAAGATGTGATTTATGTTACAATTCCTAAATCATCCCTGTTTACTTTGGCCTCTCAGTCCCTGTCACCTGCCAGTCTACATCTGCGCGCCAGATGCCCCAGGACTTTTCTCTTTTTCCCAGCCAAGTGGATTCTCAAAGATCCACCTGGTCGTGTGTTTCTGAATCAACAGACCTGCACACCTGCTTCCACTTCTTTTCGTAACTCCCCTGAATAAAGACCAGACATTTTTCCCTGGTGAGTTGGCAGATTGATGAGTTCTTTGTGCTCTGTGGATTGTTGTTGCCTTTAATTGCCAACCTGCTTGAAACTTCTTGACCCTGCCTGCCAGCACGTCTGCATTTCAGTCCTCCTTCCTTCTAAACATTAACTGTGACAACCCTAGGTGCCCACTTGTAAAAAATAATAATAACTGATACTTCATAAATCCCCTGGGGGAAATACTTCTGGACAGGCAACCCCCTTAAGGTGGCAAAGTTCAGAGTTCAGTTTCTTGTCCAGGGACATGTTGACATGTATCCAGGAATCGGGGGTAGCGGGAGTCGAACCACCAATCTTGGGGTTTGTAGACGGCCCTAACAACTGAGTCACGGTAGCCCCATAAAGTATATGACAGCTGTTGTATTCCTTCCAACCTTAAAGTACAGATTGTGTTATTACAATACTATGTTGAATCTTACGCAAGTTAGATCAGGTCTCAGGTTAGTTCTATAGTGTGACCATCTACACCAGCCGATTCCGTGTGGCTCTGTGTAGATGTAGTGTTTCATTCATTTAAGAAAATGTTCCATTGGAACACGATCCATCGAGTGATTACATTTCCTCCAAATGTTTTTACACTTTGGTTGCACAGGACAGTTTTAGGGTTCCTGTGATTGTTTCACTCTGTGCTCTTCTTACATTGATGTTTTGCCTAATTACACATATTTCAAATGTAATATAACTGAAACCCATTCAAGCAAGAATTATAATTATTATTTGTAATCAGCACTTTATCCATTTTGTGACTATACATTTTTAAGATCACCCCTCAATAAAATCCACATCATCACATAAGGTGGCTCATCCATTCAATTGTGTAAATGTTTGAATTTAGATTTATTGGAGATTATTTGTCGCATAAACTCTTTCCACCAGATGTTCTTTTCCAGTGTAGCATGTAGAGCTAGCTTGGGATTTTTTCACTATTATTCTTGGTCTCTTGAAAAAAAATAAAGAACTTTTTTTCTTTAAGAATTTGACCACAAAGAACTGTGCACAGGCATAACAAAAAACAAGGAAGATAGCCATGCCTGAGAATAATTAATTGACAATAAAATAGATTCAAAATGTAATTCTGAATGTCCATGACATTGTGATGTTGAGAATGTAGAGAAAATTCAAAGGGGTTCATAATCGTTCAATCACCCCTGTTTAAACTTGGACCTGTGTGCATATCAGCTTCACTTTAATTGACATAATACTTTTAAAGCAGGGCTTGTTTTTTCACCTCTCCACTTCTCCCAAAAATGTCTTTTTTTACCACAAGATTCATCTGTAATTAGGTTTATGCAACCCAAGCAGTGTGGTTAAAACTTGGGAAAGACTGTGGCCGTGGTTAGATTCAGTAGAAGTCATGACATGGTTATTAACCAAGTGCTCAGAGTGCCTCAACAAAAGCCATAAACATTTTAATAATTCTGTGGGTGGATATTGTGTTGCAAGAGCTCATATTTGACTGAAAACAAATAAATTACTTTGTGTCTGAGGATTTTATTGAGGTGTTTACATTTTTAGGGATTTCCTCTGTAAGACCAAACAGACAATACAAAAGGCCTGCATGCCAAACTCTCAGCACTAAACTAAATCTCCCAACAAAAACAACAACTGTTTCTTCTCTCTACAAATGCAACTCCATCAGGACTTTTGCTCTGCAAAATCCCAAGACAGGTCTTGCATTTCACGATATCTCTTATCAGCACTAGGTTTTATGAGACATGACCCTGAAGCCATTTAGAGGGCAAGAAAGTGTGACCGAACGCCAAAACCACAAAGTAGCGGGCAGGATTTATGTTAAGAGATGGGATCACAGACTGAGTGAAAACAGAGCTACCAAACAAGATTGTGTGAGCCATGGAGGTCAATATTCTCAAAACAGAAATTAATTACAGAAATTAGGTAACACTGGCTTGACAGTTGATTCAGTAATGGACCCATAATCATGAGCTTTGATACACAGTCCTTTCTCTGGACTATAAATGCTTTCATCCATCATTTATTTTTCCAAACTGTTAAATTTCCTTTAATGTTTTCATAACATATGCAATATTGAACTGTATGCAATAGCTATACTGTATAATATCTAATAAAGCTCAAACTACTGTTTATGTAGTGTTGCATATCAGTTCGCAAATCACATTTTACAAATATATTAGAAGCTATAAAAAATTTGTATATACTTCTTGGTCTCATTTTAATCTCTAGAATCTCAGCATTTCATATCTGCAGTCCATATAATGCAACAAGTAACAGTTTTCGAGTTTCACAAATTAGTGTGAAAGACTGTGTGAAGGCACCTGACCAACGACTGGGTGCAGGGGACTGGCAGTGATTTGTGTTACTTAGCCAACGAGTGGTGTGGTGTGTTATTGTTTTATGATTGCTGTTCCAATACAACACACCATTATTTGTGATTGGAGATCCACTTTGCATTTTTTTACCAAATTCACGAGCAGAAACAAATATGGTACTTACAGGCAGCATCTCATTCTCCATTTTTCTTCTGCCTCCTTCCAGAGCTAAGTGCCTACAGGACAGTGAATTCATTGTTTCTCTCAGCTGCACAGATTATCATGGTGTTCTTGTGAGATTTTGCTGTTCAGCCATACACAACAGCTTGCATTTTTTTCAGTTCTGGCCATGACCATAACTATATGGTTTTGCCGTCTGACACAGATCTAAAATTAACTTTTGGCCACACAAAGCCTATTCAAAGCACACTGCTGGGTACAGTAAAATGATACATGTGAAGCCATGTGGTTTCTTCACAGTTTACATTTTTTATATACTTAGAGGTTTTGACTCAACAATGAGCAGTTTTATCGAGGTCAAGGATGACCTGGATTCAGGAGCAGTATAAATCTGCTTACATGGTAGTACACCACATGACCACACAGCATTAAGGCTGCAACCTTTGACTTTTAGGAGATTACCTAAAACCTAAAAACTACCTTGCTGAATCCTTCAATGTTACTGCCTCATCAAGTTGCTTCTATAATTTTTTTTTAAGACGGAGCTGTCGGTGGGCCTGTCTAGACCCAAATATACAATAAACCTTGGGTTTATGGCAGAGGTCTTGATGATGGGCTTGAAGGGTTCCTGGGTGCTGACAAAGTTTCTGGCCATCAGGCTCACTGAGTTTACAGGCCCTCTCTGTACTGTTTACACACACAGACACATGCACAGAAGGGGAAAAACACTAAAATGTGTTTAGTGAAGAGCTGCTGCTATAACAAGCAGAAGAAAAAGCTTTGCCGCAGTGCACACAAGCAATACTCCAAAATATAGTACACAGTTTAGGTGAAAGGACAAAATCTGATTTATGGAATTTCTTGGGGTGGATAAATGTTGATAAATTATTTGCACTGTTTGACTTAGCAGGCAAGGTCAAATCAAGCCATGGGTGATTATTAATCAGCACAAAATTAAAGGTTTCTGTACCTTTATCAGTAGAGAGTCCAGCTATGATACACTTGATATGTGGAATACCACTGATTCTAAATGTTTTATGTTCATTTACCTCCAAATTCCCAAGCAGTAGTTTGAAAGAAATACATTGCCTTTTAATGTATTGGCACAGACCGAATGCTATTTATTTTTGTAATGTTTATTTGATTACAAAGATTTGTAGAGTATATTGATCACAGAGTAATCAGAGTGTATAGTGTCTGGGTTGTTCATTTTGATTATGACATTACAGTAGGTTCATTTGAATTAATACACTTTTTATGAGATAAATACAATTTGGTAAAAGGAAATACAAAAGACAGGCAGATCACATTAAGGCTTATTCACAGAGAGATTTGAACGCTGTGTATTTTGAAGGAATTGTAAAACAGTCATTTTGTTGTGGGGTGCAAAGCAAAATTAAGTTTAAAATAGCTGGAGTTTGAGATTGTGCAGTGTGGGCCACCTGTTTAACCACAACAGGGAATCCAATTATTGTCAAGCTTTCACAGGAAAACTATCTGTATTCTAGTCTTTGTCATTGCAGGCTTTCACATTTCTTCTCAGTTACTCAGTTATCGCCATAACAGTGACGCCAATGCACATGTCGTCATGCAGCTAAGCCTTTCAGTCATTTCAGTTACCTTTTTCAGTGTTTGTTTGTGCTTGAGTACGTGAGGTTGGAACATAGTTTTGGGTACGCTGTGGGGAAATGTGTTTCCCTCTGCTAGAAAAGGGACTCATTACTTTTCTACAGCTGTAATTTTTCACTTAAAGCTATGGTATTTTACTCAGTGTGGCTTCTTACCTTTATTGTCACTCTTAATAGCAGCACACCAGAGAGGACAAAGATATAAGTACCTATTTTCACTGTATCAATCACAGCTGGTACTGCTACACCTTAGGCTACCTATAGATTAAATTCATATTAAGGTAAAAATAAATGATAGTGTGCATATGTGGATTTAGATTTGTCGTAAGATGTTAGATACCTAATGGGTTTTCTTTCACAACAAGATAAAGATTTCCTTTTCAGCTGAGTGTTGGGACTGGGATTCAAAAATAGATAATGTCATCATATCCCAGGACGATTGAAAGAAACAAAGATGTTAGACTTAAAGAGAATAATGAGGTGGTAGTGAGGTTTGAACCGGAGACCAAAAAAAAGGACAGATATTGGAAAACTGTTATATAAAGTCATGCCTGCTTCACTGTTTAATGGCAATGAACAGCGATGTAACCGATTACTGTTATCAGTGGACAGGCAGTTACTGTAACACAGATAATGGCAGCCATAATACACTGCCCTGCAACAACTGGTAGACTGATGGAAAGAGACTGAATGAAAACTCAGGAGTAAGGCAAAGACAAAGAGAGAAATCTGTGAGAGATAATAGTCTAAAATGAGTATAGAGATAAAGGAGTAGAGACAGAGACAGAGGAGAGCGATGAGAAGGTTCTAATAATATAATGGTGTATTCATATATCAGTGTTGTCCTTTGCAGGGAGGTTTGATCTTTCTTCATATGCCTTCAGCCCACTCTGTTATCTATATTTTCCTCACTAGTACACTTTCATCTTTTATTATCAATTTCCACCTGTCCCACCCACATGTCTTCTATGACATCATCTCTCTTCATCTATTCTTACAGTCTTTGGCCCTCAGTGATCACCTGTCCTCACCCCTCCTAAATCAAGTCTCCCTCATCTATTACCTCTCGCTTCACTTTTCTCATTCATTCTTCAATATGCTGCTAAGCCCTTCTGTCTTAAGCTGAGTACAGATCAAAGTAACGCTGTGGCCGCTGTGGTCACAGGCTAATGACAAGATGCTGTTAGCCAGCCAAGAGCCCATTATTGTAAAGGAAGAAAGAGAGGATGATATCCCTATTAAGAGATATGCACACACATTCACACACCTTAAATGGAAACTTGAGTATGTGAACAAATAGTCACTGTCGTGCTTGCAGGGATAGAAGAAAGTGTGTATGCATCCACATGCACAAAGTCAGACAAACCCAGACTGCATTGCAATATTTAATGTTCCTGTGTGACTCATGTCTCCTGAAAGCCCATGCCTCAGCTGTAAATCTTTGAAATTTTTGCAACTCTTTGTTGTGTTTAGTGGTCATCTGGGAGCAAACAAAGGAACACACTCATGCACACACACATATGCTCACACTGCCTCATAAACCTTTACAGTTATTACGATGGAAATTGCACAGGCAGAATGAAGGCAGTGACTAAATTTGAATTCACATTATTCAGACCCTAACACAAATATAATATAACCCTTGTTCGAGGCATGATATAGTTATCATACATTTAATCCATTTCTATCTCAATGATACATTCCTTTCATGTTTTTAAAATATCTTTTCATACAGGTCTGACACAACAAACTGTAGATCATGTATAAAAATACACACGTACACAAATGTTTGTTACACAGAGAAGCCAGCTTTTGTACATAAACACTCAAATATCTCTAAGGTTAGAAATAGCACAATATGTTAGTTAAGTGAAAAAACGTTAACACCGCTATCTACCATGAGGTTATAGTACTTCCTAAAACTATCATAGAAATCAGTGCTAATTCAAAACATACAGAGCATGCGGTTGTTAAATTACAATCGGTCACAATTATAAATGTGTCACATCAGCCCATTCAGACTGAGATCAAATGTGGGTTCGTCATGTATTAGTGGATCAGACTTGACAAGGTTATGCAGTATGTTAGCCACAAACATAAAAATGTAGTAATAGCACACTGGCAAAAACAAGGATTTTGGCTCATATGAAATTATCACTGCAGAATGAGAGGGCTCACGGCACGATCACATTTACATACAGCACCATAACACAGTACTTGCCATAGTATAGCAGAGGTTTTATGGAGCTTAAGCAGTTTACAGGTGATACTGATATGCATTAGTTGAATTTCCCTAATGTCACGAATAAAGTAATAAACACAATCCTCCAGCCCACTTGTGCTGAGCAACCCACAGATCCAGTAGTCCGTCAGCAGAAAAAGTCCACGGAATGCATATATCTGCATGAACTTCTACTGAGCAGAATCATTTCATTTGTTGTAAAAGTGTGACTAAAAAGTGATAAAATAATGCTAAGTAGAGCTTAATTTTGTTGACATACAAACTGCTATAGCATCCCGGCGGAAGACGCACATACAAAGAAGAGCATGGAACTCAAATGTAAGGAATCACCTGGGCTGGAGCTGGCAGCTCATCACTTCACATACCTGGCTGCCGTCCCAGTCTGTTAGAGGCACTACCAAAGACCTGCTACAATCAAATTACTGGGAACACAGAGCAAGGTAACATCAGTCCCCAAGTGACTTCTACACCCTATTTTCTGGAGATTCTGGCTGAGACAGACCCCCACCTTTTTTCAGAGAATAGCCTTCTTGTTGTTGGAACCATCACCAACTAACAATCTTTAATCTGCACATGTTTGGACCCTATAGTGGGAACCACTGATTTGGTAAATCAAAATAAATAGACAGACACAATCTATTAAAGTGACTATCATATTGTCACTTTAGTGCAGCTCCTTGGTAAATTGTTTCTTTTCTAACTTAAAGTGGGTTGCTTCATCAGATAATGTTATGAAAAAGAGCAAACACTGGAAGGGGCTGTGATCAAACTACAAATGTGTTAATAACAACATAACAACATAGCATGTTTTTTGAAATCTCATAGCATAACATATTATTAAGTGGGCACCAAAATTTCATTCATCTACATTTATTGAGAGAAATTAACATTCAGACAATGTTAGTCCAACTGATGATGGTCATATGGATAAATCAGATCAACCTTTTTGTTTGTGGAAGTAAACAACTGAGCTGAAAACTGTCTTTATAATGTAGTTACAGAGGTCTTTTAATGAAATCCTCAACATTAAAACGAGAGACATGACACATTTTAAGCCACAATTATACATCTCAGAACCTTTCACTTACTGTAGCACCTAACACTGATAAGAGCAGTGGACACAATGAGTTAATCCACTACCAGTAACAGCCCTCACCACATTTAATTATCTCTACTCTGCAGTGTGGGAATAAAAAATATAATGATTGGGTACAACACCTTGTCAGATGTATAGATAAATAAATGACAGGACAGAACAATTTACATGATTTTCTACTTTATATGAATCACATGCGCACAGTTTGTACATGTATATACATTTTACATGAATAGACTTGAGTAAGTAAAAGAGAAAACTATAAACCTAGAAAAGTAATTACTTGGACAGGTAGGTTTTCCAAAGAGTTATAGTAAAAAATTAAATTAAATGTAAATTGTTGCTAAGCTGGGCACTAAGGCTTATAGTGTAATAATGAGGTAAAATAATTACTGATCTGTCCATACAGAATACTGACAAGTTTTTGTGCATGTGTGTGTTTGCATGTGAGTAGAATAATTTTCATTTTGTAATTTACAGAACCAGCCCAGCCTTTCTACCATATACTGTGTGTCCTGAGCTTGTGTATTAGGTGTGTGTGCAGCAGCTCCCAGCTGTCTTTCTGAGCAGGACTGACTCTATTGTGCGCTACTTTCCCGGCCATGCTTGAAGTAGCCTGCGCTAAGCTGGCTCAGTGAAAATTGATAGGAGAGCAGAAGAGAGGTTTACTAAATTTCTACAAGTAAACACTGTGATAATTTTCATGTATCACTTCAAACCAAAATGAACTGGGACTGCTGAAGATCATTAGGCTCTACTCAGTCGTAGCTTGTGGATTCTGACAGCACATTCAACAAAACAAGCAGCGCAGTGATTGGTAAATACACAACCCAATGCTCCTGAGCACAGGATATCAAACCTATTTGGCTCAGAGTTTGAGGTTTTTAATCGGCTCTCAGAACTTTGCTACCCAACCTCCTCTTGGCAGAAAATTCTTCCCCCAAATTGCTTTTGTGCTTATGCCAATGGATGCTTGTTGACATGCAAAATTTTTTAATGTTAAGGGAGTGAAAGAAGACTGGAAATGTTGCAGAATTTGGAGCATGATTGGGTATGGTTTGGGGAGCTTTCTATCTCTGTAATGGTTGATGTGCCTGAAATGAATGACGGCTCATAATTTAAAGTGTGTTAATGCTGTAGATATATCCAGCGAATGCACTTTGTCAAAATGAAGTATCATGCTTCAATCTTCTGAAATGTCAATTGAGAGGATTTGAAAATATAGTTAATTATTGAAGCAATATTCAGAAAACCAAAGAGAAATGTTCATGGCTTTCATTCATTCTGTCAAATCAAATTCAATTTATTTTAACCAATTTCAAATAAATTCAGTTTACTCTAAAGCCAAACAGGCACACGGCTGAGAAAATGTCACAAAACTACCTACATGTTGTATTTAATTTGTATTACTCTGTGTTGACAGACATTAGACTTCAGTCTCTACACTGTTTCACAGGTTCTTTCTCTCACACATAAATCCAGGCATACATCCATAGAGGTCATCAGAGACAAATCAGTAGATCAATTCAAAAAAAGCCTCTGGAAGTATTTTAGCTGACTAGCTCACAAATGGCTTATCATCCAGTCTTGACTCATCTGATGAACATAGAAGAAAACAGAAGAACCAGCACAGTTGATCACTAGCAGTAACCAGGTTTACAGAAAGAGTGGATGCTACAACTGTGATTACATAGCAATACATTATGATTAAGGTACTGATAAACAATAAAAACATGAACATCAACACAAGTGATGTATTCTTTTGTTGCTCCCTTTACATTATACACGGAGTGACTTCATATATATTGAGTTTCTTTTTTCTAGAAGGCTTTATAAATTTGCAGTCTGTGCTATTCTGAGCTCTACTGTGCTCCATTAAACAGAGAGTAGACTGTATGTTGACTGAAACCAAGATTACAGTGTTAAGAAGGTATTCCAATTTTCTAGAAAAGAATTATGCCCCCTTAATCTGCTGGTAACAAAGCATCTGAGTCCCAGAGAAACATACTGTAAGAAAAGCAAGGTCTGAGTGCAATCTGGCTTCCCTCAGATCCCAGACTTTTTACCTCCCTGTTGTACCTGAGAGCTTTTGTTTCATAATTAATGCTGACATGTAAATTTTCTCTTAGGATGAGTACTGTTATTCTGACTGCCATGCTAAGTTATCATTGCACTCTTACTCATTATTCAGCGTTAAACATTTGTAATGATGCCAAAGTGGAGGGAATTGTGTTAAAATTTTATTTAACTCATTCTGGAGCACTCCAACTGAACAACAGATTCTTAACCACAAGGAACTTCTACTCATGAGTTCCCCCTGCCCATTCCTGATAAAAATCTAAACTTCTAATGCTAATATGATTCATTATTATGTCTAGATGAACCAATACCCAACTAAGATATTTGCTTACTTTAAACTCAGATGTTTCTTCTCATTGGATGAGGATGGTCTACAGAAGGACTCAGAAAGGGTGAAAAGAAAAGAGCTCTTTTCTTTTCACCCTTTCTGTGTCCTTCTCGAGAAGGCTACCACATCATCAACGCAAACTGAAAGCTCAGCTCTCTATTGAACAAACATCCGGTGGTGGCGTAGTTGCACAAACACGCCATGCAAAGATTGGGACATTTTGGCAGAAGCACTGTGGATAAGCATGTGTGACAGCCATTTTGATTTCAGCACTCACCTGTTTCCCAACGAGTTGGACATGTCTTTTACATTTTCCATTATCATATTTTCCTACGTGTCTGAAATGACAATTAAGGGCTGAACTCATCTGTGATGTCAGATGAGGACACTGTTTTCTGCAACTATAATCCTTGGTGAAGAGAAATGATGCAGCATTAAATTAGGGTTTGCATTGTATTTGAGATGGGTTTGATAATAACAAATACTTCACACATGTACCATATTTACCATGTGCCGTGTATATATTTTGATTGTTGAATTGTAGTGAGAGGTAACTGGTCAGTATTTCACAGACACATACACTACCAGTCAAATGTTTGGACACACATAGAAATGACCATGTTTGTGAAAGAAAAGCAGATTTCATAACATCAAATTGATCAGAATGAATGTAAATGACTGATGTATCTGAAAACAACTGTTTTTTAAAAGGAATATTTACATAAACATACAGAGGCCTAAATTCTGCAAACATTAGTACTGTCTTCCAATAGCATGTTATGTTTGCTAATGCTAATGTATTTATTTAAAAGGAGAACTGATCATCAGAAAACCATGTGCAATGATGGTAACACAACTGAAGACATGTATCTTTTCATGAAAAACATGGTAATTCCTATGTGTGTCCAAACCTTTGACTGGTAAGATAAAGTATATTGACTAATGGGAGTACTGTATATCGACTTTGGAGGAGATTTCCTTGTGCAGACAAAACTTTAAATATAAATGCATGAGTGAAGAAGAGGAATAGAATACCTGCCTACCTTCTCAGTCTAGACACTGCTGTTGATGAAGTAAAGGATGGAGAGGTGGGTGAAGCAGGTGGATTGGGCGACGACACAGAAGATACAGGTGGAGTGCAGACTGAGAAGCATGATAACCTAGAGGACCTGTGGAACACTGATCCAATGAGCTGTGGGTTGACGGATGGAGGAGGGTTGAGCCACGTACAGTAGCACTGAAATGACAGCTGACAGGAGCAGAGTGGGAGAGGCATATTTAATACCTGACAGGTAGGAATTGATTGGATCGCGGAGACTGTAGCAGAGAATGATTAGGTAGAAAGGTGATACACTCTCAGATAGCTGCCTGTGCGATAGAATGAGGGAAGAAAGAGAGAGGAGGAGAAAGAGAAATAAAGAGGGAAAAATGTCTTAACCACATTGTTTCTCATACCAGGGAAACACAGTGGTGGAGTGGTGGTGAAAAATTATTTTGGGGTGGGGCGCACTGTTGCAAGTCAGTCTTCAGATGCACTCTAACTACATATCACTGTCATCACTAGTGTAAACCAAACCACCATTATCATGCATTACACTGCTTTAAAAGATTAAATTAACATGAAAATACAACATCTGTGTTTTCAGTCATTTACTATTTATAAGTACATTTCGCCCGTCTCTCCTTCAGCTCTGTCAAGCAGCTCATTCTGCACTGTCTCAGATGTCCCCTTGAACACAGTAAAAGTCTGGAGGTACTGCTGCATCCAGAGTGTTTACTTTCATCATGACCACACAACACAAGCTCAAATGCACCACAGAATATAATGCAGTCTATCATCTTAGACATAATGTGTGGGTTTTTGTCACCCTCCTCATTATGTCATCTCATTAAACTCTATCCTGTAGCTTTCATTAAGCTGCATAACGATATTTACATTGCTAATCATTTTAAGACACGTAGCAGTTAGCATTTTTCATGAGGCTGCTAGTCTGTTCATGTTTTCTCACTTTATCAGGAAAATGTATTAAATCTGTTTTACCTGTCTGAATCCAGACTTGTTCTGTTCCTGACAGCTGATAGAGGAGGCAGGAAAAACAAACCAAAGCTCCGGTCTCAGGACAGACAGTTAGCCAGGACTCATCCTCACACCAGTTTCTTGAGAAAGTGTGAAGATTGTAATTTCTCCCTCTGTCTGGTGTTAATTATATGAATTTCTTTTTTAGAATCTTTTCCTGTGGGGTTCTTCTGTGGAATGATTCACTTTTTAGCTCCTGAATTTGTATTATCCATGACAAAAAACTGCTGCGCAGTGCAGAACTTCTGTTTGGATTTCCTGGTCTGGAGCTGTAATGTGAGTCCTGTGGGCGGGATTTGAGCACAAAGTTTTGCGCCCCAAGGTTCACCTATACCTTGTATTGGAGGGGGTTCTAGTGCCCATGTACCATTTATAGCGTAGGTCTATGATAAAGATTTTTGCGCTTACACTTGAATGCAAATTATACACTGTACTCACGGTCTATATAATATATAGATCGTTTATTTAAATTTTGAGGTTTTTAAGTGGTTCCTATCTTCTTCTTTCTCATGCGAAACAGCACCCTCCATTGACGGGCCGCCACTGGAACTACGCACGTTATAGTTTCAGTGTTTTCTTTCCAAGTACACAGTAACTGAGCATCCCACCACCAAGCTAGAATGTTTTCAACAGAAATGCATCACAGAGTGCACACAGGCCTGTTCATTGATCTAAGAAGAAACTACATGTAAAGATTTATATATCCTCCATAGATTTTAGTTTTTGAATGCAGTAAAGTCATGATAACGGTGAATTATTTGCAGATGTGTATTTTGTATGGCAAGACACCATATTTTAAGGTTGCTGTATAATTTGGAGATTTTATATTTTATTTGCAAGTTTAGAGAACTTAGAGAAGAACGGTGTAAACTGGCTTGAACATGCAAAATGATGCATGGTATTTAAAAAAAGCACATTTTTGCAAACTAAATAAAGAAACTACAATAAGAAAAAGGAAAAAGCCTTTTTAAGGTTTGTCTTCTTCCTTCATCATGAAATGTCAAGAACGCCTAAAATGTATGCAAACTTTAGACAGTCATCAGCAAACACTAACCTTGTGGTTTAATCATATTAAATATACACATGTTATTAAGTTCTGTAACCTTGTATTCTAATAGAAATTCATGTCTTAGTGAGTGTGTGTTGCATTTGTCTGGCTTTTGTTTGATCAAAGAATATCAGTTTAATTATCCTACAAGCCAAAGTGCCTAGGATTGAGAAGCCCTTTCTGTTGTTTCTTTCAATTAAAATATAAGGAGAGACAACTGAATACACACTATTTGTATTTGTGGTTTATATAACACATCTTTGCATTAGTGAATTATTCCTCTTTTGCATGCTGCTGCTTAATATCATTGTGCTTGTTTGTGTATTTGAGTACTGGTTCCTACTCAAATATGATGGGCTATTTTAAAATTTGTTTAATCACTCAGTACATCCCCACATCATGCATGCATTACAGTGTTTTATCGATGCTGTATATTGTTCTGGATATAAATCAATTTCAGTGCTTCAACCAATATAAATGCTCAACCGACATGATAATGGACATGCACACAAGCATTCTGCCATTTGGCCACGTACGTGCAAGCAAACGCACATACAGAGTCATAGAAGGATATTAACAAAACAACACATTTGTAGGCACATTATTTATGTCTTGCATGCATGCATGCATATACACATGCTTTTAGTCACACACACACAGACAGTCACACACTCAGGACATTAGATAGAGTCAGCCAGGGATCGTGCGGAAAATTACAAAATGTAACTCCTGCTTATCTCAACATTGATTAAAAGGGAAAACTGGTCCTGAATACCATCTAGAGCCCAAAATGTTTAGAAATGAATAAATCATAGCTCTTATCCCGAACAGCAGAAGGAGAAAATGAGCAATATCCTAGAAAGCTTTAATTTTTTTCTCCCCGTAAATATGAAAGGTTGTTTAGTGAATTCTAAGCAGATGCTTACCTGATTGGAATTTGATGCACAGCAGCAAAGGTAGAGTTATGGGGGAATCCAGAGAGAAAATTACAATTTTAAATAACATTTAATTCCACCATAAAGCAGAATTTGAAAAAACTGTAGACAGTGCATCTAAAAATAAACTGACTATGTTTAGCACATAGTCCAGGATCAAAGACCATGAAAAAAAGTTGGGAAGCGATAAGCAAACATTTGCTGCATGCATAATACTGTACATTTTAACATTTTTCTGTTGTGCTTGTATCCAGACTGATTAACAATGAATGACCGGACACTTTTGGCACATTGATGCTGTACTGTATAACTGCTACAAATCATGGTATTTTGTAATGGCAGGCTGCACTTTCTGAAGTAGGCTAGTTGAAGTAGTTAATCAGCCCAGAATATAGATTGGTTTATTTTTATCTCATTCATTTGCAGGCATGAATTGAACAAATGGCTCTTTCTGTTTCTCCAAATGATGGAATGAATCGCCCTATTTAAAATGTAGGTTATAGTCATTGCTCTGATTAATGAATTAAAGGTAAAAAAAATGTAAAACCATGTATTCAACCCATGCCCAGCTGAATATTTCCCCTCCTCATGTTTCCACCTCAAAGATCAGGGCTTTACCTTTTAAAATATGAAGAACTCAAATAAATAAGTAAAGGACATCATACAGTCTCACACTGATGTTCTTCGATTCCCATTAGTTGTTCAAGACAATATTTTTCACTGCTGCACTTTTATCTTTTTTGTCTGTATAATGAGCACAGATAAAATAAAGTAGAAAAAACAGGTGCTAAGCCAAAAGTCCCATTGTAAAGTATTTGAAAAATATAGACAATTTATAATTATCCATTTGGTGTCTATGGGGGAGGAGGGGTATTCTCTTTCATTATTTTTAAATTCTTCATATCGTAATACTGTCAGAGGTTCTTGATACATCTTTTCTATGAATTACAACTTTAAATCGGAATGGACAGAAAATCAGGGTGTATTGTCTCTGGCAGCACAAATCAAATAATCATTTGAAAACAACTGATAAAAGCATTTTCCATTTAGTAAACTAATTGAAACATATTAAGTTATGTTTTCACATCTTTATGCAAGACATTGCGCTTATGTGGCGCTTTGTGTGCATAAACATTCAGGTGCTCCAAAAATTCCCTTTACTTTCCAGGATGATCAGTGCCAGACATCACACCACAGGATCCAAAGGTAGCAATTTCTTTCCATCACCAGAATATGATGCAGCATGACTTTTCCCACTGTGCACTGCGTTCTGCTGCTTGGGGTTTTCCAATCCACTCTTTGTAGCATTCATTTCTCCATATGGTCAAAATTCTTCTTCTTCTCTTCAGCAGGAATGTAACATCCTAATTATCAGGACTGTAGTTCTCAATTTAGTTAATTACCTATACTTTTTTTTTTTTTTTGTAGAAACACTCTCTGTAAGATTCTTGTTTAAGATCCTCTTGGTAACAGCAGCATAATACCCAGTAGATAAGCACAACATTTGAATTCCATATATGTTTTTTGTCTGTGTTATGTGAGTGTTTCTGACACCATAAATGGTGTGCACTGATTAACACAAACAGTTTAAGGTGTTATTAACACATCTTATTTTGTGACAAATTGAACGTGGTTATGAAATTTTGATGAAGCAAACTGAAAAAAGTGAATTTAAATTTTCTCAAAAATAAAAAAGGTGTCTGAAATTATTTTAGAAAGGGGTTTTTGAAATGACTTTACAAAGCTCTTTGCAACAGCCAGAAGCGTGGTTGGGAATGGGTTATTTAAATCGCAGCTGTGTTCTCACTGCATGCTCAGAAACTATTAACAAGTCAGTTGTTTCAATTTGTCTTTAAAATCCTTGTATGTGTTCCTTGTGCTGTTTAGACTTCATTGGACTTCTTGTAATTTTAAATTCACAACTGACTTCTATTATTAGGTTTATTTTTTTCTAGTACAATGATGTCTTCACTAAATCTGAGAGCACATCCTCTAGCACAGGAATTGCCAAATACTGTAGGCCAAAGAGTTAGCAGGTTTTCATTCAATCAAAGTCTACACCATTTGCGTCACTGAACACATATTTTCAACCAGAGAGCTGCAGCTAAGTCTTTGGATGACTAGGAAATCAGAGAACATTCTCCCCAAGTTCTTCTAAGAGGTGTACACACTTCACATAGAAGTGAATTTAAAAGGCAAAATGATTACATTCAAAGTCTATTAAACACATGCTGTAGATAGACAAAAAGATGGCCTGGACAAAATTGTTCAAGCAAAACTAAATCCAAGTAAGCTTTTAAATCAGTCTGAGTTGTATACTGCATAGCAGCCAAGTCCACACACACACACACATCTGTGCTTATTGTCAGCTAACCAGCTGTCAGCCACAGTCTTTACTGTCACATTTGCTCACATAGCTATTAAACAGGGACTGCAAAAGAAAAGCTTCACTGATCACTTGTGTGAATTATTTAAATGCAATAATCTTTATAATCTATTTTGTGAGTTACCTCTAGTCTAGTCTTTATTTGTGTGATAATTGATTTTGGGTCTGGCAATAAACAGAAATATATTTATATAATTTTTTTACTAGTTACATTCTGCTCTGCACTATGGACACATAGGGCACTAACCTTTCAATTAATCTTGGGATGTCCTGTTCACTCTAAGCAAAAATAAGTACTACAAAAAAGTCAGCTATCTAGATTTGACACCAAACCTTTGCATTCACTGTTTTTGATTTGTAGATTTTATGCTATGTATAGCGTAGAAATCATCATACCTCTGTTGTATTTGATTTACTAAAACAGGCCTTACACCGAGACTCAAAATTAAGTTTGCAGGACAACACGGATGTGTGGAACCTTTTCTCCTTTGTCAATTCTGTACTTGTCCTTAACTACATTTAGCTGTGTATATGTGATTGTACATGTATGTGTGTCTTTACCTGCTAAGCCTTGAAAAATGTGAGGGCTTAGCAGGGTACTGACCACCTGGTGCTTGACTGGCATGTTTGCCGCACAGCAGGTAGCATAGACACATCTCCAGAGGCATCATTACACAACCTTGTTCCTTTTTGCATACTTTAAAATTTCAGTTGCTTTATTTCCTTGACGGTTAAATGACATGATCTCAAAGAATTAGAAGCCTCTAAAACTAACATTAATCGGTGGCCCCATCCTTCTTGCCTCAAGTGTTTCAGGAAGACCTTCAGAGACAATTGTAATTACATTTTAAATAGTAATTAGGTTTTCACAAAAGAAAAAACAATAAAGCCCTTTTCAGAGATGCACTACTTTCCATTTATGTGACTGCATCTAAAAGTGTCATGTCTGAATGAACATTTTCCATTAAGGTCACAACGGCAATCTTACTAGGTCAGACATTTATGTCATTTGTGTGTCATGTTCGATGCAGTACAACTCTGAATTCATGGAGTCACATTACGGGTAGGCAGCTGGGTTATTATCTAAAACAAAAACTAACTTACATACAAAAAAAGTCAAACTGTTTAACCCATCTGTTTCAGACCATAATAATGTCATGTAACAACAACTGGGGCATAGTAATCAAAGCAAAACCCCCAACAAGTAAATTTTTAAAGTCACCATCTGAGGGAACTCGTGCTGTTGGTGCAAAAAGATACAGAAAGTAAGAGCACCAAGGGAAACGTCATTATCCAGCAGCAACAGACCATAACGCACTGAAAAGATCAGAGGAGGATGACCAGTTCTAGACAATAGAAAAAACTGTAATCTATTCTCTGAGACTAGTATGTGAGCCAGATTATGTGACATGCACACATTCAAAGAATTCTCTGCTGCACTTGATCTGAAATTCAAAACTCCACAAACTGTGCACATCAATTAATTCATTGCGCAAATGCAAAGAACACCTCAGAGATTTTCACCGTCTGAAAATCACGTAATATTGCAAGCTCTTTGTGTTTTCATTTTCATTAAGACACATGTTGTACATTTATACATACGTATAAGTCATTTCAGGCCTTAAACAGTGACTGCAAAATGTGTGAATGTGAAGGTGAATACGAACGTGTCCGTCCCCCTGTGTGTGTGTCCTCATGGGTGCATGTGTATGTGGTATAAACCCTTTAGCCATAAGAGCTTATAGCTTTGAGGACCCAGCCCCACCAATTAAAATACGTTAAAGGCAGAATTCTCCTTACTTCTCTCCACAGGGAACCAACAGAGAAGGCTTGTCAAGTTTCTCACTCTACCCAGAGTAATAATTACCCGAGATAATTACTTTCCTTTCTCAGGCAATTAATGCCAATTCCAAGGGAGATGGTTTGGGACTCAGGCAGGGGCTGAGGTTGTGCACAGGCTTAGAAATTGACAGCAGGGAGCTTTTATTTATTTATTTAGTTTTTTTACTAAACACTCTGAGAAATTAAACCATGAGGCATGTGAGCCATGGCATGCTGTATTGAACTGTAAAAGAGAGGAAACATAGCAGCACAGGTAAAACCAAACAGAATGCAGGTAATTGGAACAGATGTTGGTGTGACAGAGTTTTCTTTTCACCCTCCTTGAGTCTGGTTCTCTGGTTATCGTGTTAGGCAGTCTGCTGTAGTGAAGGGTGAAGTGACTAATTGTGAAGTCAAAGAAACCCACAGTAAAGTAAAAATACACATACAGCTGTAGTTTTAAAACCATACTATAGCAGTTATAAACCACAGGTACACAAAAACACCTGAATCTCTATTCATGTGTCTTCTGTGAATGACTAAAACAACCCTTCCAGCAGAATCACATGGAGCAGCATTCAACTGAGTGGGATCAGGATCAAAACCATACACGGCCGTTTGTGGTCCTGCTGTGTGTGTGTGTGTGTGTGTGTGTGTGTGTGTGTGTGTGTGTGTGTGCGTGCGTGTGTTGGCATATGTGCACACATGTGAATAAGCAAAGCTGATAGCCGTCACATGCAGCTGCCACCCTAGGCTGAGTGCCCATACACTGGTGCCAGTGTCTCATCATGGGGTATGTAAAACATTGTGAGAGAGTGACCCACACTCACAACCATTCATTTTTTCCTCTTATAATTATGCAGTTTCAGAGATAAAAAGAGACACAGCAGGGAAAGATGAACACTCATTTCATTGTACAGTAACAGATCTCATCAAATGATTGTTGAAGTCCTTTAAAAGCACATTCATGTCATAATGTAGAGACTACTGCACCCTGGGTTTTTCTTCTTCAAATTTGTATTATACAATCATTCCACTGTCTAGGAGCATTTAGAAATATTATTTCACTTTGGAGTAGCAATAAAGATTGGAGTTTGAACTACTGATGTGTAGTAACACAAACCATGACAGCAACAGTTGCTGCATTTATACGTCATTAATGCAAAGTCCAAGTGTGTTTTGTGCTTAGCACACATATGATGACTAATAACATTAAATCAGTAAAAACAGAACATTACATTCCTTTCATATCATACTCTCAAGAAAGAAAATTCCTCAGTTAGGTAAGTAAAAATTACTAATGTATTCAAACTGTATCGTTTATAGTAATAATGTCCAAAGGAGCATGAAAAAAAAAAAACATGACACTTAATGTTAACTGACATCTACATCCTGGCATCTTTAGGTCAAAGTCAGACAATTTCAGCCACTCTCCTACAATATCTTACTATTCATTATTAAATAAAAAAGACATCTTGGTAATGTTTGAGGCCACTGCATATTGTATAGATATTGTATTTACTATTTGTTTGCACATACCAAAGAATAAATAAGGAAGCAATGCACTTGACTGACTGTCATGTCTTAGAAACCGCTCATAGCTTGCTGCTTATGTATTGAAGGATAATAGTAGATGTAGTAGACAGTGGAAACAGTTAAACCTATATTTGCCTTTTACTTCACTTCTCTGTGGGGTTGTCAGTTATCATTGGCCTTGGGAGAAAAAGATAGTTGTAGCAAATTGCATAAAAACTAGCAGACACAGTTGGACACAGGCAAAATGGTCTAAAAACAGTGTACATATCATCACATTATCTTGTTACGCTAATAGACAAACAGAACAGCTTCATAAAGTCAGATTTATTAAATACTTGTTGTCACATTGTCTAACTACAACAGTGTAAGATCTCCAGTACCTCATAAACTGGCCAGCCTAGGTGCAACAACAAGAAATATGCATTTCTTCTTCGTACATGCAGGTGTAATCAAAGGGTAGGTGTATCCATGAAGTATTTTAAAAAGTAAAGTAAGGTTTTAATATGCATTGCCAAAGCATTTTCCATCTTAATGGAGAGACAGACACAAAACACTCCTAAGAATCTAAGAAATATAAAAGGAGAATCATTATATTCATGTATGGCAAAGAAAGAAAGAGAGACATAAGAAGTAGTTTAGAAGGGGTGTGAGAGAGGGAGATGGCCTTTAAAATGTTCGGTTGTTATTATTGTTTGTGTCCCATTACCATTGGAAGCAAAATGACCACATTGTTTCATCAATAGTGAGTAAATGACAGTGAGAGAAAGATTGTCACCTTTAGCGTGAGCAAGAAACAATACCTGTAATGGCTCATTGTGTCCATGATAAACACAATGAGCCCATCTTTTTAGGCTGTTTTTGGCTGTCAGGAACAGATAATGTGCTTGTTAAATATTCATCTAATTACTATAGAAGACGAGCCTTTCTTGTGCCATGAGGTGACATTTTAAATGCCATTCAATAAATCCTCAGGTCTAACCTGTTCCTTTTTAGTTCAGGTCCAAATAGATCAGCTGAAAATGTAATAATCTCCACAGTAAAACAGAACCACTGCTAATACAACTAGTAAATGTATATTCAAAGAACACTGAAATATATATGTAAAAAATCTGTCTAACAAAAAAAAACAGTTGCATGGTTCTTTTTTAAACATGTAGGATTAACTTTAGTCTGATCTTATTGGCAGAAACTGCACTATTACTGTGTTACTGTGTCCTCTACAGAAAAACAGCAGTTTGTTCAACTACAAATAAATAGCCACAGTTATATGATGAAAAAAGTATTGAATGCTGAGGTCGAGAAAATGGGGATGAACATACGGGAGGAGCAGAAAATCGAGTGAATCAGCAGAGGGGGAGGGGGGTGAGGCAGAAAGATAAGTGACAAAGGGGACAAGAGGCCTGGGTGGAAAATCTAAAGCAAGAGAATGGGTTAACTTTTAACTAATTACACCATCTAGTCACCATCTAGTGGTGTTAATGTTGTGGTGGACAGCGTTCAGCGTGGGCACTCTGACTGGAAATTTAATGCTGATCGACAGGTGTTAGAACACACAGTGCTTGGTAGCTTGCTGCGTGTCGTGCTGGGTAGCCGCAGACGAGTCAGAGTGCCCATGCAAACACCGGTGTCATGACATTCAAACATTAAAGTCTGGGTAAAGCAGTGATATGAGATGTGTTCTGAATTTGTTGTACCACAGGAAAATGTGAATGACTGAAACAATTGGCAAATGTATAAAGTAAGGTTCCCCACTCAAAAATTTACCAGCACTCTCTGCTCTGAAATACTGGGGGCATGGCTGGTGAAATCTCTGACAGAGTGGGTATTTAACGTTATAGCATGGTTTAGTCCATATTCAAAAAAGAAACCAACACTCTCTTCTACAGCTGTTATTTCAGTGTTGTAGCTGTAATCTGTTTTCTAAAAATGTCTGCAGCATTCAGTCCTCACTTCCCTGCTGTTATTCCAGATGCATCTGAGCGCTCTGCCAAATGTCCACTCAACATGAACTCGCCTTTTCTGTTGAGCCATGTTCTAGTGCTCATGGGAACTGGTGTCCTTCCTAGGCCGCCATAAAACTAAATATTGGATTAACAATAATGCCACATTGCTTTTTAAAATATTTGGGTATACTACCATTTATAAATGTTGTGTTTCGAGGCTGAAGCTTTAGTTATTAGTGATGTAGAAATCTCAAAGGAATTTTGAAATTTTGAAAATTTCCGGGTTCAGTTCAATGGCTCCAGTGCATCAGTGAGGTGACAAAAGATACATTTCAGTGAATGAAAACAGCTTGTCTGAGTGGCCTCTGATGTTTCTACTAGGTGTCAGGGGTTTGGCGTCCAGTGTCTTGTCCAAGGACACAGGGACAGGGAAATGGCCAGGAATCAAACCACCAATTCTGGAGTTTGTAGACGGCTACCCTACCCGTCCACAACCACCCCCATTTCCAGAGATGGGTAGTAACGAGTTACATTTACTTAAGTAACTTTTTGAAAAAAATTTACTTCTAAGAGTAGTTTTACTGCACCATACTTTTACTTGAGTATAGATTTGTAAAGAAAAAACGCAACTCTTACTCCGCTACATTGGACAACACTCAACGTTACTTACTATTTATTCTACCACAGAGATGTCGTCTAGAGGACAAGAGAACAAATTAAAATCATATAGAACCGTATTCAAGTCATAACGAGTTAAATATTAGGAGAGTTTTGTCTAAGTTAACACCTTGTTTTTATCTCCTTTACCATTTCTCCCTTCTTTACTTTTTAGGATCAAGTTCCGTCCTTTCAAAATAAAAGCGATCCTCTAAATTATCTGAGCAAAAACTTTAGACAAGTTAAACATTGCTCACACAGTGTGTTGATGTCATTTACACCACTTGAAAGATTTTCACAAAATAATATTGTGAGTTTTATGTATTCTTAAAATGTTCTTTTAAACAAAGGGTAAATCTAAAATAGTGATCTCATGTCAAAGCAGCCCTTGTGAAATGTTTGTAGGAATTTTTGTATGAAAAAAGCTTCAGTTCTGTGCATTAGGTCATTCTTACAGCTTCTAATGGGTTGTTATTAGCACTGCACCACCTCAGTGGCTCAGTGGCCTCAGGCCTACAGCATGAGGTGGTCTCGTTATCCATTTCTGCTCTATGATCACTGTGTTTTCTGTCTAGTAAACAACACGCTGGACTGGAAAATTTGCTTAAAAGACTCTAGATTATTCTAGCAATCCAGTTATGTTCTCATTTACATTCGGCTCAGTGTTTAAGCCACTGCGGTCTTTTAAACCCTGACATTTCTCTCGACGAATCTGGTCCTGTGGTGTTGTTTCCATTAGCTGGTTTCATCTGCATACGGTTGGTAAATTGCCTTTCTCACCGCACCCTGACTTTTTTTTAAAATCTGACATTCAAAAAGGGTTCTTTGTGTAAAAAATACTAAGGATGTTACTTCACCTGTCAAAAAAGTTTCACAAGTTAAGATACGCACAAACCGATGAAATTAATCTGAACACTTGCTTAAGATATTTAGTCTGCTAGATGTGACAACACACATCTAATGAGAAAGTGATATACTCATATATATAGTCCTGCATGTATGATTAAAAACATGTACACACTTTTATCAACACACAAACAAATGAATAGAAACAAGAATAGGTGTCCATCATTCTCTGGCTTTAAAATTTAGATAATTCATTCCTTTATCCAATGCCCCATCTCTTTTCTTCTCTTTCTTTTCATAGATGGAAAGTGCTCTGGCAAAAGAAAGTCATCTGTAAAGGAGACTGATGGCTAACAATTGATGTGCCAATCCCGTCTAGACAGCAGCACTTCATCCAATTATGTTGGAAATACAAACATGATCTCAACAACAATGGCAGGATTACCAACACCATAAAGAGGAGAGGAAGAAGTAGAGGAAGACAGGTGATGAGGATGAAATTGACAAAGGAAGATAGATGGTGACAAGCCTGGACTGTGGAAGACATGATGGTATCAATAGTGAGAGATATGGATTTTATTTAGCAAGACGAACAAAATACAAATAAATGTACCATCTTGTCATGCTGCCATTGAGTGGGGATCAGTAAGAGGAAGGCTTGTGATTGAGTTCATGTGTGTGACAAAAGAATTGTCAATATAAAGACAATTCTACACATACAGAGCCTCACACAAACACCATATGTTAGTGTTACATAGCAAAAGATGAACTAGCACAGGAATTACGCAGAATTTTGTTACTGAGAATTTTGAAAATTTATCTTTTATGAAAATTATAACTATATTTTGACTAATAACTATGCTTCACTGTAACCAAGACAGATCTCTTTTTTATTTATGTCAAACCTTTGACATAAATCTTATCTATTCTTTTAGTTATTTAGTTTATTTTTATTGGTTCATGGATGTGTTGTCTTCAGTGGTTGATTTTCAAACAAAAGCTTTTTAATACTTTTTAATACATTATTTATTATTAATTTATGGCACCAAGTGCATGCTGGTCCTTCTTTCTGGATTGAGTGGAGAAAATCGAGTTGGGTAGAAAATGGTGCTGCAAGTCAGTCATGTAAAGTAGGTAAATACTGTATCCTTTTTAAGAAATGCGATCACTTTTAAGAAGTTAAGCTGTTAACATTTTAATGGCATTAAAATATAAGTCACCTAAAGTTCTGGCACATGCCGTCGACCACCAATGTCTCAGTTGCTCGACAGAGCAATGTGGCGCTCAACATGGAGTCACAAATATGTTTCTTTGTGTTGCTGCACTTTTCTGTAGCTGAATATAGTTTCATTTCTTTTTTCAAAATGAAAGCTGCAAGAACTCTGAAGTAATTATTTTCTATGTGGCAATTAATTTTCCCAGGGTACATATGCATAAATTTAATGGGAGATTAGTTATTGTTGCAGTTGAATGTATGAATTGTAATTTGAATGTTGATGTGTGCACATTCATCTTTTGACAATCATCTGATTGAATCAGTAATCTGAATATTTTTTTTATATAATAGCACTCAGCAGCCATAGAGGAAGTTCTGTCATTTTCAAAAATATGGTGTCTGATCACATGGTGTTTGATGCTGATTTATGGTAGATGTAAGTTGTTTTGCCTTTTATTGAGCAACTTCAATATTAACTCTTCCAAAAACATTATTTAGTAAAGAATAATGTCTGAAGATTGAGTCATGGCAACTGGACTTCTTTCTTCCAAGTAGAGACGTTTCGTTCTGCATCCACAGAAC
>JAUYWH010000006.1:10137590-10170852 GCA_034779795.1 Ctenopoma multispine
AGTGCTGAAAAGAAACCTGGGGTTGTTCTTATTTGCCTCAATTAATGACGAATAATATGTGGTTCTAGCTTTACGGAAAGATGTGTATTAGATCATTTGTTTTTCTTTCTCTGTGCATTTCAGTTACAAAATAAATAAGCAAAGAGTTTACAAAGATCTTCAGTAAATCAAGAAAAGCAAGCTTTGTGTGGGAACCTTTATTTTGTTCGCTGGCTGTCCAGCTACACATGGTCACGTGTTTTGAGGACAGCACAACTACTGTATCAGTGTCACTAGTACAAAACTGAGGTTCAGATTGAAATACCTACAGTTAAACATAAAGTGTAAACATAGTTACAACAATGATCGCCATGAAGTTTTGTACTGACATTCATGATGAGAGAGCTACTTTCATCTAGCTCCACTGTGAAGTGGATATTTAGTAAAACCAGTGAATGGATTGCTATGAAAATTGGTACAGATATTCATGATGTTGAGTGGTTGTCTCCTAATGACTTTGGCCCTGTCATTCAAGCTGGTGCCACCAGCACTAGTCTTGGTGAAATATACCAACATCCACTGGCTTGACTGGAAGATTGATTCTTACATATATTCAGAAAAAGTATTCTGCTGTTGTTGATAATCCACTGACTTGAGAGCCACCATCAGACTAACAACAAGGTTTTGCAAACCCAGTTGTCGTTTTTGTACTGAGTTAACATCTGATACATAAATTCATCTTTCCCTCATGATAAATTTTACAATAACTTGTATGATCACTGTGCTCTTTTGATTTAGAGCCACCATTGAGCTTTATTCTGTCTAATGCTTTGTTTTATGACTAAATACCTAAATAAAAACTTAGCATCAGTGTGTTAGCGTTGTCATGGTGATCATGTTAACATATTGACCTTAACATTTAGCCCATTGAAGGCATTGCTGAACTGCTAAGATTAGTGTTGACATCAAAGTAAGTCTCATCAGCCTTTCCATTTCCCTCCAGGTCAACTTTTAGGAATTTTATGTGCTATACAGGGGTTTTTCCATAAGGGCAATCGGGCGACGCACCACCAAAAAATTTCTAGTAGATGTAAAAATGTAGATTTTTTTTTAAACAAATTTCAGAAGCTGCAATGCATTCTCTATGGGCACCGGGAGTGCTTGCACTAACGTGCTTTTGTCATACGGTTCACGGCCAACATGCTAATGTTGCTCACCTCAGAGCAACTTGATTAAATCTTTACTTAAGATCACCCAGACCAAATCTATACATAAACAAGAATCTTCAAAGATATGGAAAACAAGGTTCAAGGTTTTTCACGGAGCAGCTATGACTGGATAACATGGCTAGCAGTGTGTGCGGGTCAACATTTACACACAGCTGGATGAGAGCTACATACTGAGTGCCGTCACATTGATGAGGTCCATCTGTAGATTGTGTGAAGTTTTGTGCCTTGTTTAATTAGACTTGAGAGGAAAAGATGAAAGTCTTCAGAAACCTTGGAGTTTTTCTATGGACTTAGTGAGTGGACGAAGTGTTAGAGGAAACCTGAAAACTGAAAAGCACTGTGTTTAGGGCCCGTCAGAGACCGTTCAGGATAAACGTTTGGATTTCGTGCTGTCAGTCATCAGGGAACACAACATGGAGGTGAGATCAGCTACATTTGTAGAAATTCAAGCACATGAGACCACGGACGCTTTCATACAGACTCAGTGCTTGGACAGGTGTGCAGCAGAAGGTGCATGAGCGTTATGAAAACGTTCATTACGTGCACTGCTATGTGCACCAGCTGAATATGATTATGCAACAAACCTCTTCTCCCATTCCAGCAGTTTTAACAACTATATAGATTAGTGCAGATTAATCATTGATGCAGTCATCTTGTGTGTCAGTGATCACAAGTGTATTCACTTTTGTTGCATGTAGTTTCTATTTTAGTTCTTGTATTTTCTGAAAAAAAATTTTTTGATCATTTCTACTGGAAAAGTTCTACTTTTAGCTTAGTAATACAGTTATTGAGGTGATGCAATTTAATATATTTGACAAGTGATATTGGATAGGGATGTACTCTGCTCTGTGTACTGTAATTAGTTACTGCACTTATTGTCTCCCAGCAGTTCAATGTCTGGCTTATTGTGTATAGTCTGTCCATAAATTCACTGACTGTGAACTCCAGGATGTAGCTGTCCAAAAAATACAGTACACAAGAGTACAGGAGAACAGTTTGTGTTGTTTCTATCAACTGGTCAATCAGGCTATATGCAGAAAAAAAGTAATTGTTCAATGCAGTGTGACAATATCTAGTTTCCAAGACATTGAACAGGACATTGTAGCTTTTACAGCAAATGTTTCCCCCTGTGAAAGATTTGTCACGAGCCGCCACTGGTGCTATATTTGATAAATATTATACAGAAATATACAGTAGTGAATGCACTGCATTGAACTTATTAATGATACTGAATGTTTGCCATAAACTGATGGAGATAAGCCAGGTTCCTGCCAACTCTGCCTGAGGCAACTGGAGCCCCGAGCATTATTTGACCTAACTCACTGGCTGTCAGTCCACCAGAAGAAACACAGTTTTACAAATATTACAAACACATTGTACACATTTACCCTTTTAAGGCTCTGAATATATTTATTATTTGTAGTTTTATTTTTCAAATTTTTCTAATAATTTGTTGTCGCACTTACTAATATATGGTGATCAAGTTAACATGTTGGTCATGTTGATAATTTAGCTCAACTTACTGTGAAAGCTTAACTTGTGACACAAATGCCCCATCGCCAATGAAGTAGCTGAAACCACATTTGTCTGTGTATACGAATATATGTGTCTCTGCTCATATTACACATGCAGATGGTTCATCTTTTTAAAAGAAATTAATCTATTCAGTCATTCATTGGTGTGTATCATCGCTGACGTAGCAATCATCTCAAATTAAACTTCAGGAGGATTTGAAGTACTAAACCATCAGACATCCTGCTGACAGATACTGTTCAGTCACAGGCCACAAACACCCAACAGATTTTAAAACAGCCTACCAACCTATAATTAAGTCTGTTTCTAACAGATTACAGCAAGTTTTGAACACATTTCACACACACACATTTTCATTGATATTGGTTGTTAACCATCATTAAATATGAACTAACAAATGGGCAGTTGTATCAACATGTTGGTGCAAATTACAGTATAATATTTTTTCGATATTTTGTGAAATTTCAGAAAACAGACATTAACCACAGTTTAAATTTCAGTCTACTGCTCTGGATGATTGACCTGCTGCAGAGATCAGCCTTAGTTTTTCTTTGAGTTATTACTTAGATCAGCTGGTGATTCCTTATGCTAATTGATGACAAAATGATTCAGTTAAAACTTAATAAGCTAATGAAGGTCTGCTTTTCAGGTGATGCTCAGTGATGCTTAGACTGCAACAATTGCAGGCTTTTTTTATTTGCTACAGGGTTTGTATTACTTATTTTCATAGAACAAATCAAGAAAATACAATGTAATTTGCCCAGGGTTGCACATATCTTTGGATACAACATACTGTTCAGTGGATCACATCACATTAAATTTGCTCCAGATCTCAAAAGAAATGTTCTGATATGTATTTACAACTTGAAGAGAAAAACATACTTAACACAAAACATTTAATTATGCAAGCAATAATAAAAATTTTGACAAAATTTTGCATTATGTTATCCATTAATGCTGCAGCAGACCTGGGTCAGAGCAAGTTGACCTCTGAGTACTAGTATAAGATAAGAGAAGTTTTATGCTGGAAAAAATTTGACAATGCCAACTCAGGTCATAATTTCCTCCAGGAAATGGCCTTTTGACTTCCTCAACAAAATCTACATCGCGGGTGCTATATCGTCATACTGTGTATGTGCTAACAAGCCCAATGTTTGCAATGCCTTACTAAGTAATACATTTAGAAGTAATCCAATCTCCTAAGAGCTTGTAAAAGAAAAATGTTAACCATCAAGCTGACCGTGTAATATAACTGCTGAAGCCCGTTGAAAGCATTAATGCACTGCTAAGATTAGTGTTAACATCAAAGCAATTCTCATAAGTCAGCCCTTCAATTTCCCTTCAGGTCAGGTATAAGGAATTTTATGTGCTATATTTGATAAATATTATATAGAGTTATACAGTAGTGAATGCACAGCATTGAACATATTAATGATACTGCATGTTTGCCATAAACTGATGGAGATAAGCCAGGTAACTGCCAACTGCCTGAGGCAACTGGAGCCCCGAGCATTATTTGACCTAACTCACTGGCTGTCAGGCCACCAGGAGAAACACAGTTTTACAAATTGTACAAACACATTGTACATTATTTGTAGTTTTATTTTGCTAATTTCTTGTCACACTTACTAATGCTTCCTATGAGGTTTTGTAGCCAATAACCTTAATCAAACTGCACACTAAGAGTTGTTATTCAGACTAGATTTTAGACATCTTAATTTAATAATCACCACAAAGTTTGTATTCTGATCGGAATTCACTGCAACACTGTCCATGCAGACAGTTTACGTATTTATGATGAATGTAACATTCTTTTAATCAGCAGCAAAAATATATTTACCTGAAAGTTTCAGTTTATTTATGTTTTATGTCTGCATGTAAAGTTAGTTTTGTCTGTTTTTGTCAGTTGCCTTAAGATTTCATTATCATATTTCAGTATTCTAACCACAGTTAGTGGAGCTTTGAAGCAAAGCTGAAAAAAATGAAAGAAAGAAAAAAATTCATGAGTCTTCTCAGTGAAGGTAAACCCTTTTTTCAGAGCTTCTGTAATTTCCATGTCAATAGTGTCCCTCTTAGCAAGGTGAGCCATCGTACAAAGTAAAGAGGTCTAGAGTGCTTCAAGGTTGACGCTGAACTGAAACATACTGTATATTGCAGTATTTTAAAAGTCACTTACATAAATGTTCCATGCCTGTAGGTGCTCTAAAATAGTACGAGTTGAGGTTCTTTAAAGCCAAAAAGCACTTGAGTAAGTTTTTGTTCTCAAGAAGTTATCACTTTCCATTTTGGACAGAGAACAGTGAGTGGCTTGCGTACTGAATTAATGTCTATCATATATACATGTTTAAGATATGACATGTTTGACATAACCATTTTTTTATACTGGCATGTCCGCTGCCCACATTTAAAGCAAAGAGCATTTCTAAGAATACAGTCGTGTTCATTACTATGTATTTCTAAGTGCCAGAACATTGATAAATAATTAGTTATTTGCAATTTTAATGAAACTGGTCAAAGAAAATGATGTGCGCAATAAGGAAGACAAAAAAAAACCTCTGTATTATTGGACAACTAATTGCAATCAAATACTATGTATCATACTACAGTCTAAAGGTTAAGTGTCCTAATGGTCAATATATGAACAATCTAGTTAGTCTGCAATTTTGATTAATTCATTACCATTATGACAGTCAGCTGGCCAACAATTTTTAACCTTTATTAAGGGAATTATACATAGGTGACATGGACTAAATTGGCAAAAACTGTGGTAACTTGCACTAGAAACCTGAATGACAGTTGAGAGTATATATACCAAATTATTAAAATATTTGGAAAGTATTAGTTTTATTTTAAGAGGTCATAGATTATTAAATATGACAGTGGATAAGTTTGTTTTACATCTGCTCTCTTAGTTAAGCATAAGCATCACAGGGGCCTCTCACCCTGCATAATATCCCACTGTGCATTTTCTATTACAAAACTGCTCCTGCCTACATTTTTATCTTTTCAGATAACACAGAGTGCTGGGAAAAAGCATTTGTCCCCTTGCTGATTTTTTTGCATATTTGTCACATTTCAGTGATACAGATCGTTAACCCAATAATGACAAAGTAACTACAAAATGCAGTTTTGACACATTGATTTTATTTATTAAGGGTGTCCAAACCTGTCCAGCCCAATATGATATTGTAATTGGTTGTGCCATCATTGCAAGCAACAACTGCAATGAAGCCTTTGCATTCACTGACAATGAGTTTTTCACATCGCTGTGGAGGAATTTTGGTCCACTTTCCATTGCAGAACTGTTTTAATTCACCCACATTGACCGGTCTGCTTAAGGTCACAGCATTTCAATCGGATATAGGTTCAAACTTTGACTAGGCCACTCCAAAACCTAATTTTCCACCCATCCATCCATTATCTTTTCCACTTGTCCACGTAAGGGTCACAGGAGTGCTGGAGCCTATCCCGGCTGTCATCGCTCGAGAAGCAGGGTACACCATGGACATGTCGTCTATCACAGGGCTAACAAACCTAATTTATTAGGGTTTTTTTATGAGCCATTCAGAGGTGGACATGCTGGTGTGTTTAGGCTCAATGTCCTGCTGCAGAACCTAAGTGCACTGGAGCTTGCGGTCACAAACTGATGGCTGGACGTTCTCCTTCAGGATTTTTCTATACAGTGCAGAATTTATGGTTCTACCAATTATGAGAAGTTGTCTAGGTCCTGAAGCTGCAGAGCTGCCCCCAGAGCACCACGCAAAGATGTTCTAGCGTGCTTAACTTTGTCAGATAGATTCTATTTAAGTGATTTCTTGATTCAGTGGGTCTGACAGGCCTGGGTGTGGCACCTTGGGTGGGACCTGGGTGTGTGTCAGCTTTTAATGTGGTGTAAAAAAATGTGGTTAATTACAGTTCATTCATGATTTAATCTTTTTTTAGACTTCTTGAACTGCATTTTGTATTTGCACAGGTTATCTTTGTGTACTATTCAAATTTGTTTGATGTTCTGAATCGATGTGAAGTGTGATAAATATGCAAAGAAATCAGAAAGGGGACAAATACTTTTTTACAGCACTTTAGCTTTGTAGAGCACAATAGCTCAACACCCACAGACCTTAATAAGACATTAGTTCAAGTGATGTTAAACTGGCCTCTCTGGTCCCAGAGATATTTGTTTCTGTTTTGCCATAGTGTGTGTGTATGTGCGTGACATGGAGAGTGCATGTGTTCAGGCTTGTATGTGTATATTTGTGTATATATGTGTGTTAGTGTGTGACAGATCTGATGATTTGGAGTGAAATCCAAGCAGACAGGGATGGCATTTGTTGCATGAGAGGGGGGTTGTACTGCTTCTGTCAGCTACGCTTAGACTGAAATACTAGAATACATAAATGCCACACACACATACACACACAGTATGTAAACTACATTGCCTGTGGCTTTTCAGATGCCCCCTGGGTTTTTCCTGTCCATCTGTGGTGACAGAATGACCACTCTGCCCCCTGCAACTTGAGCAGAGCCATGTAGAACCACACACATACAGGAACACCATACAGGAGCTCTACAGAAACCCGCCACTTCCCTGTGGAAAAGCAGCATGAATCTTGTTTGTCTAATTGACAGCATTCCAGGCAACCAAATAAACAAGCCTTGTTGTAGTGAACTCAGTGACATGTTTAGCTTGCAACACTTGTGCCCTTCTGTATAATTGATGTGGAAACATACAAAGTGAACTTTTTTGTGAAGGCTATTGCTGACAAAAATCTCTGATATTCTTTGATACATGATTTCACTTTTCATTAGAGCTACCTGCAACAGATGGGCTCATTTAAATTTTGTTTGTGCACAACTGTTGATGATGAAGAAACAAAAGTCCAATAAAATACTGTGGTATTTTGGTGGAGGCACAAAATGCTGTGGAAGGTGAACAGCACAGTTAAAATTAGTCAATGATTCCAAGTATACTACACTAATTTCCTATTCAGACTGAAGATGTATGTATGAATATAAATATAAATAATTTATATTGGCACTACAGTTTTTTTAAAGACAAGAATTGTTGTTAATCCCCCAAATGCTTAAATCACCTCTGTGATGCAAAGAGGTTGAACTTTCTCCTTTTTTCCCCCCAGTTAAGCTAAGCATACTGTTACTAACAAGCTGTAATTGGTTAATTGCCTTCTTGTTTGTGTGAATGAATAATAACTTCAAATGTCACCTTGTGTAATTGTGCTGCTGTAAAAGCAATTTTAGCAGGTCTCTAAATGCCTTAAGCTTCAGGTTGAATGAGCTTAGCCCGGTGACAATGGAAGTTTTAGCAGTTTCTTCACTCTCAGATACTTAGTGACTAAAAGGTTTTTGTTCAGTGAAAAGACTCCAGGCTGCCATGTGCATGTGATAAGACACAAGAAGAAATCAAAAATAGATTAAATATATCTGCATAAAAAAGTCCAATTTCATATTGAGTACCAAAGCAAATGCATGCCTTAAATTAGCATGTTAAAACAAAATACTGTGTAGCTTTAAGTGAATAAATATGGATAATGGCCATGGAAGATTATATCAGTGCCATTTTCATTTTAGTCATAAGTCATGGCACTTTGTTGATGATCTTCACCTGTCTTACAGAGACAGGTGAAGATCATTAAAATTACATTTAGGACTGGCATCTAGGCAAAGGTGTACATGTGTTCTGAATTAACTGATCAAACTGAAATCTAAAAACATGTTTCGAAACTCTGCAATATACATGAGAATGAATAATTTATGCTGCTGTACAGCTTCAATCAAGGAAATGAGATGAGCAAAGCCCTGATCATTACGGGAATGGCTTACATCAAAGCCTCATAATGTGTGTGTATGTGTCTTTGTAAATTCACACTCAGTCTTTGTACGTGATTGACCTAGAGATTACAGCAAAGAAAATTGTATGCTAGAATTTTATGAAGATAACTATTATAGAGTGAGTGAGTGTGTGTATGTGTGTAAACCAATGGAAGTGTTAAATGTATTCTGTAAAATTATTTTAGGGCCTCCGAACCATTCTCTGAATATTATAATAAAATCATACATATTATACAAATTTTTTTTTTTCTGAATTTCTCTCATACAGACCAGACAGTTTGAAGATGCATGGTAGTAATTTGCAAGAGAGATGGAAATAAATGTCACAAAGGTTTGATGCTACTCTCATTAAATTGGTGTAGGTAATTGAACATGTAACCTTCAAACAAGTGGTGCCATTTAATTTAAATTCAATTGGCATTCAGAACCAGTGGTTTAAGCAGTTTGGTGCACAAGCCTGTTTTGGATCTGCTTAACAGAAATCTCATCATGTTCAAAGATACAAGATACTCTGTCATTTCACACACTGTTGTGCTGTAGCATATATGTACTATACACCTCCTGAGCTGATGTCAGTAATCAGCAATGCCACATAATTTCTCATTGTGTCACTGTTTACACCTAGGATCAAAGAGCATTACTACAGAGTACCATGAGCAGGATGTGGAGCTGTAGAGTTTACTGAGACGGCATAGAGCCTATCGTAAGTTAGCTTAATTAGCTAGGGCCAGATGCATAATCATGCAAATGTTTACAACAGAAACTATGTGTATGCACAAAGACAGAAATATTCTTTTCATCAGATTTATACGATGCATGTATGCATGGTTCTACTTTGTAAATCTCTATCATTGTTGAAATACGCACACACACGAAATACCATGTTTTCATAAAAAAAACATTCATGCCATCAGCTGTGTTATCATTGGAAGAGGGTTTCTGATGATCACTTCTCCTTTAAAATTTTATAAATTTGCACTAGCAAACATAACATGCTAGAAGACAGTACTAATGTTTGCTGATGATAGAATAGTACATTTATTAATATTAAAATAATATTATAACAGTTGTTTCAGGAGCAGGAGATTGATGCATTGAACATTTTATGGGTGGAATGTGCATGATCTAGGAGTTGGGGTCATTTCCTCAGACAGTGATGACAGCTTGTACAGAGTGATAGTAGAGACAGTGAGCAAGTGTGGATCCCTACATCAGACTTGTTTTGGTGCCAAAACAGCCCTGATCCATCAAAGGATACCCTCCACTAGACCCCTGAAGTTGTGCTGTGGTATCTGGCACCAAGATATCCTGATCCTGTAAGTTGCGAGGTGAGGCCTCCATAGGTCGGACTCGTTTGCCCAGCACAGCCCACAGATGCACAACTGAGATTACACAGACCAGCCTTTTCTCCCCATGTGTATCAATGAGCCTTACCCTCTCACAAGTTCACCACTGTTCCTTACTTGGACCACTTATGATACTGACCACTGCAGAGTGGAACACCCCACAAGAGCTACAGTTTTCTGACCCAGTCGTCTAGTCTTCCCAATTGCTTAAATCCTTATGTTTGCCCTTTTTTTCTGTTTCACACATCAACTTTTTAGGACAAAATGTTTACTTGCTCCCTAATATATCCCTCCCACTAACAGGAGCCATGATGAAGAGATGATCAGTGTTATTCACTTCACCTGTCAGTGGTCATAATATTATGCCTGATTGGTGTATGTACATGAATATATATGTTTATTTTATGTTTAATTGATTTGAACCATTTCTGGTTTATTTTTGCCAAAGTAATCTTGTATATTGTTTGTTTGACTTCATACCACTTCACATAAACTAGAAAACCTTGGAGTTTTAGAACCCTCATTGCACAGTGTTGAGGCCCTTAGGCAACAAACCCAAATCTGGTTTGGGGGGGCAGGGGGTCAGATTTTATGATTGATATATTATCAGGAACCACAAAGCTCCAAATAAATTGGGTGAAATATATTTTTACCCAAAAAATAAAAAGTCATGCCATAGAGTGATAAAACATCAATTATTTGTTTCATAGTTGTTTGTTTACAAAGTTCAACCACTGAAAGACATGCTGGGTATTTGTGTGTTAGTGTTAGTACAAGTATAGGCTGAATGTACTCAGACTTTTCTGTACACTTACACGTCTTAGTTACACTTAGTATTCTCCAAGTATAATTTGTCTAGTATGTCTTTGATAGGTACATAAACATTAAACTGAAATTATACTTGCTTACGTATAGTTTAAAAGATGTTTACTAATAGTATACTAGAATATACTTTTTTTGTAATGGTATACATAAGAGTTTATTAGTGGAAAAAAAGTACATGGTCCCAGAGCTGACTGACTTAAACATGTCATGAAAACAATCCAACAAGAAGACTAAGTAAAAATAGTGCTTAAACATAACATGAAGGTTAATGCTCTAATGTAGAAACCAATACCCAACATGACCTGTGTAGCAATATGCATATTAATTTAATAGTTTGCACTTTTCTTACTGGGGCACCAGGTTTTTACAGAGAAAACTAGTATTTTGATGTCTACTAGTTATAATTTATCAACCAGACTGAATTAATCTGTCTTTCTATCAGAATCAGTGGATTACGAGTTTCTTTAAATTAAAGAATTAAAAAATTTAATTAAATTCAAAAGAATAGGCAAGGTATCACTGAGTCTAAATGAATAAATATGTATTAATATAACAGTTAATGACTAGATAAATGTAGATACAGTGTATGCTAATTCAAATAATAAACCGTTCACAGAAAAAAAGCAAGAATAGATTAATAATGTTAAACACAGGAAGGAAGGAAGGAAGGAAGGAAGGAAGGAAGGAAGGAAGGAAGGAAGGAAGGAAAGAAAAGTTCCCATGTTCCATCTAAATGATTAAAAAAACATTCTTCTCTGTCTCAGTCCCTAGAGACATTTGTCCTTCCTGGGAAATAAATTCTCTGGGGAAGATCAAAAGTCACTTTGGTACTTAAGAATGGTCAGTTTGACATGGCAAAATAACCTGGAACCGGTACCTAACATTTTCATGGTAGTCTGAGATTAGACACTTTGGCATACACATGGAAGAACTCAAAGTACTGTACCAGAGGATAGAAATGACTACTAAACTAGTTACTAGGAAGAAGCAGTAGTAAGAATTTTAAAGGCCACTAATATACTGCAGGCAACTCTGCTGAAGACACCCCACACCCACAACTAAAGGTAATGAAGATAACAGTAATATAACAAAAGTAACATCTGTGGCCACAGAGATGGTCTCTCACCTTCTTCTTGTGATCCAAACACGATGGTGACCATTTCTGAAATGTTACAGGGAATCACATGAGACATATCCCCAGTCCACTCGTGCACACATAAATGGTCATACTGAAAGAGAGAAAGACAGACTAACAGGAGAGACCCATGGGCCTGACACTTCACAAACATTTTGTGCCCATTTTCAGAAGCCTTTTGAGCTGTTGGCCGATGAGTTGAATAGGCCTGTTTTTGGGAAGCAGAGTCAGAGTCAGGTGTTTCCATGTGAGAGCTGCTAAATCCATCCTTTCTGCCCCCCACTGCCTCTTTTCACTGGAAATAATGTCATGCTATTCTGAATCTCTGCTAGGGTTTGTGTTCACTGTTTTCACAATACCTGATCTAGTTGGAGGTACATGAGTGCTTCCTTTCTCTTCTGTTGTAGTCAATGATGTTGCAGGGTGTGTAGCAGTATCTCAAGGATTGAAACTTGATATAACACTTCATATACTTATCATGTATGAACAAAATATGTGTGCTGCTGTGAAATAGTTGTGAAACAAAGGGAAAAGAATGAGGACTAATCAAGCAAGAGCTGTTTATCAGTACTTAGCTGTAACTGTATTTATAGGCTTGATCCACTATAATGAAGTGTGTAGACAAACCAAATGAGGATTTTCTCATTCTCCTCTTTTCACATCCTCTTAACCGCTTTCTACTCTTGTCTTCCTCCTATTATCTCCATATCCCTCCCCTCAGCTGTGTGAAGACTGACATTAAATATAAATAGAGAGAAATGATGGGCAGAGAAATCTAATTGTTTAGACACCATATTGAATTTTAGAGGTCTCTATTGAATTAATAGGATATGATTTCATCGTTAAAAATTCATGATGAGATTGTGAGGATGTTGGTTTTAATTCTGTGAGAACCGACAGCCTGGGCTGGCAACAGCACAGAGGGACAGAATAAAATGCAGTTACACTAAAAAGATAAAACATTTCTGACCTTATTTAACTTTTGAACAACTGCTCTCAAGGGACAATTGAAATGAAAACCAGTGCAGCACAGGGGGTAATCCAAACCAATCCAATGAATCAATAGAAGATCACTTTAAAGCACTACTCTGCATATAGACAAGCGTCTAACAAGCATAAAAAGATCAGTTTTTGTGATCTTATCAGTACATGTGCCACATCTCTGTATGAGTACACAGACAAACACGTATTCACACTCATACTGACTGAAACGTAAGGGAGACTTGTACCCTTTCTTCGATTCCTTTAGGAAAGGATTGCAGGCAGCAGTTCCTATTTATCAGACTGCCAGCCATCTGAAATCAAATTTCCCCTGAAGACACCATGAAATTACAGATATTTTCTCTCCCAGTCCACCTCCCTGCCAAAGCCCACTGGATAAATATCACAACTCTAAGCCTTTCAAGCTGCTATAAGCTGGCATGCTGATGACATTTTGACCAGGCCTGTGTTTCTCCCCAAAGCCTCACTCTAAGTCACACATGCACACACACACACACTGGCACACATACACTGTGTCCAGCATTTGTCCCTTCTCTGTCTCTCTCTAGCCCCTCTCCTAGTGACAAGCTTAGCAGTGCAGTGATCCATGGTACTAGCCGCCTGTTTATCCAGGCTAAGTGCTCTTTACTGTGCCACTCCACTTTTCTCTGTTGTCTCAGACCTGTTTGATTGATAAATATTGCAGCCGGCAGGCTGTGCCAGCCTCTGACCTTAAGATAATGGAAATAGTATGAGAAGTATAGGACAAAAGGCTGGCCACTAAAACTTCCTCACAATCATGTTCAGTATGTTTTGGTAAAGACATGACAGGTAAGATGGATGGAATTAGGGTAATTCACTGTTTATTATGGTCCATGCTATGTTTTTAAATTACTTAAATGTCCACAGCAAAGTGATGGTGATTTACTGATGGACAAAGGAAAATGTTTGTGTGTGTCTGTGTAAAGCCCAGTCTGGGCATTCTGTTAAAAGTCCTGTTATAATATGGGGTATAATCTTGTGATTGTGAGTGTGTGTTAGATTTTCAATCTATCAGTCTTGAGCAATTTGTAATAATTTAAGAAAATATATATACTGTATATAAAAAAAACATATTTTAGGATTAGTGTATAAAAACAACAACAAATAGTCAGAACTTATAAGAGGGATATGTCAGTGTCACTGCAAATTTAGTAGTACTGTATAAAATTAACATTTTACGTATGCTGTGGTGTTTTAGCTCTTTATTATTTTGGAGAACCAATACTCTCCACAGCTTCTAAAAGCAGGCAGTTATACCTATACTATACTACCTCACAAACCGACCTTAGTACCTCAGGACTGTGAGTCGGACATGTTGGTCTGCAACACTGGAGCCCCACATAGAACGGTTTCAGCGGCATTCCCTTTCACCATCTATACTGCAGACTTCATGTTCAACTCAGTCACCTGTCATCTACAGAAGTTCTCTGACGACTCTGCCATTGTGGACTTGATCAGAGATGGGAATGACTGAGAGTGCAGAGAACTGATACAGAACTTTGTGAACTTGTGCCAGCGAAACAACCACCAGATCAATGTGGGGAAAACCAAAGAGCTGATGGTGGACTTTCAAGGGCACATTCAACCCCCACCATCACCAGTGAACATCCAGGGAAAGAACATTGAGATTCTTATAAATACCTGAACAAACACTGGACTGAACTGATAACGCTGATGCACTTTGCAGGAAAGGACACAGCAGACTCTTCCTAAGGAGACTAAAGTACTACCCCAGTCTCAGTTAATTTTAATTACAGCTCTGGAAAAATTAATAGACCACTGCATTAAAGCTGTGATTGGAAATCAGGGTTATTCCACCAAATATTGTATACAAAATATATAATTATATACATATTATTAATAAGTTGTGTAAAAAAGAATATGAACTTGTTTTGTTTAGGTTTTTTTGCATTATTTGAGGTCTGAAAACACTGGACCTTTTCTGGTATTGTGACCATTTTTCATTTTCTGAAAATAAGTTTGTCTTTGTAATTTGGGTCAGTAGTTGATAGAATAAAACAAAAATGCTCAAACATAAACCTTTAAATAGCAAAATCATAGAAACTGATAATTTTGCAGTGGTCTCTCAACTTTTTCCAGAGCTGTATTTACTAAGTTTAACACATTATGCAGTGTTACTGGTCAATAGAGGATACACCAGAAAACAACCATCCATTAAATAAATGTGCTCAACACAACACACCTTCAGAACTACAGCTTTGCCAGAGGCCAGCAATATTCAACTACTTAGTCTTCCAATGTGTGAAGAGAGACAGTGAACAGATGCAATGTAGATATGAAGTTAAACATCATGTTGAACTGTGTTTTGATAACTCATGTCATTCACAGAAACAACCTCTTGGAAAAAAATTCAATGTAAGAAGCACCCTCCTTTAGTGATGTTCTTTTTACTATGAATTATCATTATGATTATGAACCTAGGAACTATCACTAAGTAATGAGATCCCCTCTAGTCATGCATTGAGTAATTTAAAGCTCCTCTGCTTTGAATAATAAACTGTTACTCATATGTTCTTTCCACAGAAACTACTCCATATGTTGTTAAAAGTACATCTCAAGCCAGTTTCCTTCATTTTTTGTCCCAGAGTATTCAACAGAACCAAACTTCCTCCTGCCATTATGAAAGAAAAACACACCTGAGATTCAACAGTGTGTGAAGGTGTAAATGTGTTTTTTGCAAAGTCATCAATGCTTATCATGACATATATGTGACTTCATCCCCATTTAAAGATCACTAGTAGTAGCAACCACTTCAAGACAAAACTTTGACTCTTTTATACAGACCTAACTACTGGCTGCAAAGATCAAGAAGCTTAGACAATAGCAAAACTACAAAATTTGCTGTGAGGCATACAAAAAGCCCTTCGGTGTGCCATATATTCTTTGTGTGTCAGACAACCTTTAAGAAGCAAAGGAAAATCCATGTTGATGGAGCCTAGAGTGACACAGTAGGAACCCGTAGTCACGCACCAAGTGATGGAAAGACTTTGAATGCTTCCCAACTGTCTGTACTGCCGGAGACCTTAACTCTGCCAGCTAAAGTACAGAGGCTTGCACAGCCCAGTTAAAGTGACAATGTCAAAGAATTCTAAGTGAAAATACTTACTTGATTCTGAGATATTATAGGTATGGAAAATCTAAAAAAAAAGGTTGTCAAGGGACAATTTCTGCTACATTGTCATGTATCTGTAACATATGATGGACTGAAAGGAGGAATATGTAAGACTAATGCTAAGCGTTTTAAAAATGCTACATCATTCAAATTCAATTCAAAATACTGGACAACGTTGTTTGCCCCTAGCCCACCTCCCAAGATTCAAAGCTCACGTGAGATGCCAGGTAAAGGAATCTAAACACACGAACGAACATGAGATGATCAAAACATTTCACAATGACAAGTGACGATGAGTCACTAACCCTAACCCAGAAATAACATTTTCAAATGTAGGGGCAGTTTCTTTAATGTCTGATGACCTACAGTATAAGGGTAAAAGGTTGTCAATTACAACTTCAACAATCGAACTATACAGAAGTATACAGATTTATGACAGTACAGGAAATTATGAATAACCATAGATGGGAAAACATACCTTTGTATGTTTATGTAAATATTCCTTTTAAAAAACTACAATAGTCATTTACAATATGAACAATGTCTACACATTCATTCTGATCAATTTGATGTTATGAAATCTGCTTTTCTTTCACAAACATGTTTTTTTCTATGTGTGTCCAAACTTTTGACTGGTAATATATTTATTTATATTATTTATTTATAATATTATTAAATATATCTACAGCTATAAAGCTAACCTCTCTCTACCCAATTAAAAACAACTACCATATTCAGGTTATTTGATCTTCCAATCAGTTCATTACACGGTGACCTAGTGAGGTAGCGGTGTCATGTGGGCGGTAAGGAATGCTAGCTTAGATGCTAAAAGCTAGTCTTTCATTAAATAAATAAAAATGGAGACCAGAGAGTGGTTTGGAGATCCGTCCGCGTCAGGAATATATTACAGCAGTGACCGCCAAGTACAGGCTAATGAACCGGCTAACAATAAGTCCACAATTACTGCACCTGACCCTGAGATATCTGCTGTTTCTGTTTCTGCAGAAACTTTCACTCTGTTCAGTTAAAAATGTGACCCAGCTTTTACTACCAGAGGATTCACCGACTGGAGACACGCAGTAGAAACCACGAGGGACGTAACAGACTCAGGACGTCTAAGGAACATTTGGCTTGTTTGTGCAAAGAAAAGTGGAAAAGGTGTCATGTTGGAGAGATTTAGCAACTGCAGCCGGCGACTCCAGCTCTTCTAATGGTGAGTTCAATAATCCACCTGTTTGCCACATGTCCGTCCTGCCTTGTACACTTTGCAGTTTAAGAGTTTTACAGTTTTCACTTTTGTAATTGTGGCTACTCAGGGGCAGAGCGGATACTCGGTGTTTGGTGTGGCGTAGCAGAAGGCTCTTTATTTACTCCTGCAGCGAGTGTCAGCACACCAGTGTGTACTCACGGTGTATTTAAGCGACCTCTATTTCCTCTCTGTTTAATATTCTTTCATGTAGGATAATAACAATAATGATACGTGGTGAGATTGAAAAGTGCCCGTCTGTCAAAATTAATTGCCCGTCCAGTAGGACAGCTCTGGCGCCGACCCTGGACATTGTTTTGTTTTTTTACCGATATCCGATACACAGATGTTGTCTAACTTTTAATTTCCGATAGCGATATAAACCAAAACCAATATATGCAGGGTAACTAACATCAACATCTCCTATCATGTATACTTAAACTTTAAACATTATTGGAAGGTGTGCCAAACAAACAAAAATATCTCAATAACTATACCTTAAATTTGTCATATTTTCACATTTTGAGAGAGAGAAGCAGCCGAAGAGATTAATGTATAATATGTGCATGGTATGTAAAAGTTGTGTCATTAAAAGAATAGAAAAACAATGATCCCAACGATTTTAATGCTGATGTCGTCCGGTAACATCTGTAGGCTGATAATATCTCACATCCCTAATACGTGTGTATATATATATACATAGAGAGAGAGAGAGAGAGAGAGAACACAAAGGGAAGCAATGCCTGTGAGCTGGTTCAGACAATTTGAGGTCACTGCTGCTCTCTTATGACATGCTCTAACCACTGCACCACACCCTCTGCAATATGGTGGTGTCATCACTGCTCTGATTACCTGATGCTGTGCTGCTCTACCTGTTGGCTCTGCGTCTATGTTCCCTGGAGGGAAGTTATTATCGTCACCCTCTAATTGCTGCTGTGTTGAGCTTGGTGTATCCTTGTAGGAAGTGATAAGGACATGATAAAATGTTGTTCAAGATCATTTGATTCTTATTTGATAATTACTAAACATTATAGCAATTATATATGTAAAATATATATAGTAATTGTTTATGTTAAAAAAGGGAGAAGATATTCATGTTAGTAAAATCATACTTGGATAGGGTTGCGTAACTTTAAATATACACTGCACATATACTTTAGTAAACTACTTCTGCACAGCCACACAGTATAAAAATTGCATTAATGTCTGCCTTTCTGTGTACTTCAGACACAAGTGGTCTTCTTCCTGAGTCATCAAAATAACTACTGAAATGAGTTCACCAAGTGAAGGTAGAAAGGTGAACCTGTTCTATCACATTTCCCCAAAGGAGAGATGGGACTGACTTCCAGTTATATAGTATACACTTGATCTGCAATCTCATCCCATATTCTGTTATATAATATCTCAGAGACACACGCCAAGCTTTAGTAACTGGTTTCTCTGCTTTCCAGTCTCTTGTCCATTTATTTCAGTGTCTCCTTTCTTCCAGCTGAGCCCACAGGGGCAGCGACCTCATCTAAACCCAAACTCTGTGACCGCTGGGCTTCCTATGTGTCTGAGAGGAGATGAGAGTGCCAGACACCTCTCTTATTAAACCTCTGTTTGGCCATCAAGCCAGGGGGTGCAAGACAGAGACGGGTGGGCTGGACCAAGCTGAGTCTCTTTTGTCATCCCCAACATTACACTCTAATTGGCTCCCATAGGTCTCGAACCTCCTGAAAAAGGAGTGTGCACACACATGCACATAATACATAGACATAAAAATTCACACACATTTACAATAAAAATTCTATTAAAAGTTGCTCAAATCGAAAAAAAAAAAGTTTAATTTGTCTTAGAGTCTGAGTATGATGAATATTATGATTAGAAGCTCATTACCCATGTTGTGTGCACTCATTCTTGGAACTAAGATTGCAGTACAGCGCTGGATTGGCATTGCTGCACACTGTTGTCCCACTTTAACCACCACTGGAAAATATCAGTGTACCACTTTGTTTGGCACTGTGTCTGGCACAAATATGCCCTCAATTTAAGCATTAAACTTTCTATACACCCACAGTAGGTCATCAAATAAATGATGTCTAAGGAAAAACTCCACTGAAACTCATTTGAAACTGCTTAATAACTTTGATATTAGTTTCGTAAAAAAGTATAGAATTTGTTATTGAACAGAATGAGAAGATTTTGTCCCTGGCATTGGCTTAGGAGAGAATCTCTTTATGGCAAGTGTGGAGAAGAGGAGTACAGCTACCAAAAACGTTTTAATTGTACACGCTGTAGCGTTGTTTTAAGACAGATGAAGTTAACCACTCATAAATTAATTAACTTCTGAGAAATGTTTATGCAGCTATAAAATGGCTAGATGTTACAACTTTCCATTATTTAATGACAACTATTTAATCTTTTTGCCCAATGCACAGTGATGACTTCCCAACTTTTGGAAATCATGCTAGATGTAGCATGATACTCAAAATTAGGCCCCAGTTAAAAGGCCATGTCTTTGCACTACTACCAGTGCTGTTATGTCACAAGAGGCTTTGACAGCACCTCTTCACATTAAGATTAGTTATAGCATATCTCTACTAAAAATATATTTTTTAAGTTTCATACTGTAGCTTTAGGTTTGTGTTTAAAATCTAAAATGGTGGGTGAAGACAGTGGATAACTACATGACAATTCATTACCTACAATTTTACACCCTGTATATGCTCAATTGTGAATCAAGCAAAGGACAAAGCAAGGACTGGTGCCAGGACTCAAAACCAGGAAACAATATTGTTAATGTATGCCAGTGTTAGAGAAGTTGTTTCCGTAGCAGCATATGACCCAACAGATTCATACATCAGAACATAAAAGCAGACACCTGCAGTCATGACCATGTGCCTTTGCTTTCTCTGTTCTTTGTGACTTTCTTTGTTCCATCATGTTTTTTGTGACTTTCCTTGCTCCACCAAAATGACATTCATCCCTGAAAGATGAATAAAGTGGCATCATTTAGGAACCTTGCAAATTATACTCAATTTCTGCTCACCGTCAACTGAGTCCCCCAGGTTTTATATGACCAGCCTCGTCAGCTAAATCATCCTCTCTCTAACGCAGCCTGCCATCAACCGTATCCTGATGGCACATTCACAGACTATAGATTAATTCACTTTCTCATATTACAATGTTTAATTACACAGCCTTCAGAGCAGCACCATCACAGGCGGAGATTTATGTGTGTTTGTCTGCAGATATGAAGTCTATATAACAGTACACTGTCATATTCATCATCCCAATAGATGAAACTGGGTTTAATTCCTCCCTCTGTTAGGATGTAATTACGGAGGTTTACTGAGATGGAGAATTTTGACAGAAATACACACAGAAATACCATACTGCACACACACACACACAAACACAGACGCACACACACACTCACATCAGACATCCACAAAGATGAGAATTATGCTCTCTATTGTGCTGTATGCATGAACCTTTTTATGCCAAAAATGTGTGTGCCCAAAATAAGTCCCTACCTCTCTTGTGCATTCTCATAGGAATAAATTCTTGTAATTGTGAATCAGGAAACAGAGATTTGTATCTGGGTAATCCTATTTACTTCACTGCAAGTCTTTCTTTTGGGCTATTTTGGGCAGACGTGTCAGATTAGAGCAAATAAACAGCTAACATAAACGGAATAGGTTCTGAAAATCTCTCACAAGCACTCTTAAAATAAATGATGATTGCAGTTATTACTTCTCTTGCTGGTGCCAATCTTTAATGGCCATCTGAACCCTTAGTGGTATTTGAGCGCACTCCTCTGCAGCTCCAGCCTTTTCCTTAGGCTTGGCTAATTGATGTAAGTGTTGCCATTGATTGTAGATGAGAGGCTGCTGCTTATCCAGACACAAAGGAGAAGCTAGGCGACTGTAATTGGTTAGGCCACAGAGGGTGGAGAGCTGAGACTGAGGGTTGGTGGAGAGAGACGGGAATGTTTTTTATTAGTTATTATATGTCTGAGAATGAGCTCTCTGTCTGTCTGTGCTCGTGTATGAAGTTGTGTGAACGGGTCAGCAGGGAAGTCAGTGAATAGAAAGTCATGCTGTATTTCTGACGTATTGTCAAGTGGCTAGGCAACCCCCACCCACACACACACACACACACACACACACACACACATATCCACCACCACCACCTAACTGTCATAGCTATCAGTTACATTTTTTATGCCCATCAATCACTGGTTCTCCCCATGCCAATCATATCACATCTGTCTCGGGATGTCTGTCAGTCTGTCACTGTTCTTTTTCCTTATCCTTTCTGATACTTTCTCTTTTCCCATAAATCCTATGGTTGGTCATTTTCTATCCATGTAATGTCCATAGGGATATTAAAGGCACATACAAAGGTCCATCTTCAGACATCACATTTTAGTTGAATAAAATTATACTAATAATGTATTTAGTTTTTCTAAAATAAAGGATATTTTGTTAAATTGTGTTACAGGTTAGGATAGAACATTTTGAATGAAGATGTAAAAAACTACTAACTACAAATTTGTCATTTCAAAGTTCTCCTACTTAAATAACCATATAGGCTGTTTTGCTTGTACTGTGTTCCCATAGAAGTATCTCTTGAAATAGCCTAATGGTGGCTTTGTCATCAAAGCAATAATAAATTGACTGCTAGAGTTATGTAACCATCATGATTTTTTCTAGTAGGATGGTTGTCAAAGAGTCCTTATCTGTTTGAGATGTAACCACAAGGCTTCAGTGAACTTCAACAGCACTTTTTTTTTACTGTTGTGAAATGATGAACGCCAGTTTCTCCTTCACTGAGGACTTTACTCATCTAATGTGATGGGCCATGAGGCAACAGGTGGATGCTAATAAATGTGGCACATAATGTCTTCCCACTGAACACGGAAGACTAGACTTATTCTCACTGAGTCATCTAATTTAGGGGAATTGTGCTTTCACTGCTGAAGGAGTCCATACAGCACTGTATGTCTATTCAAGTTTATGTAGGACCGTGAAAGGGGAGTGCAACAGCTGTTTAACTACTGTTGAGGCAAGGATGTTAGTGTAAAAAATGTTTGTAGATTCTTGCAACTGTGTATTCAGCAGCAACCAAACTAAGCGAAAGAAGCTGGCACAATTTCCCCAAAATAGCTACATTGTCATCCACTGTAAAAAAAAAAAAACGTGGATGAGGAATAGGGTGATAACAGATCTTATAACAGGGGCAGACCCCAGAGGGATGGACTGACTCACCTTTTTAGTCTAAGAATGTGAATGCAAAACTTCACCCTCATTTTCAAAGATAAGCAGCTGTGTTTGCGAATGTCTTTTTAGAGGGCAAAGCCTGTGTGAATGGAACTCTTCATCTACTACATACTAACTATCGCCAATGCCAGCCAAAAATGATTGACTTGTATATATGTGTCAAAGTGGACGGGCACACATACGTGAGTACAGGGAGGTAAAAAGAAGAAGTGCTGTCTGATGGCGTGTGCTCCTTTGTGAGCAGTGAAGGTTGATGAATGTGAGAAAGAGAAGATTTTCATTTATCACTTGCTATAGGCTAATGTGTACATGTGTATGTATGCACATGAGATTGGGGCTTGAGTGGTTTAGTAGCTTCCCACTGAATCAGAGCCAGCATAACAAAAAAGGTTGAGGTAGGAAACAGTGTTAGGTTGGCTACTAGCTAACACAGCCATTCATAACCCTGTTGGTAAATGATACAAAACCTCTTTTCACAGTAAATGTTTTGGTTCTTGTGGAGAGGCAATGATCAAAAGCAGTGTTTTACCAATATGCCTTGAAACTACACTCAAATATGTGTACACACAATGACCAAGAGTAAATTTAAACCAGTTCAATCTAACCAATTTTCTTATCATAATAGCACCTTTTCCTCGTAATCTGCAGTTGACTGAAACCCAAACACTTCTTCTTTTAAACATCACCCCACATCAGTACATTATACACTATGTGACCTTGCAGGGGGCTGCCTTTCAATTGACACCCAAGAAAAAGTCTCTGTAACTGTGCCCAGATACAATATGTCACAGAAAGCTGACTCTAAAATGGCAGGTTAAATTTGATGTGTTTGATTGATCAGGCATTGATTTAATTGTCAGTGTTTTAGTTTGGCTGTATTCATTTCAGATAAGTAAACCAGATACTGTGTATTGTACAGTTTCTGAGCCAGTCTACACATGCATCATTGTCGATCTGCAACTTTTGAAAATACTTCCTTTACACAGAAATAGAAATGTGGGAGAGCTGACAGGGAGGGTTGAGAGAGCCTCTAACTGCAAATGTCACACCTCTCTCACGAGAGCCATTTAATTGATTTGTATTGGAAGGCACTTTTGTAGTGTCTGTCTTAAAAGGGCAAGAAGAAGTATGCTATGTATGCATGTGAGTTCAATGTATTAAAATAATAATGAGAGCAAAATAAGTTATTATTTCCATGACACTTACTCCTAATTTAAATTAAATTAGCAGGTAATAATTTAATACTCTTTGCTTATTGAGTTTGCATTTGTTTTACTGCACTGTGCTAGTGTTAGTGTGTGTGCTGTTTTCCTTTTTATTTTGTTTCTTTTGGTTTAAAGATATACTCTCTAAGATCAATTTCTGTTTGTTTTCCTAGTGAATTATTAATTACCTGCTAGGGAAGTGAGGTATTCTTCTTTGAAGCTGGGCTATCCAACCTTGCAGATTCCCTCTAATGATATAAGCAAAGCCTCAAACCTTCAAAGTCCCTTTAAGTCCCAAGACTTTCCATATGGCTATAACCCAAGCAGGCCTGAACTGTTCATGATGTGGTATTAAAATGTTGAGAGAGATGAACATCTCCTTGAAGAGAAGGTTGTTGAAGGAGATGGTAGACTGAATGGCAGATTATTCTGTCCAAACTCACACCTTGGATGGACATAAGTCCCACTGTGCAGACCTGTGCTAGACAAGAGACAACAGAAGGTGGAGAGGTTGAAGTGAGGACAAAATGAGGCCCTAACATCATAGGCAGTAGAGAACAGCAAGCACAGGGGATGTGTGTGTGTGTGTGTGTGCCTGTGTGTGTTTGTGTATGTATGGATGCATATTTGCGGCAATAGTGTCCTCCATCTGGGCACAGAGCACCTCCAAGCTTGAGCACTAGGGCAGTTAGGTGTGGGCACTGGGGTCCCACCCCTAAACAGAGGGCTTGTAGGCTGAGCAGTCATCTGTAAGAGATGACCTGTGGAATTGTGGTTCAGACATTCACAGTGTGATGGCGGAAAACAGACGGAGACTCTCGGTGGTTTCTTCCTATACCAAACCACACACATGCACATGTGCTAAAACAAACTGTGTATTTAAACACAAACACACACACACACATTTTAATGTCCATGTCTGTCATCTTGCCACTGTTTAAAATGGCATGGTCGCTACACAGCGAGAGAATTTATTTGCCTCGATTATCTTGTGGCTCCAGAATGGTAGGTTATACATTCAGCTGAAAATCATCTGGAATGTTTGCTCAGACAAATGTTAGGAAATGATGGATGTGCCTTTATGTGGGGGAGAGTAACAAACAAAAACTCTAAAAGACAGAATTACCACATATATACACAGCAGATAGCTTGTAAGGCACCTTATCTACAATATATGGCCTAACATAAATGGTCAATATCACTAAAATGTTAATTAATTACAAATCCTGCTCATATAATACAATTATACTTGCTTTTTGCCAAAGCCGTGGAATACTGAAGCTAATTAATTTGGAAAACTGACATGTTTGACTAATAAAGCTATTAACAATGTGTCTACTTAAGTTCAACAAAGTCATTACAGTCTTTCTTACTAAGATTTTTTTTTTCCAATATTTTATTTACAGCTCATATAGTGGTGTCTGTCTAGTATCCACCTATTGATGATAAAGGTGATAATTCCACTATACGTTGGTCATAGTGATGATTGTACTGGTATTATGTTCTTGTTTATTAAGATGTGTTTCTAATGTTTTGCCCACTGTGTTTACATAATGTAAAAAGATAACCATGTAAAAGTATGATTCATAGCAGAGCTGCTGTATTGGAGTCCATTAGATTGTACAGGTGAACCTAATTAAGTGGCCAGTGAGTGCATTTGCCAAAGTCAAGATCTTGGCCCTGTGTTGAATTCCCACCCACTCGTTTTGTTTGTTTGTTTTGCCAGAGATGCATAAATTGCTGCAACATGGAAACAGTAAGCCATGGGATAATTTTAGTCAAATAGTTGACAGTAAGGGTGACATTTGTTGTTGATAGCGATTCTGATGTGGTCTCTGTCTTTATGAAGCTTATAATATTGCAGTATTTGGCAAAATAAGCATGTAACATTCACTATGACGGCTACAGGTGTGTCATTGCTCCTGTAGACATACTTCTGCAAGTGCTGATTCCATATGAGCAAAATACCAAATAACAGGGAGAGAAAAAGCACTGATGGCTTAAATACAATAATTTAGGAATCTATTCACTCAGCTGATACATTTATTTGTGTAGCAATAATGAGCGTAATTATTAGTATCAGTGAAAAGGATTTTATCTTGCATTTATGTAAATGAATCATTTGATAGTGAGAGCAGCTAAATGGCCTTGTTGATGATCCCACATTCAGTCAAAATGTTTATTGGCTATGAGCTTTATGGATTAATACAGAGAACAGTGACCTATGACTTGTCACTAAATTGAAAGTTGAGAGAAGATAAGGAAAGGCTGAGGGCTGAAGATCTTTGCTGGCTTCTGGCTTCTGAGTCTATAATGTGAATAGTTTTTTGTCAGAGAGAAAGTGGTGATTGAATTGTTAGACATCCATTCTCTATTCTCCATAAAAATAATAACCACCTGACATGTGTCATCTTGCATATATAAAAACAATTTGAACAACCTTGGCCAAATTAAATTTTTTCAGAATTTTGAGGTGAAAGGAAACAAATCCAAACACAGCAAAAAACAAACAATAAAATAAAAAAATAAAAAAATGTGTGTGATGTAGGCATACAGTAAAATAAATGTTATTGAAATAGTCCCACTTTTCAATAGTTATTGAAAAGTTTCAATAGTTATTGAAAAGTACTTTTTAGTTTTGTGCTGTAAAATGCAATGAAACTTTGTAAATAATTAACAAAAACAGCATGATTAATAAATATGGTGCTAACTGACATAACCTTATGTCCTGATACTGTGGTTAATCCATCACAAGAAACTGAAAATTCTACTTAAGCACAGTGTGTAAGTAAATGTACAATTTCCACCACAGCAGATCAGATTAGATTTGGACCTGCATTGAGAAAAGAAATTGATTCATAGCCCCCATGTTGGCATTAAAAAAGCTGAGCAGAGTTACATACTGTGTATTGACAATCCTGTAGGTCTACTGACTACGTATAAAGTAAAGGTAAATTTACATACAATACTATAATTAGAAGAAAATGCTGAGAAAATAACTGCACAAACGTTTTTAGTGATAGTTTGTTTTAGGGTTTTGCTGCAAAGTCTTTCCAGAAAACAGAATACACAAAAGTCAAAGCCATAAAAGTCAAAACTAAACAGGTCCCTGTGGCAGTGGGTGGCTGCTTTTTACCATGCACCACTGAGTTCCTAAATAAGTATGCCCATTGACTTTAGAAACTGCATGTCTATTTCCAGGAATTTTACATCTCAGACTATTAGAAATTGGATTTTACCAGATTTACGGGTGGATATGCACCTGGGGTCAGTTATATGTGTGAAAATGTACTTTGGTATTGGAGGACTGAATACTAACAATTTTATAAGACTTGTATTAGTTTGTTCAGTGAAAAGGGATTATACATATAATAGATAACATTCAAACAGACATATGATGTTGATGTTCCTGGGGGCTTGCCCTGGATGCTCCAAAATGTGAATAGTAGACTCAGCAATTGTCATCCTTGTTGTTAGGCTGTTCACTGGTGGATATCACACCTGCATGATTCCTGCTGTCTGTGGAGTGACTCACTGCTGCAGTTTGGGTATTTACACAATTTCTCAGTGCCTGTTAGTGTTAAGTGGAACAATAATATGTTTTGCATATAAGTCATTGTATATCTGCAACTCTCAGTACAACATACATACAAGTTGTTATAGTTTTATTTAACAACTTTTTATTTACTATTTAGCTGACAGCTTAATTTTTAAGGAGAGTAATAATGCATTTCCACTTGACACTACTAGTTCTACTAGTTTGTTGGAACTCCAGATTACATGATGGTAGATATAAGCACAGCTTCATATCAAATGATGTGCTTCTACTTGTAGCTGGCAAGAGACTGAACAGACTGAACTTTTTATTTATGTCTTTTGGTCAGTTTACTGTGTATTACTTACAGAGCGTTGTAAGACAGCTATAGCACTCTCATTTAAAATGAGAGTGTGTACCTCTTGGGAAAGCACACATGCTTTTATTTAGCAAGAACATTTTCAGGATTCATAAAGCTACACACTCTAGCGCCTGGAAACCACCAGGAGATGTTTAGTTATCGGGTTGCGGGCTGAGCAGCTTGAGGTGTTGTTCACAAGGCTGCATTCATGTAACAGTAGTCATTCAGACAAATTACAGTATCTGTACGAACAATCTTAAGGACGCAAGCAACTTTTTCAAAAACCTGAGGCTCTTAAATCATGCAGTAAGTTTGCGGATGCTGTATACTCCAGACAAAGCTAATGCATCATGCTGAATTGCACTGACCCAACCTATTCATGCACTTCAGTTTTTCTCTTTAAATCACCAGCAACTCCAAACTACAGTTTCAGAAATGCATAGAATGACTATGAAAAGTTTTTCACAGTGGTGCAAATTACTGCAGCTAAGCTACTCCACCAACATTCTGGCACTCTGTCTTTGTCTGTCAAAGATGCAGACTATTACACATATTGATGTTTGTTTCAGTAACAGCAGTTTAGACAATGCTGATTGTTATTAATTTGGAAAACATTTTGGCTAACAAATATTTAATCTGTGACCATGTGGAGAGACCATTAGTTTGTGTTTGCAGTCTGCATTTAAATTTAAAGTCCTCCTTGAAACCACCCACACCACCAACTCTGTCCCCTGACCTAGATGCTACAATTGAGCACATAAGTAATTATTAAGGTAACTCAGAATAACAATGTAAATCTCTACTGCAGAGACAACATAACATTCATAGTTATTCATGAGTGATTCAGATAAGAGGGATCAGACCATGGCCCAAGCTATTTTCATTATGCCCTCATTTCAAGGTTTGGGAGCACAAAATTAACCACATGCACCAGCAATATTATTCTATTTGGTCTCTATTTTCTAATTCATGAATGTCCTAAAGCTTGACCAACCATGTGTTTCACTGTCTCCTTGTGCCATTAAATAACATCAACAACCTTGTTGTTTGGGGAATCAATGAAGTTTGTCATAAATAAGTGTTGGTATTACATTTTACAAACTGAATTTTGTACACATGAATGTTTTTATACATACATATATGAGTCCCTCAACACAGTGCCTCTTCTAACACAGCAACAAACATTGACAAATATGCTCGCCTCCTATCACCTCTATGCTGGAAAAGAAATGTATAATGAGAAGAGACAGGAGTGTAAAGTATAATCTTGTATGAATGAATGCCGGTGAGCCAGAAGGGGTTAATAAATATTTAAAGAGATATTTAGGCTCTAACCATTGTCGCAGCAACGTTTTTTGCACACTATGCCCTTGTCAGTATTGCTCTTTTAGTGTGTATTTGTGTCCAGAGAAGAGAGTTATATTGTAGAGACGTGTGGACACGTGTGATTGCAGGTGTTTATGCATGTCTGATCATGCATTTGTGTTTAGTGTGCCAAACTAGAGCACTAATTATGTGAAAATGTTACACTTCACATTGAGCATAAGAGGTTTGTGTGATCTTGGATCCTTACGCTCCTCCTGAACAACACTTCAGAGGCAAAGATTATATGATAACTATCTTAACTGCAACTGTTATCCACCCTTCCAACCTGTCGTCCTTCCCCTTTAAAGCCCCTGCATTAAATCATATAAATATTATCATCATGTCTCTCCTTCACCTCTGTCATTTCAACAGCCCATTCACTCCGTGTGTGTGTGTGTGTGTGTGTGTGTGTGTGTGTGTGTGTGTGTAGGTGTGTGTAGGTGTGTGTGTGTGTGTGTGTGTGTGAGCACGCCAGTGTGTTTATTCATCATTATCATTCCCTGACTGTTGCTATTACTGTCACCTTCCACACTCCCAGGACAAGAGAAGGGACCGACATAAAAGCAGAGACATAAAGGAAGATCTATCCATCCATCCATCCATCCATCCATCCATCCATAATCTAGTTCCACACACATTCACATGTGACAAATGCAGTGACGTTATTTTACATGTTATTTTTCTGTTGTAATAATGAGATGAATACCCTTCATGATATTTAAATTCATTTAGACACTTCAGGACTTTCCTGGCTTCTCTTAAGATTCTGCCCCATACCTAAGAAAAACAACATCATTGATACATGCCATTACAAAACAATTGTAGTACTGAAAGCTCTCCTCAAAATAGTCAATGAACTTACACATACATTCTAATTTAACATTGTGGCTAAACTGTGTTAGAGCATGTGGGTGGGTGTGCAAGTGGGTCTGTTGTATTATAGCATTGCATATTTTTCATTTTAAGTTCAGTTTATTTTCATATTAATGTTTTTATGTCTCATTTAACACACATAGTTTCTTTGTAATAAAATGTGCTTTATAGATAAAATTTGTTTTGCATTACTCATGAGGTAAAAAATAAAAATAGCATTATTATTACATATATTTTGTATTTATAATAACTTCGTACAACCCAAAAGTTTTAAATACAATTTATTTTATGTGACAATTACAGTAAATACACTATAATCATAGGCTCAGGTAGACATATACTGCCTTTATAAAAGGAGACCATGACGACTGGATCAGTTAGTAGAGCAGATGTCCATGTACCCCATTATTAGTGGTTAGACTCCCGGTTCCTCCTGGTCACATACTGAAGTGTCCCCTGGACAAGACACTGAACCATAAATTATAAGGTATCACCCAGTGCAGACATACCGTGTGCCCCTTGTAAATAATAAAAAATATGATAATCACATTCAGATAGATACCCTCACTTCCACTCAGTATAGCTGGGTCAGAGTCAACATAGTTGAGCAGCTAAAATCAGTTCTATATTGATTTTATGGTGCTGACTGTGGTTGTCAGAGAGACTGCTTTCTAACCACAGTTTTAGATTTGAACCATGTTACAAACAGATCTGACTTAGTTACTGAAACCTCTGGCATAATACAGTATTTAGATGTGGGAATACAAAGGTCACATTTTACACCCACACTGAAACCATTTTAACAGCAAAGACACATTAGCATAAATTGTTTTGTTGTGTCATTTAAGCTAAATAATAATAAAGCTTTTAAAACATTTTTAGAGTCGGAGTCTCCACAACCCCAGGGAATTGGTTTATAATACACAGTTTTAAGTAAATCTGTTCTGTTTTTGAAAAAAGATCTGAGCTGCTTCAAATGTTCTCTCCATTATCAGTTGTTATCATGCCCAAAATTATATTTCACCTTTACCTACCAGTACACTGTGCTTATCACACATTATAAACCTAAAGCCTAAATCTAACAAAGTCATTTTCGGGCCTAAATCTGCTAGCTCAATGTTTGTGATCATGATAACATCCTACTCAGCGAACTAGGAGGTGGAGTAGAGCCCTACGAAACCAGATAAGAACTCATAACAGTCATTGAACATTGTGAAATCATTCAAAGCTGGTATCTGCTCTCAGTACACATGAGGTTCTTGGAGATCTTTTATCTAAATGTGATTCAACTTTTTAGACTTTAATATTTTTATATGTTGCAGTCTCTCCACATACAAACCGTTATGCTATAATAATTGCTAAATGTCTTATTATAAAATAAATAGACACTTTTCAGTTTGTTGTGCCCTGTTTGTTGTTACTTCCACAAATAATTTTGAGTCTAAGTGGAAAACTAAGATAAGGTTGGCTTTCTCATCAAATTTTAGTTATTTACAACTACCATTTAAATACAACCCAAACTTTATGTGCATTTGTGTCCTGTTTGAAATGTTTTACAAAGCCACTGTACTTTGAAATATTACTGTTTATCCATGATAAATGTGTATGAAAATGTCTGATCTATTTTTCAGAGCTGCCTGTCTGCTGCTCTCCCTTCCCCTGGCTTGTTTTGTGTTTGGCATGTAATAGAACACATAGCCATAGCACATAGCCACATTTTTTTTTTTTTATTTCCTACTCTGTAATCCTAAATTGAAAACATATGATAAATGAACTGTTTCAGGGGTCATAGTATGCTTTATGTGGCCGGTTGTTACATGTATACTTCTGTGAAGTTGGATGCCCATGTTACACATCAGAGCCTCAAAGTTGTCACTATGCTATACTCCATCCTGCTCACACTCTCAGGTTATCTGTCGCTATTGCTAGTTCATGTGTAGGTGCAGAGGTCGATGTGCCAGAAAACTTCAACTGTGGGAGAAAACAAACTTTACTTTCCCCAAAACAAAAATGAATATAGTTACAGTCCAGTAACAAACTTTGAGCAATTGTTCATGGACATTTTTTTCTAAGGAAAAACTAAAGAAATCATGAAATAATAAATTTTATTAAATAAACAATATATAAAAAAGGCAGGAGAAAGGAATGAAACAGGAAATAAAAGGGTGATATAGATAAATAAATCTATATATAAATCAAAATATAAATACACAGAGGTTAGCTAGGTTTTTTTCTGAACGAGAGTGCTGTTCCAACTGTGCCTGGCCAGCTGGAGGAATCAGGAGTGGGACAGATACATAGCTCACATATTGTTTTGTATTGGTATATTTTTTACATGGCTCAAGAATTACATTTAAATGGCAACAGATGGCCTATATGTTACTCTACAACGCAGCATGTATAATTTACGGATCTAGAGCTACAAAAATGATACAGTAGGACTACAGTCGTGTTCAAATCAATCCAAGAATAAACTGTACTCCTACACATAACTCATTTAGAGCTTTGTGTGTAAGACGACACAAAGGCACTGCTGTTTCATGTTGTAATAAAATAGTTAGACGACTATTGTGTTTTTATAAATGTGTCTTCTCCGCAATCATATTCTGGATCAGATTCCAGTGCCATCATATATGGCTGGATTTCAGAAGCCAAAATTTCAAATGAAAACTGCAACAATTTATTGAGACAGCATCTAGAGGTGGCAAAAGATAGGGTTGGTGCCAGAGAACTTTGTTTTGGGCATAACTTGGCTGACAGGAATCTTTCCACAAGCTATAGCTGTAGAGAACAGAGTATAATGGAGGGAAAGGGAGCCTAATGACACATGAGCTCAGTACCTGAATAAGTTTTTTTTTCATATGTTAAATGTAATTGTGTGACTTGCTAATTTCTGTAATTTTGGGGTGGTTTGATTTGGAGTAACACAAATATTTGAATTTATTTGGGCTATTTTTTGATTCATGTCATAAGTTAATGTTGGTGATACAGTAGGCGGTATAAAAGATGTAACTGGGTATTTGTAAAGAGACTCAATTACACTCTAAACACACACACAGAAAGAGAAATACTTTTTATGAACTCGGGGTGCTATCATGTTGTAAAAAAGTGAACTAACATCTAACAGATAGGGACAAACAGAATCTTTTGTATCTGTGTTTTGATATAAACACAGAAAAATATAAAAAATATAGCTGCTCAGTAACATCTAGATTTGATTTATATATGTAAAACAGGATAGTCAGGGAAATACACTTCATGCACAACAAAATCTTTCTCTGTGTTTACTTTACTTTACTTTAGTTCATTTGGCAGACGCTTTTATCCAAAGCGACTTACAAGGAGACACAAGCAAATTAC
>JAUYWH010000006.1:10170952-10211295 GCA_034779795.1 Ctenopoma multispine
CCTGATAAGATACAACTTGTCAAGAAGCAAAACATGCTAAGGCGTTGTTAAGCGCTAGAATTTTTTTTTTTTTTTTTAATATATATATATCTGTGTGTGTGTGTGTGTGTCATTTGAAATATTTTTTAAACAAGTGTTTAATAAACTTGCTGTAAGCACATGTATTTAAGGTAATTTGTGATAATTGCAGTCATTTCATTCTAAAGGACCAAATACAAAAGCACAATATGAAGTATTATAAAAAGCTGAAAACCCCCACTACTCCTCCAAATAAGCTGAAGCATCAGTAATGCCTAAAAATGAGCTAGTATGCAATCTCTGTGTATTTGTGTTTCCCTATGTTGTTATTATTCTGTCAATTAAAGGGTCAATTAATTTAAATCCCCAATGCCATATTTTGGTATTAAAAATGTTCCGTTGTCACCACTCACTCAGCAATAAAAGATTAATGACTGCATTTCTAAATTGTCTCAGTCATCTCAGAGAAGCTCTCACGATGTACACACAAGTAACTCAGGATGTCATGAGAATGGATATTTAGGTTTAGATCAATGCCAAAATTCTGAAAACATAATGGTACAGTGTAGTAGCTGCCATCGGCACCAGGGAATGTGATTTCTCAGACTGTGATGAGTTCAGCATAGTAACTCTACTGGTGTAGTCTGACATTAAACGTGTGCTATGTGTGCTGCAGGCTCTGTGATTGCCTCTAAGCTATATCTGATAATTAAGATCTCCTAATTGTATTGCCACTATATCACTGTGGATGTAGGGCAGGATGAAACAGGCATAAAGCAGTCAAACACAGACACTGAACGAACCATGTCTGTCCAGGACTAAAAATATGACAAAACAAGCCGTAGTAATGCTATGCCACAGTAACTTTTTATTTTTATTTTTGGCACACATTGTTTTGTCCTCAGTAAAATAATTCTTAAGTAAAATTTGTATCACTCCATTTCACTTGTTTTGCTATAATGGAATTAAAAATGTTCATATTGTGTCAAAATTGGCGCTAGGAAAAATCTTTAGTGACATTGGTACCAAGTCCTAAAATTCTAGTCTAATTGTGTCCTTTGATAAATTTCAGTGAAATTTACTGTGTAAAAACAACCCGTGAATATTGCACTCCAGTGACAGAATCCATACACTCATGTAGACTATGAAAGGGTGTGGCATCAATACCTGCCAGCAGGGACACTCCTCACATTATTTAATCTTTTACACCTGATCTTATATCCTCTGCCAGTTGTACCAGTCAAAACGATAGGTACCTAAAAATGTGAAGCCTGCTAACATTGCTTGAATATAAATTGTAACATCCACAGCAAAACTTGTGATATTTATTAAGACATAACCTACTTGTGGCACTGGATGAAATGTTAAAAGGTTACAGTCAGTAGGATATAACAACCATGCATGACTACCTAATTTTGTGCAAATCAGCAAAGTATATACAACAGCATTTTAGGATAAATCTAATCTTTCATTGGCTGCTAATATACGTACTTCTATTTCTGATAAATGATTAAAATAGAGAAGCAAGATTTTGTGGTTTATGGTGCCCTTCAACAGAACAGGGTGAGCATGCTGGATGCATGCCATCTCCAGTTTGATAAATACAGTGAGAATGCTGCAGTTTGTAATGAATTAATAAGCTATTAATATTGACCATGTGTCAAAAGGCTCTTGACGGTGAGATTCTGACCAATGTATGCAGACAATAAACAGTCCTCAACCAGCAAACTGAGGAGATCGTAGGGTTGGCTGTTGACTCACAGAAGCAGCTTATTGTTGACCTTTCCACATTGGATGAGAAGTTGTGTAACACTGAATGAATACTGAGCAGCGGGGCTTTATAAAACATTTATTGTCTCCAGAGTATATTGAGTGTTAAGTTATGAAGATAAATCAATATTTAATTTATTATTTTGGGAATAATATTCTTGATTAGTTCTTTCTGAAGCAGTGCAATACATATACTCTTATGCACTGAACTTTCAGTTATGTGTTATAGTTAGGGGTCAGTTCGCCCACATTAAGCATGCAACTAGATAATTTCTGTTTTTCTTGGTTAGGTTTTTCTTAAACCACTGAAAATTGATATAACAAAAAAACTCAACAGCAGTATGTCTTTTGGGAAACAACACCCTACAGTATCATTACTCTACATCATCCTCAGATGTCACTTTTATCATTACAAGTTAGATTTTATTAACTAACGTTGTACTGAGATGGTGGTAAAAGCTCAGTAGTAGCATCTCAAAGTATAATAAAACCAAAGCTCTGCAGCGATACATAAACTACCATTAGTGTGTATTTCTTTGTGTATATATACTGTGTTCTTCTAGGAGAGAGTGTAAAACTGCAACTAAAGTACTTGTGGCGTAGATTACTGTAGATTTCAGTTGAGAACTGCTTATGGTTCAAATGCTGTGTAATCCCAGAATCTTGATACTGTATGTCAACTGTGCAGTTCTGTCAGCACGTCTGACCTTTAGTTTTCACCTACAGCTGCATAGTCTGTCTTGCAGCACCATAAATTAGTGCACCAGTTCTTGGGAGCTGCTGAGATAAAAAATCTTGGGACAGCTAAACTATATCCCAGTTCAGATAAAAAGTGACAGACCAAAGGTCACCAAGAACAAGATAGGTTTCATTGCACATTCAAAGCATGCAGAGCTGAAAGTGACTGCTTGAAACACTGGCTTTAAAATTTTCCAAAATGCACCTTTGTCCTAGAGGGTATGAAGAGATCTAAATGCTAAAGCTATAGTATAGTGTTGGATGTGGTAAGTGAAAAACTATCAGGTCATTGAATTGCACTACACTGTAAAACACAAAGCTGAACAATTCAGAAGTGACTAGATGTTCTGATGTTTGCTCAGCAAATAAAGTGAGTATGTCTGTCAACTCAGATCATCACAAAAGTCTGAGTGCCTCACAGTAACTTAGAAAAACACAAATGTGAACATGCACTCATATTTCTCATTTTCTTCTTTTTCTCATTTAAGCTTAAAAGTTGTCACCACTTTTTACACAGAGGCTTTCAAAGCCTTGCAATTTTTATGGCCCTTGACCCTGCCTTGCTGGCTGAATAATATCCCATTAAATGCAGTGACAGTTGAACTAAATCATGACCTGGCTTTAACTAAGCCATTGACAAGGAACAAGGCAAGTCCTTGCGATTTTCTGGGGCCAGATGGCAGCTGATGGAGTGTGAAGCACTTAAGAAGCTAAACATGTTCCCATTTACCTTTTACAGTAATTCAAAGGGGTCTGTTTGAGAGCCTTTAACACATACTCTGTTAGACTTTCACGCTTTGCAGAAGCTTTATGAAAAAGACAGGTTAAATGGAGAAATTTTGTGTTTACACTCTGCAATCTCTTACTATTTTGTTAAAAGCCAATTTAGTCATCATATTGTATAAGCTAGGGTTACCTCAGCCATATTATGAAATTTGCTGATTTATATATGTTGTCCTATCGTTGTTATTACTTGCATAACCTTGCTTAACAGTTTAAAAAAATTGCTGGCTCACACAGTGCTATTCTAGTCTTTTAATAGTCTAGTCTTTGAGTGTTTAATATTTTGAATGAGGTTCACTGTGAGTGTCAATGCTGCTCTTTGGTAAGCCTGCTCAACCCCCTATATTTAGGCTCATTATCAGTTTCCATAGGACTCAAACACAAGCAACAACAACAACAACAAACTGCTTTAAAACAGACATCAGAAAACTCAAACGCTGGTGTCTCTAGTGAGAGAAAGCAATCTTCAATGAGCTGGCACCTCCCATCACACTCAGTGTTGTTTTTACCTACAGTATCTGACAACCACAAGACAGGTGCACAGCCTCTGAAAGATTCAGGGAGCTCGGAGGTAGACAGGAGTCCTAGAACAAGCCAGAGATTATACATAATTGTTGCTTTAGGACCCAAGGTAATTTCTAGCAGTACCCATGTGAGTTAAAGTGTAGTCTCTACACACTATCTCATGTCTTTTCTGTCATCACTACAGTTTCTTACCAATCAGAAGGGATTCCATAAAAAGTCCACTTTATACTTTTTACCTCATGAGCAAGCTCCCAGTGCTCCATCTCATATATGCACTCACCAGTGGAGCATGCCTCTCAGCAATCCAGCAAAGGGAGAAATGGTCTTGAGAGATTTTGCTCTCTCTTCTCCATGCATACATCAACTCCTACGTATACAGGTTATTGGCCAATACGTACCGACTGGAAAGCATCCCTCTGTTTACCAGTATTTTTTGCATGCGGCATGTATTTGTTAATTGACAGCAAGATGGTTTTGATTCACGAATGACTTTCTTGAATCAAAACAACACAAAAAAAAATACAAATCTTGTTATAGACATACTAGTACTACTAATATTTATATATATTTATATATTTTATTATGAACTTTAATCTCAGAATTCTGAGATTGTAATTTGCTTGTCTCTAAAACAATAAATGGCCAGACCTACCTGATTACATCAATGTGGTACGTTGTTTCCCTTTCCCTAGCACCTCCCGGGTTGTAACAACAATGTTCTCTTTTTAAAAAAATACTCTCACACAAAGCACAAAATCAACAGATTGTAGATATACATTTGTTTCAGAGGTGTTCATTCTCCTTTACTGTTTGCAGACTTTATTGTGTTGTAGGTTTAATTTTAAATGGATAAAATTGATAAGCAGTAAGTTTTTTTTAAACTGAAAACATACTTTCTTTGAAATTTTATAAAAATCTAAATCTGCAAAATCTTAATACCAATATTCAGAATGTTGTGTTGTGGTCAGATGCTTCCTCTTTGCTTTAAATATGTGTGAATGCATGTTCAAAACCTAGTTGGAGTTATATAAACTCTTTGTAATAATAACTAAATGAACATTATAATCCAACAGTGGTTCAGTGGGGTTTAAGATTTTAAAAGTACAGGTGGGTTTTAGCCTCAAGCTAAGTTAACTTATTGCTAAATATATGTTATGTAGTTGATTTGCTGCATTGACTCAATGAAAGCTCTATCAGACTCCATCTTGGTGAGTGGTGGAGAGCAGAAATGTGGTGGGAGATGACAGGTGGAATGGCAGCATCAGAATCAGCTGCTGCATGGTGGGTAGAGACGTGAGCTCCTGGAGTAAAACAGAAAATACAACAAAAATGAGTTTTAATTCAGTTGGGTATGGAGACTAAACTTCCAGGTTGAGTTTGAAGTGAATATTCTTTATATGAACCCCTCTAACTTGTAAGTTAGCCTTGTTGAGATCTGGCAGCCTCCAGCACACTACTCTGATACTAAAAAACCTGGGAACACTGCTATTGAAAAAAACAATTTATACCACCCATTGGTTTTAATGTTGTGGTGGACAAAGGACAACATGGGAACAATTTAGTGTTGGCTATGATTGACAAGGCTGAGAACACGCAACACTTTGCTACTTGCTGCGTATGGATCTGTGCACCCACCTTCACCAGCTGCTGTTTTTGTTCCATACAGTCTCTAGATAACAGATGTTTTTGACGCTTGTATTTTCAAATTCCTATTAAAAAAAGTCAAATTAATTTCTATTCTTTTTTAAATTTTAAAAGCTTGTTTGAAGTTCACAGCACAAATGTGAAATGAGTTCACAATCAATATTATCTTCTTTTAAAAGAGCCACCAGCATTTCCTTATTTATTGCTACTAAGTCATAGATTTCTGAACAGACAAAATTAAATGAAGGTTAGATGACTTTTCAAATGAAATTCTCAGAAATAGTTCTTTGCCTGAATCTGAATTAAACTAACAAAGCTTTTCCTCACATAAATATCAACTTAAACAGTACAATTGAAGTTGATAAGTTTAGAGTCATAGCAATACATATCATACATATCATATCATCACACTCATTCAGAGGGGTAGGCAGGTTTGTTCATGGGCCATTCCATTTCCTAATGATGTATTTATCTCTACTACAAGAAATATTCAGTGACCTGGAAATTTTCATGTATCAATCAACTAACCTGTGCTCTTCAATTGAGTGTTCTTTTGTCTTCATGGTGTAGTTTTTGACCAGGAGACTAATTCATCAATAACTTCCAGATACAGGTGCATTTATGTTACATCTATGAAACACATTTACTGCGTTCAGGTGATCTCTTTTTAACTAAGTTTGTGACTTCTTAAATCAGTTGTCTGCACCAGTGATGAGTTATTTTAAAGGGGTTAAATATTTATTCAATGACGTATTTTTACTTTTGTAATTTTAAATCAATATATTCAGATCTGTTTTTTAAATTCTGTCCTTTTATATATACTTTTTTCTTTCATAACTCTAAAAAGAGCAAAAATGTATAAGAATCATTGTAGGGTACTGAAGAGGCTAAATAATGAGCCTGGCATGTGTGAATTAAAGCTTCATTACTGGAATCCAAAAGAAAGACGAAGCGCTTCTGATGTAATTTCTGTACAAAATGTGATTTCAGAAAACCTGACATGTTACACAACCCTATCATGCAAGAAATATATGTAGAGTTTGAAGACTGTTCCTCTCTATCCAAAAAGAAATACTCTCCCCATATGAGAAGGCTTTTGATTGAAGTAAATGAACGATAATGTGGCTTGTAATTGGGGTTAGACAAAGGTTTTGACATAAATGGTCTTGTCACAGCCCTAATATCTTCATGTCATGGCTGATTATTAATAGGTGGTGGTAATTTAAGTCAGACCGCTTATCACCAGATTCTATTTCACTGCTTTGATACAGATTATATGATAATACCCTCACTGCTTTTGTGCAAGTAAATGAGATTTTGTGCTGAGCACATGTATTAATGGGCATATTGGTAGTTTTGCATTTTTATGGTTTTGATTTGCGTTGCTATTTTGGTGTGTTATCTTTTTAAATATGGAGGATGAAATACCATACATACATGTGGAAAAAAATTTACATTTCCTTCTTGTAGCTCACTATTGTTTGTTTTGACAAAGAAAACAGAACAAGAAATATTTGGTGAAACTGTGAGAACATGTGAACATGCATGTTGGTTCAAGCTTGTTAAGAAGCAGCATCTCTCACCTAAATTCATCATGTGAAAGGTAGTGGGAGAGAGAAAGTGTGTGTGAGTGTGTTTGTCGTGCATTTTCAGCACAAGTGTACCCTACCTGCCACCACGGAGCTGATGCCATGCTTTTCTTCAACATTACCTCAACATGGTCTCTCCTAAATCTGAAATTTATGTATTTCTAACTTTTAAAGAAAGTTCTCAACAGTCACACAAGGCCCACACAGTTACACATAAGAGATACAAACTATTTAAAATAAAGGGGAGTAAAAAATTTGTGCCTTTAAGTCCATTTAAACACAATACTTTGATTGTGCTTTCTCACATTTTTCTTCCACCTTGACGCTGGTTTTTTTTTCTTCCTTTCAAAAATAAGCTTTTACATCAGCACCACCCTCCTCTACATAGTGATTTGTTGACAGATGTGACAAAAATAACAACCAATTATTAGGAGATGAAACACATGAAGTGGATGACTGTCTGATCTTTTTTCTCAGCTTATCAAAACACAGCTGTATTAACACCTTCGGATTTATTGTTATTGATGGAGACATTACTGAGAGCGTGGCATTTTCTACTCTGATATAATCTTTCACCATGCATCTCATTTGTGGCAGGAATTATGTCTGCTCAGTGCTCTCCTGTCCCCTGCCTTAACAACCCTGTCAAGGTATCTTAGCAACATGTCAATCCTTAATCCAAACAGCAGGTACTTTGTAGGTACAGTTCAACCCACAGCTCACAGACTGTGGGTTGTTAGCTTTTCTAAATGGCCTTTAGCTCATTATCTTTGGAAAATATTTAAAAATGTAATTCTTACAGAAAGGGGTAAATTCAGTGTGTGTGGCTGCATGTGATGTTTTATGGCTCTTTTCATCCCATTTGTGTATCATAAGAAGATCTGTGTTGCAGAATGCTAAGCAGAAAGCCATATGCAGATAAATGGCAGAACAGAGTTGGGCCAGTTTCCTGTGTGCTTGCAGACACACTGAATGAATGCAGAAGCAGACAGTGATCACAGTGTTAGAGAGCTAACACTGTGATCACTCTTCTTCCATCTCTACCCCAAAGCAGTCTTACATTAAATTCAGCCTCCACCTATTTCCTGAATCCATTATCAGTTTTACTCTATTCATCTTCTCCACACCCTGTGGTTGCAGGCTGAAGCAGTTCCTGTTTCAAACTCTGGTGGGTGCTCTGAAACCTTGGATCTTCCAGTTTAAAGGTAAGCTACAGTGCAGCTAACCAAGCCAGTCCTCAAATTTTTAATCATTTTGGGCACCTGATGTGAGCAAGTGCACAAATATATCTAAGTGTGCTGCTGTGTGATTATTTTACTACTGGGCGTTTTTGTAATGTGTATTTGCTTCTGTTTTCTGGTGTCTCAAGCCATCTGTGGTCACTGTCACACAACACATACAGTACTGGTCGTGAATAGAGCAGGAATAAGCATGTTGCTGCAATAGATTACTATTTCAGTAGTTTGTCTTTTCAGTGTGAAAACTGACAGCAGAGGATTCATCACACCTCATTCAGTATTGATCAAGCCCAGATTGATAAATAAATATAGCTCATCCAGTACATCTGTTTGTTGCTATTGGGTCAGAACCTATCTATCTTTTGTTTTTAGTATATTATAGTACAGTATCTCTGTGATTATTATAGTAATGAATTTTTTTATAGTGCTGGGTGCAGCATAAAGATTCACCTGTGGGGCGAACTGTTGGGGCTAACCATGCTTTAAATGCATCATTAATGTGTAGATTCATTTGGAGTTTCCAGTTAGGTGTCTCATTAAAGAAATACAAGAAAATCAATACATTATTGAAAAAATCTAGATGTGTATGAAATCCAGTCATCGTCACTGGTGATGCCTTTCGAACAGGCTTGTTCCATCTCATAGGACCTCTTTAGTATTCCCCTCCTCATTCTGTGTTTTTGATAAGGTACATTGCCATTCAGGGGTCCTGTCTCAGGGGCTTGTTTCAACACACAAATTTAATGGGTTGGAGGAGGAAAAACAACATAATGATATTTAGAATATGAATTTGAATAAAGATGGAACAAGCCAATTAAAGATGTGGTGTGTCTCAGTAGTCATGCCTAAGTGGCTCTGACTGAGTAGAAAGGAAAATAGGGGAAAAAATTGCTCTGCGTAGTACAGCGCTGTATATATTTAGTATATACAGTATATCTTCACTCGGTTTTACCTCCTTTTAAGTGTTCAGTGGTGCCAAATCACCAAAACTATGCACAAAGGCAAGACAATTTTGAATGAATAAAGAATCACACTTACTATGTATCATCCCAGAGTTGTAGAAAGGTGGTGAGCATGTAAAGCACTGCATTAGGTTTAGACAACGAAAATGCTTGCTTCTATGTTCTTAGTCAATTAATCAATCACAGTCTCATGTGATAAAAAAAAACAAGAAATATCCTTTATGTCAGTATTTTGTGTGTGTCAGCGAATATAATTGTACAGCTGAGATCTTGCGCGTGTCATTACAGCTACTGTATTTACTGTATGTGTGTATTCATACTGTGTGTGTGTGTGTGTGTGTGTCTGAGTGTCTGAGTGTCTGAGGGCAGGCTACCTGTGTCCCCTCTGGCTACTTTAACCAGAAAAGCTTCCAGCTTATTAGTGTCAGATAAAAGAAGGAGAGAAGATAGGATGGAGCTCACCAAAGAGAAACCAGGTGAGAGATAGAGGTGTGGGTGGATGTCATTTTCATTTTCAGCTCTTACATATTCAGCAGGAAGAGTAGGGAAGTACTGGAGTGCTGTGCTCTTCTTGGTGTGAATAATGAAATAAAATTAGGGTATAGGTGACAATAGGTAATGTGGGGAGAAGGGTCTGCAGTAAGGGGAACTAATCCATTTAAACTATGTCAAGTTAGTTACATTTATTTATTATTACAATGATTATATCCCTGAAGTTTGTAAAAAAAAAAAAAAAAAAGAAAAAAAGAAATAGACACAGAGTAGTAAAAGAGAAAGATGGCTGGTGGTTGAGGAGAGAAATTGAGAGCACAGTAATAGAGCAGGGATAAACAGAAAGGCTGCATGAATAGAGAAATAGAGGTGAAGGAGAGAGAGAGAGAGCTAGAATCCACCTACCTGCTATTGGCTTCTCTCCTTTTTCCTGCCCCTCCTGCTCAACCTCAGGCCCATTAAATTCACTTTAACGTTTGCTACATCTGTAATGTGGCATCTCAGCACCCCTTTCCTCCCTCCCCTGGGACACTGGGATAATCTCTGTTAAGCCTTCAGGAGAGAGGGATTTTATCCCTCCACTGACAGATAGAGAGGGACAGAAAGAGGGAGAGGGGGAAAGAGCTGGCTACTGGAGGATAACGACATAGATAATGAGTTAGCTGTCAAAAGATTTTTTCTTTTCCTTCCTCTCATCCCCATTCCTCTCCCAGCTGTTTAATCATTTGAGAGTTGCTTTTGTACTTGCTTAATATTGTATTAAATGGACTGTACCTTATAGAAACCATACAGTGATAGCCTACTGTGTGTAAGGTAATACTTATTTCCCATTTCAAGTGTTTATTGTACAGTTTTTTTTCATTGTCACAATTACTGAAACTGTTCTCTGCATGATAAACGATTCCGCAAAAACACTCCAACATGATATTACAATTTGATCCATGATCCAGTGAAAAAGGAGTACATAAAAACATGAGAGCCTTTAGTAGCTCATGTGTAAATCTGCCTACAAGCACATTTACATTTTATTAATTAACATGTTCAATCTGAACACAACATAAACATAAAATGTGCTTACGTGGTTCATGCTGAAAGTAGGACAGTCCCTAATTTTCCAGTTTTAGCATATGGGCCATTGTTGTGGTATCAACTTGGTTATCTAATTCTAACACCCAAGATTTCTCAAAATCACTCCATTAACCATTTAATTTATTTGAGTGTTTCCAAAATCAGAAAGGTGTATGAGAAAATTCAGGTAAAAAGGTACAGTGTTAAGCAAATCACAGAAATAATGGAGTGTGTTGCAGATTTAACACTGCCTTAGAAATAAATCCTAAAAACTTTTGATGAGAGAAACAAACAGACAAATACAAACTCTAGAGCCTAGTTACAGATACAGTATATATGGCTGTCTTTCTTCACGCATGAACAGTTCACAAGTAAGCAGGGTCTCAACACGAAGAGTGTGAGGTAAAGCAATAACGGTTATGAGAATGACTTGTAGCAGTGTAACAGGACCTTTCTGACCTCAGCTAATGAGCATCAAGCTACAAACTAAAAGGAATACCACAGAGGATACTGTTGAAAATGTCAGGATAATAGATGTAATAACTTGTGTGTTGTGTATCTATGTAATCCATGTATATTAGTGTATATACAAAAGCCAGTTTTCATACCAAACATAGCAGTTACTGATTTTTAGGGATGCTTTTCAAACTCAATCATCTTTATTTCTGAGGTATTTAAAGCTGCATTGTCGCCTCCATTTGCAGTATGTTTAAATAAGAAATAATCATGTCCAGATTTACCAACATATTGTATATTCTTTCGTCAGCGACGACATGAAAAGGTTGTACTTTTACTTTAGTAGAAAAATTAAAAGGTACTTTTACTTGTAGTGGAGTATTGAGTAATCAGAGTTCCTCTGATTCATTTTTACATTTTAAGTGTAAAACAGAAAACATTATACTTAGAAATTGAGTTTTAGACTTGTCAGTTATTGGAAGGTCTATAGATTGGTCAATTATGTATGTCAGCTCATATTTTTTAAAGCATCCTTTCCATTTTTTCTTTAATGCACCCCTGTGCTCTTTTTTTATGTGTTTAGCTGACGTCTTATCTCTTTTATTTTAATTTTTGTCACTCAAAGAAACAGTTATCGTCAAATCAGTTTAGAATGGGCATTCATGCCAAAATTGGGAGACGTGCATTCACCACTTGTGAGCGTAACAAGAGAAATGAAAAAAACACAAGGAAGAAAAAGAAAAACGTTATGTTGATACCTTGTGCTATTGTTGTGCAAGAGGTGCGACTTCAGTGTGCATAGTTCTTTGAAAAGAAGAGCATGGCCAGGTCAATGTCAGGTCAACACAGCAGCTGTTTGTTGGTGACAAGCTCAACAAAGACATAACTCATACGACTAGTGAGTGGTGTGTCATGGGTAAGACCCAGCAGACACCTTCAATGCCAGCAACACAGACATTCTGGGACAAGAGTGGCCAAACAAGCAACTGACAGGAAAAAATGGACGATAATACCAGTAAGAGTAGGATTGTGTATGACAGGTGCAAGTGTATAGAGCCCAGTTATAAAAACATGTGCAGGGAGCAACAGGCATAAAGAACACACACATTTTGCTCATCTCTTATCTCCAGGTTTATGAGAATTGTTGTCAGATAAACATCAGGAAAATGAAACAAAAAAAGAGTTTCAGTATTTTAAAACTGTGCGACAAAGTACATTTGTCCATCAGGGACAGTGGCAGAGGAACATGTGGTTCCTAATCAATGGAACCAGTTTTTTACTTTGCTTGCTTAATTTGTTCTACGTGATAACAGATTGCATCTCTCCACAACTTTTTTGAGTTACTGAAAACTTTCGGTTCATCTTCTAGAACAAAACCAAATCAGCATCATGGAAAGTGCACACTTGCATTATTATTCCAGAATAACTGGATATTTGAGGACAGCCACTTCTCCAAGGCTGCAAGCAAAAGGAAATATACAGGTTATGTGCTCCCTGAAATGTTTCTATGTGGCCTCCCATTCTATGATGGAGACAAATTCTTGAGCACAACAGGTAATGGTGCTTGCAGGGCAATGGGCATGTGAGTTTACCACACAGTTTGGCATGTCACTTGCACAAAAGCTAGACAGCACAAAAAGTAATGGAGAGATTCCCCTTATTCCCCTCAGTGTTTCCAAAAATTGTGACTGGGTTGTCTTTGTTTAACCTAAACATCTGTATCGAGGAGAGAGGACTTTTCTCACAATATCATCAAGATTTGTCTGGCTTTGGAAGCAGCTCATATGGTCTGGTTGGCCATTTATTTCAACCTACAGGAGATGAAAACGCAACTTTATTAGAATTCACAACAACCAGTGAGTGTAAGATAGAATTTCTCCGACCTCATTTAGGAGCAGGGTTTTCCATTAGTCAAGTGTTGTTGCTGCTTGCTTAACCAAGGGGAAAATGGGTTTTTAAAACTGCCACTCCTGAATATGTTCACTGTGTGATTGTGTGTGTGATCGTGTTCACATTTATGTGTGTGCACATACTGTACCTCTCTGAGGTAACTACAGTGTGAACTTGAGTAGAGGTATACGTGCTGGATGACAGTGCACGGAGCACTGGGGCTTTGTCTAATGGATTTCATGCTGACAGTGGGGTTCAGCAGAAGGATTTGACAGTCATCAGTTGCTTAGTTGAGGCTAAAGAACTAGTTCTGGGTATTAAAAAATGAAGAATTTTAAATGTATCATTTGTAAGGGTACATATGTCATAGTTGTATTGAAATACCTGACAAATTGGACCCATGTGCATACGAACTTGGCAGACAGGCGGACAAATGTAGACTTAATAAGCAAAACTTTCACAAAAAACAAGTAATAGTTAACCAAGTAAAAGTTCATAAATTCAGGCCGAGAATCAAAATACATTTACCTGGTAAAGCAGTTCAAAATCCAAACAGGTAAACAGGGAAAATAGGCAGAGAATGACTGAGAAGATGTTGCATGAAAATCAGCAAACAGGAAACATCAAGTGGGCAGCCAGGGGGCTGGAGCACAGCAGGGCACCCTGGAGACAGGAACACAGGATGACAAGAAGCTTTGGACGGGCTGGAACAAAGAACCTCAGAGAGGAAACATGAGCACAGGAGAGATAGGAAACCAGAGCTTTCACATGAGCACCAGCAGCAAAGCTGATGGAGGTGCACTGATCAGTGAATGAAAAACTGAATTTGTAAATTTTTAATTGCCAAAAATGGTACAAATTTGCGGTAGTTGGCAGAAGACTACTTGGCGTTTGGGAAGGAAGTCGCAAAGCGGAGGGATGGGAGGAGTGGTAGGTAACCATAGAGATGGCCTATCATATGTCAGATGTGTGAATTGTTCTGACCACCTCACTAAATATGAATTAAACCAAATTGTTGGGCAAAATGAAACAATAGATTTTAAAATGAAAGTCACATTTGATTGGCAGGCACCTATGCTGCTTGCAAACACCATGCATCATTGACTTACCGGATTGGATAATGGCTCGAGGAGAACACCCTTCGTGTGACGTTATTAGAGCAACAGCAGCTGCTTTGGTCCTGCAGGCCACCTGTGTTTTAGAAGTACTCATGGCCGGTTACAAAATTACTTAGTCATGCTTATAAATGCAGAAAAATTGACTGGAAGACTAAAAATATACTTTTGTTGTTTTTATACACATAAGGTGCAAGTGACACGCCAAACTACTGGTTGTAACGATTAGGAGTCTCCTCCTTGGAGTTTCAACCCCTAACTATGTGCCAGGGTTTACACACAGAGTTGTCCCCACAACAGTCACCAGATCATTGGTCTAGGTCTTGAGATGGAAAGTTCGGGGACATCTATTAGTAGAATGGGGGAACTGGGAGGGGTCAGAAGAGCAGGCTGGACAAATAGCAGGGGCAGGGAAGAAATGTGACAACATACTATTTAAGGTGGTTTGAGGCAATTACATTAGTCTATAGGAGAAAGCCTCATACAGAGGCAGTAACCATATCCCAGTCAGTGACTAGAGGTAGGGAAACAGCTCAGTCTTTGCAGTTTATCTTTTATGTGATTTTGCATCACCATGCTGAGTTACAACCTGCCAAATCCATTGTTTTCCTGTAGCAAAAGCATTTTTAGCAGGTCATTTGTAAAATACGAGATGTGGACAATGAGAACAAAGATCAAGTTTGGATAACAGAGAGAAAGATACAGGAATGTTTTAAGTCACAGTCAGTCAAAAAACTTTAGACACAGGCACCCATGATAATTCTCTCAACCAAGTCAGTATGTCAGCTTTTCAAGGCAAGATTATCAAATACCTGACAGCAGTCAGGACACACATCATGGCACCATGGACTACTCTACTAAGGTTAACAATAAAACAATAATAAGGAGTGTACTGCATAAACACATACAACATGTAGTGTTTGTTGCTGAATATGCACAGTAACAAACTGGAACAGAGGATCACAGCAAGAATGAGACAAGCAAACGACTGTCAAGAGGGACCAACCCACTAACACAAACTTACACACCTTTCAAAATGAGTATCATTTTGAATCTCAGTCTCAATGGAACAATTACAGTGTAAAGGAAGGCTGAGCTCCTGTCAGCACATCTTCACTGAAGATTAATTATTCCACCATAGTCTACAAAGATTGCAGCATGGAAATGAGGATGGGGTGTAAATGGGGAAAAATATTTTTGCCACAACAACTTTAATCAACTTCAGACATGTGTGGGTCAAAGTGTGACTCAAATACACCTCAACTCACATCGAAATTTCCCTATCAAACGCAGATGAATTTGAACTTGTTTTTAATTAGTGTCAAACAAAACACTGAACAACTACATGAATTAAAGTATTAAAATATGAGAACATTCTTTGCTCTGATTTTTTAGTTTTGGAATTTTTGAGTTTTTGAACCTCATGTTTTAGTTTGGTACAATTTGGCTGCAAATGCCATGGATATTTTTAATCAAGTGTTCTGTAATGTAATCTTGATTTACACTTGATGAGAGTTCATATTCTCACGTACAGCTCTCCTATCATATTCACCAGTTATACACATCCTCTATCATCCAGTCTCTACTTTCACCTCTCCAGTGTCTTACTATGCAAAGAGTTATATAAACAAATAATGAATGTGCAAAACCCCAGTTGGCCCCAGTACAAATACTCCACCTTTCCGGTGGTAATGTCTTTTTTTTCTGTCCCAGACTGAGAAAAGCCCATTTTCTACTTCAGACAGATGGATTTCTGTAATAGAGAGGTGATTTTTCACTCAGGGAATCCATCATGTTGTAGTACAATCCTGAGTCATTTACAGACAGAGCAAGAGGAAAAAATGAGGGAAACTTGTATTTTCTTATGTTGGACACCTTCACATACACTTCAGTTTCCATTAATTTTTCTTTACATGTGAATATTATATGAGCGAGATACTGTTTTGAGCTCCTTTTGAGAGACAGATGAAAGTCTTACAGAATGAGCATAAATCATATTGTGCATGATTTAAATGTGATCATCTCAATAATCTTAATATAATCATTATACAACACTAGTTCCTTCATACAATATTCACAGTAACTCGTGGAGTACATGCTAAGTACCAGTGCATGCATGACTTGCAAAGCACATCCACTATACAAATAAAGTGGTATTTGATTTAGTTCTACTGCAATAGAAAAGAAATATAATTTCAATCAATCTATCCTCATGTGAAAAGTTCAGTTGCTGTAGCTTATGCAGTGTAGCTTCTTGTCTTTTGCCTTAGGCTTTCAGCAAAGTTTGCTCAACTTTTTTCTTCTGTCTCTTTATATCTGAAATGAAAGCTAGTGCAGACTTGGATTTTCTCAAAGTATCATGGGATTGTCTGTGCAAGTCTTGTATTTTTCAAGCACCCCTCGTTGTCTCCATCTCTCCCCTCTAAAAACCCCTTGTGGCTCATGTTCAGACTGCTGTACAGTAGATGTGTATGTGTGTGTGTGTGTGCGCACACATGTTTAAGTACATGGGACTTTCAGTGAGTGCACACCATGTGTAACTCAAATTTGTCATTTAATAGCAAGAGCACAAGGTCTAATAAATGCCTCATGAAACCTTCTCTGAGGAATTTCCTCCACACCGTTTTCCTCCTGTATGGATTTTGTTACATTCTAGTGTTTATAGTATATTGACATTCAAATTCAAAAGGTCCTGTTAATTGTGACCCAGCTAACGGCATAGATATCAATTACTGACAAATATTCAATGACTGTGAACTACTCCATACTGTAAATAGTCATTAACTTTCCTTAACTGCTATACCATGAACGTATTGTGGACAGTATAACCTTCGTATTTAGGCTAACAATAATTTCCCAATAAAAAACAGTAATAAGATATAATATCCAATCTGAGTTTGAGTTTATGGTTAATTATTTTGAGTTTTCAATAAGCTGCACTATTTTCAGAACCTGTGCTGACCCACAGGAGAGCAGGATTTCCAGAGCAGCTTTTACTTGGTCTTGAGGTCAGGATGCACTTTAAGTAAGTCGAAATCTTGATTATTACTTAATTTTAAGGGTCAGTCAAAATTTTCATTAAGACCAGATATGTTTCCCATTTTCTTTGGAATTTCATTATTTTCCTGATATTGTTGCCTTTTTTTGCTATAATTTGGTTTGGTCTGATCAGTCAAGAATTGTCCAATGGCTTAATGGAGTTCATTGAATTCAACCCCAGAACAGGCTGGCAGATGGAGACCTACTTACTGCTCATTTTCAACTGAAGTATTTTGACACTGATACGAATGATGGTTTCTCCCATTAAGGAGATGAATTCATTTTGATGGCTCATTTTTTGTGCAATAGAAAATTGGTCCATTTCTGTCTCTCTTCCTCTCTTTCGTCTTATTTCTGTGTAAGTCTGTATTTTTTGTTTGAGTAAGGGTTGATGGTCTAAAGGCTGAAGGCAGCTTTACACAAAAATAGATCTACAATGTCCAGAAATACCTTAGACCAACAGTGGTCATTTTTTTTAAAACCACATTTTTTTAAAAACGTCATTTTTTTAAAAACATGATGCACAAGCTTTTTTTGACTAGAGAATTGCATTCATGACATACACACACTATCCATATGCAAATGCACATCTGCATGGAGCTTGTGAGCCAACACATACTGTACATTATGAATACTGACATACTACAAAATTTCAGCGTCATTTAAAGTTCATATTTTTTCATCTAAAAGTGAGGAGAGTGTCTTACTTAATGACTAGATTACATGCACATCTATCTGTATGCAAGACAGCTGAGCCAATGGGTAATATTATTTGTAATAATAATTAACAATTAATTATTAACAATCATAAATTAATTCAGACATGATTACTTTTAGGCACAAGGTAAAATATATATTCATTTTTTCACAGCAAAAAGTAGCAGATCAAAATTTAATTTGTCTACCTATTAATATTCATGTCTATTCATATTCTGTTTTAAGAATATGAGGATGTAGGTTTAAACAGTTTTTAGCAAGTTGTACAAATGCTAAAAGTCAGTACTTGGGGAAGCTGAGAGACATCTTAGTCAGAGTATGTTTGACCTGGAAAAAAAATTATGCCAAAGAATAAACCTGAAAAATAAAGATATACGGAACGGTTTGTGGTTTCCCCTCAAGAGGAAGACAAATTTAAGAGGTGAGAAGATGTTAACATCAGGAATAAGAGGATGCCGACTTGGTTACAGGATAGTAGCTAAATAATAAAGTGGGTCACAGGAGAAACTTGACGTTCAACAACAGGGGAGAGAATGAACATTAGATGATGAAGTAGTGTTCCAGCAGGTTAACAATATATAAGCCGTGCTTAAAAGTCCATCACAATCTAGAAATGTTCAAGATGTTTTTGCAGTTTAAGGTGATAATCTGGAGTGTGGTACATCATAATCTACACACTCATAGCAGTGTTGCATGTTTACATTTTGTGGTTGAATCTGTAGACTTGATGGGCCTATTATTATTGTAGTATTATGAACTACTACAAGGCCACATTGAGGGATCATAAGAAACAAGGGCTACATTGATGGTTGTTTGGGGTTGTTCTGTTTCACTTCTTGTTTTCTTTCATTTCTTATTTTTTCTTTCATTTTTGGGGGCGTATTCAGCTTTTTGGCTCTTTGTGGTTGTTTTGTGTCTGTTTTTAAACATTTCGCATCTCTTTTGGTTCTTTGGCACCTCTTTGCAGTGACAGTAGAGAGCTCTGCTCAAACAGTTTAACCTCAATCCTCAATTCATACAATTACACAACATGCATAATAGTCTTTCTGTTTGTTCTGTAGATTTGTTGAAATGCAATATGTTTCTGTTTAGATGTAGATCCATAAATTTGAGTGTCTTTGTAGTTGTTTTCTGTCTCTTTGTGGTTGTGTTGTCTCTCTTTGTTATTTGCAACCATGACTCATTATGTTCGTAACTAAAGAGGCATTTAATTCAGATTTGACAAGCAGCCTAAAACAAATGGGAAATATCTAACGAATCAATAAAATACCTTGTAACAGACTATTACAAAATCAACCAGTTTCATTAAAATTGGTCATTTAAATAAAACTTTTTAAGGGATAAAGTATCCTTCATTTTTATTTTACTTACATTTATATTTAGTAAAACGAATAGATTGTTTTTTCAGTGAATGCTCCAAAATCATTGCAGGTTTAGAGTAAGTAACTAGAAAAGATTAATTCTGTTTAAAGGTGGACTTGTTGTTTAATATTTAACAAATTTGATTAACACAAGAGCTTGTCTTTGTTAGAACATGTATTACCTCTTCTCTTGAGAAAAATCTCCTACTCGACATAAGAGAGAGAGATGCATAAAGAGAGTGACAGTCAGACACACAGACAGCTTGTGTGTGTGTGTGTGTGTGTGTGTGTGTGTGTGTGTGTGTCTGTGTGTGTCTGTGTGTGTGTCTGTGTGTGTGTCTGTGTGTGTGTCTGTGTCTGTGTCTGTGTGTTTGTGTGTATGCATGTCTGTGTTTAGCGCCTAGTGTTGTCAGGTTGATGCCCCGGGCGAGTTATTAAGCAGCAATCCTTGTGCCTCAGGCCACAGTAAGACCTTTACTGTCTCTGAATGCAGCCAGGGGACTCTGTGTGTGTGCGTGTGCGTGCGCGCGTGCGTGCGTGTGTGTATGCGTCTAGTTCTTTCCTTTGTACAAGTGAGCTGCGGTAACTGTGTGTCATTTCATTTGTGTATGTCTGGTGAACAGTTCCACAATACGAAATGCTATACGCAGGGGGGAAAAGAGGAAGGGAGAAAGCCATGAACAAGAAAAGCTGTGTTTGTGGTTATACAAATGACAAATTCTCAGGAGATAGTCATGTCTTTGCTCTTGGCATGTGTTTGTCCTTATCAGGGGTGGAATACTTTTTTCCCCACCTCACTTCAGAGTTTGCTTAGATTTGCGCACCATTTTAGGCAAGTAGTGATAAGTCTTCTCTATCAGAATATTTCAGCAATGTGACTATTGTGTGCCAGACTGCTGCTGGAATATCAAACCTATTCTCAAGCCTTCAAGCTATGTTAACAAGTTTGCAGTGCAACTATAAGTGAAAGGGCTTGAGGGTGGATGCAGATGTGTGCCTGCATTGAAGAGGAGGCATGTGTGTGTGCATTCTCCACTGGCCTGCAGTAAAGACTGAAATTGTTCAGGTCAAAACTATTTACTACACTGCTGTAAATGTGTGTATGTGCCCTCCACACACTGTTCCATAGCTAAATGTTATTGCTCGAGCCAGAGATTACACTCTTTATATCCCTATTACCAGCTGCTCTCTCACCTTCTCTGCCTCTCTCTCTACCTCATATTCATTTTCCTCTCTCCATTCTCTGTCTGCTTTCATATGTCTTCCTCTTTCACTACGTATTGCTTTCCCTTTTTAATTCTCTGCTTCTCTTGGGAAGCACTGGAGTCAGGGAAGGGCTTGAACATCAGGGTAAACGGGGTGATATTGCATTTTGACACGCCTCATATTATTTCCCCTTCAATTTCACTGCTTGGCGAGGAATGTGCGACTTTCTTCGTCCCTATATCTCCTCCTCTCACCCTTTCTCCTTATCTTCCTGTCATAATGTGTTGCAGGTGGCGAAGGCATTGTTAGCTGAACAGATTGCACTATACCTTCCAATTTCCTCATTTTCTATTCACTTATTGACTGTTCTCTTTGTACAACAAAAGTGAGCTACAGTGCAACAGCATCAGGGAATAGAGGAGAAAAGGTTGGGGACAAGGAGACAGTGAGCTGCAGCGATTATTCATTAAAAACTGATGTTGTACTGCATGGCCAGTGAGAAAAGAGTGAAGCAATCTCATTTTCCAAGTTAAACTTTAGTTCGCTTTTGCACTGGCATTAGCTTCAAATGAATTTACGAGCTATTGATCATTTTGGTTTCCCCCAGCCTGGGAAGCACATGTACACTGAAAAATGCACAATTATAAAAACTGACTCCGGACAGAATTACAGTATCATTCTGAATTTAAATCAACATTTATATGTTTTGTTTTAATTTATTTTCGCTAGTGGTGGTGGTGGGAGTTATAACTTTTCAGAATGAATAAGTTCTTTAGGTAAAAACACACAATTTCCATTATCAATAATTTTTATAGCCTGCATAGGGACAGAGCAACAGTATTAAACATCTATACATATCTCTAATTGCTGTTATTGGAGGATTTTTTTTTTTCAAACATGACATTTTCACTGTATAATATGTTTAAATACACTGAAAACAAAATGTGGGAATGATGGCCGATTTGTAACTCGATTACGTTTTCTGTTAATGTAATGATCATTATGTTCACAGTTAACATAAATGACAAGTCACAATTACCTTAATACTGAACGTATTAATAAAATGTAATCAGTACAATGATTGACAATTACATTCTCTATTAAAACGTAATCGGGATTGCAGTTTTGTCCGATACGAACATAATTTTTAGGAAACAGGGTTGCAATCTGTTCAAAAACATGTTCATCTGTTAAACTTTAAGCAAAGACAAAAGCTCTGAACCAAAGCTTGCTTAGTCACCCAAAGCATTGATTAGAGGAGACATTTCACTGCAAACTAATCTCCTCTAAGGTCAAGTTTAGGCTCGCTGTGCACACTGCATCTTCTGAGCTGTGTGTCCCAAATATCAACTCTAAGAGCAGAACTCGCGATAAGTCAATTTGAAAATCTTTCCCAGCATTATTACAGTTATTATTATTACGGATGCTAATAGCCAATCAGATTGCATCATTGCAACGTAACACTGTTGCTGTGTAGCATTTTGTCATTTGAACAAGATTAACACAAGCTGCTTGTGTTTTTGTTGTTGAATGATGTCCCACAGTTATCTCCAGGGTGATCGTAAATGTAAATGGATGGATTTCTGGCACAACAGTCTGAATAGACTGCCATCTATTCAGACATCCCATGCAGGTTATAAGGGAGTATTCTCTGATTTAATCGAAAAAATATCTTATTTTGCTTGAATGTCAATGGGATGTATTATAATTGTGTTTCTATTGTGTTTAGAACACACCAGACATTTAGTGTGGAATAATATTGGCATCAGCAATTATTAACATAAATTTATGCTTATTGTTTCTGCCCTCAAAGCCCAAGTTCAGACAAACTGTAATTTTATGACTAATGACGATCTCCAGATGAAATCAGATATGACAGCCTAAAACTCCAATGAGAAACATTTAAGAATGATAACATGATAATTTGGATCCGTTTTTGATTACTCTTGCTCGCCTGCCTTCCTCTGTCCACTGTTCTGTCTAGCTGCCTCTCTTGACTGTCTGACAGGCAGATGTTTGGGCTGTGAGGTGAGAAGGTGACTCCACTGGGAGTCCTCTCCCCAGTAATTGGCTGTCACACACAGCTTCCCAAAGTTGGGAAATCGGATTTCTTGGCATCCACGAACATAGAGGGGGTAAGGCCAGGGATAATATGGCAGGGTGAAGGCTTTAACTGCAGGTGTAAGTGTGTGTGCTTAACCTCTTAGTCGCACTCTCTGCCCCCCCCTCACTTATCTACCTCCTCACCTGTCTTTCTTTCACACTTACTCTCTAACCTTTTCCTGATCTGGTACTCTGTCTTGCTGTGTACACACCTTGTTATTGCTCAATCTCAGTTTTTCTTCCAATGGTCACCTCATGGTTGTTGGCCACCACCTTAAAAAATCCTTGTTACTTTTTCTGTCATATTTTCCTTGCACTCTTTTAATCAGTTAAACACACCATTAACCTGTCGATTAAACTGTGGCCTAAGAAGTATTTTCCTCTGCTGCAGCTGAAATAAGCAGCCACGAAAACACAGACGTCTAACCAGGGACTCGTACAACACATACTGCATCCTATGCCACACAAATAGATGTTGTTGGAGTTCACCTTTTTATACAACACGACATTTTTAATATTTAGCAATCACTTTTGCTCACATAAGAATCACAAACACCAGTTTTAAAATTGTCTCCTTTTCTTAACTCCAGAACATTTGACCCACAATATCAAGGTTCTCTGATATCAAACCGATCCAGTTGGTTTGAAAGACGAAGTAATTAATAATGTTAAACTATATCCATATTTTAATATTGAAGAACAACTAATCGAAACAGAGAAGGTAAGATGCTCTTTGACTCTAGTAAGGACAAAGATGGGATAAATAATTTTGTGGACAGCTGTTGTTAGCCCACTAACATTGCCAAGTCCTTCAGGTTATGTGTACAACCCTACCCACACTATTTCCTGTCCCCTTCTGCTGCATGCAAGTAAATTTACACCAGGCAGATTTTGGTGTAATTGCATACTTTTAAACAGCTACTTTGTAGTACATCAAGTAGCTTAATCACTAATCCCTGCTTCCTTTCCTGATTTATTTTAATCTCCCCTTAAAGTGTCCTCTCCTAACCTTCTTGTAACAAACTGTACAACACTGATGAGCCACATGTTTATCTAGTCTTTAACAGGAACTGGATAGTTCACATCTTCTACCTAAAGCCTATTTGTAAGAAGAAAATAAAAAGACTAATCTGATCAAATGACAATAGTATAAAACACTATCAGTCAAAAGTTTGGACACACATAGAAATTACCATGTGTGTGAAAGAAAAGCAGATTTAATAACATCAAATTGATCAGAATAAATGTGTAGATATTGTTCATATTGTAAATGACTATTGTAGCTGAAAACAAGTGTTTTTAAAAGGAATATTTACATAAACATACAGAGACCTAAATTCCACAAACATTAGTACTGTCTTCCAATAGCATGCTATCCTAGAAATTTTATTCTGTTCATCTGGACAAGTTTTTTTAGTGGGAGAAATACCTGGTTTATTGAGCATGCATCAAGACAAATAGCATGTTATGTTTGCTAATGCAAATCTATTCATTTAAAACTGTAACTTATCATTAGAAAACAATGTGCAATGATGGTAACACAAAAGAAGACATGAATCTTTTCATGAAAAACATGGTGATTCCTACGTGTGTCCAAACGTTTGACTGGTAGTGTATATATATCTGTTCTGGGTGAAATCCCAGTTTGTATATCATTATATAGAAGCTATTCAAGTTGGTTCTGTTGTGAATTTAAACTGGAAACTTTAAATGAAAACAAAAGTGTCAGTAGCATCTGATGAGTGTATATATTGCACACTTGCAATATCAGAGGTAATGAGTTTCAACACTGCAAAAAAAGCTTTATTTATTTGAAAAATGTGCACATAATTTTAGAAAAAACAATTCAAACCCTTAATTAAGACAGAGACGAGAGAAGTGCCATGCTGTCATCTAATTTAAATATACTGTATACACTAGAGCATTAACAGAAAGTCTAACATTTAATAATGGCTGCCCAGGCTGAGATATGAAAATACGCTGAGAGAAATCAAGAATCACACTCAAATTACCGTCTGGTGTGGTTCTCTCCACTGGCTTTAAGGCTTAGCTCCAACAAGAAGAATCTATTTTATTAATATTGAGTTGCAAAAAGTTACAGAGTGTCCAGTTAGTTAGATGCAGTTCATTAGTGACTGACTAGAGTTCTAAGTATTAGTGGACCAGAATAGCCGTTTCCATGTGTCATGACAATAATTATGATATTTATACATCAGCTTGTGATTTGATGCAACATATTGGCAAATTCTACAACTAAGTAAAGTTGAGTGAAGTCACTGAGTCCAACTTTGTCTGTCCTTTTAAGAATAATGCTGGCACTTTACATTATACTTATAGAAACATACGTATTAATAATGGGGAAAATAGTTTGGTGTATTAATGTTGTAACATCAGTAATGTAATGGCACCATTATATTTTACCTTTACCTCAATTCATTTATTTCTGAATTTTGTTCATGTCAAAGTTTTAAAATAAATTTTTGTTGATAAACATTTGTGTGCCACCCAAAATCTAGAGGTTATTACATCTTACAACTGTATCTCTCCCAGTAGCACTGCTGTGGTGTAGAGCTCTCTTGCAGATCCATAAGAGTTCCAGGACTTTCATATGCCACATGAAGCCATCTGCCGTTAGTTGTGGTTGGATTTCATGCATTGTGTTATATTGAATTTTCTCAAAAAATACTTATTCTTTCTTTACACCTTGGTAACCAGACAGGATAAGAGCGAAATCTCTTTTGATTTTCACACAGCTCGTGTGTCGAGACTCATAGGCTATCATGCTTCAGGGCAACAGAAATAAGGTTTCATGGATAAAGACTAAATATGATTAAAGGCTGTGTCAATGGGTCTGTCTGACAAAAATCTGGAATCGTCTGAAATACGTCTCAGTAGCTTTCTGAACCAGTTCATACACCCAGCACCCCACAGTTCCAACAGAACAAAACTAATTTTAAAATGATTATTTATAGTTTATAGTAACAGGTTAAAACTAATAATTAGGATTATGATTTGTTTTTAAGAACATCTATCTGTGCTTGTGATAAACAAAATTAAAGCTCGAAAGTGCTTTAAAACATGAGCCAGTAAATAAACCAGGCTGTTGCAAAGAAAATTAACTGGCAGCTTTTCCAATATATTCTCTGTGAAGTAGCTTCATATTTTACATCTTGATAACAATACAAGTTCAAGTATTAGTTTTTTGGTAAAGGTGATGTGAAAGGTACCCAGAAGGACTGTCTGCGGCTAGGTAGGTATATGGGTATATTTTCTTGTGGAGAGCAGATAACACTGAACATCCCTACAGCAGAAAAAGTCAGACATGGTTTGTCTGCAAAATTAATCTGCAGTAGTCGATAGTTTCAAATGGTAAACTTGACAATATTAATTTAGTTAGTGCTTCTGGTTTTAAAGTGTTTATTTTTCAACTTCATTAATTAACTTGAATTATTGCCTCATGGTTGTTTGCCTCTACCATCTAGTCACGTTGCAGTTGACATGCATGTCTGTTCACACTCAGATTGTAATCACTTCATCCAAGTCCAGGTGGACGTTTGTGCCAGACGTAATAAAATTCCCTCAAGGCATTCGTGAGATATTGTGTTAGTGAGAATGGGATATACGTCACAGTAACCTTGACCTTAGACCTATAAACACTAACATCTAATCAAATCATTCTTGAGTCCACAGGGACACAGTGCCCATTTAGAAGTAATTACCTCAATTCCTTAAATCATTCAAGAGAATGGGATGGACAGAGGGAAAACGCAGTGCCTCCAGACACACAAGCTCAGAGCAACAAAAAAAAACATAATTAGTAATACGAAATCTTACTCTTAATGATATTCTGCTTAATCCCAAACATCCAATTATTAGTTTGCATTTTCATCAGTTTTAGCAAAATTATAAACTACATGGAATAAATACCTTAAAACCAATAAACCAATAAAATTACATTTTATTTGTGTCTGATGTTGAGATACATTCTGCTCTGACCAGCACTGCAAAAAGTTTTTCTGTGATCAAATGAATATGTTTTATATGGGAAGATTAAAGGAAGACATTTGAACTGGTTTGACACCAAAGGAACCAGCAGCAGATTGTGTCAGTATGGGAATCCTTTAGCCAGAGGCTGTTCTGGAAACATGAATGCACCCAAATGGAAGCACAGTGTTCAAGTGTGAGATAACCTGATGCAACATAGTCCACCATGCTTTATTTTCTGCCTCGGGTGACCACGTGTCTTCACAACCTCACGTTTTTACATTTCACAGAAATTAGTGTGGTGTGAGGGATTGTTCAAATCATGTTTAGCCGTTTCAAGTAGGGGAATGTTCAGAGGAGAGAGCACCAAAGACAGGTGTATCCAAAGAGTAAGAGATGGGGATGAGAACAGAGCAAAATAGGAAACAAACTAAAGGAAGGGGTAGTAGAAACTGAGCAAGAGGGAGGAAGAATGAGAAAGAGAGAAATGTGAAAATGTCTGAAGTATGGTAAGCCTGTTGATCCAAGGATGTTTTCTTAGTATAAGTAAATGTGCATATTTTGAGAGTTGGGTAAATTAACACATGTGAACATAGATATCCAAAAGCACATATACTTAAAATAAAAATGTATTAGCTGAATATATAATAACTGGTACACACCATGCAGTATGCATATGAGCAAATGCTTGTAGTAGAGATCTGCCTTTACATCCTCTATTCCGGTAACATGAGTTTACCTTAAAAATGTACTAGGTTCACAAGTTAAAAATTTATAAGCTGTACGTATGTGAGGCTCATACTGTAGGTAAGCTTGAGGAGCGCCAGAAGACCTCAGCTATGTACATCCAGCCGCTAACATAAAACTTTTAGTTCACAAGCACCAGGGCTCCAAGGAATTGTGACTCAGCCAGAGACTGATATAAACTCTTCTTTTCTTTCATTCTGCAAAAATATATAATCCTCAGTAGTGGTTCTGGAAGTACAGGCATGGTGTTGGGAGAGCTCTGAAGTATACTTTAAGATTTTTTTAGAAAAATAGAGATAAAGAGAGTGTGGTTTCAGGTTGCAGGTCCATCAATTTGGATTAGGAAGGTAATTTGTTTTCCACCTTATTTCTTTAGCTCACTCCCCAACTGTTTATAATAAAAAGTCACTCATCTCCTTTTTCCTTATTCTCTGTACAGAAATTAGAAAACGTAGAAGTACAGTCCAACTTTTATACACCGGTCTTCTGACTATACATTTACCTCCACTTCAGATAAAACTAGAGACATGTAGAGGTCTGTCAAATAAAATTAAAAAACATACCAGTATATACCACTTATTGCATCATGGATAGTCCATGTTTGAGATCAATTAAATACTAGTTAACTTTGGGGCCAGTTATTTTCTAAGGACTGTCACCAAGGAGAAGGAACTTGAGAATTCATAAAGTGACTGACAAGAATAAAACATCTATTATGTGTCAGCTACAAATCCTACAAATACGGAAGAGACTACAGTGGAGAGGACATCATTGCTCTGAATATCCATCCATACAGCCCTTCCAGTCCCTTGAGTACCTACTTGGGGTGCCAGTCATCTGGGTGACTGCACTCAAGTGAATAGTGAAATGCATAATTGATTTCATGCATTATCTATCCAGCTTCTGTTTAATACATGTCCATGTACATTTTTATTTATATACTTAAATGTTTAAAAGCTAGAGGTATTTTCTGCAGTTGACGGAATGGTTTAGAATGATTCATTCTAAAATGTACCCCAAAACAGGCTGCCTGTACTAAAACACAGCCAAACAATGACACATGACTAAGTCACTTAAGGTCACTGAAGCCATCATCAGTGAATCAACTGAAAAGAAAACATTCAACGAGACAACAAGTCATGTTTGACCATCTGCACATGACAAAGCCTTCTAACACTTGTGGCAATTATTCTTCTCAAAATAGGAATTGCTATGATGTTGTGGGGGTAAAATCTACTGACAGCAGAATGATAGATTTAACATTTACAATTAGTTTTATTAGTTTTTCTCCAACCAGTAGTTTTAGTTAAGATAATTTAAGATCCTCTATTTTTCTCTAACGAAGCTTGTGCCTGAAACTACCACCTGTGTCACGTCACATGTACAGCTTCACTTTTGCTTTGTTTTGAAAGCTACTAAAAAATGATGCCAACCTGCTGATGGGGGAATCATATCAGAAAACACTTACTGAAGTTTTGCTAAAAGTTCAACAAGTACCATCTTTTCCCTTACACTTCCCTTACTGTTTTTTATATTGGGAATGCCTAGTGTTTTCTTGCTTTTCTGTTCTACTGTGCCACACCTGCTTTCTGCCTGTACTTTACCACCTGTTCCCTAGGATGATTAGGTGTGTTACAGTAACTATAATCTAGAGGGAATTTAGCTGCAGTATATCCTGAATATACACATTTGCTCTATACCAACACTATTAGAGATGGTCTCAAAAGCATTTCAAATGCCAAAAATTCTAACAACTAATTTTGGACAAGTCATATATGCCATGTAATTATCAGTATTACACAAGATGTTAGTGTAATATTATTGTCAGTACTGTACCTGTTACAATTTCATGAAGATTTGTTAAAATATTACTAATAGTGTGCAAATCTGTCATCAAGGTAAACAGTGGATATGAAATATAGTTCTTCTTTCTTCTTTTCTTACATAATTCTATGTGTTAATTCATAGCTGTGATGTCTTCTGTGTTAATCTTAGTTGCAAAGACATTGCATGCAGGGCTGATGCTGAAGGCTTATGTTAAAATCACATGTTTATCTTTATCAGGTCACTCCCACTGGACTTTCACCATTACACCAACGGGCAAAATCACCCTGTTGCATCACGCAAAGTAGCAGCAACAACTTACTAACGGTCTGTATGCCAGGTACTGAGTGCCTGTGGAGAAAAATTTAATTATTAAAATGTTTTGTGAAAAACTCAAGATTGCATCATCCTGAGTTATTGTCCATCATAACCTGTGCTTTTGGCTTAGAGTCTTCCATTTGCCTTACACTGCTGTCAAAAAAAGGAAGGAAAAGATGAAACCCTATTTATCTGCCCTGTTGGTCTTCATTTGACAGTCTTTCCGTTCCAGATTAAATCAAGACCCTCAATGAATGAAGTCTCGTTAAATATGTGGAGCCATCCATCTTCAAAACTGTAATTGGGTCATTTGCTCTTTTTCAAGTACCTTGTTTCTTGAGGTAAATTAAAGTAAATGAATTGTGATCCGTTATTACAAAGAAAATGGTGGAAGGTGGAACCTGTCTTCCTTTTCTTCAGTCAGATACTAGTTTACTGTCAGGAGGGGCTTTGCTTTTATTAGCAATATTAGTCTTGAAGACATTTTAAATCAAATAGTCATAGTTACAGTAAATACCTCCCTTGTTTAATTAAATATTGCATTATGTTTATGTTGGAACCCCATTTACAGAAAAGTTAAAATGCAATAAAAACTAATATCTGTTACTTGTCAGTTCATTTAAACCTTTATTTATCTGACAAAAAACAAAGTACATTTTGAGTAAAGTTATTAAAAGTAAATTTGATGCCCACAACAGATTCAAAAAAGCAAAAGAGTAGTAAAGACTGAAAAGTTAATACAAAATTTAAGTCAACACTGTTCTGGACAATGTAAAATTTTGCAGTGGCTCAGAATTGTAGGTAAAGGTATAGGTAAAGATGAGTCATTAGATAATTGTTAGTGAGTTCAAAAATAATATTTCTCAGTTCTTAATTTTAAAGAATTTAGTTATTTTGTCTGAAGAACATAATATTCTTCAGATAAATTGTTAGTAGCAAAAACTCTTCACATAGTAAATATGATTTTAGTTACATTTTAGAAGACCAAGTCCAAACCTATCTGGAAATGGGGTTAGTAATATGGTTTGATCGATCTGTGAGAAATTATATTCTTCTGCTGCAGTGAAGACTACAAAGCAGCCAGATCTTGAGAGATTTTGGTTTTAGGTTTGAAATGTAGTATTCATAATTCATTCCTAGGATTTCAAATCTTGCTTTGAGTGAAAATCAAACCTTAGCAGTTTTTGTATGTGTGGTAACAAGTTATATCAACATGTTTTTCTGATGGGACATCCCTCTGGTCCTTTTTAACTAAACTTTTACAATTGCTGACCTTTATTGTACATGAGAGAGTTACTGTCTGTTCCTGACAAGGAAATGTACTTTTGACCAACATCATCATGTGTATTGATATTATCACAAGGACCATCTTTTTCACTTATCTCTTTTATAGAGAAATCAAATCTCAACATCAGCACATCTTAACACTTTGAATTTGTCTCCTGACAGTTACGTTTGGGAGCTGTATCTCTCATTCCAGAGAACAAGTCAAACTAAAACCACAGCAGCACATACTAACGGGGCTGATTTTCTGAAGCAGCCTGACATAGATTTGGAGACACACTAGTTACTTTACCTACTTATGTGCCTTTGTGCTCAGACTTGATTGAAGGCAACAAGATCACCCACTTTCAAAAGCAATCACAAACTATCTGACAGGTGGAGGGAAAGTTTGGACACCAAAATCTAGATTGGGATGCGGGAGACACTAAACCTAATAATCATAACAGGACCCTCGTATTAGAAATAATATTCACCTACAGTAAAATTACAGTTTGTTAGAGTGTAACCAGCTTGATTGTCTCTAAACAAACCACATCCAAAACAATGTTTTTTTTAGATATATTCATTTCGATTCAGTTTATTTGTGTAGCACTATATCACAACAAAAGTCATCTTACACTTTACAGTATAAGATTTAAGACCTTACAGAACCTAACGATCCAGCTACAGTATGTAGAAAACCCACCAAGTCCCACTTGAATGAGCAGTAGGCAACAGGGGAGAAGAAAAACTCCCTTTAACATATAAAGCCCCGAGCAGAACCAGGCTAAGGGTAGGTAGCCATCTGCCTCGGCCAATTGAAGTGAGTGAAAAGGCGAGAGAGAAAAAAAACAACTTCTAAAAGCAGCAGACAAAAAAAATGATATATTGTATATTGCATTTATATATTGAATTGTTAAGACTCCTGCTAACAGTTTTGCTTATTAATGCAAAGTGTTTGTTTCCAGGTTATGCTGTATGTGTGCATGTTTAATTCCCAAAGTTGTTAATAAAATGTTCAAAGAAATTCAAAGTGGTTTTGAAAAAATATGCCAGCAGATATTTAACTTTTTTTTGCCACATACATTGGTGAATTGTATTTTGTATAGCAGAAACATTTTGTCAGCGTGTTCTCAGTAGGTTATTTTTATACACATTGTTGAACAAGTGAGTAAACTCATGGTGTTCTCCTGCAATACTGTATAAGATCTTTAATATTACACATTACTGACATGACACACACTGTATTTTAGGTAAAAGTACCACTTTTTCATGTCTGGAGGAACATATTTGAGCCCAGAATTTATACTAAATAAAGAAGATGCTGAGTGTATTTTAGGCTGCGGTATTTTAATCCCTCGGCTCTTTGTTTTATTTTATGCCATAAATTAAAGTGCATAAATAAATACAGTTCTTCTTAAACAATTCTGTTTATGTAAGCAGTTGTTAGGACTGTGTATGTTTTTCTATTTCCACTAAAGGCCCCGTAGCACTGGTCTTTGTTAGGATTAGGTGCATGGTAAGAGTCTATTTCTGTGAAAACTGAGACAAAGGCTTATCTATTGCATATTACTGCACACCTTAAATGCCCCATAACTAGGAGCATTGTCATTCTGATGCATTTTGAAAACTAACTACACGTGGCTCATGTTTGTAAATTAAAATGTTTAAAGCCAACAATATACAATAGTGGAAAATATATTAAAGCTACTGTCAATGTTACAGACAATTTTGATAAATAAGCAACCCATTTACCCAGTGTCAAAAAAGCAGAATCCTGGCCCTCCTGGTTTCTCACCTGGTGATAAGCCTGTTATCTGTGCCTCCCTGCTCTGCTACTGGCCCACACTCCTTAATATTTTGGCTGACCAATCTGACAGGCAGCCACCTCAGACTTAGCTAGGGACCCAGAGAGCCCCGCTGTGGGGACACGGCGACTGTCACTTCAAATCATAAAACAAGTAGAAAAGTGCCATTTCTTTTGTAGTCCAAGCCTTTGGTAAGAAATTATGAAAAAATCCCCATGTTGTTTGCATGATTCATTAACAATTTCTAACTAAGGCAGATTCAGCCATCCAAAAGGCAAAGATGTGATCACAAACTTTCTCCACCCACTCAGCACCTACATCAGACCATTTAAAATGTCTGAGTAAAGCGAGTAGATGATGGTCCTCATAAGGTTCAATTAATGCATTAGAAAGACAGACAAATGGAGACTAATGGAGGCTAATGGGACTTTACCAACCTAATGAATTTCCCTCAGTTATTTATCCGTTTATTCAACTGTTTTATGGGGCTGTTATTTATATAAACTGAAGAGTTTCTGTCCATTAGTTATGAGTGCTTTTCTGCAGAAAATTGTGCAGTAAGGCCAATTTCTATACTACATGTTCAGGTTTTAACAAATTCTCTACTTCCTATTATGTTGACTCCATTTTTTCATTATTGAATTTTTGGTTGCTTTTAATTACACATTTTCCTTTGTATATATTTTCTGTCCTTTTTTTCACACAGTAAGAATACTCAAAGTATAGCTCAAAGTATTTGTCTCATTTGCTGTCCCGGTCATGAAAGTTGACAGCAGTCTTAACATTAAAGCATTAGTCTGTCACCCACACTGTCACACTCAGTGCTGATCAGAGTGGTTGAGTCTGTATGTTTCTCCCTGTTGACCAATGTAATGAGGGTACAAACAGGAGATTAGGGCATTGCATCCCGTTATTTTGCCTCTGCAGCACTGTTCTCAAAATCTAATAAATCCTTGTGACTGAGCAATCTTTATGCTTTGTCTGAGAATGATTTGCTTTGTCTCTCTCCATGTTGACCACATACAGAAGGGGGAAGAGCTGCTCTGTTTTTCTATCAAGGCCAAATATGTTAACAAGGCACCGGACTCCAGCACTCTGGGATCTTCTCCAAACCGTTCTTGGTCTCTATCCAATGTTTGGCTGCATATGTACTGTATACGATTACCTGGGCTTGCAGGTGGCAGAGAGGAGACAGATGCCGGACCTTTGTTTTCCCCTTGTTAAATGTGTCTCCAGAGAGCTTTTTTTTTTTCTTTCACTCAGCCACATTGACAAGAGTCTGTATAGCCACACGCACACACATTTTCTGTCTCTCTCTCCACAGCTACTCGCTTTACACACAGACATATACACTCACCAGCCACTTTTTTAGGTACACCTGCACAATTGGATTGTACTCGAATGTACAGGTGAACCTAATATAGTGGCCATTGAGTGTGTAAGCACCATTTCTCTTGGTTGCAAGTGTCAACATAAAATTACTGCAGGTGTGTAACACTCTGTCTTTGGTGGTAAAGACAAACAAAGACACTTATTTTTTCCAGGGTTCTCTCTGCATGTACTGTCCAGGCTGTTCAGCTTAGTGGGCCTATAATGGTTTAGTGAGACTAACCTTCTCCAACACTACCTGTTCATATACCTGCCTCACTGCAAACTCTGAGTCATAAGTTTCTGCATGCCTTTCCCACTCTCCCCCAGAGAACCTTATTTTTTTTCTCTTGAGCACAGTCATCAAGCAACTTCTCTCTCTTAAAATCTATGAGGCCCACATCTGCACTGAACAACGATGGTCAGCTATGATAAGTTAATCATTAATTCTTACCATGCACCAAGGATGTGGGTGAGCAGTTGCCTATGTACATACTGAGGTTGGAGGAAAAGCAGCATCTCTAAAAAAGGAGCGACAGCAAAGACACAGACTAACTACACCACATGTAAAACAGTATGCAGTGATACGGTAAGGCAAGATATATTTTTGTGGTTAAACCAAGCAAACAAGTAAATATTTGGGAAGGATTAAATTGATTCATTTTTGTGTAGGGTGTTTTTTGTTTCATCTTTTTCTCATAAATCATTTCTTTGGCTACAACTGACTAAGACTCTGTGGTCCCTCTGCTGAACCAGATAATTTATTGTTGAACTTTACATTACAGCTGGTAATAAAGGGGTAATAGAGCTCCAATAATTCAGAATTAACAAGGTAATGGGGGTAATATTTCAGTAACAGATGAGGTAGTTTCTGTGTATTGACAATGAAACAGCACTGCAAAATATAAGACTACCCATTTCTACTTAATTTCAATTTTGGTCTCCCCAAAATGATTTTCTATACAACTAAGCTGCAATAAATAATATTTAGAAATATTTTTCTGTGTGCAATCTGATACAACCAGATTGTCAGTTGTCAACATAACTATATGTTCACAATGATAAGTTGCAAATTCATTAATACTTAACCTAACAATTAAATGTGCACAGGTAAATTACTTTGTCCATCCAAAATATCTGCTCTTGCAGTACAACATGCAGTTGTGTGACTCCAAGATCACTATACTCATTTTATTTTTGGGTTCAGGCATTCGTAGCTCTGGGTCAGGAACTCAGGAAAAGATTGTGGACTGGATTCACAGAGAAAAATTTAACATAATTTTTACTTATTATTATAATTTCAGACACAACATTTGTTTAAAATTATAAACTAAAGCACTAACTAACTAAACCTAACCAAAGTTTTAGATTTTCTTTGCTTACCCTAACCTTATATGATACATAAATGTAGCACTTTGTAACATTCAAATATGTTACATCACAACATAACGATTGCTTTCATGACAAAAACATAATCACAGTTGTAGAAGAACGTTATTGTGATATATTGCTTACTCAACTTCATCTTCATAATGTACATTTAAAATTTGATAAAGTAACAGATTTGTAACATTACAGAGTCGATATAATGTACCACAGACAAACATACTGTGAGTATAGCATTAGAACTGGAGAACACTAGAGGTAGATCTAACATTGCTTTAATTTAACATTCTTGTAAACTGATACCCTATGTAATTCTGCATCTTGCAAAAATAAACCTAGCAACTACAGCACTAAAACTGCTGAGACCACATTTTAGTACATCTCTGCAAGGCATGAGATTCAAAGGGACTAAAGAAAGGCAATGTATATGGCTGCCTGTGCTTCAGGCTTTCCTCTAGTAAAGGATTGGTGGGTGCACATCGAACCAAGAGATTTCTTAACTTTAGCTAGAATTAAAGTTGATTGTATTATTATCAATGATTTTATTTTTTTCAAACAACATGTCCTGTGAAGTGAATGATGAAAATAAATCAAAGATTCAAATTATTCAGTTATTGGAGATTATTAAAGTACAGAATATTCAAATCTCTTTTTTAGTTCAGAAGATCTTTTTACAACAGAATGGTTTCTGCTGGCAAGTGTTCTCCTGTGCGGTGTTTCACAACTAGTGACTGTAAGATATGAAGAAATGCATTGTCTTAATGTTATATTTAAATGTTCAGGTACAAATGTGTACCTGAAACATTAAGAAAAAATATCCAGAAAAAATGAGAAAAAAAGTCTGTGAGCCCAGTAGAGGATTAATAATGTATACAGTACACCACCAGAGTCAAAGGTGTAATAGAATATAAAGGCATTGTAAGGTTATGTAAGGTCATTTAAAAAGAAAAGTGAGATTTTTGGGCTTCTAAAGTCAACTTGGATGAGCAAGGTCTAAAGGTGTAGGATGTAGAACTGGACTATGGCCTAAACATATGAGAACTTGTACTTGAACTGATTTTTAAGCTTTGCAGGACAAATCCAAGGATTTGAGCCAATAGCATAAAAAGTAGGAGACTGCCCTGCCCTAAAACTCTGCTCCATTTTACTCGTGTTCTTTACAAAGACGTGAAATTCCCTTCAGCTTCGTGCTCTGTGTCCTGCTGAGCTCTGACCTCTCTGTATTTCCCACAAAATCAATAAAGTAACACTTTGTTTTCACATTGTATTGAATGTGGTCAATTTGCGGGTGCTGGGAGATAGGAGCAGAGGATTCAAGCTACTGGAAAATTCTCAAGCTTTGAGAGCAGGAGAATTGGGGAAGCCAAAGCAACCACAAAACATTGTAGTACAGCTGAGAAGAGATGTGGGTTTGAACTTGAGGCTGTGTAGAGTGCAATCAAGCCTCTGGTGAGGTTAGCTGGAGGACACCTGTTACAAACCCTTGCCTGGAGACAGAAGAGAGAGGAGTATAATCAGTGAGGTTACAAAAGTTTGTGGGAGAGTAGAGGAGGATCATGATTGGGAGTAAGTGCTCGGGATGTCATCAACCTTCTCTTCCAAACAGGCAACTAAATAGAAAAAAAAAGGGAGTGAAGGTAGAGAATAGTTTAGGTAAATGCAGACAATTCAACATTGTCTAATCATTAACCAAACTTAAAAAGAAGTTCGTAAGCTCTGTATGCCACAACCTATTTTTCATATTTTCCAATTATTTATATTGTAAAAACTCTGTAAGGGGTTATTTTGGAGGACATGAATAAAGCTAAAGTTAAATATAAAATGCAGGATTCTCAATGCATTCAGCAATCGAGTCTTTACAGATGGAAATATTTTTTTTTCATCCTTCTTGTTACCTAACAGACTAAAAATACAATTTACCATAGATGAATGTCTTACAGATAATCATGTTAATAATTTACCTTTGTATCCTGCTTCAGTGTGGAGGGACTTGCAAATACATTCTGTACAATTTTCAAACAGTTTTTAAAATGCTTTATAGATACACCAGAAAAGGGGGATGAAAAAACATTTACCAAGTAAAACAATTGGAACTGAAGTATAAAAGTCTGCAGAGAAAAACAAGCTCAAACAACAGTATCAGGCAAGTTTCTTTAAAATATGCAAATACTCAAAAACAAGACTGAAAACTGTTTACGTAGCATATAGGTGATGATGGTGATTTTTTTTTGTATGCCAAAGTTTACCTAAGCAAGTTGGTGTTTAGACTTGAGGTTCTAATACTAGCTCTAATGAATGTGTACATAGCTGACTCATATAAAGCTAAGATATCAGTGCATGTATTCACTGCTTGACAGAAATTGCAGCCATTATTTGTCTTCAAATGTTTGACATTACTTTCTTTATGGTGGAAATATGGTGACTCATTTCAGTGCACATCTTACTGTATTTAAGGGACATGATGTTACATGGGACATTTATCTACAAATACCAGGGCTCAAAAACGAATTAAATTCAGCAGTATATCTACACATTGCAACAACAAAAAAAACTGCAGAAAAAGATTTCACTTATCTGGTAAATTTTAGTAGCTGCAGTAACTGGGAACAGCAGCTATTACATTAACAATAATGTATTACGGTGGAACTTCACTGAAAGAGCGTTTTTTGAAATAATAATAAGCATGATGGTTAAACATAATGTCATACATCGGTATTAAGACTTCATTAAGTCACTGAATATAAAAAGCAGCTGATTTCGTAAGGCTGAAGAGAATGACTACCTGTTATATTATGAGTATATTCACAAGATATCATCTCACCAATTGCAATAGCAGCTGCAGCAATTGAAGGCCCCTGAAAGTGTCAAGGATATGAAATAAGACAAGTGCACAGAGAAGAAATTCATTAAATGATAAGATATTAAATGATAAAATAAACACCAAAATTATCAGTTGTCAAAACTGTGTGTGTGTGTGTGTGTGTTATGTGAAAGTAAAGCCAAGGCCGAGGTAGGTACAATAAGCTATTCAGGTCTATGCTGTGCATTTTTATGCTCCAAAATTGGATGCGGCTGCGCTTTTACTGGTGGCACCTTGACCATATTTGGCACAAACTAATCTGTATCCGCTAGCTCGTTTCTTGAAACACAGTGCTGAGACTTTCATGGACTGTCTTGTCAGTATGTGAGGAGTAGAGGGAGTGGGGAAGTTGATAGGAGACTAGACTAACACCAGAGGCCTATAGCAAGACTAAAATCACTGACTCTCTACCTGACATACATACACATGCACACACAAAAAGAACTGAAAGAAGGACAAAGCCCGAGGCTCTCAGTAGGGAATCCATCCTTGGAAAGATGGATTTCAAAGTGGAGGCACCTTGCTCTCTCTACCTTTCCCTACCTTACGTTCAAAGTGGAGGCACCTTGCTCTCTCTACCTTTCCCTACCTTACGTACGTACACATGGATATACACACAAATCCACTATATGCATTGTCCTATGTTATTTTGTCTTTGTAGGGCAGGACAGTATCCAGCCAACCCAGTTATCAGTTATCAAGTGTAACAATCACATAATCCACATAAAGCACATTTAACACAACATCAGTTTGTGATTCATTTTATTGATTGATTGTTTCAATCAATGTTTCACTGTATTTCTATGTTCTTAATTTTATTTAATTTTATTTAAGATTAAATAAGACTTAACTAAGAAATACTGCAATTTTATAGTTTTGTGGTGTAAGCAACCTAGAAAAATGAATGCAGTTTACTTAAAGGTCTGTACTGTTGCCATGACAAGAGAAAAAGTAAGAGTGAGCCAGCTGGATACAAGGATGACAGAAAACAAGCAGGGTCATGTAAGAAACTGGAAACTGACCTCCCGTATATGAACATGTCACGAAAAGAGGCCTGGCGCAGGCACAAAAACACATTCATGTGAAAGAATCCTATTTATAGCCTTTAACAATAATGCTAGCAGCTCTCTAATTGCCAATTAACTTGGGGTCACTGCTGGTATCTCTCAATCGTGCCAGCCTCTCTGCTCTGCCCCCTACTCATCCTCTAGGAAAATAGAAGGAGTGTGTCCTTCCTTTGCTCATTCTCCTCATGTGTGGAGCCCCAAACATAACCCGTGTTAATTTGTCGTGGTTCTTTTGAAAAGCTGTGCAGTGGCAAGGGACGTGACAATAACCAAATGGTAATAGTTTCCTGTCAACACTACAAAAATGTCAAAGTCCTGCCTTCCGTGGCTGGTCTGCATTCTGCACAACTGCCACTAAATCACCTTAACCCTCTCCCAAGAACAGACACACACAACAGCCCATTACGAGTACACACACACACACACACACAGAGTAAGCCACTAAATCACACAGAGCAAATGTGACAGGATAGCTAATCTAACTGTAAACACATTTGCTGTTAATCCTGGAACAGAAAAGGCCCTTAAAAATACATAATAGTAATGGGAAGAATAAACAAATTAATCTCTTCGGACACAGGGAGCTTGAGGTAAGAGAATGGATGTTCAGTTTAATTTAAAATAAACCAAAGTCATGTTTACACTTACAAATACACACATACACAAATAATAATACTCCGGTGTATTTCCTTGTCACCAACACAGGTATCCAGTAGACTGAGCAGACAGTTGTTAGTAAATGTGTGCACATACAACTAGACCATTAGAACGATACTCAACAGTTATGTCAAAGTGGTAACCCCAGTCCAAAATTTTGGACTGCAAGGGGAACCACCACACAACTGAGCGGTGAGGAGAACAGGAGCTCATCTCAGTGATCTATGTTTTTTATTTCAGTAAAACATCATCCTGTAATGAGACGTGGACGGATGGATGGATGGATGGATGGATGGATGGATGGATGGATGGATGGATGGATGGATGGATGGATGGATGGATGGATG
>JAUYWH010000006.1:10212410-10244782 GCA_034779795.1 Ctenopoma multispine
TGGATGGATGGATGGATGGATGGATGGATGGATGGATGGATGGATGGATGGATGGATGGATGGATGGATGGATGGAGCTTCCTGCAATCGTGTTGGACCTTTAGGACCAGTTGGTGTCCACCCTGAGCAGGTTGCCAGTGTATCAGGACTATTATATGTAGACACATAAAAAGACGTTCACTCACATTCATGCCTACAGCCATGCTAAGAGTTAACACTAGTTAAATTAACTGCATATCTAAGGAATGTTTGCATAAACACTCCACACAGAACAACCTACACACCCCTGTCCCAGACCTCACCACAATTATTCAGTGTTGATTAAAAGACTATATTCCTCAAGTATAGTTGTATCACTTGGTTATTTTTTCCCACTGAAACTCATGATGTGGCTTATTGGATCTCATTTTCAGGGTGTAGCAACAGATACATGAATTAAGATGGCAACACAAACTGTAATATTTCTGCTAAAAAAAGGTGGCTAGACATATTTTAGTTAAAGTTAATTTAGCATTTTAATTTTTAAATTCAATTGACTTTAATGACTACACAGCTACTCAGATGAAGTTCTCTCAAGATAAATAGTAAGGTTAGATATGCTTATTTTCTTGTTTATATAATATGCAGTTTATTATTATTCCTACATTTTTAGGATTTTGTGTAATTATTATTACATAAGTGAAGTAAGCTGCACTCATTTTTATATCCAAATGACCTATTAACTGTATTGAACATGTTTTACCATTGAATTTTTCATAGCTCTTTTAAGAGGCTGCTTAGTATTTGAGAAGAGTGCTTCCTTAAAGAGCACAGAATGGTGGGAGGGATGGGGACACAGGTGACTGAGCAAGTAAACCAACAAAGGTGGAGGATTGGAGTGGACAGGAAAAAGGAGGCATTAAGGGCAGTTACAGTGAAATGGTTTGACAGGTTCTTAGCAGTGAGGGGTAATGAGTAAATAGCTCTGTCTATATTAATTTATCTCAACCTGTTTCTTTTTTAAATGCATAAGCACAAGCACTTTTCCTTTGATCAACGATATTTGCCGGAGATAGGAAAGGTTAAAAGGATCAATGGTTTTATAGCTAACGGCTCCTTTCCATTACATTGGCTGCATTTACTATTATACTGACTGGACATATCATAGTAAATATCAAAGCTGTAATGACAAAGTTTATAAACCCTATATCCACACAGCATCAAAGTAATATTTCCAGATCACTGAAACGGTCTCAGTTAGTCTTTGTGATTAGCCTGCCTGACCTTCAGATCACGTCTAGAGTGAATAAAACAAAGGCCACGTGTTATGTTATGTTATTTGTTTAACTGTGCACACAGGGGGAAAAAACTCCCTTAGAAAACACTAAAATGTTCATCCAACAAATAGTATTCATGTCCTGCAGCACACTGCCAAAAAGACAACTGCCAAGGTATTTCAATAGTCCAAACATATTTGTTACCATAAAGTAAAATGTTGTGTTAAATGTATCACACAACTAAGAGAGTGTGATTTTTTTCTTGTGTTGTAGTCACGTGAGGGCTCAGTGAGCTGGAACACGAGGGTTAGACGCAACATGCTCAAAAAAGCCTTTAGAGGTTTCTTTTTTCTTTGTACAAGAAAGTGATACTACAGCTAACTTTGTGTTTACCTAACCTTGTGGTTAGTTTTAGCTTTGAGGGCTTCTGAAATGCAACTGACCCACACTGTGTAGCCTCAGTCCCTCAATGCCTCACACACACTTTGAGTGAACAAATCCTGGAAGGCCTGGAAGTATCTGGACAGTGACAGAGCTTTTATAATTTTGCCTTTATACATCACCACAATGGAACTGAAATAAAACAATGAGGATGTTACTGAAGTGTAGACTTTCAGCTTTGGTTTAAGAGGTTTCACAAAACTATGACATTTACCATTTAGGAATTACAGCCATTTTAAGCAAAGTTACCTTCACATGAATGTTTTTCAGTTTGTTTGCTCATAATTATTTTGAAGTGATATGCAGTGAACGTGGCATAAGTATCAACAGGGGAGAATTAGTCATGGGATCTAGTTCCAGCATATCTGTAACAACAGCAGGGCAGAGAACTGAACAATATATTTTTAGACAACAGAGATTACAACCAGAAAAATAAAAAAGTGACTTTAGAAGAGAGAGTGTGTGAGTTTAATGGAAATTAACTGTGGTCTTCCATCCTGTAGGAACAATATCTAGATGGATATTTGTGAGCATTTTGACCATCTGTGGTTAGTTCCAGGAGTTGTTTGTGCAGAATATAGCTCAGTAAAGTCAATTTTGCAAGCCATTTAGAAATCAAGGTCCCAGAGTTTAGAGAAAGCGTGGAGAGAATTAGAAACCAAGTTGCTTGATGTTTGGGGTGCCATGTCATCTGCTGGTCCACTACAGTATTATCATGTCCAAAGTCACCAAAGCCATCTACCTGATTTCAGAATACTTTGTGCTTCCGTTTGCTGAATAGCTTTACAGAGCTGTTAATTTCCTTTTTCCAGTAGGACCTAGCACCTGCCCAGAGTGCCAAAACTACCACTAACTGGTTTGCTGACCATGATATTATTGTGCTTGATTGTCCGGCCAACTCGCTTGACCTGAACCCAATAGAGAAACTATGGGATACTGTCAAGAGGAAGATGAGAAACAACCAATCCAACAATACAGATGAGCAGAAGGCTCCTATCAAAGCAACCTGGTCTTAAATAATGCTTCAACAGTGCCACAGACTTATCATCTCTATCCCACGCCACACTGATGCAGTAATTTGTGCTAAAGGAGCCCTGACCGAGTGTATTGACTGCATAAATTAACATACATTTCAGAAATTGGACATTTTTGTATTGTAAATCTTTTTTTTGATAATATTCTCATACTTTGTGATACTGGATTTGTATATTATTTTCATTTATTATTCATAAATATTTCACTTTACATGTAATGAATGTGGAATATGTGACAATGTCACTTAAAAACACTTAACAGTTATACTTTACCATTCTACAATATAATTTTTAAAATCAGATTACAAGATTATTTTTTTGATATGATATGATATTTTAGAACACACCACACAAATTAATTCTCAAGGACATTGCCACACCTTAGTTTTGAAGATGTACAATGAAACATAATCTATATGACTCACTGCAGCTTGTTGAATTTGAATCAACAAGCTGCATACATTGATGGATACATTTTTGTTTTGTTTTTCTTTCTAATATTGATAGTTCCTGAGTCCAGCTGCTCTTAATAATAATCACATTCAAGTTAATCAGTTACAAGTCACACTGAATTAAGACATTTAAGTGGACATTATAATCTGTAAAGATTTCACTGTCACTCATAATTACACTGCTGCCAGTAATACCTTTCTCCTACCTGGCATGCACAACCGTGTCCATTTATTTCTTGCTCAGTTACTGAATTTCTTTTTGGTCTTGTACTACCATATTTGTCAATGGAATCTCTCACTGTGTGAATTCTGGGTTTCCCATTTCTCAATAAAATGTGATTCTGTGATGAAACCCATAATGCTGCTTGAGGTAGGAGTAGGTAAATCTACACTGTCAAAAATACGTGAGCATTGTTACTATATATAGTCCTATATACTCTGATGCAAGTTATACTTAATACTTTATACAGAAAATACATAGAATACACGATACAGAGAACAAAAACAATCTAAGGATGGATGAATCAGGTCAATATTTGTACAGGATGAAATGTAGTGCAATAAAAAATGATAACATAAATATGTCATGAGACTATGCAGATGCATTGGGCCCTGCGGCCACTAGAGGGCCCCCAAACTATCACTTTAGTCTTAATATATTGTAGTAGAATTAAATGTAATTTAAAAATATCTCAGATTATATTTGCTTTCTAACATTTAAAGACACTTCTATAAACCATTGGGAAATATTTTTAATATCACTGCAGAAACACCTCCGGGCTTGACGTAGTATAAATAAAATGTTTTGCGTTTGATCATTCCTGTGTGGCTTCATTGACATTTAAAAACAATAATTGTCACAATTATAATAAAATTGTTTTAAAACAGTGCATGTCTAAGTAACTGCTGTCAAATCTTTTTCTGAGAGGCCCAAACGAATCTTCACATTATCAAATCTGTCCGTCTATAAAAAAGGTTTGGACACTCCTGCTCTTTACATAATTAGGTTTATTATGTCATAAACCAAATTGTTGAATCTCATAACACAAACATTTTGAAACAATGCATCTGATTTGAATCTTTGCTCATGATTTTGCCTGGTATTTTAAAAATCTTTGCTTTGCAGGTACCATTCTAAAGTTTGTAGGATTTTGCACCTGTATGGTCATAGAGAGGGAAATTTGTACCTTTATTATTTTCTATAGACTATTGCTTGAAACGCTTTTTTTCAGTTTCAAAAACCTGCTGTGATTGCATTGCCACAGATCATCAAGTGTTTAAATTCCTCATATCGATTCAAAACCGGGTCCCCCAAAATAATCTTGCATTGGGGCCCCAAAAAGCTAGAAACGGCCCTGTAAATCATACCCTCAATTTAAGATTTTCCAGTAAGCTAATACAAAAACAGAAGAGTCTAATCTGTAATGTCATATCAAAACACACTTTTGAGCAGCTCTGTTGCAAATGAATGACGCATTGACTTTGTGGGCACAGAAATGTTTGTCTAAACTCTGTGTTTTTCTGTTTTGTTATTTTGTTGGCTCTTAGTTAGCTGTCTTTTTTATTTTTATTTTACTTACTCACAGTTCCTAATGACACTGATTACATTTCTACGGTACAGTATGTACTGTAAATAGTATTAAGCCAATATTAAGGTTATATAGCTAAACATTTCAAGGTTAATATGTTAAATCCAAATGCAACACCATTTCTTGCAAAGAGGTACACAGTTTTCGTTTGCTGATTTAGGTCATGGATGCATTGTGATGAATGGAAACTAGACTCCAAGGCACCTATGGTCACCCAGTGCACATGCCTATCAATTTTTTTGGATTGCTTCAGCACTGTGGGGCTTTTTACAAATGCACAATAGTGTCTTTTTCCCTGTCCCCACCTGATTGCCCCAACCTTGAATCTCACACACGCCTTGACACACATACACACACCAGCTGATGTTCTGATTTTCTCTCCTATTTCTTAATGCAGTCACTTTGGTGCTCATGAACATCTAAAGAGATTGATTGAGCTATCCAACCTTAAGAGATCACTGTGCTGGTGGACATGGGTCTCAGTCACGCCTCCAGTAACACTGCTGATGAACTAAATTGATTATATGGGCCAGATACTTGTTTCCTCCACCCTGGATCCAGAGTGGCACAGTGGGACTTCTATCTCTTCATCTACCACAGGTGACCCACAAACATACACACAATGGCACATATAACCGCCCTGACATACAGTGTCTGATGTGAATAACAAGAGCCCTAAATAGAGTTCAAATCAATGTTAAAGTCCCACAGTTTTTCATTCGATCTCCAGCATCGTATTAACACTAAACCCTGCAATTGTTTACCCACTCCCTTCTAACAGGCTACAGACTGACAACAGTAAATGCACAGCAAATGTGAAAACTTACAGCAGCCTGGCAAACATGCAGATGTGATGGTCTTTTATTTAGATATGAAAATGATGCTACAAACGTAGTCTCTTAAACCTGCAGACCACAACAATAGGCCGCGAATAATGGAGATGTGTTCAAAGCCCTGTCGATATTTGTTCATAGATTTAATTTGCTATTCCTGTTCTGATTTATTAATTGCTGCATTCAGTGTGCGTGGAGGCTTTGTTATTACTGTTGTCCTTTGGTTGTTTGTCTGGACCAATTATGGTTGATCCTCTCGGGAGCAGACTGGACTCTTCAGATGTCTGCTTCTAATCTATTAATTCCTTTCATCTCTGGTTGCTGGTGCTGGTGCATGTGTGTTTGTCTGTGTGCATGTGCTTACGTGTGTGTGAGAGTGTGTTTGTCAAAGACAGATGGGGGCGGTTGGTTGTGTCTACGTGTTGGAAATGAGTCGATCTCATTTACACTGGTCTCCTCACTCAACAGGGGAGGGAGGACGCCTTGCTCATGCTTTTGTTGCCTCTCTGTTTCCTTCCTCTTTCGTTTTCTCGCGGCTTTCTCACATACAGCAAGACATTCATAGAATTTTGTCTTTATCGTTCGCTGTCTCATGTCTCTAAAACTCTGCCTATATGTTCCTTTGCCTTCTATCTTTGCGTCATAACCCCCTGTTTTGGTCTATCTTTGGCTGTCTACCCATTCACTCTCAATTTCTATTTTTGGCCGGTTTATATTATTCTGTCTGCTTTTATTTCACTATCATTCAGTCAGAATCTGTTTTAATCTCTTATTCACTCACTCTTTCTCCATACTCTGCCTCCATCTCCATCTGTTCTTGTTTCTTTCAATCTCTGTCAGATGGCATTAATTCAAAATTACACTTTGCAAAAAAGCGAGACCTAGAAGGCAAAGGATATTGTTTAAGACAATTGTTTAAATTCAACAGAAATCACTCTCATCACAATTAAATTCTCTGACTATCATGGCCATGTCTGATACGTAGCTGTTTGAATATTTCAAACAACAGTGTTGATCCAGTGGAAATTAATCCACTGGAAATGTGAATTAGCTTCAAAGTGAGCACAGTCCCATTACATTGGCTTTGTTGATTCGTCACAATGAAGGTCAGCCACAAAACAAGGGGAATTGCTGTTGAGAGACAGATGTGGATTTTTAGGAGCTTATGTGGGTCTTAAAAAGCTTAATTCTCAATGTCACTGAGACTATAATGTACATAATGTTAAATGTTCACATGTATATTTTGAAATCATTCTGTCATAGACTGGCAGGAAATATGAAGATTATAAAACACTGTTCAGCATTTAGTGTGGGAATGATGAATAAAATCATTCTGACAATCTGACACTGACCTTTACAAGCAGTGCATAAACTCTTGTACATAAACACTAAATAGTCAGTATGTTCAAGTGCACTATCATAGGCCAAGATAAACACCATAAATACACACACTGATAGTACTGCAAAATCACAATGTTTTATGCTGCTGCTAAATAAGTGACATACAGCATGATACATGTTGGTGTGTCTGGCCATCACGACGGATATTAACAACTATGATAATTAGCTATTATACACGCATATGCAGATGTACAAGTGACAGATTTTTGCTCAGTCTCTTTTTCCTCTCTCTCTCTCTCTCTCTCTCTCTCTCTCTCTCTCTCTCTCTCTCTCCCACCCATGTCAGTGTTGTCAGTTCTGATATGAAGGGATGGATTTGCTCCTACAGCTGATGATATGACTTGAAGCGATAACATCCCAGACTGGAAAATCAAGCGCTGTCTGGTCTTTCTACCATGATCATGATCCCACCACCTCACACTCATTACACAATTTACAGCAGCCATTCCGATCAATCATCACCCATTGTAGCATCATTGTAGAAACCTTGAGGCTTTCACAGCCTCGGAGCTTTCTAAATAACTACCATAGAGAGAAAGAGAATAGAACCACAGTGATTCTGTCTGTCATATTACAACATATTCCCTCTGCACCCTAATCGTTCAGGCTTGGAGTAGTTTGGTTTGTTCATTGGACATAGGTGGTTTGATCAGTTTGTACTTGTGTGCTTGCACAAATATGTAAGTATCTGCACATCCGTGCATGTGAGTATATATATGGAGCTCTTTTCTTTTGACTTTAACTTTCTGACGTTTTGCGTCTCTTAGAATTTGACCTTGTTTTGTCAGGAACTTGGAAATGGAATGGAGCTGCTGGCTTAGATTTTGTCTTCTAAAGTTTCATGTTGAGATAAGGTGTTGTTGTTATTGTCGAATACAAAACTGCATTAGCAGTAATTGCGTTGTTTCACAGAGCTGCCTTAAAAACAACAGTTTTGTATAACAGCTTTGTTTCATTGTGTTTTAAAGGCAAGTATAAAGCGAGAGGGAATCAAACACCTTGGGGCTGAACTTGCTTTTTCAGCAATAACAGTAAAAAGGCTTTGTGGCAAAGCAAAGCACCATTTTTAGACTGTAATTGGGGAGACTTTAATCACTTCTGACTGCTCACACCATGTGTATATGCATGTGTGAGTGTGCCTTTCTTCTAGCCTGCCAGCTTCTGTCTTGCCCTTTTGTATGAACATTTGTACATTGTGTGTCATCACTGTGTGTATGTCTTTGTCATATTTTATACTTTATTGTAGTGCTTGTGCTTAATTATCATCCTCTGAGAAAAAAATAGGATGCAAGAAATGGATTGACAAATTCTGAAAAGACAAAGAATCAAGGTATATGATGGCAGGATACCACTCATTAGATTGAGATTGAACCTTACTTCAAGCAAAGCCATCATTATAATAAATGTAAGCGACAAAAAGAAAATAGGCAATATGAGCTCATTCCTCTCCAATTACTTTCCACCAGATTCTGTGGTGCCTCATCTAAGGTAGCCAAAAGTTTGCCCATGAGGTGTAGGAGGTGCAAAAAAAGAAGAAGTGAGCAGTAGGAGAGTGGAAAAGAAGTTTTCTTTCCTAACCAAAGTTCTTGTACATATATCAAGCTATGGCAGACCTTGACATGCAGATGCCACCAGAGAATCACTTGATTTCTCTGCTCAAGGTCAGGTTTGCTACTGATTATATTCTCCATATGCCCCTCTGAGCAGCATCATTCCTCAGAAGCGGGGTGCACAGTGGCGGCACAGCACTGAATAGAGACATAGTCAGTTACTTTGATGAGTCAGTTTGTCCTGAGTGTGTTTTTGGGAACTCACTTAAAGTCACTCAGGCAAAATTTGAGCAGAGGAAGAAGGAGCATTGGTCCTTAGATAGTTTCTAGATAAATCTTTCTTAGATGCCCATTGATGCCCATAAGCTAGTCACCCCACTAGCAACTCCTAAGAGGTCGACTCCATCTGTGAGATTGGCCACATGTCTGTTAGCCAGCACCCTAACCATTCAATCACCATGCCAGTTGGTTTGGAGCAAGGGTTCGCCCGTGACTGCCACAAGGTCTCAGTTGCCAAGAGGAACAAACTTTACTACCCCTAGCACCAAGTGTGGGTGGAGAGGGGCATCTGTTGTCTATCATGTTCAGTATAGAGGTCTAGTCCCATTTCCCAAGCACTTCCTACTCACAAATGCACTTTTGCTTTTTCATCACAATATATGTGCTGGAGATCACACAGTTTATTCTCCTTCAAAAATGATGCAATTTTGACATTTTGTGTGACTGTGGAGTATGGAGGAAATGTTAGTGACTTAGTTCTCAGTGCCTGTCTTCCATGTTCTCACCCAAAGCAGTCTTCACTTCCTTTATTACCTTTATTTGTGTCTATATCTGTGTGTGACATACTTTATATGCAATAGCTGCATTTCTGTGGTAACACTAACAATGTTTATTTCATAGTCATTTGTGACTGAAAGTGACTTTCATATACTGTACCTAGTACTACTTCTTAAACGTTCGCTGATATGACAAAAAGTAGACAGGGCAAAGAAATACATTGTATTTAACATTGCTTCTTAAATAATGAAAAATGCCATTAAAAGAAAAGCAGGAATAACACCAGAACCTACCTGATATATTTTGAGTAAGACTTACTAGCCCTGGGTACTGCTCATATGTTACCCCCGAGCAGAGACATACACCTGGGAATTGTTGAATATGTTACAGTGATTATATTTAGGAGTCTCAAGAACATCTTTAAATTGTCACACATTGTCACATATCAACATCACTATGTTCTTTCCTATTCCCACACCCGCTTCACTTCTTCTCCACCTTTTTTCGGGTTGCTGTCTTTGATACTTCTTCCTCTCTGTGATTCTGTTACTCCCTCCATCCCTCCTCTGTCTTAAGACAGCTTGGGTTGAGAACTGCTGTGGGATAACTTCATTACAAAGCAACCAAGGGAATCAAGGGAGGTTGTAAAAAAGAGGAAGAGGGGAGAAAGGGAGATGGGAAAGATAAGTAGCAGTGTTATTATAAAGCTGTCTCCCTTTTATGCCTTCATCTCATCTCTCTGCTCTTGTCCTTCACTAATAGAGAGACAGTCTGACATCAAATGAAGAGACACTCACCTTCTCCAGGGTCCCACAATCACAGAAATCGCAGTTCACTGCTTTTAAATAATGGAACTTTACAGATAGTGATGTACAAATGTGATTAATATTTTTATTGAATCCTTATTGAAACCTGGTGGTTTACACAGCTAGGGGGGAATGCTAATACTGTGGACTGTGAAAGTCCCTAACAATGTCACTGAGATGATAAATAGTCTACTTTATAATCTAATACCTGGAGCTATTTGTTATGCAGTGTATTCACAGTATGTCTTCACATTTGTTCTATAGATTTTTGCAATGATGGCAGCCTTGGTTGCCGCAAGGAAGCTGAAGTTGCTTATGATGCAACCGACAATCAAGTGCTTACTGTACTTCAAGTGTTTTGTTTTTGTTTATGAGCTAGTTATGATCATCTTCTCCAACATTCGCTTTCTGCCAGCATTTCCACCCCCTTCTGACGCACAGACACACACACTTACTGTCTTTATGCAACCCCCACCTCTCTTAAAGCAATGTGTTATTAATGAAATATAATAGGGAAGAAGAGGAGATGTGCGAAGCTGAGGCCATTAGGCTGTGAAGTACTCAACCCAGTATCATTTAAGTTTCTTTAATTGAATCCCAACAGGCAGAAGCAACTCTGTGAAGTCAGTCTTTGGTCTGTCTGTCTGTCTGTGTGTGTGTGTGTGTGTGTGTGTGTGTGTGTGTGTGTGTGTGTGTGTGTGTGTGTGTGTGTCTGGAGAGAGAGAGCATTGACGTGTTTCTCTGGGCATGCATGTCAGTGTTCATCTGCAGCTGCAATGTAATATCCCTCTGTGGTTGAAAGAAATTTCTCACACAAAAAGAATTTTGCAAATAAGAAGAACTTGAAGACACTTTAACCCAAGGCAGCACGACTGTCATCTCACACTGTTACACATACACTTGTCTTTTGGGGGTAACGGGGGCTCACAACTTCAAGAGTGTCACAGAGGGAAAGGTAGAATGTAGCATGATCAGCCCTCCATACATAGAGGGTGTGATTATTCCTGCTAAACTGTCTTTGTGCTGCATCACATAAGATTACTAATAGTGGTTTTATCTACATAGAACCAAGTGGTTTAAAACGGTGGAGTTATGATTGTGATTAGAGCCTGCAAAAATTAAAGGCAAGATGATGAAGTATTGAAAAGTGCTCCACAGCAGAATGTGGTTTTTAAATGGGAAAACCACTGGAATTGATTTAATGTGCTTGGGAATGATTACAATAACTGGAAAATATATTTCCCACTGCTGTGTGCTGCAGTTCGCAAAAGGGTAAGTCATGTCTTCCAACTGCTGATGGAGCTTAAATATGAACAAGCAGCGATCTAATTATTCAGTGTGAACAGGTTATTGTATTGTGTTTTTGTGTCCTATCACAGAATAACAATCTTTCTGCTACACACGCTACACCTGCATTCAAATTCAAACCTAAACACGATCTTTCTCTAAACCTAACCTCAGTACTTTTTTTGCTCAAACCCAACCTCTGTGCCTCTGCAGCCTTACAGCTGCCATCCACCCCACCCACCTCCTAGTTTCAGTCTTTGTGTTAATACATGTTGCGCTTTATTCATTCAAAAAATACATTTCATCACAACATGATACATGCTACAAAATGTGATTGCGGTTGCACTTCATTTGAATAGGAACATAATTTTTAGAACACAGAGTTACTCATCTACAACAAAATACCCTCTGGGAAGATGGGAATGTAGAGTATGGCTCAAGGACACGTCAGCAGGGTGGAGCTTTCCCAAGAAAGTGTAAAGCTAACTTGTTCTATCTGTGTGGGGACAGTAGGTAATGCAGGCAATTATATATATATGTATATACAGAAAAGGGAAGGAAAACAAGCAGGAGGGAAATGGTGATGGTACTGTGTGTGAGACCTTGAGAGCAGTAATGAAGATATGGATTGGGCGGACAAACATTTCATTGAAGCAAACGCACTAGTCCAGGTTCTCCCATTACTTATGTCTTTTGTTTCATTCTTCCAGCTGCCAGTGTTGAGCTGGAAATGCACTCACCAAACGGCACATGGATGTTTAATAAGTGAAAAATAGAAAAGCCTCTGTCTCCTGTAGGTTTTTCATCAACTCCAAAAATTTAGACAAACAAGTAAAATCTTGAAGTTGTTTTATAGGAAATAACAACTGCAGTATTCACAGCAGAATTACTGTTCATTTTTCTTTGCTTCTCCTTGTGCCAGTCTCTAAGCTCCCTAAGAGCTGCTGAGCTGAGAGGAGAAGAGAGAAGACAGATAAGTGAGGTGGTAATCAAATGCAGGTAATAATGGATAATTGAGGTCTTGTAGCAGTGAAGGGATGCCCGCAAAGTCTCTGCTTTTTTCATTTATCCCCAAAAGTTCTCACATTCAGCGCAGCACTCACCTTTAAAAGAACACAACCTTTTTCCTTCAACCTTTGAAGAGGAAGACCTAATCTTATCCATTACAGCATTTTTTTTCTTCATACGGCAAAGTCCACTGTCATTTCACTACTCACTTCTAAACTGTTGTCAAACATTTTTACACAGTACTCATGAGGATGAAAGAGGAAAGATATACAATCACAGGAATTATTCCACTGTGTTTGTCTGTTTTTGCTTTGCTTCACTATTTTTCTCTCTCACTTTTTTGATTGACATGCCAGAACTGTGTACGCTCATCAAGGGTGGAACAATGGATTTTGACTACTAATGTGCCTGTGTTTGTCGAATAACAGCAAAATCAGAAGGAAACTGCCTCCTATAGCAATATGTAGTTTCAACCATAGCTTTAGGAATGACGAGAAATTACATTTTTTATGCTATGTTAATCCTACAGATCTGTACACAATTCACAACTTCAATCTGAAGATATTATATAGTCAGATTTGCATATGCAAAAGGTAGAGAAGCTGCAGAATTGTGGTTTCTTTGTCTTAAAATCTGTACCCAGCCTGTCTATTTTTGTCAAAGGGTTTAAGTGCTCTTCTCCTTCTGTGACCATGTAGAGACTGTTGAAAGGCACTGGCACTTGAAAACAAACAGGGCCATTAAGGTGCTTTCATCGTCCTCACAATCATCATTTGCGAGATGCATATTCATCTACAGAATAGCGATGACTGGGCTAATTCACTTAAGATAATTAAGTGAAGTGGATTTGTTGTGTCATTTCAGCCATCTCTTGTCTTCTCCATCCAGCACATTTTTTTCTTTTTGGCATAGTCCTCCAGAGGAACAATTAGCAGCCTACTTGAATGTTATCACAGCCATAATTACACTGCAGTAGGGGCAAAATGCTCCTACACGTAGGCCTGAAGGTGCATCTTATCTCTACGTTTTGTGGAGGACTTTCAAATAGTAATAGTTAATAGTTTTAAAGCAGTAGTTAATGTAAGAACAAAAATAAAATTAGGATTTTTATTCAAATCCTCCCAAGTTGTCTTTGTGCCTAAATGTGAGAATATCAGTCTTTTAATGTGGTGATAACAATCAAAGCAGGTGACAGTCCAGTGATTCATTGTCTCTCCCCTCCCTACATCTTGATTAGGAAAAAGTTGTGTCTAAAGAAAACAAATGAAGTTACCATGGAGATAAACCCTAAATGAGCTCCATCTATAGTATGTGTATGTGCTTTAATCAGGACAGTGTGTAATAGCATACATGTGACATTCTTGCCTTGTTTCAGAACACCTTGTTATGTAGCCAGGTACATGTTTTCACCCATCTCTTTGTCTTTTCACATCTTCTTTTTCTGGACTAATTCTGCCCCCTACTGGTTTTTTTTATTTTATTTAAATTTTTTTAGTTATTCAGATTTTTTTTCATTTTACAGCACAATAAGCAGCTGTTAAATATAACTTTCAATGCGCAACCTTGTCTTTAACAAGCTTTAATGTCCTCATTCAGGGAAGCATAGCTGCAGAGTGTGCTGCTCATGTTCACAGCGTCCTTTCCTGTGTCATATTCAGGGAGGACATAGCAGTAGTAGCCATCTGTTGTGACTTCACATGCAAAGTGATTTCACGGGCTGCTTTTAGTGCCTGAAACTATCCTAGCCTGCTCAGCCTGTCTTTATGAGACACACCAAGGACAACTAGCTAGTAAAGTGTGTGAAAATGTGCGCTTGTGTAAAAGAGGAGATGAAGGAAGGGGGCACCATGCCCTGCAACAAAGAGTGCTCCTGTTAAATCGCCCAGCTGAATACTCATAAACACTGAAATGCATCATTTGCAGAGTTAGGCAGAGACATCCCACCATTACTGTGTTCCAGTTATTTGACTAGATTTTTCAAATATTTGTCCTCTGAATAGCTTTACTATTGGACTATTGGTTCTGCTTATTCAAGAATACATTGAAATAAATTGCTTTACAGTGTGTATTCTTTTGCCATTGTAGTACTGAATTCATTTGAATTAAAGGTATTACAGATTTTTACAGTGGCAAGGCACAGGACACAAACTCTGTTGCCAATTACTTGCACTCACTTAATTTTAAATATTTTTTTTCAGTAGACTTAATGCATCTCACATAAGTCTCTTATGTCAGCTAAGTTCATATCTGATACAATGACTAGAACTTGAAACTTGAAAAGTTGGAACTGGATGATATCTTTGCATATTATGATGCAAGGAGGAACTTTTTAAACCACGGGAGCAGACAAAAATGGCATCAGTAATTGAAAGACTTATGTCAGTGCTCAAACATTCTGACACAGGTTACAGCTTAAAAAAAACTTTATTAGGAACTGAACTGACTAGAATTGAAGGGACCTGACATAAGACTTGCCTATCTGCTGATGTCTTCCCTCTGATGTTAATACCACTTTCATGTCATATCAGATTTACCATAAATATGAGCAGCCAAGTGGGGAAAATGTGCATGTCAGCATCCTGGTGCTAATTACAAGCAGGATGGTTGGGAATTTTTGTTGGCTCTGATATCTCCCACTTGGCATTTCAAATTGCAAAAAGCTTGTCAGCTGGCAAACGCTGCAACGAACCCACTGATGTCAGCAGTCCAAGGTAATACAAATTAAAATCATCAGTTATAATTACACTAATATAATTAACTGTAGTCTAAAAAAACCCAGTAATGTATGTCTTGGACTTCAGATATATAGTGTGGTGAATTTAGTCAGTCCAAACAGTGACATTAACAACCCGAAAGGCCAGAAATGAAAAGAATTGGGGCAGTTATACCTCAGGCGTTAGCTATTGATTTGGCTTGAGTTTACTACTTGGGGAAATCTTGCTCCTTAATTGTTCCCATCATATAAATGCTCCTTGCTTGCTGATCAAACTAGTTCAGACCCAAGAAACACACGCTTTGCATTCACATAATGAATGTGCCAAAGAAATGAAAAGTTTTTACTTTGCTGTCAGCCCATCACCCTTCCACTATAGTCACACACACACCTGGCACCACATAGTTTGAACAAAACTTGGCACACCTACAGAGATAGCTGCAGATGGATAATTTGACAAATCTGAGTAATGTTTTCTTCCAAGTCTAAGAACCAGCAAAAGACAAATTCAAACTTTACTGCACCCTTCAGATCACGCAGGATTCCAGCAGATCAGCTCTGGACACAATCCAGGAGAATGACAGCTCTGACACAACTGCCTCATAACAAAATGCAAAATGGGTTTGAGGTCCACTAAAGCATTTACCATGTTGTAACACTTTCAAAAACCCACCCAAGATAGCTCCAGCATCACCCCCTGGACAGGGACTGAGACAGTTGGTTGTATTAACAGCATCATCTTTAAGTTGTTTTTTGCATGAAGGCAGACATTTCAACTCTTTCCCATGCCAGAGGAAAAAAGCTCTAATTTCTTATGTTCTGTCATAGAAAATAAGGTTAAGAAAATAAAGAATAGCATAGTTTTGGTTTTTCACACATGCTTTGTCAGTAAAACCAATCATATGTGATTGCTCAGTTTGGGCAGTGAAAATGATATTTCCATGGATAGAGAATGCTTAATGTCATATTAGTTTCTGTAAATTTCTCTCCAAATGTATACAATGCTTTTATTTTTTAGAGGACAATCTGTCCGCTGTGAAACAAATATGATTTACAACACTTTTTTACATATTAGATACAATCAATTAAACAATACAACACTTAAAACATGTAAGTACAGTTTGTTGTGTACTTGAAGTACTGTCCAGATTTCATATACATTTTGTTCTGTATTAGATCTGTCAAACGCCATTATAGATATTGATGCAACAATACGCTCACTTCTCACTAAGCTTTTGCTGTTATCCCTTGTATAACCTCTCTTACCACTATGCTGTCAATAGGCTAATGTGTTTATGTGTTGTGTTAATGTGTTCATTTTTAAGGTCATCAGTCGTTTTATGGTCTTTCAGAGTCTTTCTGTGTCCATGTGAAATAAATCATCCCTGTGCTTGAGGTTCAGAAAGGAGTTTGTGTGGACATATATGCCAAGCTGTTCAGTTGAGTATCCATAATTACATTTCAGATATCTAGAACTGCCTTTTGACTAGTCAGAATTATTATTCTGCAATTGCATTCTAACTAGTGAAAATGACTATTTAAGATATCTACAATTACATTTAGTTTCATTTCATTTTTATTAATGATTTCAGTTAAATTTCATATATCCATTTGCCTTTCGTCATCACACAGTTTTCCTATCCTGCAAAAGGTTCACAAACAAAAAAAAACAACAAACATTTTAAAGATTGTGCAGGCAATTTAGTACTCACTATTTGGGATCTTAGTAAATCAGGGCACTACAATTGAATTTCTCCTATCCGAAATGTGAAATTTCAATTACATTATAGTACGACTGGTCAAAATTACAGGTATCTTTAATGGAATTCTAGCTGGACATAATTCTAATTAGAGATATCTGTCTAGTTATAGCTAGACAAAATGTATCTTATCTTTTTTTAGTTTTGACTAGTCAGCTATACATACATACATCTAATAAAAAACTTCCCAATGAGGTCATTTTGGATATCATAAATGATGTGATTGACATAAGTCATGTGAGTTTAGATATCTAATATCATGTTAATCGTGTCATTTTGGATATTTAAAAAAGGACTATGTCTAGTGCAAATTCTATTTAAGATATTCTTAGGTACCTTTTAAATGTTCCAAATTAAATATATCTTTAATAGGAAGTACAACCAGTTCCATTAAACTTCACACAGAAAGGCACCCAGACAACCCAGGGATTCATACCCGGGTCCTTCTTGCCGTGAGGTAACAGTTCTAACCACTACACCACCGTGCCACCCATCCTGCTCACCTATTAGATGTTAAATCATCTGGCCATTGACGTACGCATTTAGTACAACATTTGTGTTCGCACAAACTGTCTGCAGCAGCAGTGCACCAACACCACATATGCCAGAAAAGTAATCCAAAACCAGGCACTGAGTTTATACACACAATGTTTTTTTTTAACCTTGATTTATTCAGGGATGTGTTGCTGAAAGGCTCCCTCTCTGTTTCACAAAACACCCTGAACACAGTCACACTGTTACACACATTCATACCTGGAAGCTGCCCTTATTTCACATTTGTGTTCAGTGAAATACAACTAACAAAGAAGTGTGTTGTATATTCACGCAAAGTGTGTCACATGTGGGCGTTTAGGTTGAAGGACTTCTTGGACATGTAAATGAGAAGTCCTGCTTGTGTATGCTTGTAGATGTAACCGCTAATAGTTTCCACTGCTTCTACGTATTTTAGAGAACCCAATGAGGGGGAATTGAGTTTTCTGACAATTTAGTAACACATTATTTACTCTAAACTACAAGGCTCTCACACATTTTTATTTAAATGGCATGGTTGACTGGTGATATGGATAATCACCACTGAAGGAAATAATGACCCTGATAATGAAATTCCTCATTAGATAAATTGGCAGTACTTGTAATGAACTGTGAGGCAATACAGGAAGATTATTAGGCATTTTAAAAGAATAACCATCATAATTAGCTCACAAAATCATCAAATATTATCAAGATAAAGATCAGAAATTCACTTAATAAGATGTTAGTATCCAATTAACCATGCAATTGCCTTCTATTAATTCTATACCTTATTCTTATTCATGAAAAATAAACAGTATAGTTTCAAGTGGTAGGATATTACAGTAAGCTATAAAAGAAGAAGAAATCTGTATTTAAACAAAGGAGCATTTTCAGGCTTGCCATTAAATCTTTCAAATGGAACCAAATAATGTGTTGTCTACAGCCTTTTGGTTGGCAGATCAAGATATGTACACAAACCTGAGCTGTCTGATCTCACTGCCTCCTGCCATTGACTGGGGCCTTCAGCTTCACAAGATGATTTAACTCATCACACACACTTCAGGAGAGGAAGGCTACCTCGGCTCCATCGGTGAGCCTGTGTGTGTGTTCATGTGTGAGGCCCAGTGGGTAAGTATTTGTTTGCGCTTCTCTTTTTGTAAGAGACGTTCACCTTTCATCGCTTACAAAAGCACAGACTTAGTGTGTCGGTTTGGTTCTGCTTTGTATTTGTGTGTCTGATCTGTCAGGCTCACAGGCGTGAAAAGGTTTTTTGGGGGGGAATGTTGTCTGTACTGAGGTCTCCTTAAACACACAATACTAAAAAAAGCCTCTCTTTGGTTTAGGGTCTCTCTCTCTTTCTCTCTCCCTTTTTCCTCACATCCCTTTTGTTGGTCTCTGCAAATATCTGTTCAGTCTGACTGTACTTCCTGACCTTGATGGTGAACTCTCCAGCACTGACTGAGAATTGGAGGTGACTGTGGAAAGAAAGCAGCTGAATACTAAGCCGCACACATTTAACAAGAATCCTTTTCCAGGTGCTCTGTCGGCAATAATCAAACAAGCACTTAATGCAGCACACAAAGCAAAGAAAAAAACATATAAAAAAGATTTCCTTGGAGGCAGAAACAGATATTTTTTAAAAACTGCTATGATGTGCCATGCTATGATCTATCGTAAACTAGGGCTATAGTAACACTGAGTGTTCACTGCTTCTGAAAGCTAAACCTGGTAAATGACAGGCCAAGTTCATGTTTGTCATATATGTTTCACCAAAGACGAAAACCAACATGAATGCTACATTATTGCACTCTTTGTTTTTTTAAGTAGACCAATTAAATGCCCCAACACAGTTGCTAATATCAAGGTGTGCATTAACATTTCTTTGTAAATTATGGTTTTAGCCTATAGGCTAAAATCTGATTTGCCAATAGGCTAATCAGATTTTAGCCTTTAGGCAAAAGAGCTCATTAGAATAGCTGGTGAGTTGTTGTCAAGGATACTGTTGCTCATCATGAAATGATAAAAGCTTTACTGAAACACCATTTAGCATTTTGCCAGCTATTTGATCAGACAAAGTTTTTCTGAATATAACCAACATGGATAACAAAGTAAATAGGTACCAACTGCATAGCTAAATATGTTTTTCCAGCCACGGTGAGCTTTGACTGTACAGCTCGAAATTATTTCAAATTTTAAGAGTAATGTGGGGAGTTTTATATGTTGATGGAAACGTCAGAGCCAGTTTGTCTCTGACAATACACAAATTTCCTGATTTGGGAGAAAGTTGTACACATTTTTTGTTCTTGGAGAAACAAACACCAGCAGCTCAGTTGCCTCCAGCACCACCGTCAGGCTCACAGTTCAGTTTTCAAAGCAAAATTTTAAGCCATCAGTTGAAAAAACTGAAATTTGCTATTAAAACGGATGCTCCCAAAAAGAGTCTGAGTTATGTAATGAGTTACGTAATGCATATAATCACCTCATTTAACATCAGCTTGCCTTCCTGTCATGTCATGTGACTACATTTGCTGTAATCTTAATATAAAAAATAATGCTGATATTGTTTTCTTTGGAGTTAAAGATGGTTATATAATGTATGTTTCAGCCGTCTGCTCTGGTTGAAGATGCTATGTAATGATCCAAAGGCCTCAAAGATAAACATTGTACTGTTGCTATGATGTGTAGGAAGAAGGGTGGAAAGAAGACAGCGCGTTAAGCAACTCAACACTGCTGTATGGTTAAATAACAATGGGATTTTATCTTCTCCTCAAACTGTTCTTGACAGTGCTCCAAGAAGTTTGAAAGTTTTCAAAAAAGTCTGGATATAAAAAAAATACCTTTTTTTAACTTTGTTTAAAGTAGAAATTGAAAAGTCACATACAGTCAGTATTTCTTTCCTTTGTCTTTAGCAAGTTAGCAAATTAGTTGTTTATGTGACTTTAATCTTTTGTAGTTGCTTCTGTGCCAATCGTTATTTCCCACTCACACACTCTCTCTGACACACACACACACACACACAGCTGTCTAAGAATCCCTAGAGACCAATTTGCTCCTGCAGCTGGAATACTGTAGGTGGTACAGGCCATGGGGCATTTACCCATTTACTAAAGTAATGAGGCTTACTACTATTCATGGGTCTCTTACTCCTCCACTAAAAAAAGTTGAATGCTCCTCCATGTTCTCCCACACACAATGAAATAAAGTTTGTGGTTCACTTTGGCTCAACCTTAGTCAAGGAATTCCTGGACCACAAAATGAGACTGGACTGAAGTCTAATTTATCGCTTTTCTAAAACACATTAACTGCACTTCTAAAGGAATAGTTCTTCAAACAGTGCTGTCATGGGCCAAGAGTAAAAACAAAGGAGCAGTCTCGGTCACCACACAACTAAGCACATGTAAGTATAAAAAAATAATCCCAACTGTAAAGAGGTAATAGAGCAAATAATTATTATTATGCTCAATAAAGGAGCAGGGGAAGTATATAGAGGAAATCAATAGTATCATCTGCTTTAACTTCACACAAAAACTTTGCTCAAAAATCCCACCTGCGTCCCTCACTTCTATGACACATCTATGCCGAGATGCACAAGGACTTTATTCAATGGCAGTAGCTACTAAACGTAAACAGAAATATTTTACTGTTAGAACTGCTAACAATCAACAACTGCTGGCATCCTCTCTGGAGATGCCTCCTCCTGTGGAACTACTGATGAACCCTTGACAACTCTAAGTGGAGGTGGCGCAACAGAGGGTCATAACATAGCATGGCACAGTGCACTGCAGTGACAGCAAAGAGACACTGACATTTAAACTATCACAAGTACCCCTCAACTGGCAAGATTATTGGTTGACAAAAAGGCTTGTGCACATAACCCTCTGAGTCGGCTGGATAATAATTAAGAGGTGAAGACCAGGCATGATGAGGAAATTAGAATGATAATTGTCTCCCTGCTTGAACTTTAACTGAAAGCTTTTTATCTTAGAGAACACTATGAACAAGTTACTCTGAGGTACAAAAGTTGCCACCTAAAAAGACAATAAAAAGAGCACATATGGCACATTATAAAATGTGCACAAGAATATGTTATAGTACATTAATTTACTTAAATGTTTGTCTTCATGTGTCAGCCCTGTAATAGACTGGTGACCTGTCTGCTACACAAAAATGCACATGCACTGTCCCAGACTCTCACAACTCTAGGTCCTAGTATGGAAAACACCAATCCACATTCTGACCCTCGTATTTAAGTGCACAAATGAGTTTCTGCAAGTATTAGTCATAATAGTGGAAAGTATAAAACAGGAATCAGTAATAGAAGTTAAAGCTTATGCTGAAGTGAGGAAAGAGTTTATTATTGAGTAGCTGCATGTTAAGACAGCTGAGGGAGAAAAGGAACTGGAGGATTCAAGCAGACAAATGAAAGCAACTTGCAGTCCCACCAGACTGTCAGCAGCAGTCTGAGGTCTGAATTTGAATTACAGTCCAAGCCTGAGTCGTAAGTTTACTTGGTAGAACTTGTCCTGCTAGGAGCAGAGTACTCTTTGTGGATTTGTAAGCTGCATGTACATGAGCTTAGAGATTTGTGGACAGGGCCAGAAAGGGCAACTGATGACTGGCTGAAAAGAAAAAAAATAGTTTGTAGTGAAAAGCCTGGAAATAAATTTTAGTATAACAGTAGGTTGGGTGGCACAGTGGTGTAATGATTAATGCTGTCACCTCACAGCAAGAAGAACCAGGGTTCAAATCCACAGATTGGCTGGGTGCCTTTCTGTTTTAAGTTGTTTTCTCCAGGTACACTGGCATCCTCACACAGTCCAAGACAAGAACGTTAATTGGTGACTCTAAATTGTCCATAAGTATGAATTTTTATGTGTCAGTCCTATGATAAACTGGTGACCCATCTGGTATGTAACCAGTTTCTGGCCCAATGACAGCTGGGATAGGCTCCAGTTACCCTTAAGAAAACAAGTGGTTAGGATAATAGATGGATGGATATACAGTACAGGCCAAATGTTTGAACACATTCAATTCATTCAATGTTGTTTTTTTTATTTTCATGACCATTTACATTGGTAGATTCTCACTGAAGGCATCAAAAAAACATAGCAAGTTAGAAATTGGTGAAGTCGCCCTTTTTAAGTTTAGTGATTACTGAGCCAATTACCCTGTTAGCTAGGGGAGGCTCTATGTACTGTATGGTGAGCATTAGAATTCTGTTATCATGCTGCAAGTCATGAAAATTGTCGAATAACACATACTTTCAGAATTTATATTGAGCAAATAGTTACTCATTCTAAACCTGTGCTATAAAGTCTGTGGAATAAAACACAACTGTAAGTGATAATAAATAAATAAATATATATTTACATGTGAATGGAAAATTCCTCCTAACTTCTATCCACTCCCCAGGCTCAAACCAAGCCTAGTCTCTGAAATCAACAAACATCACAGAAACACTCCTGTCCCACGGGTCTTGCCGGATTCTGATTTGATGTCAGTTTCTGTTGTAGATGATTACAAGTCTGATCAGTATTGATGATGGATGTTAAGAAGTGTGGCTCTTTTTAACAAAGTCTCTTGGAATTTGTGTGGGCTGTGCTTGAAAAACAACAAAAAACAAAGATGAAAGTGTCTTAAGTAGGAGGTGCCCATTTGATAAACCCTATGGCAACAAAGAATTGCATACAGCTCTCATCTATCAACCCTCATGCCATTCCCAAAACTGATACAACATTTCTCCATAGCCACTTGTCCTACATATCATACCAGATAGTTAGAGTCAGTGAGCCGTTGAATGGCCATTGGTATTCTTCTTCTCTACTGTCTGTGCATGTTGCAAAAATGCCTGGGTGTGAAATTTAAGCAGCATAAATGTCTCTCGACAAAGTAAAGTTCAAATGAGAGCTGTGGGACTCAAAGTTCAGTTTTTATCAGAATTACATTCAAGAGAGTTGCTGGGCTTTTTTGTATTCGCGTCATTAAATCTTTATTTAAAGTGGGGAATTCTACTAAAAGTCAGAATTTTAAAGTATACATTTCAAGGAAAAACTACTGAAAAGGATTGCAAATTATGTGCATCTTATCCTCGGTTTGGTTTTTGCAAGATCCCGCTCTCTGCTTCTGTCATAAATTTTGATGCTAAAGCAGGTTGAGAATTAAGCCATTTGCAGCAACCATGATATACACAGTGTGTAACCATGTACTAATTATAGATAAAGTTAAATGACACAGCATGACATGTGTTACTTCTCTATTAGAAAGCTAACACATATCTCTGTTACCTTACACAAGGAAGCTGTGTGTCTACAGTTTGCATGCACCCATGATTTATGCAGTGAATCACTTGTATTCTTACTGTATTCATGTTTGGATGATTATTTTATTCTCTGAATTACAGGATTTTGTTCACCAAACAGTCGGAATTAAATGCATGCTGGATTTTAAACTAACTACTAACTAAAGCCATCATTGGCACATGACATCAGTCACGTTTTTTTTTTGAAACTTGTAGTAAAGTTATTCTCTCTGTGTTAAGCGTGTCCCCTAGAGACACACATGACACCACAATGTGATATGTCCGCCCTGTTTCTTAGTCTTCTGGTTGTCTTCATAGTAGAAAGTAAAATAAAAGTAATTCCAGTTGCATGTTTGCTGTCCATTGAAACTGTTGCAAGCAAATGCTGAATGAGTATGAGCATCATCATCACACAAGTGAGAGCTTCTGTAGCTGCTGTACCACATGGCTGGCTGAAACAACTGTCTGAGTTTAAGAGAGAGAATTTTTAATTGGTTGGCTCACTGTTTGACACCCTATTTGCTGGTATAGAAAAAAATATAGCTAAGCACTTTTGCAACAGCTATGTAGCAGTTTTAAATTTAAACAGAACGTTTGACGTTGTCAGAAATATGGTGTTGTTTGCTGGACTACTATAGTGTAAAGCAATGATTCAGACTTGTCAAAGATGTAATTGGTTTTAGTAATGCAGTAATTATACAGGGTCATAGTGGAAGGTATCATTTTATTTCCCCCATAATAAATCCTGAAATAGCATTAATTCTTAAAAAAGGCTATGAGTGTTGTTTTAACCACACTGAGCTTGTTGCTGTTGATCACTTTTCTAACTGAGTAACTGAAAAAGGATCTTACCCAACTACAGTTTTTAGTACAGTTATCTGTACACACTTATAACTACTACTACATAAACTGTGTATAAGTAGTTGCTACTAAAAATGAGTCTTATCCCATTTCCTTCATTCTCCATTACAGAGCTGAGTGATTTTTAATCCTATGTGATGAGGATAGAGTGAAACATTTTAATGGTCTGGTGTTTGTTTTCAGTCCCTTCAGGTCAGAAGTAACCCTCTCCTTTTCTCCATGCTTTGTTTTCTGATTATGTGTGTAGTAACAACATTGTCTGCAATATTAGTCAATAACTTATTTTCAAAAGTCACCACTTCTTAAATTGGATGATTTTTCCCACTCCTCGGTCACCCTTTCTATTGCTTCTCTCCTCCTCATCCATCTCCTCTCCAGCTCTCAAGCTGCCTGTGGCCCAGCAGCAGAAGTTTGTGTTGCCACAAACAGAGTGCGGGCAGGAGAACCCCACCATGACAGGCAGATAACAATGCTGCAACACTACACTAATTGGCCTGGGGCTTACAGGGAGAGTCTGGTGTTTGGCAGCCCGGTATTTTGGGATGTGAGAGCAGAAGTGGGTAGGTGGGAAATGGGGTTGGGGGTGAGGAAGGGAGGCAGGGGGAAGGAGTGTCAGTTTTGATTATGGATGAATTGTAAGATAAGTTCAGTTAGGACATGTTTTTGTGCGGAGGAATGTGTGTGTGTGGGGGGGGGGGGGGGGAGGGTTGTGTGTGTGGGTTGTGTGTGCATGAGTCGTGCACATCTGCCACACAAAGCTCTAATCAGAGGAGACGGATCATGTTTTCGCACAATTTTTTTCATGAGCGATCAAAGAAGGTTTTCATAAAGTATCCTAACGTACTCTGCCAGCATTTCATTTACAGACACACAACTATCATTGATGCTAAGTATATAAGCCCATATGTTGAAACCAAGCCTGGATGTTTCATTAGGATTTTACAGATGCTTTAGTGATTTCTGCACTGCACACCCCCTTTCAACATCGATGATTAGATTCTCAAAACTACATTATAACACTAACCACTATCCATATAAGCTTATACATGCTTCACATAATTCCATTCAATACCTTTCAACTTTCTTTTTAGCTGTAATAGCAATTCAGGGAACAAACTGCACCATTAATCAAAGGTTGAAGGGAATGCTGACTTTTTTAACTTCAAAATAAATAAAAATAGTCAACATAGCAGCAAAAATCCAGTTGTGTCAGAAATTGTACATTTGATCATATATTGTAGCACAATAATAAGCAAGAGCTGGGGCTTGTGTCTGAGGCCTCAACAATGAGAGGACCTATGTGATCTGGGATTTGTGCCAATAGACTGCCCAGTCTCAAAAAGAAGCTTTTAGGTTTCATATTTCTCATTCAGTGATAAGCTTTTTATATACAAACTCAAGCCTCCTTTGCTTCTTTCTCACTGGGACTCCATGCAAGAGTTTGTTGTGGACATGAGTCAGTGGACATGAGTCAGTGGACATGACAGCAAGTACTCAAAGTTTAGAAAACAAAACTATATAAGTACAATATCTAAATACTTGCATTTATGTTGGGTATGATGATGGGCCACTAGTTCTTCCTTTTTAAGTCTAGAGATACTGTGAAACCTTCTGATTTTTTTAATTCATTAATTTTACAATTCTACTGACCAACTTCACCACTGTACATTTTGAATTGTCATACAGTATATTATAAAATTATTTAACAAAACTAAAATTTTCAACTTCAGAAGTTCTAATTTTCTTCTTTTGTGTTTGTCTAGCATTTTAAAATCTGAAGATGCAGGAAGATCATTTCACTATTAAGTGCATGCTTCTTACAGCGTCCACATATTCACATTTTCTTAATTTCATCAACTAGAAATTGAAAATGTTTTCAATTTGACAACTTTATTAATTTTTCCAGTCTCAAAAACACACATGCACCTGCATGGACACACAAACACACACACACAGACTCACACTGTAGACAGATTAACTGAAAGATGTCACAAGGAAAATGGATTTGTGAAAACTGAGTGGCGACTGCACCAGAAGAGTAATAGAATTTTGATGGATTCACAGCATGTACAGTGTCTGTGTTTTTGTCCATTTTATTATTAATGCATATATTTTACAAACCCTATTCAGTGTGAACCTCAATGTTGGAGGCTGCTGAGATGATACTCAGTGATTGTGGAAAATAATTATAAATGCCTGCTAGCACTGTACATATTAAGAGAAGCAGAACCCCACTATCTTTAAGCATTATTACAATGCTGTGTTTTAACCTTTATAACTAAACAACATGCTACTGTATATGCTTTTTTTTCTTCAAATGACTCCAGTTGTATTATGTGTCTCTATCAATACATACCAAAGATTGTGACACTTTAGATTCACCTCTATTTTTCTTGGAAATAAAGTTTCATGACAAAATCTTAAAAGGTCAACAATTGTCATTATCATTGATATAAGTCATTTTAGAGGCTGCACTCACACTCTCTGAAGAATTTCACATCATGACTTGAAAAAGACTTGACAATGTCTTTGAAACTGTATTTTCGATGATGGCTTTGAACAAGTTATTCAAAATCTACACAGAAATACAAACATACCAAAAACTGGTCATTTACAATAGCTCAGGGGTAAGTAATGAAAATAGATATATTGTATATTTCAAAGAAAATCTCATACGTAATTATTATAATTTACTTCTATTGTATCTGCCTTTGGAATAATGTTATATATTAGTGTCTTTAGTTACATTTTATACAGGATTTGTCAATAGGATACAGAAAGACAACAGCATTTTGTATTATAGTATTATACCATGCATAAAGTGGTTCAGGTGTCTGTCAATGTAAAAAAAACAATATGAAGCTGGTTGATATGCCCTGCTTTCCTATTTCCTATTGATAGTACAGAAAACTACATAATTTTCTTTAAAACTGTGCATTATACAAGAAAATTAGGTTAAATTCCATAAGAATAACATCATTTTGTTATTATTTTACCCAGGTAGCAAATATTATGTTGACCAGTGTTACAGCTAGAGTTAAAGTTAAGATATTTGGGTTTAAATCTGAACATACAATCCCAGCTGGCACAGAGGGAGAGATGGGGTACCCCCAGAGTGGTTGCCAGTCTATTACAGGGCTGATACATAGAGACAGAAAAACATTTTTAATATTATGACATGTTGAGAGGAGGATGTTGGTTCATCTCATTTTATCATAAACTCTGCCTATGAACTATATGTAACTGTTAAGTGCAAGTTCTTTATTCTTTCATTTGTTTAATCCATCTACACGTTCATAAAGATCTCATACAAAAGATTTCAAACATATCATGTTTGAGAAGAAATGAAGAACTAGAGTAAATGTGGGCTTGCATAATTTGAGTAGCATCTCTTAAAATGGCCTTCCAGGATCCTTTTGAGAAGTTTGAGTCAATCAATAACCTGTCAGGTAGAAAGCCTTTTTACTTTTTTAGCCAGTCCACCCGCTACTTCTCAGCTCAGCTCAATCCAGCTTTCTCCTTGTTTTCAGCCTTCCTCTCAAATTCGTTTTATTACCTTGCCTTTATTGAGTGGGTCTGCCACCTCAAAGAAACATTGTCCTCTCTTATGCTGCTCAGACTCTTAATAAAAGGAGGGTCAGGGTGTCAGAGATGCTCAGCAAATTGGGTGGTGGAAAAACTGCACATTACAGAGTATGAAGTTACTCCTGTAAACCAAACCTCCACTCTACTCAAGTGTGCCACTTCCTATCAACATGTGCTGCACTGCTGGCTTCTTGTTCTGTGAACTGAAGACACTTTGTCACTTTAAAATTACTTATATTAACTCTAAAAGTAAGAACAGTGTAAACAAAAGCTGTGATGCTCCCTTTTTTTAGGAGTTTGTATTTTTCATAAATGTACTTATAATGACATATACATTCTGGTTTGTCTATTATCTTTAAAATATGTGACGACTGTGCAAGGGCTGACAGTTTTGACCAATTTGTGCATGCACATAACTTAAGGTGAATAGTAAGTAACACCTCATGCATTGTTATTCAGTCTTTTGACGGCACCCTGCTAAGTTCCTTTTATGATGCGTTTGGCTTTTCCGAGCAGGGAACTTTAAAATTATGCAGTTATGCATTGGTTCAGAATGGCTTGCTGACTTCTACTGTACAACTACACATAAACTATCACACTCCTAAGAGTTAATAAAGGGGCTAATACAAGTCAATAACATTTCTGACAGCTAATTTTGGTTTATTTAGTGTAAATTTATTCTCTGTCCACCTTAAGTCATATTGAAATCTGAAGCAACAAGGTACTGTAAAAGCTCCAGAGAGGTTTACTCTCAATTCCAGAAACACCCATCAGCTCAGGTAATAATCAGTTGTCAATCATCCATCACTCAGAGTTGTCAGAACATGGCATCACATCATTTAGATGATTGATGACCATCTGAATTAAGAAAAAAAAGTACTTTTACAATCTGTTTCTTACAAACACTGCTTGTAAGTTCATGCACAAATACACTGTGACACAATTAGCCAGTAATTCAACCTGTGTTTACAGACTTCTTACCCTTTACTTAAGGAGATGGAAGGATGAAAACAAGCAACGTACTCAATAAAGAATTAGCTATTAAGCTTGGTTGTCTTTATTTACATACATTGTATTTATTTACTTATATACAAACAAAAGAAAATGTTCTTCCAAGCAAAAAGTGTTCTTGGTCCTGTTTTATCTTTAACTTTCTTCATGAGTTCATGTCTCCACGTTAAGACTCCACTTTAATACAACTGGGAAGTCCAGTGAAAGAAATATCAGACTGCATGTTATATTAGACAATTTCAGTGTAACACACACAACAACACAACACAACACAATAAAATTCAAGTAACAATCACAGGAGTGATAAAAAAAAGTACCATTATTAATGATAAGAATGGATTAAGAAGTGATTTTACAGCATATACTAGCTTCATGATTGTATACTATTTACAAACTCTTTTTCTCTGGCTTTAAATAATGAATTTAAATACATATTCATATTATTGCTGTCATGGCTGAATTCAAGAAAATATAATATAACAAATGATCAATGCCTGTATTAACTTAGATTTTACTAACCCATGCTATTTATATTTTAACATATAAGGCAGTCAATACAACTGTGAACTCCAATATCCACTACTGACTCACATGACAGAGGTGGTTGGCATCATGGTATAAAATAGTGTGTGCTGTGTGCTAACATCCAATTAAATAATAAAGCCACTTGGAGCAATAAATCTTTATTTTCATCGTTGTAATTATTGTAGTTCAAACTGACTGAGCCATTGATGTAGATTGACATCAGTGTGGGCTAATAGGTTACACCGATATTTGCACCGTGTGGTGTAGACAGTTTTTCATCACCCGTTTATATGACTCGTGAATGCCAAGCACAGTGGATGGGCCAAAGCCAACCTTTTAGTTCTTGGGAGGCTGCCACTGAGTACAATGTGGCTGGGTAGCAAGGTCAACTAATATTAAAAGAACTCAATCCTCCTTCCCATCCTGTACCTTAAATCTTATCTGAATCCACTTACTATACACTAATGAACACACATTTTATATGATATGCATTTATGAAAACCTGTCAAAAAACACTGCATAAAAACATCTGATATATTACAGAAACACTCACACACACACACATACACACACACATCCCTATAAAATGTGAGTGTTAAGCCAGGCACGCTTCTTCATCGACCCACACAAAATGCCTGAAAGCACATTGACTGTGGTAGCCCAGTGGGACTGCAGAGTCAATATAAACCAACAGGAGCAATGATTGATTGATCCCCTGCTACCCTACTCTCCTCCGCATCATCATGTCCTTCTTCCATGCCCCACCTCCCCTCTCCCTGCAATGTCTGTGGACTTCATACCTAGTTTCTTCAGTGCAGATGTTTCCAAATTAGATCAAAAGCCAGTAGGCATGGGTTTGCAGTTCACACATTGCATTAAAATGTATCTCAGACTAGGTCCATGCAAGTCTGAAAACATCATCATTCAGCTTTGACTTTAAGTCCACACTATGCCAGCATTCTCACACCAAAACACTGGAACACTGGAACAACACTCTTGGAAATGACACAGGACTACCACGTGTTGTCAGGGATTACAGTATCACGTCAGTGTAGCTCATCCTACAGTACAATGTTTTTTGAACAACAGAAATGCCCGTCTAGCTATACTATTATTCTTGTGCAATTCACTAGTCAGCCTTGTGTCCTGGGCTGTCTTTGACTACCTTCAACATTAATTTGATGAGCCTGTACCAGTGCAAACAGAAAACAGTTTGCATTTATAACCACTTTGCCCAACACTTATTTTGTTACCAGGTGTGTTCGGGCCTATTTAAAATCCCTGATTTCATTGTCAGCCATAATCAATCCTTATTTATTGGGTATTGATGAAATTAAATATTGGTGTAGGTATGAATTATTAAACATCTCCATTTGAGCATCAATAACTCATGCTCAGTTCTCACCTGGATTTTTGTTATTTTTATGGGGGAGAAATGAGAACTGAGATTGTGGTTGATGGTGAACTCCCATCTGGACCTTTTATCAGGGTACATACAGTATTTTAATGAGCCAAACACAGAACGAGAGACAGGAAGCAAGGTCAGCTTTAAACACAGTGATTAGCAGTTCAAAGAGAACAACCAGGGTTTCATCTAGCTCTCCTCTGCTTGGCCGTCCCTCCCCTCACACTCAGTTCCTCTCATCATCAAACAACTCACATGGAGGGTGAGGGATGGCCTCTCCAGGGTCAAACTACAGGGAGCATTGCTGGCAGGAGGATGGAAGGCTGGAGGGCAGCTTTGTTGCCTGTTTGGCCTCTCCCCTTGCTGGGCAGTGATTAAATCAAGGCCCTGGTGTGAGGCCTTCTGCTGGGGCAGCAGTATGCTTCTAATCCCGGTGAGCTTGGATGTGTCCCTAAGAGGTGCCTGTGTGGTTTTCTGAATTCAACGCAAGTTCTCTCACAGGACACACTTTATAACTACCTTAGGCCAAAAACATCACCCACTGATGTCCCATGCCTGCTCAGAATCTCAACATGTTGTTGTTAACCAGCTGAGTATCAAACATAAGATCAGGTTGGATTTCGATTCCCCTCACTGATATACTTTACATAGCCCTTGGCCTTCAAGAACAAAAGGCATCATGTAAAGGAGAGCAGAATCACAAAAAGGTAATCTCAAGTCAAATGAAGGTGCTCCAATTAACATATGTACCCTGATTGTCCACATACAGAAATGTAACCTTCTTTTTGAATAGACCACAGAATCCTGGAAAATTAATTTTAGGTACCCTAAAGCTTAAAAAAGAGTATACCAGACTTTGAGACGGAGGAGCAGGTGAGAAACTCTGGGTCAGGTGTAAATGAGTTGTCCCTCTACAGTTATTGTTGAAGTAGCTATGAGCAATCTGCAGTTGTTCCAGTGGAGCTGCTCAGTGGCAAACGGCAGAATGTGGTTGCCCTTGGCAACTCCCTGGTGGGAATCTATATAACTGTATTAATGTGACACAGTCTTGTGCTGAAAAGCAGCATGCATTATCAACCTAAGCCCCAGTATAAATAAAGATTTAAAAAGTAAAATGCTAATAAAAAAAGGTACTGTGTAAACTTTAGAGAGGTTGTAACTCCCTCCTGTAGAGCACCACAGTGTAATTGCTATTCAATTCAATTCAACTTTATTTATATAGCGCCAATTTACAACATAAGTCATCTCAGGGCACTTCACAGTGTAA
>JAUYWH010000006.1:10244882-10284859 GCA_034779795.1 Ctenopoma multispine
AAAGAGAATCGGTCCAAGCACAGAACCCTGCGGAACTCCGTATCTAACCTGCGTGTGCATGGAAGATTCATCATTAAACCAACAACATGAAGCCAACAAGCTATTCCTCGGGTCTTCTTCCTGTCGGCCTGACAGAATTTGGAATACCATTCAGGGAGAGTTATTTTTATGTAATTACTCTGAAATCAAAGTAAAAAAAATCTTTTTTGTCTTTACATGTAAACTTCTGGGAGATTCAAACTCCCTCCTGCAGAGTAGTAGTGAGTGATTGCTGTGCCCCAGGTCCTGTTCCTGATGGGTTGACAGAAAGAGGGGAGAAATGCATTCGGGGGAGAGTCATCATTTATCGTTATGTAATTACTCTGAAATCAAGGTGCTGAAATATCTGTACTCAGGCTGATGGAGGAGAAAAGCCCCTGAAGGACTGTCTGAAACATACCCTGCCTAGGAAATGAAGAGACAGAGAGTAGAGGCAAATAGGAGAAAGAAAAGTGAAATAAAGAGATGAGAGGGAAAAAAAGTCAATACAAGGTCAAGCAGTTTTAAAGGAGATGGTCTAATGAGCAGTCAGATACAATGATTAATCAGCAGGCAGTGATGAAGAGCGGAGTAGAGGAGTACAGAGGAAGAGTGTGTATAATTGTGTACATTGTGTGTGCTAAATTTAAGTCAGATAGTTATTCTAAATTGCATGGAAATTAGTCAGTTTTTTTTCAGTCAGGATGATTTAGACTATTTGATATACTGTAGATTGCCAATCATGGAACAATACAGAAAATAGATTTCAAATATGCTGTCTATAACCATCAAAACTTTAAAGTGGTGTTTGACCAGGGTCAAGTGGGAATATTTGCTTTTGAAACTGTGTATGTTTTTGAATGTGTGCAATTCTGCACAATGATGTACTTAGTGCTTTAGTTTATACTAAAATGTTGAAATTCCTCTCAGAATTAGCTACCCTTTCATCTTCTAAACATCTGCATTGAAAATTCTCTCTTTTCATTTTTTCCTGCAGTAATTTTCTCGAACAAGATTCTTCTAACCCTCCTCTTCTGCCAAATGAGAAGTTTAGATAACACATCCAGCTCTCATCTCAGGACCATTATGAGCATTGCAGGGATGAAAGAATAGTAAAGGATGAAAAGCACGGAAGGCTTCTTCTCTGCTATGCTATCTGCTGATGAGGGAGTTTTAAGGATGTTTGAGTCTTCTCTTCTCTTCTCTTCCCTTCTCTTCTCTTCTCTTCTCTTCTCTTCCACATGTCTTAGTACATACATCTCCAATTCAACATGCATCTTTAACACACACATGCTCCCAAATACGCACTCAAGTGTATGCGACTATGACAGGAAATGAATATTAAAGCATTGAGCCGCAGGTGTAGGAGCTGCAGCCATTTCTTAAATCTTCTTGAGCACATCACTTATTTACCAGTTTGAGGCTTCAAAGTGGGTTTAAACATCATCATTTTCTCTCTGTGTTCTCTTTAATCAGGCATATCATCTCCTCCACCCCCTTCCTCAACTTTAGTCTCTGTCTGCTTTGCCTACAGGTGCTGTAGGGAAGTTCTCACTGCAGAGTCTCTGAAAGGATGTTTCTGTTTCTCCCCTGTCAGGGGTTACAGATCAAGGTGTGCTATTTTTCTTAAAGTCTGGGAGTCCAGTGATTACTCAAAAACACACCCAGGAGGGGAGAAGAGTCACATAAATGCAAAGCTGGAGGAGGTGTATGTGTGCTTGAACAAACATGTGAGCTAAAGACCTGATAAAGTTTTAGTAAGGGTTTGTAACTATGGATAAGTTTCCTAGTGATTACGCTTTGATGTTACCTTGAGCGATAGATGAGAGAGGGGAAGGAGGGTTGGAGGGGAGGTAAGGTGATGTTGCTGACACAGTAGTTTGGGATAACTCTCCCTCCTCGTGCTTTTTTTTAAATGTCTTTGCCACTTTTCTAACTTCACTCCTAAAAGTCAGCACAAAAAACAACTGCTTTCCTTAAAAGATGGAAGGAGTATAAACTGAAAATGGGGCTGGCAGCCGAAGGGAGGGGTGCAGGGGGAGTTGAAAAGAAACATTAAGTGGGTATGTCAAATTTATTTCTAATGCGTGAAGGAAGCAGTTAGAGGTGACTGCAGCATGCACAAGTGCAGACAAACACATACCTGCATCATATGTGTATGTGCCAACCATCTGCTACGTCTTATGAACAGTCACAGAAGATTGAAGCGGGATACACAGCTCCAGCCACTGAAACGGATCTCGTTGCACATGCACATGAAAAATAATAACCACAAGAGCTAGAGGGCAGTATTATCCTTGAGCACGATACGTACTGTTTTTTCCTCTCTATATAAATAACAACAGAATCATAGTGTCCACACTTTTCAAATGTGTATTCTTGTTTGTCTGAACTTCTGGGTCGATTTGTGTTCAAATAGCCGGTGTCCGTGGAAACAGAGGCTGTTAGTTACTTGATTTCATCTCTGTGATTGATAGTAAGATTGGCCAGTATACCCTGGCACATGCATTTGTTATTCCTCCTACGCTGGAGGAGGAATAATGTACTCTGGTAGCAGAAAGCATACAGAGAGTCTAAACAGAGAATCCTGATCCCCTGTTTGAGATAAGTATAATTAGTTATCCACAGTAGTCATTTTTGCAGCTTTGTAGATGTGTGCTTGTCACAACATTAATCTTGTTTTCAAAGGACGCTATTACCTGAGAGCACTGGGACATATGAAGAGCTAATTCCAAAATTAGATATCTGTCTTTAGAGAAAATTGACTCCCTCTATTAAAAAAGACATGATTGCAATTATAAAAGTAAAAGCTTGGTTTTATTATTCACACCTATAGATGTGCCTTGATAAAATGTTTAAAATGTCTCAGAAAACTGAACTAAAGATTTTCTGATTTTTTAATTTTCTCTCATAAAAAGCCTTGTATTAGTGGAGTCATAAGTCGTGCAAGGTGCAGATCCTCTTGTCCTTCCATTACTGCAAACCATTTTTTATTCTCATTCCATCTTCATTACCTCTTGACATGCATATTGTGTATTTAATAAGCTGGGTTATTCAACCCTGATGTTTGTTCTATCAGGGCAAATGAAACCTTTGCTTCTATAACTATGCCTTTACTGTTACTGTCTCATGGGGGGAAATTTAAAGTGGCATCATTCCTGCTGCACTACTTAAAGAAGAAAAACATACTGTGGTCCCTTTGAGTAGCAGTATTGATGTCATCTATATTCATGTTGGCTTGTTTCAAATACATTCATTGGATCAGGAAATGTCATTGTATTTCATTAGCATTTATACATGAGTGAACTATGAGCTTACCCTGTTTGCAGTGAGACACAGCTTTTTGCTTACAAGGAGCTACAGTGCCCCCAAGTGGTTTTTAGATGAACATTATTTGCTTTGTTGAACTACTGAAGAACGACCATTGATAACACACTGTAGTGAAACAAAGTGTGCATTTTAGATGTAATGCTATCAATAAGTAGTAAACAACATTTTCACCTCATACTGTGTCATAAACACAGCAATCTTTTTTATTGTATACAAATTGTCCTAATTTATATATCAGACTACATCAAGAGACAGCCCCTTATGAGTTGCACACTTATAAATCAGTATTTTATGCTTTGACAATGAGAGTTGACAGTGACCAGAAAGCCTTCTGGTAATACTAATATTTTATTTCATACTTTTGCATTTTTGAAATAGCCTCAAAATGTTAGGCTATTTCAAAAAAAAAATATATATATATATAATGCCGTGACCCACCTTATTTTCAATCAGCTGAAATACACCCATGTCACACCCTTTCTCACGATTCTCCACTGGCTCCCGGTAGCTGCTTGCAATGACTTTAAATCCTTGATGCTTGCCTACAGGGCTGTAAATGGAACTGCATCATCTTATATCAACAAGCTATTAGTAAGCCAAACTCCTGCACGCCCTTTCAGATCTGCAAATGAAATGAGACTAAGAATTCCTTGTTCACGGGGTCTCCGATCCCAATCGAGTCTATTCTCCTTTGTTGTCCCTGGCTGGTGGAACGACCTGCCCTGCCCCATTCGACTAGCTGAGACTAGCACCACCTTTAAAAAACATTTGAAAACTCACTTGTTTAAGAAGTATTTCAATTGAGTCTGACACTAACACACAAACACTCACACATACACACAAAAGTTGTCTAGCACTAAACAATTCCTAGCATGTTCTTTATTCTTGACGAGTTAGGCCTTTCAGGGCTCTTAGTTTGTAGTAACTCTGAATTTACAGAAACCGAATGGTAATTGCTGGCGTCTTCTCCTTGTAAGTTGCTTTGGATAAAGTAAAGTAAAGCGAAGTAAAGTAAATACAATATGATCAAGTCAATCATCCAGAACATGACAGCTTTGTTAATACCATTTATTCAGTTCTCACTGCGTCACATTAGGATAAGAACATGTTTTCTGGTCTGCCAGCTCTGCTCCTCAGTAATGAATGAGTATTATTATGAGGGAAATCGCTCTGGGACTTTAAAACTGAAACGCTACCATTAATTGGAATATATTTATCTCCAATTATAATTTTAATGGCAAAGGGTCATCTTGATGTTAATTAATCAAAACTTATCGCTGCAGCCTCATCTGTGATGACACTTTAATTTCAGCAGTTAGGGTACCAAAGATTCGACTACACTGTGTCATAATGGCTCTATAATGACCCTTACTAACTACAGCTCACATGTCTAGCATTTATTAAAAGAACCAAATGCTATGAATTTATATGTTACCATACAAAATGTTGGCGTGACTTTGAAAGTACTTTGTTTTTTGAAAGAAAAGCTGTTTTTTTGTTCCTACAGTGTGAACATTGTTAATGCTGCAAATTACTGTAGCTTGAAACAGCTGTTTGTTAATGTAATTTATATATAGACATAAAGGCCCATTATCAGCAAATTAGTTATTAATTCTGTGTTCCAGTGTCATGTTGTGTTTATCCGTTTAAAAGGCTGTTTTTGTTTTTAAGAAAATCCTATTATGATGCTGAAACTCATATGTCTGTTTATGTTCTGAAGGATGAAGACTAATTGCCCTGAAACTAAAGATCTTATGCAACACTATAATCTACTCCCTTGACAGAGAGCGTCACAAATTGGCTCTAACTAGAATAGAAAGAGAAGTGGGAGGTCCCAGTGCACACCTGAGCATGAGGACAAATACATTAGAGTTTAAGAAGGAAACACCTCACAAAGAAGAGGTGATTGCAGGATGCTGGCCTTCTGGGCAGAAGAAAAGGCCTCATCCCAGACTTGCCAATAAAAGGAAAATATTAAGATTAGAAAAACACGCAGACATTGGACAGAGGAAGATGGGAAAAGTGTTATGGACAGATAAATATAAGTTTGAGGTCACAGAGAAGAATGTTTATGAGTGTATGCTTGACAGTAGGGCTGAGGCAATGGTCTGGTTCTTCTTTGATGGTGGTAAGATGGGAGATTTGAAAAAGGAAGGTTTTTGCTCTATTTTGCAATGCTATGCCATACCCTGTGGAAAGTGCTTGATTGGAGACAATTTTATCCAGTACAGTGACTGAAAGCACAAACATGAACTATGCAAGAACTATTTATCAAAGAAACAGTCATCTGATATTCTGTCTATAATGGAAGGAGCGATCACCAGATATCCAATTTATGTGAGATGCTTCCAGAAGCATGAGGTGAAATCTCTTAAGATTACCTCAAAAAACAGAAAACTCAAATGCCCATGGTATTCAAGGTTATAATTACTTCTAACAGAGGATTGTTGGACAAAAGTAAAGTCTGAAGGACATAGTTATTATTTCAATTAAAAGTCATTAGTTCCATCTAATTCACAGTTCATTTCATCTGTGTTTTCGTGGAAAACAAGGACAATTCTTACTGATCTCAACTTTTTGAATGATAATTTATTATATGTCATCAGGAGAGATGTGTTCCTCTGAACTTTTTCATTTCCCATTATGTGTTTAACATGCCACCATATGTAGCAAACAGCTTCAGTTTCTGAGGTATGCATTTGGATATTTTATCCTCTCCAGACTATTTTTTTTCAAAAGCTGTCTCAAGTAAGCAGGCAAGATGAGTAAAAGAAATAGCTTTGATAGTGAGGGGTAAATGAGTGAATGAATGAAAAGCTTATATGAAAGGAGAGTAGTTATGAGAGACATTAACTAAAGAGGTACAGGTATCTGACCATATAACTGTATTTTAATCTATCACTCCACATGTTGGTACATAAAACTTTATATGAGTCAATACTGCTACTGAACAGTCAAACCCACACAATATATGCATCTTGAGATGACTTTGACTCATGTGCATGGATTTTGACAGCAGACAATTAACCTGTCAAAGGAGAAGCACTAATAACATTAATTCTCGCACAGTTAAATTCCCAGTAGGCCATGGTGATGTGAACAATAGCAGGACTCTGAAATATTATTATTTACACCTGTTCATGTTGAACTGTGTCAGATGTAATAAATGTTCATGTATTGGTATGACGTCATTTTTGTAAGCTTTTCCAAATGAATCAGTAATTTGGCCCATAAATGCAGCTTAGTTAGTGCACAGTTAGTTCGTGTACATGTGTTTTTTTTCCCAAACAAAACCCACTGTTTACTTGAACATTAGAATGACTTTGCTAATACTGCATGTAAAACATAGGCCATATAATGATTACTTTTATATCTGACCTATTTTAATAAGAGAGTGTAAGTCATTTATTTTTTACCAAGCTCTGATGACCACAGACCTTGCTAATGAGGAGCAAATAGCCCACTCAACTGTACACTGAGGCCAGCCTCTGCCTAATAACATGGATGGGATTCATTAATTTGCAGCCTATTTAAAGCCAATACAAATCTCTTATGTCACACTAATGTGTAGATATAATAGGCTACATGGCTATATTTTACTACACAAATGTTGTGACTGCAGTCTACGATTTAAAAGAGTTATACATGAGCAGCGCAGCGATGGTGGTATAGTGGTGAGCATAGCTGTCTTCCAAGCAGTTGACCTGGGTTCGATTGCCGGCCATCGCAGCCGCAACCCCTTTTCCGGGGTGGCATGATAGTTCAGTGGGTAGGGCAGTCATCTTCAAACCCAAGGGTGACTGGTTCGATTCCCAGACTCAACAAGCTAAAATGCTGAGACCCTTGGTGCATCACAGAGGTAGCCTGTCCACAAGGGATTTCCCAAGGTGATCAACAAAGTACCAGTTCTATTCTTCTATTCTACACCGACAGCCAAACAGGCTCCACTGTACTGCATACAAGATGAATTGGGTTTTATGCAAAAACCTAGAACAAAACATCTGCACTCCAGATGTTATTCAGTGTTTGTGCCTACCTTGAGGTTTCTATGCCATGATAGGTGGTAAAATAAATTATAGTAATATCCTGTTTATTCATAAGTGGGACTACGGGTATGGGTAATGAAGAGGAAATAACATGAGAACACATAAAAGAAAAAATTAAATATAAAAATAACGTTACAAATATATGCCAGCGTGATTATATTAAACCAAATTAGCCGTATTTACAGATTTATTTAGGTTAATACCTGCACCACCTCTCACTCCATGTCTTCAGAACTGAGAATAACACAGACCTATTCAATAAACATGTAGCCAAAACCTACAGTAACACGATTTCACAACAATATCAGAGACATATTTGCATCTCTTTGTTGTGTTACCTGTTTATTTAGCCTATTTATTTATTCGGACACGTAAATAATTGTGGCTTATTGAACTGATGAGCGTTTGCACCAGTGTTGTCCACTTGGGGGCAGCACTGTGCCGGCGACGCTGTAAAGGTGAAGACGAAGAAGAAGAGCTGCCGATGACAGAAAATGGCTGCGTGAGAGTGTGGGAATAATTTCTTTTTGCTCCAGCCACAGAATCAAGATGTCCCAACACTAAACATGGGCGATTGCATGTAACGCATAAACATAATGTTTAAAAAGGCGAAACGAGCAAATTTTCGACGGAGGAATGAGTCCGACGAGGACGAGCAGGAGGACAGTCAGCAGCAGCCGCTGCTGGCGCCGACATCGTTTGGGCCTGTGGTGGAGGAAATCCCGTTCATGGAGGCTTCCAATAACAGCACTACAGGACCACCTGGCTTCAGTGATAACTGTCACAGCAACGGCCTTCAGGCTAATCTGAACAATGTCAGAGCTATCAAGAAAGAAAAGAAAGTGAAAGAGACAGCTGCGGTGCCAGCACCCACTAAATCCATATTGTTGAGTTTCGACGACGACGAAGGTAACTTGGCAACGCAGGGCTAAGTTAGCTAACTAGCTTGTTGCCATTAGCCGCAGCATGTGTATTGTCCTGACAGGTTCATTAACGTGACCGTTTTTGTTTCTGATTAGGATATGCATTTTGCTTACTTTCCTGGAGCTGGTGTCCTTTCTGTTCATGGATAGTTAATGGATGCTGTGGTTAACCCTCTTTCTCTCATAACTCGTTTGTAAACAGAAGGATCCGAGGTGTTCAGAGTGAAGAAATCCAACCACAGCAAGAAGATTGTGAAACAGTTGAAGAAAGAGTACAAGGAGGATTTGGAGAGGTGTGGATATGTCAAACCGGAAATTAAATCAGGTGGGATATATTTTCTATAATATATATGAGCAAACCTCAACCTGCATGGCTGACTTTACGGCTGCAGTGTTTATTATTAATTTGACGCAAAATGATGTATAATGTTTTTTCTAATTGGCCTAAATAGCAATGTATCTTATTAAAAAATACCTATAATCTCGAGAGTAAAATGTCAGTATGTAGTTGTACCACAAGATGGGAGTTTATCTCTTATTAAAGAGGCCATCATCATTTCACCGTGCCATTAAAATTAATGTCACTTTGCAGTTTGGATGTATTTTACAATTAGTAATGGGCTTATATGACATTACTATAGATGTTCTGTGATTGGTTACTTGTATTGGCTATTACATCATTGGATGTCATGTTTCAAAGGTGTTTTTCAGTGCGTGGATTAAACCAAACCACCATCTGTCACACTTGATTAGAACCAGTTCACTTTAAAGTTAACAGTGAAGGATTACAGCAAAGTAAAGCGTTTTCCTTCTTTCTTGACCATAAACCTTTTGAACTACTGAAGTTTTAGTTCCAAGTTCTGAGTTCCAAGAACTTTAGATCAGTAGTTTATAACATTTAGGTTCAGAGGTTGACTACACACTTATGTTATGTTATTTCTAGACATATACTAGCACGATGTCAGTGTCAAGATGTGTTCATTGAAAGATTAATATGCTTAATACTTGCCTCAAGCATTATCAGGATTGATAATGTTAACAGGCTGAAATCATATGTGAGTCAAAGTCTTAATGATGTTTTTAGTGATAGTTTTGTAATGAAGCATGCGAGGGTATGTTGGAGACATTCGTTTTGGTCAAATAGTTATGTAATTCAAGTTAGATCTGCCATGTTCGTCACCCTATTTATGTCTCCTCTTCTCTTAGATGCTCCACTTCAGCCTGCAGTTTCCATCAAAGAAGAAGTTACTAGCATAGCAGGCAGTGAACATGGGGAGGAAGAAATGGAGGTGGACAGTGCTGATGAGCAGGAAGAAGAAGTGAGGAGTCAAGGTGGCCAGGCGCATAGTCAGGTGTCCAGGAGCAACAACACTGGAGCAACATTCAACACGCTTTCCTCCCTTGGCAGCCTGAGACCAGGTATCATGCACATACATTTAAATGCTTGTTCTGTGCTTTGACTATCAGTACTTGTACAACCATTCTAACACTTCTGTAGCCCTGTCATTTTCAACATTATTACCTGGTTATAAATGAGTTGGCTTCTCGTAATATTTTTAAAATGTAATTGCCTTGCAAATTTTAGAATTAATCTTTCTCTTTATTATTGGTTCTCTAATATGTCTTTGAAAACCCTCTTGGAACTTCATTGATCTCATTGCTTTGCACACAAAACCTGAAACACATTTTTTCTGTTAGTACATATATGTGCAATTATTTGTATTTTTTTATTTGTATCAAGATCAAGTGGATTTCTTTCTTCTTCTAGGGGAGATCCCAGATGCGGCATTCATCCATGCTGCCAGAAAGCGCCGTCAAATGGCTAGAGAACTGGGTGGTGAAGCACCGCTGGTAGAGACAGAGGTTTCTAAGAACCGTCTGGCGCAAGAAGACCAAGATGCCAGTGATGATGAAGAAGAGAAGAGGATCCGCTTCAGCGGTGTCAGGAACAAAAGTCAGAGGCAAAAGATAGCTGAGGAGATAGGTACAAAAATGTTGCACTGACCATACATTTATTATCTACTGCTGTTTTCAGTCATTTGTCTCTAAGACATAAACATCCCTTCGCACTTACAGGTATTGAAGGTAGTGATGATGAGGCATTGGATACAGGTCAGGATGAGGAGGTGAGCCGCTGGGAGCAGGAGCAGATAAGGAAAGGAATCAGCATACCCCAGGTAAGCTGTCCTGAATTACCTAGGATATAATCTCAAATATAAGTTTTGTTTTGTTTTTTTCTCTTTTTGTTGTAAGTGGGTGTAACATACACATACATACACCATGTAGCATTCCCCACAGCAATGCATTCAGGGCAGCACAAAGTGTAGTTCATCTGAATTTTTGGTGAAAAAGAAAGTTTTTAAATACTTATTAATTCAGATATGTTTATACTTTCCTAAATGCCCACTTAAGTGTGTCTCATTTGTAAATATTAAATTTACAAATAGTGGAAAAAAAGGAAGAAAAAACACAAACATACTAACATTATGTATCAGCCATTGAAAAATCCTAATTAAACATTAGTTTTAGCCCTGATTAATTTGTAGTAGACAGCACTGCTTTTATTCATAGTAGTCAAATCATTATGTGTTTTCCTTTTTTCCAATGACCAGGTCCAAAACACTCTGCAAACACAGCCTGAGGACAACACAGTGTACTACCAGAACAGCTATGAGAGCCAACCCTATGGCTCTTCCTACAGCATGCCTTTCACCTACAGTACTGTGGCACCGCAGACTGGCAAGCCAACAGGCCGAGCAGACAACGGGTCTGTTCACTACGGAGTTCCTATTAGTGATCAAACCCCAGTATCCATTGATCTGGTAAAGAAACGCCTGCAGGATAGGTAAGTTCAGTGAAAAACTACAGCAACGTCTAATATCAGTCTACAGCTCAGCTGCTGCAATCTCTATGTGCTGTGGTCCTGAGGACCCAGCAGAGCTACCCACAGATGTAAGGGCCAGAGAGGCAATGTGGGGGGTCTGGAGAGGAGTTACACTATTCCCTGTAAAAGTTACTCCTCTCCAACCAGGAGTGAGTTGTTTTAGCTCACTGCCTTCATTTTGTTATTCATTCTGTGTTTGTTTGATGGGTGCACTCTAAAGCAGTGTGTTAGTGTATGTCAGTAATTAAGATTAACCAGGCTTTGTCTGTCTTTGGCCCCATTTAAGCCATCCTTTCCGTTCTTCCTTGTATGTCATTTGTCCTTAGGCTCGGCCAAATGCACGCAGGCCACAACGCAAATGTCAAGCGCTACAAACAGATTGAAGAAGACCTAGCTGCCTCTGAGAGCACCATACGGCAGTTGGAGGGCTCTTCCAATGACAATGCAGATCAATATAAATTCTTGCAAGAGATGCGAGGGTATGTTGGAGACTTGCTTGAGTGTTTCAGTGAAAAGGTAAGGGAGAATTTATCTGCTGTGTAATTAGTTTTCTGTACTGTGTCTGTGTGATCTCTGACTAATTAGTGTGTATTGTAAATGGATACAATCTAATACAAATTCTGTGAAGCATTAATGAGGATAATAAAAAGCATATTTCTATTATTTAAAATTAGTTAATGTATTTATTTTCAACCTACGAGTATTTTCACTATTCATTGTTAAGCCAAATTCGTTGCTTGGTTACTTGCTTCATGTATTTCTCCGTTGCTACACAACTGCTTTTATTGCTGACAGAAATGTAATGTTTATTTATTATCTCAGGGACATACTTTTGCTATTGTTTTTTTTGTTTTTTGTTTTTTTAGCTGTAAAATAATGCGACAAAGTATGTACACAAATGTCTAAGAGGAAAAAAGATTCCAGTCTCTTAAACTATACTGAATTGTCATGCCTGGTATAAACTGTGTTTTTATACACCTAAAGCTACTTCCTAAATGCATGTGTAGGCAGAATAACATAGTCTTGGTCCCACAGTAGCTGAGCAACAACTATATGAAACAAGGAGAGAACGGTCGTCCCAGCTGCCAACATGTTTCCTCAACCACACTAATGTCTGTTTTAACCTTATTAGATGACTCTCTGGGCAGAACATTATGACGGATACGGGACACAAACCAAGCATTATCAGCATGACTTAGTATGGAGTCCATTATTCATCTAAAACAGAATAACTGGAACTGTATATTGTCAGTGTTAAGTAAGAACATTAAGCTCAGTTTTTGTCTTAATTGGCTGAACATAAGTCCATACTGTTAAATCTTTACTTCATGGATATTTTAAAGGGAAGTTTTCAGGCAGCACTAGTGATATTCTGGTTCCAGTATTTTACTGTCCGTCATGCTCCTCTTGTCCCTCCAACAAGACATCCCTGTGAGTCGGAGCCCCACTTTTGTTTGGGTCAGAGGTCACAGAAGGCATCATATCTTTCAGGTGCCTGCTGTCCTGGAGCTGGAGGCTGCCATGCACCAGTTACTAAGGCAACGGGCTTCAAGACTTGTCCAGAGAAGACAGGATGATATTAAAGATGAATCGTCGGAGTTTGCAAGCCTTTCAAGTCAGTCCATCTTGAAGGTTTTTATGATTTATTGGAACAGCCTTGTTAGTTCTCTGTATGTGAATGTGGGTGTGTGGGTGTGTCTTTTGTTTTCCACTGCCCTGTTGTGTTTCCCTCATCAGTGCGTTTAAAGTTACTTGAAGTGTGATTTTTTTTTTTTTTGAATGAGTGAGCATGTATGTACATGGAAGATGTTTTGTTGGATGAGCTGCTTCAGCTGCTCTTTAATGGCTGAGGCAGTTTGCTGGTCAAGTAATGAGTTACTAAGTAAAGATGACAAAAAATCACTTTCTCTGTAACATGTAAGAAGTTGTAAACAGGTAAGTAAGAGAAAATAAATTATAACAAATATTTGTAACAAAAATATGTCTCATTGCAGCTTGTAGCTAATAATTGCGAAAACATAGTTCAGTATTTGACAGCGGTGTTACTGATCTGAAACAAAACAAAACTGTGTATAAACTCAGATCCAGAAGACGTCTCCCACATAGCTGCTCCCTGATGGCCACAAATCTGCTAATGCCTCTGGTCTTGTCATAAAAGCAGCTGTCACTTTCCTTTGTGCATGGTCTTTAAGTTTAGAAAGTAAGACTGATGAAGTTGTAGAGTGAGCTGACTGAAGGCACAGCATTCAGGGACTGTACAGAGTGTAGGTCATCCATGTTTTAAACAAACACAAAGATCAGTTGCGTATAATACCCAGACCCCCACGAAAGTTACCTTCTTCATGGTGGCATATCTGTTGTTGAGGTTTTACTACTTATTACAAATACACTGCCAGTCAAAAGTTTGGACACACATAGGAATTACCATTTTTTTATGAAAAGATACATCTTCAGTTGTTACCATCATTGCACATGGTTATCCTTTTAAATTAATAATTTTCAATCATAACATGCTGTTGGAAGTACAGTACTTATGTTTGCATAATTTAGGCCTCTGTATGTTTATGTAAATATTTCTTTTAAAAAACTGTTTTCAGCTACAATAGTCATTTACAATATGAACAATGTCTACACATTCATTCTGATCAATTTGATGTTATGAAATCTGCTTTTCTTTCACAAACATGGTCACTTCTATGTGTGTCCAAACCTTTGACTGGTAGTGTATAACATTTGAATTTGAGAAAGCTATGTATCTTGTAAAAACATTAACCAAATCCTTACACCGCTAATTTGTTTTCAAGACTAGTGAATACTTTTCATGTTGAGTTAGATGTTGAGATTAAGAAATAGGTTATGGGTTGTCTCTGCTTTCCATTGCTGGTTCTAACATGGCTCCTTTCTCTTTCAGATAAAGCTGTCATGGCTCCTAATTTAGACTCATTTGGTCGAGACCGTGCAGCATACCAAGAGCACAGTCGTCAGAGGAGAATAGCAGAAAGAGAAGCACGACGGTATGCTCACATGTCCTAAAAGATTTGTTTCCAGGATTTTTAGGCAGATTTTTGACGTGACACTGAAAGTTAAATCTGAGCATGGTGGAGGTTTTGTTTGTAGCTTAGGTATTGGCCATGCGAGAGCTGGTTACTGTCTATCACAAATAGATTAATCCGTTCTTGGTTTCAATCGTCTGCTTTTGTTTTTGTTGGTGGGTGCAGAACTCGGAGGCGACAAGCTAGAGAGCAGAATGGAAATAGGGGCGAGCATAAAGAAGGTTTATCATCTGATGATGAAGAAACCTCTACTGACATCACCAGCTTCAACATGGAGAAAGGTTAATAATTCAGTTGCAACAATTACAGTATCAGCGAATGTGTTGATGAAATATCATTTAAAACAGATGCCTGTTAAGTACTGATGCCTAACTAAAGACTTTTGTCTGATCTAGATCGTATCATCAGGGAAAGTAAGAAAGTATTTGAGGACGTGGTGGAGGACTTTCATTCTCTTGACTGCATCAAATCCCATTTTGAAGTGTGGAGGAGAGACTATGCTGACTGCTACAGAGACGCCTACATCGGCCTCTGTCTGCCCAGACTTTTCAACCCTCTAGTGCGCCTAGAGGTGATTACGTGGAACCCTCTGGAGGTAGGGCATGTATATGTGGTTTTAGTCTAACCTTTTCCTTTTTCTAATAGGAGTGAAAGATTATAGATGAAACCAATGTTCTTCTTCTCCCCTGTGCAGGCACAGTGTGCTAACTTTGAGTACATGCTCTGGTTTGAGTCATTGTTGTTTTACGGCTTTGAAGAGGATAGCACGTTGCAGAGAGAAGACGGGGATATCGGCTTGCTGCCTGCTATTGTGGAGAAGGTCATCCTCAGCAAACTGACAGGTAGAGAAACACGCAGCACTTAGCATACTTAGAAACATTTCCTTGATCTGAAAATGCAGGCCAGCACAAAGTTTGTTACCCATACTTATGATTTTGTGTGTGTGTCAGTGTTGGCAGAGCAAGTGTGGGACCCGCTGTCAAGCAGTCAGACGATGAGGCTCGTGGGCTTCATTCATAGACTAATGAAAGGTTATCCCACTGTGCTGCATGGGGATAATCGATACACAGAGGTATTGGCTGCCCTCTTACTACCTACATCATCTACTTAATCTGTAAAATTTATTTTGGTTCTTGTTGTAGAATTATTATCTTCTTTATGTCCTATTTTTCTGTATTAGGAGCTGTTAAAATCCATTGTCATGAGGACGAGGCGGACTCTGGATGAAGATGTCTTTCTTCCGCTTTACCCCAAAAAGTATGTTACACAACTGTTAACATCGGCGTTTTCTTCTGTAAGATGACACATGGTTTGATTTCACTGAGTGCAAATGTTCTGCTTCTGTTCAGTGTGTTGGAGAACAAGAACTGCGGCCCCTACTTATTCTACCAGAGGCAGTTCTGGTCCTGTGTGAAGGTATGTACAAAAATGAAGCAATCACGGTTTTGTTTGGGTTTTTTTTTTTAAATTTTATTTTTTTAGGTTTTGGCTTTTTTACTATTTCGTCTGTTCAGACACTTTCTTCGAATGAAGGTTCTGAATGATTATTGTAGAGCACAGCACACATAGGACAGAGGAGATTTGAAGGGTTTATACTTACAGCTTCTATACAAGTTGCAGAATAGTACAGGTACAATACAGATTTGATGCCTGTTTTTATTTCTGTTTCAGATAATAGAATATTGTGTTGCTTGCTTGGTGTCTATGAATACAGTTAAAGCCAGTTTTTCTGTCTTTGCATAGCTACTGAGTAACATCCTGCAGTGGGATGGTATTTTATCGAGTTCCTGTCTGAAAGACCTCGCACTGGACAGCACGCTCAATAGATACATCCTCTCTGCGCTGCAGACTACAGATACAGCTGAGGACAATCTTCCGAAGTGCCAGAAGGTAGGAGACACTTGTTCTTCTGTTTAATGTTGGATGTGTTGTCCAATAATGTAATGTTCAACTGACAAGAATGTAATGTTCACTTAATTGCTTTTTAAAAGATTAAAGCTTGTTTTTAGTTTTTGTTTTGTTTTTGACTTTGTGTTGTCCTGACACTCTGGACCGTAGTACAGTACACTCGCGTTCAGAAGCGTCTTCAGGGAGTTGGTTAAATTCCAGTCTAAGTTTCAAGTTAATATGTTGTGTGTTTATCAGACAACTGTTGTTAATGCAGTGTAATAGGAATTGCTCATCCTGGTACATGCTATTCTTGCTGTAACTGTGGCACAGCCGTTTTTTATGGGACAATCCTTACATGCCCATTCTCATGTCTCCACCTTCCATTTACAACCATCAGAGTACCATACAATTATTATGACTGAGCACAGGGAAAGTTTGGTCAGAGGGGCGTCTTATATCAGCTGTTTTACAGAAATATGAATATGAACTCTTATTCCTTTGACGAGGCCTCAGGCCAGGCCAGTGGAGATTTAGGAGGTCTTGTGTTGTAATTACAATTTGAACTGAAGGTAAATCAGTTTGCATGAGGTGCAAAGGAGTAGTGCACTGAATGATTTAATTCACCGTAGACTATTGTAGGTGTCTTCATTGGTTTAGCTTGAGATAAGAGGAAAAAATACCATTTGCAGTAAGTGCAATAAAACTGTAGGTGTTAATGCAGTTGATAGCATTGTCACAGAGACACCACCAGCCCCACATGATGTGCCTCCTGTGTCTATAAATAGCTTTTTCTTTTTTTTTACTTTTTTAACCATGTTAGCAGTGGAAACTGGCTCTTCTCCTGGATCTGACAATTTGATGAGAGGTGCTTGTACTTCCTAATAAAAGCTTCTAAGCTGACATTAGTGGCTTTTTGCCACTTCCCTGTTGCTTGTGTAGAAGTTGAGTGATGGCAGCTGGTCGTCTTTCTTGTTGGGTCAGAACATTTCATCACTCATCCAAGAAGCTTCTTCCATATGAGGAAAGTTGGAAGGAGACCTCAGATGTATCCTCCAGGGCGCTTCACTTTTGCTAGTTTAACTCTCGTTTAAGACTTTCTTGTATATTTTTCAGGTGGCGGAGTGTTTGCCAGTGCAGTGGTTCACTGGGCTGAAGGGACAGCAGACATTGCCTCAGTTGGAGCCATACTGTCGCTACCTCACCCACCTGGCCAACACATTGCACCGCAGTTGCTTGGGCGGCTCTGATGTGGAACGGCGCACTGCCAAGTAAGAGACAGCTTTGTATATACAGCTTTCTAGATCTGGAACCAGAGTTAATTTATACTGTAGCTACGTCTGCTGGAACAGTACAGAAGGTGCTTTTAGTAGGTTGGAAAATCCTGTAAAAACAATTGAATAAAAGTGATCTTAAATGACTTTAACCTTTAGGTATGTTGTAATGCTCCGGAGTCCGTGCTATAACACATACTGTATCTGCCAACAGGGAGCAAGTCAAGGAGATTGTGAAGATGTTGCGTCAAATGAACGCCCTGGACCACATCATCACTGTTGCCGCAGAGCATGGTATAAAAGACATCAAACAATTTTTGGAAGCCAAGTCGTAGAGGAGGACATGACAGTAGCAACATTTTGTTCATCTTTTGTTGCGTTTAACAAATTTTAAACAATGGCTTCAGGATGGTGGATTCCAAGTAAATGAATAAAAAAAAGTAAATACATTTAAAGTAAAACAAATTAAACTATTGACTTAAAAAAAGAAGGATAACAAAACATTGTAAATATTGTGAATAATGTATAGAAAGATGTGCTCACATGTGAACATAAGACTGATGCCAAAATGAGGCCTTGTATTGTCTGCTCACAAAGACTGCTCAGTTAATGCTACATGCTGGTGATATTTTAAATGTTTAATTTATTAGGAGTTAACATTTGTTGGCATGGGTTACTTCTGGAAAATGTAATCTGTAAATTGACACAAGATTCATCCTGAAATTTTGTAAAAACTTGTTTAACCACCTTATTTCTCACACGTACTCTTCTTTGTGTGCCAAAAGAATTTCTAGTTGGCCAAAACACTGCACACAGGCAAAGACTGACCGTTTGTCTCCCAACAGCCAATGTTGATGCTTCTCTGATCCTCTCCTTCATCCTACACTGTTCCTCTTTCACTTACAAACTGCCCTGATGACCTTACCAGAATTGTGAGACTTTTGTTTTAGTATTTGTTTCCCTGTAAATAAAATGTTCATTTAAAAGATTTCTGACACGTCTTGGTTGACCTTTCAGGTGAGCACTGTCATTATCTGAAATTGATAATCCACTGTTGTTGTCAGTGTTCTTCACATTAAGAATAATTTGATCTCTCTAACAGATGGGCTACAGCCTAACTTTTTGCCACTGTGTTTTATTGCCTGTTTGTGATCCATCAAACACATTTTTCTCCATTATTGATTTCACAAATTTGCCACTTGTAGCAGGGCCGTCAAATGCAGTTTCAGCTATTGCGCAACTTTGATAGTAATGAGTGGGCGGGGCTGCTTGTTTCCCCTCCTCCGCCTGATCGTACTCCACAGCCCTAAAGCTTAAATTGTCCTTGCCATACGTTAAGAAAGACTTATAACTCTTACACATCACAGAGTGTGGAGGCAGTTTTGGTTTCTATAGTTTGTATTTTTTTTAGAACTCAAGGAGAGGTCATTATCCTGGATCTACCTTTTCATGCGCTCCCGCAGGATACACAAGGTAACTCTGTTCTCCAACGTCGCGTTCATTGTGTTAAAATCCACATGGCCACAAATAGTTAAGGACTGTTTAACTTTGCAGTATGTGTTGTAAATGCTGGATGATTTTCAGGGTCAGTTAGTGACTTTTAGGGAAACATGTTTCCGTGCGTAAAGTTCAGTGGGTGCATGAATACGAAAAACGTATTTAAGCTGTAAACCACATGTTCGTTTCGCTTGGACCCCCATTTTGCCATACCGTGCTTGTGAGTAGCATTACTGTTTCCTGCAGTACGCCCGTGTTTGCGTATTCTTACGCGTCATCAACTACATAGTAATTTCCTTTTTTCCTGAAACTTGCACCTCTGTGCTGTAACAGTGATGTTGGTGATTATATTTAGCAGAGCGCATTGTCTCCGCGTACGATCGTGTAATATGAGAGATGCGCTTCCTGGAGAATGTTGGAAAGGATTTGATTGAGTTTCTGTGCGTCAGTGTCTGTCCAAAGAGGACTGGTGATTCTGGCTCACAAGGTGGCCGCTGTCAGATTTGTAGTAGAGACGTTTGTGATAGTCCTGTTCTCCAAGCTGGACCGAAATCAAGGCAGACAGGTTCGCACCTATTTGGGGACTAAAAGCAACAAGTGTCCTCACAGCACTGACAGGCGAACAAGCAGCAAAAAAGTAAAGTAACACAATCACAGTGGTAGAAAAAATACACTAAAGTCCGGAAGAAATTCATCCAATTCAAATAAAACTTTAAAAAAAAACACCCAATGCAGCTTCTACATCTAATAACCAGTCTATTAACGAGTGTACTGTAAAATGTAGTGTTGTAGGAATGGGATCTATTTTGATGGAAAGTTGGATTCACGTATGACTCGACCTGTCTGAGCCTGATTATCACCAGTCTGACATTTGAAAAAAAAGCTGCAGCAAATGTAGTGTGGCAGTCTAGTGTGTTTGTACCGGTTTGTCAGAGCAGAAACATTTTGTAACTACTGGATTATTACACAACAGAATTTTTACATTTCACATAAAGCCCTAATTTAGGAGTGACTCGGTAAAAAGAGATGACCTTTTAGATCCTGATGACAGTCCAGACCTGTTCTATGCTGTCTAATTTTAGGTTGTCTGAAAGTGGGTCACTAGCAGGCAAGTTGCTGACTGCAGGGCTGTGTGTTACCTATACAGATGCACAGAAGAGTGTGTGTGTCAAAAGTTTTCCTGGTTCCTTTAGATACTTGGAATGACTTCAGCATGCTATAATATATGCTAATATATATGCTATATATTTTCTCCATCTCCAGGCTAAATATTTGGTTCCCTGTGCATTCAGTGACACAACTACAAACTTGTATTTTCTCTGAATACTGTGTAACTTATGTTTATACTCACAGATAATATGAAACAATTGCTGTAGTTGTTTAACCTCACAAGGCAGTGTGGAAAATCTAAGCACCTGTAGCAGCAGTAAATAGTGGCACTGTGTACAAAACATGGAACGCAGGCTTATTACGTAATAGTAATGCACACACACACACAATTTGTATTCATGCTTACGGAAAAGATTGAGATTCTGAGAATGAATTTTGGTATTCACTGGGCAGTGAAACCCTAAACCAGCTTTTTGATTGATTCCACTATGAACTACCACAATAAAGTGTACACACACAGTATCAGAATACAAATATATAGCTGTCACATAAATATTTATGTATGAATGCATTTGAATTGAGATTGATTTATTGTGATTTATGGTTGAAGACAACTTGGTATCTTCAGTGATTGCTGACAATTAGTTCACCCAAAATCAAATCAAAATCAAATTGGCAAAAACAAATAAAACGTATAAGTAATTATTTCTGTCTTTCATACACTACAAAGGGCTCCAGTGTTTTTGGTACCATTTTTAGACGAGTATCTCTGAATGCAAACTGAACTAAAGTAAAGGGTCAACTGTTTGTTTCCTAAAATATGTTATTTCTCTGGCCTGTGTCATGAAGGACGATCATTCAGACTGGTGAAGGACATTTTTTCTGTCATATATGCCTTGTCAGTTCTTACTTTTGTCATAAGTAGCTATTAACCAATGGTTTTTTTCATGGTCAGAACCTGGTTGTCAGTATGTTGCTTTATAATGATGATGGTTTGTCTTTTCGGAAGCAGTACACCCTAATCCAAGATTGTAGTTAACTCTCGTGTATGGTTTAACGTAAAGCTTTCTTTTGATTGTAGATACTCTTTATTTAGGAAACATGTATGTTGGGTATTCTTGCCACTTCATTACTCACATGTGTCCATATCATTACTAATCTGTCCATGAAGGTAGAGCTTATGCAGCCTATGACTTTCCCTGTTCCTGACACACAGCTGAAGGTGACCCAGTGGGGCACATGTTAAACCACCAGCATCATCGCCAGTCAAAAAAGCAGCAGCTTGTTTAGAGGTGCCACCGTTTTACAGCTAAATCTGGTAGCTGGGTTCTTTGCATGACACGAGAACAAGTAATCGCACAGCAGTAATGTTAACTTGTTAACAGAGTAACTATGCTTGTTACTGAGTGATGTCTACTGTACCAACCAGAGTTGGTGAGCATCATTTGTGCACAGTGATACAAGAGATGGAAGCGGATGGAAAAACTAAAATTAATAGTGAGTGTGTGCATGTGATTAGTATAAATTATAAATTATATACTTATAAATGAAGTAAACAGCTTCAAAATAGTAAACCAATACACAGTGAAGAAACAGAGAACAACATGCGTTGTATTTTGCAGGGAAACAAAACTAATCTTCAGTGTACTTTTGAGATGTATTCTTTCTTACTATATCTTCTGTTTTTAGGAGGTGCACTTATTCACTTATATTCACTGCTTCATATATGGTGTTATTTTGTGCTAGTATTGAAAGGGAATCCTCCATGTCTAACCATGTCATAATCTTTGCCTGTTTTCATTGGCCGTTAAAGCTCACTCCCCCATTCCTGTTCATTCACGCCCCTTGAATGCGGGGCTGCATCTTTTTTTGTTCAAATCTCATCTACTGCACTCAGCCAAAACTTTTTAGAACTGACTGACAGGATCATAGTCAAAATATCTAAGATAAGAAGAGATCATGCATTTCTGAATTTTAGTGCCTCACGTCTTTGTAACTTCAGTTGTTATGTATCCCTGTGTAATAAATCATAAATTTAAAAAAACATGCACAGTTGAATTTATGTATTTCAGTGCATGTGTGACACTATACTGAAAGCTTATATGGTTGCAGCCACCAGTTACTCCTACATGTTAAAGCTTGCTACAGTACATTTTTGTTACTCAGCTGCTTTTTCTAGGTGAACTTTTTACAGTTACTGTAACTATAATTCTGTTAGAGGTCAAAGCTGATTCAAAGTTATTAATGTAAAAATATATTTTTTAAGGTTTTCACACCCATCCAAGTACTGCTACATTCTGATTGTAGTATGTGTAACTGTGTGTGTGTGTGTGTGTGTGTGTGTGTGTGCGCGCTGCTTGGAATAGCCAGGCAATGTGATTCCTCCTGTTTCTATTTCAGATCAACGGTCGTCAAACGTCTGCAGTCTTTAAAGCAGCCTGAGGAAAAGTGAACAAATGTGTTGTTTAATTCCTCTGTCATAATTCTTTCAAACTTTAGCTCAGCTAAATGGGTTAAGTGTGTCTGCAGGTCATTTCAGCTAAGTGCTTCATATATTTTTGTACTCCACCTTGAAGGCACAGGCTATTGTCATCTGGTCATGGCCATTGTGTGCAACAGTGTATATTTCATCATACTCCCAGTTTCAAACACAGAGGAGGTTTTGAACTGCCATATTTCTCACTATTTAAGTTATACCCCTCGCACTAAGGTGAATGAGAGGTGATGTGGTTCATGGAGCCTACTTTTCTCCTCTGTTTTTATGTGCATGCATGTGTTTGTTCCTGTAAGCACTTTATGATTAGCCCTGGCTATTCCAATAGTAGTTTCACTCTAAGCTTTTATTAATGAACTTACTGGATTTTACAATAATTGCACACAAGCTGTTGCAATAATCAGCTACTTACAGTATTTCTCTGGGATGGATGAATAATAGTATGAGCACAGGCTCAGTGCTCTCTCCACTGCTGATTTAGTCCAGTAATTTAATGGATTGTTTGACTAACAGGTTTCATCCAGCCTCATTGCTGACATGCAACAAAAGAATATGAAAGAAAAAAAAATGTTGTCAATTTATCATGTGGAAGTTTTCATGAGGTGTGACAGGCCCACATGACCTTTGTAGAATCATGTCCTCTTGTCAGTAGGTGCCATTATCTAGAAAAACTTTTACTAATGCATGTCACTCACTCAACTCACTACAGGACAGTGTTTATACACCCTCCTTCCCTTCTTTGCCCTTCATGGTTTTTCTCCTTTCACCCATCAAGCTCATGTGAGCTTAGCACTAGGGAATGTGTAAGAGATGTTGGACATAATACTGATCCAGAGAATCTTCTCAGCAGTCACTTAAGAAAGGAGTCTTACTGTTTTGTTTTGTAGAGACAGTTTTCTGCTATTCGTTTCTTCCCTTTGTTTTAATACATTTTCAAGTGTGCTCAGGTGAAAAATATGTTCCAGCTGAGAAAGAAGTGAACATTTAGACAGACTAAAGAAAGATACAATTGCATTTTGTCAGTTGTGAAGCTTGTCGTGTACCAGAGAGTCAAAGTCAAGGGACCTGGTGCGAGGATGAGGTATCAGGTTTTTAAAACTGTCTCTTGTGACCTGTCTTAAATATCACAACTAATGTTTGTTGTGTTTAAAACCTCAATATATAACAGGTTCAGTTGAGGAAAACATGAAGAAACTCCAGCACGCTGCCTCATTGTGAATATTGCCTTTAAGGGTTTAAACTCACATTTCATTTGAATTGTTAAAAGGGAAATTGCTTGCCTTAAGCTCACAGTAAAAATTCTTTTGCTGTCAGCATTTGTCTATTAGCTTTCCAATTATTCTGTTTACTGAGCACAGGAAGTAGTGGTGAATCGTTTTTGTTTGCGCTGTAGCAAACAAAGATAAATGCTAATAGTCTTTGTAAGTTTGGTTTCTTCTGTTATGTAAAGGAGTAACCAAATGAGACGTGCCTCACGTGTGTTCCTGTGGCAAGAGTTATGATTCTCTTTGTGTTGAACACTCTTTTCCAGGACTTTCCTTCCTCTCTGGTGAGTTGTGTTGTGTTACATAACATATGTCAGCAACATATCCAGCTGTAAGATGGATTGTCCTATAGGATGCTGTTTTTTTGGCTGTCACACATTGTGGATTTGGGTTACGTTATGCAACACCCCAGGAAACAGTGTTCTACTTAGAAGTTTGTCAAGCACAAGTGAACCTCTTTGCTCATTCTGTAATCACTGTGAGGCCAGTGTTTATATAAGCTTACTGGATATACACTTTCACTCAGACACATGGCATGTTACTGTGCCAGAATGTTTAGGGGCATTTCACTACACCGTTCACAACTGGCTCAGGCCCAGCTAATGCAAAGATTGATAATAGGGAAAAATATCTGCACAAATATTCTTTTATTTCAGCTTCAAGTGGGATTTACGTAGAAGCAGGTGAGTAAACTACATCCAACAAATGGTGACACAGAATAAATAATGATAAATGTTTTGATATTACACTTGATTTTTATTTAATACATACAGAAAAGTTCAGTTCAACCTCTTTCTTTAGATCAGAGGACGTTGATCTAGCCTCCCAAACCGCTTTTGTTTGTTTCCACTCCATGTCTAATTGTGTTATTTGTAAGTTGTGGATTCTTTACATCAAAGACTGGACACATTGTGGTGAGCAATACATATTTTACCTTAAGCAAAAGCGCTATTGAGCGCCTTCCAAACGAAGGGAAATCCAGAGGATGAGCGCTTTAATTACTTTTTCCCCTCTAGCAGCCTCTCAGTGCCTTTAAGTTTAGTCTTACTGCAATAGTGAATTCTGTTTGTTTTTCTATAATGTTGTGTGTGTGCTTTAATTATTAATGTTGACTTTTTAGGCATTTTATGTAATCCTGCATAATGTCGCTGTTCTTTTAAATTGTCCTTTGAAGGGCATCTATTTGACTTCCTGGTGCTATGTAATCCACTCAGAGGCTGTGCACTTGTTTCTAGTCATCAAGTAGGACAGAACAAAATATTAATACTTGTAGCCATAGTGTAAGAAGCTTAATTTAATTACTGATCATCTCTGTTATCCTTTGCTTCTCATTAGGGTGTGTGTGACCTCTCCCCCGTGACCTCTGGATCCCGGTCAAGCTTCTCTCCTGCCATCCCTTACCTGACGCCAGACTGGGATCCATGGCGCTGGAAAAGCTCCTTCGTTTTGGAAAGCAGTTGTTAAGGGTGAAGGTGGTGAACTGCAACGCAGACGACTCGCGTCTATCCCGTTGTCTAGACACTTTTGACCTGGTGGCCCTGGGAGTGGGCAGTACACTAGGCGCTGGCGTCTATGTGTTAGCTGGTGCTGTTGCACGAGAGAATTCAGGTAACTTCACTATCAAGGATGTAAAGATGTGTTGTGAGACAAATCTTAACGCTTCCTTATATTTACGTGACCTCTCTTGCCCCCTCAGGTCCTGCTATTGTGCTGTCTTTTCTCATAGCAGCGTTAGCCTCAGTGTTGGCAGGTCTGTGCTATGCTGAGTTTGGAGCCCGTGTTCCCAAGACAGGCTCAGCTTATCTTTATTCCTATGTGACTGTAGGGGAGCTCTGGGCCTTCATCACTGGATGGAACCTCATCCTCTCCTATATTATTGGTAAATGTGAAAAAAACACAGCATTTGCCATTATGTTGTTTTCCTCTGTCAGGTTTTAGTTAAGGCAAAGGGTATAGTTTTTTATATGAAATTGGAGAATAAGATGGGACGAAGCAGCTGTTACAAGTTGTTCACAGATACCAAGAGATCTACATCAACTGACTTCTCTTCATCTCAGGTACTTCCAGCGTGGCTCGTGCATGGAGCGCCACTTTTGATGAGTTAATAGGAAAGCACATAGAGAACTTCTGCAGGGAATACATGTCTATGAATGCACCGGGTATATTGGCAGAGTACCCTGACATGTTTGCTGTTCTCATCATAATCACCCTTACAGGTGGGAAAAACTCTTTCAATCTGATGCTCGTGTATTGACTCTCTTGTGTTACCTATGCTTTGTATGGAGCACAGACTTTGACAATGACAAGTCATTCCATATCTGTTCATCTTCACAAGGTCTGCTGGCATTTGGAGTCAAGGAGTCAGCGATGGTGAACAAGGTTTTTACATGTATCAACATCCTAGTCTTGCTGTTCATGGTGATCTCTGGTCTGGTCAAAGGCACCTTGAAGAACTGGCACATAGATCCTGAAGAGGTCCTACATCACAATTACACCAGTAACTCCACTCTCAAGTAAGGATGTGATATGAAAACTGTCTTCTGTTTGATACCTTAATTTTTCAGCTCTCAGTTTGGTGGATAATCCACAGACCTTACTGAAAACATTTTAGCAGAATGATTTTAGTTATCTACAAATTTGAGTCAATTGACTCATCAGTACAATGTTTCTTGTTATAATCATTATTTTCTTCTCCTGTCCAGTCTGACAGACGCATTACCAACCAAAGAGAGTTTGGGAGTAGGTGGCTTCATGCCGTTTGGTATCACAGGCGTCTTGTCTGGCGCTGCTACATGTTTTTATGCCTTTGTTGGATTTGACTGCATTGCCACCACAGGTCAGTGCTGGATGTAACCAGGAAAAATTCACTCTTTCTGCCATGCTTTTCTTTTACTTCTCATATTCATTTAACTGCGTCGAGTATGTTTCAGTTTAGGGAATAGGGGGGTGGAACTGGAAAAGGAGTTGGGACCTTTTCAATCCTAAGCTTGTCTAAACATCTCAAGAGTATTACATAAGAGGGGCAAGGTAGAGAGAAAAGATACAATTAAGTGCCAAGCACTGTGGCGCAGTTATGTTTGTAAATCAAGAGATGAGATTTAGGAAGAAAATGTTAAAAAGATTTTTTTTTTTTTGCACCTGTGTGAAAAGACACATGTAAATGCTTGTAATCGCCTCTGGGTTGTAAAAAAGGGAGTGTATACACATCTTCCAGTTTGTCTGCTTTCTGGCCCCGTGGCTTTTCCCACTCCTCTTTTTTCTGAATTCTGATTGGCCAGAATGAGTTAACTCTAAATGTTTGTTTAAGTTTAGCTTGTGGCAGCATGTGTGTGTGTGTGTGTGTGTGTGTGTGTGTGTGTGTGTGTGTGTGTGTGTGTGTGTGTGTGTGTGTGTGTTCTAGCAAACTGAAGTTAACATGGTATGAAACCATTATCCCCTCCCCCTCCATACAAACACACACAAACATGTATATCCACACAGTTATTACCACTGTTATGCCTATGACCTTTGACCTTTCTATAATCCTGTAGTCATTTAGTCAGTAACTCTTACCTATCCTGAATAGTGGGGGGTGGTGAGGATCCTCACACACTCCATCATTGTGTTGTGATTTCACTGCAGTTACCCTTAGGACCACTATTGCATAATCGCCAACAGCTGAATTCTTAGGTGTCCTATGGCTGCACAGATAAAATAAGGTCCTTGTTCAGTTTGTTGCAAAATACTGCACAAAATGTTTCCTAAATACTTTGCTAAGTTTTCCACCTTTAGCGGAAATCTTCCAATGAGGCCATGAAAGAGTGAATTGTGTGTACTATTCAGAATCTGTTCAGATACTGGATTAAAGTGCGAATAGTTAGTCACTGACAAACAGGTGATAACACTTATACAAATGAGTTAACTTAAATGGCATATTCCATTCAGCCTCAAGAGTCATTTGACAACTTTTAACAATTCAATAATTATTTTAGTAAAGTATTTGAAGCACCCAAAGCAGTTTTACTCATCTAACTGCTTTACTTCATATAAATTCAACTGTTTCAAAAACAAATAACAACTTGTAAAGTAAGAAATGAATAAAAATATTGTTCTTTTAACTCTGTTCACTTTCTACATCCCAGGTGAAGAAGTGAAGAACCCCCAGAGAGCCATTCCTATCGGCATCGTATCCTCTCTGCTCATCTGCTTCGTAGCATACTTCTGTGTTTCTGCTGCCCTCACCCTCATGATGCCATACTACCTGCTGGACAGCAACAGCCCCCTGCCTGTAGCTTTTAAATATGTGGGCTGGGAGGGAGCCAAGTATGCTGTAGCTGTAGGGTCTCTTTGTGCTCTGTCTACTAGGTAAGGAGGTACACACACACGTCTACCGTTAAGTTGGAATCAGTGCTAATGTATTTCAGTTCTTACTCTCAAATAAATAGGCAGACGTGTGTGTGTGTGTGTGTGTGTGTGTGTTGTGTGTGTGTGCATATTTAACTTCAGTGGACATTTGATCCCTTAGCTAAAAATAAGAGCCCTGCTAAGAATACACTGGACCCTCAGTGTATGTGTGTGATTTTATGACATAAAGTCAAGTCACCAAAGGTCACCTCAAGGTGTGTCTTTACATATATTCAGTTTTTAATGGTTTCATATAAATAGTTTTCAATTCAAGATTATGAACTATACACATTCTTAATTTAAAGCTATGTACATAATACATTTCAGGTTAGGTAGGCTGGTGTGAACAAATGTATGATTTAATATACATAGGTTTTCATTCAACAGGTTCCTGCATGCCACTAATATACTCACACTATATGTTTTGCACTTTACAGTATGTGTATGTTGTTTAAATGTGTGTGTACTGTATGAGCTGGTGTCTCTGTTCATGTTTGTTCTTGCGGTGTAAGTGTGGATACTATAAATGCTGGTCTTCCCTCGGTAGCCTGCTGGGTGCTATGTTCCCTATGCCCCGTGTGCTCTGGGCTATGGCTGACGATGGGCTGCTTTTCAAGTTCATGTCCCGGATCAGCCCCCGCACCAAAACCCCGCTAATTGCAACCCTCACCTCTGGCATAGGAGCAGGTGAGACACTAACACGCATGTTTTAAAACTGCATCCATGTTCACCGAGGCCTCTTGTCATGCTGCAGGGCTGAGCTGTGCTGGATTGCAAATGTTATGTCCTGCCAATTGTAGATTCTATTTTAAGTGGGTTTTGAAGACGCCTGCCAGGAATCAGCACCCAAGCATGAAAAGGGTATCCTGCGTTACATGGCCAGGTCTCTTTTTAGTAAGCTGAAGCAGTCTAGGTTTTGTGTCTCTACTTTATCATTCTTCTAACATGGGTCAGGGTCGATTAAACTTATTTTGCACTTCCATCTTGCTGTTGCAAGGATGAATATAGATGCCGAACTAAACTGCATGAAGAAGCAACCAAATATTTTATATTGGAATGAAGAGTAAGAGCATGTGGAGCACCATATATGAGAAATATAGCATGTTGGCATTTCAGTATCCTTGAACCAGCATTACACCCTTGCTCTTGCGCTACAGTGCAGCCTGTCTGGTATCCTGCTGCACACTCTCTTGTCCCCATTAAATTCTTCCGCCTCTACTGACCGCTTTCAATTCTTCCTTTCTGCTTTTTCTTTTACCCGTACCTGCAACTGGCTACCTAATCTGATGTTTTCCTCCTCGCATCGCTCCCAGTCTGTTGGGTTCGATGTTTCCCCTACCCCGTATTATCTTTGCCATGGCTCGCGATGGCCTGCTCTTCTCCTTCCTGGCCCACATCAGCGAGAGGAAATCCCCCATAAAGTCCACTGTGACCGCCGGGGTTATGTCCGGTAAGACTAATAGGGAATATGAAGTAAGGAAGGAGAAGGAAAAGGGAGTCTTGTATTTGGAGTGAGGGAGATTATAAGGACTAGAGAATAGAGTGAAAATAGTAATTGCTTATATTATAGGTCCTGTATTTTGATACTGTACTGGAAGTAGTTCTCATAATTTCCTAAAATATTTCTGATATTTAGTTGTTAATTTTTGTATAGTTTCCATTTGAGGCATACACAGTGGAAAAGAGACATGGAAAAAGCATATATTGCTACAGTTAGTTATATTATATAGCTAGTCTAGCTAAGTTTTTCTTAAGAAAGAAGTTTTTCATTTCCTAAGAAAAACTAGGACATTTTGTAGTAGACAAGTGGAACTGAATTAATAAACAGACAATAAATATCAATATCCATCTGGAACCTCCAGTATGCTTTGCCAGCAGGCACAGGAGCGGATTCAGCTTTAGATAATAGCAATAAAAACAAAACTGGTTGTTAAGCAAGAACACACTGTGATACCAAAGCAAAACTACACAGAAGCATGAGAGTCTGGCAAAGTACGACTGTAACTAGCTGGTATAAATACTGGACAACAGGTGAGGGGGCGTGGAGGAACAGAGATTACTACAGGGCAGGTGAACGTAGGGAAACAAAAACTCATCTGGCGGATTAAAGCCTAAAAAGGCTGACATAGGAAGCATTATTTCCAGTTTAGTTTTTGATTACAACATTGTGAACTGTTTTCCATATAAATTATATATTATTTAATCTCAAGGTTTAGATCTTTGTTTTGTTTCTCAACAGGAAATCCGTAAAGGCCATTCTATTGCTGGCAAAACATTTTACTCAAAACCAAAAAGGTCATCTTCATGGTGGCACTAGAGCATGTGGCACCTGGGCAACATACATTTTGGTTCAGAATTTCATGGCAATCCAGTAGTTGATGAGATATTTTAGTCTGGACGCACATGATGGAAGCACTGCTGGTTATAGTCACAGCATCCAGTAGTGGGTTAGCATGGTGGCTCACTGGTCGTCAGACCTGTATTTCACCTTGAAGACAAGAATAGCACTTATCATATTTATATAATCTAACCTTGGTTTAATAATTGTGATAATTTGCTTAAATTTTATGTTTTCAATTTTTTCAAATGTGCTTCCTGTGAATACACATGTTCACATTATTCAAATAATAATTATGTTTTACAGTAACACGACTACATAAGATCAAGCAAATATTTTCATCTTTCCATCTCATCCTCTCTTTTTGCTCCTTATAGCAATCATGGCTTTTCTGTTCGACCTGAAGGACCTGGTGGACTTGATGTCAATAGGGACGCTGCTGGCCTACACATTAGTAGCTGCTTGTGTCCTGGTGCTCAGGTCAGTGGGGAGACATGAAAATGTAGATCTTGTCTTGGGATGTGGCAGTTTGAACCTCTCCGTGTTGTCATATGTTCATTCATGAATGTGAGGTGGCGACCTGTCCAAGGTGTACCCCGCCTCTCGCCCAAAGACTGTGATAGGCTCCAGCACTCCCCGCGACCCTTACGAGGATAAGCAGTTAAGAAAATGAATGGATGGATGGGTGGAAAATATCAACTTAGTGTGTGATATGTTTGATTGTTTCAGGTATCAGCCGGATCAGCCCAGTCTGGTGTATCAAATAGCGAATACCCAAGAGGAAGCGGAGCTCAGCGACGGGATCAGTGTACCCAGTATGGGCATCTTGCCTGGTGTGGAGGAAAGGTTTAGCTTCCAAACCCTGCTATTCCCACAGAACCCCGAGCCATCCATACTGTCAGGCTCCACTGTCAACATCTGTGCCTCTGCTATGGGTATCTAAATATACCAGATCCTTTTGCACTTATATACAATTTTAGTAATATTTAGTAATGTACACAGTATAACTCAAAAGTTTGGACACACTTATGAATAACCACGTTTTTCATGTCTTACCATCATTGCACATGGTTTTCTAATGATCAGTTCTCCTTTTAAATTAATACATTTGCATTAGCAAACAGAACATGCTATTGGAAGACAGAACTAATGTTTGCAGAAGTTAGGCCTCTGTATGTTTATGTAAATATTCCTTTACAATACTCGTTTACAATTTGACTATTGTATCATGTTTGTCCAAACTTTTGACTGAGAGTCTATATATATACTTGTGTCAAAGTTTTAAACCTAAAATTTCACGTCTTTCTGTAGGAATGTTGATCCTGATGTTCAGTATATTGGCCGTTCAGGGAGGAGTAGCTTTGTGGAACATTGCAGCCCTGAGTGTCATCTTTATAGTGTGCATCCTACTCACCTTCATCATCTGGAGACAGCCTGAGAGCAAGACGAAACTCTCTTTCAAGGTTAAATTCCAGAAACAATTCTTTGTGGAATAAATCATATTTAACACAGATTTTAGACCATTTCTAATGTCTTAACATAAGCTGTTGTACTGTTTTGTGATATTTGATTCTTAGGTTCCCCTGTTGCCCTTCATTCCAGTGATCAGCATGTTTGTCAATGTCTACCTCATGATGCAGTTAGACAGAGGCACCTGGATACGATTTTCAGTCTGGATGGCTATAGGTACAGTACTTATACTGCATGAATATATCCAGAATACTTTGTAGGGTTTAAGCTGACATGTCCATTGCAGAAATTGTACTCACTTCTGAAGATGAAACCTTTTGTTGTTACACCTTTCAATTAAGTTTCTCTGGCTGAAAAATGGTCTCTGTTGTGCTCTGCTCATAGTCACAGACCACTTACATGCAACGCAAAGTTTTTTTTCTTATGTTTTGTCATCATTATGTAGTATCACAGCTGCACGCAGAACTGTGATAACTTTTCTCTAGCAGTGCATTCAACAAAACATCTGATTATGAGTTTTGTGTGTTAGCTACCAAAATGAAATATAGATATTGTATAAAAGAGTAATGTATGTGTGGTTATTTTTATACTTTTATAGGTTGACAGTAGTTTATTGCATTAAAAAGTTGACTTAAATCTCAAGACGTAGGACTTGCTGGAATGTGTAAACAAGGGTATTCTCAAAACGCTCTGCTTCCAATTTCCATGACCAGCTAAAAAAAAAAGCCTGTTTCAAGCCTTCTTCAAGTTTCCATCTGCTGGCATAAGCTGACACAACAGACTGGAAGTTTCAAAAACAATTAAAAACCTTAATTTAGTTTTTGAAAGTACTGTATATTACACATACGGTGATGTTGTGCCTTGCTTTGCTTTTTCAGGTTTAGTGATCTACTTCTGCTACGGTATTCATCACAGCACTGAGGCGGCTTTGCGCCACGCATCTATGGACACAGAGATGGACGGCTTCAAGCGTGGTCATGAATTAGAACCCATATCTCCAGAAAAGGAGGCCTTCCTCCACAATGGAATCAATGCCAGAGAAGAGGACGACAGAGATTTGTAGAAAATAGTAGAACATGCTGCATAACTTTTAAACCTACCATGACGCCAGTCTGTCTGTGTGAAACAATTTGGCCCTCCCAGTCCTTCGCTGGCAGCACTCCCTTTAGGGGAAAGTAATGATAAATAACTCTGTCCTCAGCATTTCCTCTTCAGCTGTTAATTCAAACAAAGGCAACTAATGATAATATTTGTTATATGTTTCTTACACCTTTGCCTGACCTTAAGATTCAACTGCTTCTGTCTCTTGCTTGTCTGAGGGGGGTAGTGCTCATGTTGGGGACAAATATATCTGTTTCAGGGAGGTTCACAATTATTGGGAGACTGTAATATTTGTGTTTCTTCATGTAGCTTCTTCATGTAGGTCATAGTTCCTACTTTGGAGAGCGTCTGGGTTCCATTGCCGGCAGCAGGACCCTGTGCTTATGTGGTAACAGCTGTCATCTGGGCGACCTGCAGCAGTAACTCACTTTTTATCTTTCTTTCTGGCTGTCAAAACATAGTAACTACTGTATATAGCTTCATAATTCTGAAAATCAGAAGACATATCAGTATTAAATACAGATTGGTACAAATAGCTACATTTTTCGAACCTGCCATCTCTTGTGTAACTAATGTTTGCTGCTTTAACACTCCTTGCAAGAAGCTGTAGCAGACAGTTTCCGTGTGTCTAACTTTAAGTCTGCATTGATGCCATCTGAATTTCCTGCAGGGAAAAAGGGCAAGACTGCCATTCTGTTAGTGGTTGTAAAGTATGGTTTTAATGTCAAGTAGCAGTCATGAACAATAATATGCCATGGGTCTTGCTGCAAATGATGCAGATGTTGCATAAAAACATTTCCCTTTGGACAGTTTCTTACACTGAAGACAGAGATTCAGAAAAGATTGATCTGAAACTGTAGAGCAACATTTTAAATTCTCAGACCATGTGCTAAAAAAGAACAAGATAAATTTTAGTACATCAACATTTAGTGAATGTCAGTTTTACTACATTACACAATAGTGGATCTTCACAGTGCTGGCTGCTGTGTCCTTTTGCATCTGTAGCATGTAATGTTTCATTTGTTTTTCCAAAGTAATTTTTAATTTGAATGACTCCTTTTGTTCTCTATTTGTTTTACTGTGTTTATCTTGTTTCTGAATTTGTTCATATTGCCCCTTTTCAAAAGTATGATATTTTCAGATTTCAAATTTTCTGATTTTCATAATTTAGTAAAAACCCACAAAACATTTTGTGAGGTAGATTTTCACCATACATTTATTTCCATACATTTTTGGATTTATTGTCATTAAAATATCTGATATATACGTTTTTTTCCTTTTATAAAGAGTATTCCACTGATTTAGCATTTCCTCCCTATAACCTTGTCAGACGTGTTACATCAGTAGTGGCTAATGCAGACTCAAGTTTCAAGCAGATATGAGGAGAAGGCTAAGGGTCGACCATGGATCAGTTGGCCAGGCAGTTGTCTATGAACCCCAGATTTGGTGGTTTCCCTGGACACGACACTGAACCCTGAATCCTTGGTGCCTTAAGGGGGCTGCCTGTCCACATGGATTTCCCCAAGGTGAATAATATGATAAATAATAATTGATAAAAGTATCAATTATTAGAGGTCTTATAAGCTTATTTCTTTTTAACTCCACAACTCAATTCTTTTTTTATTTTCAAATGCATAGTCCACTGCCTCACTTAAAACTGTTTTCTACACTTTACCCAAAAAGCTTCATAAACCTTTTTATGCAAATGTTCTTACATATATCTGTAGGCAAACTTTAGTTCTTATAATCACTGTAATTCTCCTTTGACAAAATGCTAGATGCAAACCACATGTCGGTTTTAACATTTAAGAAGGCCATGTTATACATCATTTCAGGTTTCTGTTTTTAGTATGTGGCTCTGCTGAAATTGAACAATGTACAAGATTTGTTTTTTGAGCAGTTTCTCCTGCATATGTTCAGCTCACTTGTTTAGTATAGATATGTAACATCACAACAGATAAGCATAGTGTGCCCCTATGAAGTGCATTCACTGTGGTTTTGAAAGTCCTTTACAAAAATCAAGACTGTGTATATATGATATGTATATTTCTGGCAGTAAATTATTTGTAAATTGCTATTTTAAAAGCCTGTGACATTTATGTATCTGTAGGAACATCTGTCTGTAGGCTCTTTAGCTTTGCTTGGATTTTGTCTTTGTTGTGTTACTTATATTTTGTTTACATGATAATCTTTGTATCCTCAGGGTTGGCAAATTAAGTGCCTTCACCTTCTTTTGCCATGTGGCAGACTTAACCAGTAGCCTAACGTCTTATTGATAAAAAGTGCTGTAAAATATGAAATGTAGGAATTTGGCATAGTATAGTTGTGTGGGGTCATATAGTGAGCAGCATATAAGACCCACCTTTACAATTATTATTGTAGAAGTGCAATAATAATCAGTGGCAATGCATTACTGCTTCAAATATTACTTTAATTATCTCTAGTAACTGTTAGTAACTGGGGTTTTGGTCATTATTGCACCTAAAACGCAAAAGTTTTGCAAATAACAGAGTCACATTAAATTTCCCACTGCCCATAATTATATTCAACAATTCACAATACAACATACTGTAACAACAGTTGTAATTTACACTCAACAGATTTATGTTTTGTTGTTAGTTGTGAATATATTTTTTTGTTCCTATAACATTTAAACCATTTCTGTTGATTCAGCACAAAGGGATGCATGTGTATCTGCTTGCATAACAAGTATTTCTTATTCCTACATTTTGTGGCAAAGCTAGTGTTTACTTGGAAAATAAATATATCTTAAAATGGATGAAAGAATAACATTATTTTTTTATGTGCATTGTGATGGGCGTGACACCCTCAATAATCAACAGCATCCAATGGGTTGGTACCTCTGCATCTGTCTGACGACTGAACAAGTCAGCTGTGTAAAACCTCATAAGCTCCAAAAAAGCTAGTAAGTACTGTATACTGTCAGTTACACACGTAACCTATTAATAGACCAACATGAAATGACTTCCGGGTCTCTGTTGAAATGTTAAATATTAGCCTGACACGTGGCTTTTGTGTGTTTTTAACCAAAACAAAGAGGGATGATTCATATAGGAAAGCACAGAAAAGTCACGGTGTAAAATTTGAAATGTCGCTATTTTGGCGCCATCTGCTGATCGTAACTGCACCTATCCGACCTGAGAATCACGGATTGAAAAGTAACCCGTGGATTTTCTTCATATTCTGTGATCAAATGATGCAAAAGAAATTCACACAGTCTACATAAAGACACAGCAGGCGATATGTAGACCAGCAACTATAAGTTAAAAATGACTCAATTGTTTTTCTTTTGTCTCTTTGTCATTTACTCATTTGGTTTCATCATGTTTCCTGAATCACTCCTATAAATCAAATTACACGTTCAAAATCCCGACTCCTTCGGTTTCTTGTTTATGATGAAATCCTCTAAGGAAGAGACTGTTTTTAACACTTCTCACACGATCCAGCAGAGGGCGCACATGTGTTGAAAGGCCTGAGCGTGAGGATGCTCTGCCAGGTGACGGCTGCAGCATCAGCACCGCTCCACTTCCTGCTCTTCCTGTCCGCAGCATCTCTCTCTCCCTCTCTGCACTGTGTTGTGCCACTCAGAGAGAGAGAAAGAGAAAGGAGGAGGAGATGGTGGTGGAAAGACACGCTTGTGCTTCGTCCAAGTCCTGCGTTTTTGACCAACAACCTTCAATGAATCATCACCAGAGAAACCTGGAGGTAAGTCGCACACCTTGTGTTTTTTGTTTTTTTTTTGTAACGACATGTCTCAAGCAAGCATCGGTTTCTTGAGGAAGTGTCGCACTTATTTTGTTTGCGGGACTTGGGTCCAGCTGCATCTCACTCGGTTCGCTCAGTATTGTCGGTTAAATGTGGATCTGATTGTGTTTGTCTCGAAGGCCCGGTACCGCGCCATTTGTGAGGTAATCAAATTTCATAGTTTGTTTCTGCAGAATAAAATACTGTAATGTGGAAGTTGTGCTGCGCAGATCAGACTGTAAGTGGAGCAGTAGGTTACAGGAGAGCGAGGTCAGACGGAGAAGAGGAGGTTGGTCTGATGGATGGAGCAGGTCAAGTCTCTGCAAGTGATTCTAATGATCAGGCATAGATTATCTGTCCTCCAGCTATGATCCACTGTGCTGAAAGGTTATGTTTGAGAGTTTGGATTCATTTGTAAGAGTGATTTGTGATGATTTGTGCGATGTCTACTTTCTGAGCATGTCAAATCTTTTACTATAATATTTTTTGCATCAAGAAAAAAAACAAAAAATGAAAAAAAAAGATTTTGGCATCAATTGTTTCCTTAGGTTTTAGCTATAAAGTGCTGCTGAATCAGACCATTTTTATTTAATACATTAATGTGTTTTTAAAGTAGTTTGTGAAGATCACGCTACTGAAACAAAAATACCAAACCTTCAAGCAAACATTTTGCATGATTTACTAGTTCACCTTTGTAAAATACCTCTATTTTAATTCTTCCTATAACTTTATAATTACCAGTAAAGGTGTAAATGAGACTGTTGCAGCTGCACACATACAGACTTCACTTCTTCTTAAGTATCTTCAGAGGAATCCTTGTCAGATGTACATGAGTTGTATTTGTATTTGCTTTAGCTAATTTCACAACAGTCCCCGTATCCTCAGCTTCACTGTTAGGATCAAATAAAAGTGAGAAGATTGAAGAGCATGTCATTCACGTTCAGCTGTCACTTGTTTAGATTGATTGATCATTAGGTTGTCTTTCAGCCTGGAGATTCAGTTTAAAGGTGGAGGTGGAGCATTTATTTTGTTTACCTGACTAAAGTTGTTGTATTTCTTTTTGCAACCATATCCACGTTGACACAGTTGACACATCACAGCATTTGGCTGTAATGTTGAATGTGATGTGGTCTATATGATTTTACCGTGAGATATTGCATAAAATATGTGCAGGATGCATGGAATTGTCTGCTGCCATTGTCGATCCCAAACTCAGATCTTTCCCACATCTATGGATCTTCCAGTCCGTTTTGTAAAATCTTGTCAATCCCTTTCTAGTCAGGTTAATGTTGAGGTTGACACTGCATCAAAGCAGGGCAGCAGAGCCTGTGGCCTCAGGTTGTAACTCTGCTGTAGCGGCTGTTCTAGATGCTGATGCATGTGTGATTGATTCATTACATCTGACCTCTGCAATGTCTGAACAGCGATCAATTCAGCAGATCTAAACTACTGGCAGCAGTGAGTGTGTGTGTGTGTATATTTTCTATATTTTGTTCAGGGCTTTGAGCTCAGGTGCTGCTGCTGCGTGTGTGTGTCTCTGTGTATGTGTGTTTCTGCAGGTAAGACAGTTTGTCACAAAGCCCTTGAGTGTAGCACACCAGTGCGACCTTCAAGGTCATTTTATAGGACAGAACAGAAGGAGGAGGAGGGAGAGAGAAAATAGAGATGATATAAGTGAATGAGAGAAGGAAGTGGAAGTATGTCAATAGGCTGCTGAACAACAATTAGATTATGGTATTTGTATTAATTTGTTTTTATTATTTAAGCTTGTATTACAGTTTTTCACCTTTGTCAGGATGAAAGGATTTTGCTTTATGGATATGGTCATTTTGAATATTAATGTGTATGTAAAAGAGGGAAGTGTACACAGAGTGAAATCTGGTTGTATAATGAACAGCGTGAATGACAGAAATAGGGAGAACCTGCAGTTATTTTAATAACTTGTGATTGTTGTGATCTCTCATAATTACTTAATTAGGAAGCTACACTACGTACAGTTCGAGGATAAACATGTTATCTGGAAATGTGTGCACATGTGGGTGTCAGTTAGGTGTGAATGAAGTGTCAACACACATGTCTCAAATTCACACTGCCTTTGTCTGGAGAGTGGCAATGAGCTTGTTGTAGCTCCTCCCCTGCAGTCATAGGCAAGACATGAGGGGGTGAACAGAGAGGCACGCCTCCACTGATCACACACACAAACACACACACACACACACCCACATGCATGCATACACACATTACTGTCCCATAGAGAGTCAACATGAAAGACCTTTTTTACGTGTGTGTATGTTCATCCATTTACTTATATGTGCAGTCAGTTCAAAGCAAATGCTGCAGATTTTTCTCTTTTTAATGTGTTTTTGTACGAGGGAATATTAAGTATATTAGTCAGCAAGATACAGACCTTATTAAGCAAATGGATGCAATTCTATGAATGAGCTTAAACTGTGGAACTGTGAAAAGAGCTTAAGTTAACTTGACTGGGAGAAGGCGCAGAAACATTCAGTGAGTCCACATCATTTATTTTTTATAACATATCCACATCTACGTTCTTTCTGAGTCTTGTTCATGTTCCCCAAAATAAACTTTTTTTCTTTCAGCAGCACATGTGAATCTGAGCTGCATCCCTCTTAAATTTCCCAGAGGAGTTCTTGTACTCGCTCTCCTTCCTTTATAAATTTTATTTAAAAACCATTGCTATATTTTATTTTATTTTATTTTATTTTATTATGCACATCATCACCACCACAAACCAGCTTTGTGCTTACCCTTATTCTTTCCTCACCTCTCACTGATCCTTTGCTAGTTCTCCCTCCCCCACACCCCTGGGGTTTGACACTTGCACATTACACATGCAAACACACATACACACAATTACACAATACAATACAAACTATAATCCAGCGTTTCCCCATTTGGTTCCACCCCTCATCTCTGTCTGCAGCATCATTTGTTTCTATTATCATATTTTCCTAAAATAAACAGTGACTCAGCCGGTCTAAGTTGCACTCAGCTTTTCTTTGTCTGGGCTGTCTCACCTTGGCAGCTTTACATCCGACTGTGAACTGTGTGTGTGTGTGTGTGTGTGTGTGTGTGTGTGTGTGTGTGTGTGTGTGTGTGTGTGTGTGTGTGTGTG